>JAPDNY010000007.1:32502520-33122712 GCA_029375565.1 Gekko gecko
TACCTCTCTCCCAAGCATTACGACTAGGGATGGGCACGAACTGAGAAAATGGTGGTTCATGGTGGCTCATGGTTCATTTGATTACATGAACCACAAACCACAAACTTTAATGAACTTTTCCTGTTTCATGAACTGGTTCATGGTTTGTTCATTTTATGAGTTCAGGAAGTGGTAGAACAGTGACCTCACAATTTAGAGATGCCAAACTCACAGAGAGTCTTCAGCAGGCTCTCCTCCGCCTACCCTCCAAGTTTGGCAAAGTTTGGATTTGGGATATCTGAGTTACAACCCCTCAAAGCAGGTACTCCAGGAAAGCTCAGCTCTAGCCTCCCCTTGAGCCATGCAGCAAACAATTCTTCCTTACTCATTCTTACATGAGGAGTGATTAACTCCTCTATCTTCCTGCTGCAAAGTGAAAGCAACTGAGTCAGGGTGTGGTATATATACAATCTGCTCCCATAGAGCAGAATTGGAGCTCTGTCATTGGCTCCCAGAGCTGGCAATCAAGCTATGGACAATTGCTATGGGTGTTTCTAGGGCTCTCCACAAGTCCCCACGCTGCCCAGGAATTGATTGAATTGGCACCAAGCTGTCTGGAGAACGAACCACTCTAATGAACCTAACAAACCTCCACGGGAAAAATGTGGTTCATTTTTGGATTCGGAAACGACATGACCAAACGAACTGGTTCAAAACAAACCATGAACTGGTGTGGTTCGTGCTCAAACTGCGGTTTGCTTCTCAGCTCATGCCCATCCCTAATTACAACCTAAGGCCTGTGCTGACTCATGATCTTGAACATTTTTTAAAAACAAAACATCTTTCTAATGAGAAAAAACTAAATTGAAGTCCTTGTTGAAAGTCTGGAGGTTGCTGATTTTGAAATGGATTTAGTTATTAGTTTTTATATCTTTTAAAATGATTTATGAAAAAGAAAATGGGAGTTGTAGTCAATCATCCCTATGGTTATTATTCCTGTTTTTCAGGCAGTTTTCTGTACTTTCTTACACTATTCCTTGACAATGTCAATTTTAAAAATCCTCAGATATTTTCTGAAATTGGCAACTATTTGGGAGCATTTCAGCCTAAATATGATTTCTCAGAAAACTCCCCCCTTCCAAAAAAAGTATTGTGCATAGTTACAGACTCGAGCAGTATATATTTTAGCTGAGCTAGCACCTGATCAGCAGGTCTTCACACCTGGTCCCCACTCATGTAGCAAAATGGGGTAGTCATTTCTGAGGTGGCAAAAGGAATACACCACTTTTTTCCGGGGGGGGGATGGGGATGCTCCTCCATGTACAAACATCCCACCAATGAAAAATGGCACATCTGTGAGAAAAGTACTGGGCCATCCCCCCACCCCCCGGTTACTTGGAATTATTAATGTGAGGAAGGTTTGAACAATGTACTCCAGGAGTTCTCAGTCTGTTGAGCCTGTGAGCACCTTTGGAATTTTGAGAATGGGTAGTGGACAGCACCCCAAAATGGCTGCCATATGGGCTGCAGTCAATCACAAAATGTTCAGAAGTACCAAGCTAAGTGTCCTGCTATGATGGAGGCAGCTATTGCTGAATGGATACTCTCTGCAGACAGAAAGGCGAAGCTCTCGGGGCTCTTTAAAAGTAGCTTCTGCTCCAGTGAGGTGAAAGAAAGCAGGGAGGGGTTGTTGCTTTTGTGAATGAGCAAGTAGATGGCAGGCAATACATTGGTGGGCACCATGGGCAGAATGCTGCAAGGCCTCATTTGTAGTCTAAAATCAGTACACTCCAGTCTACCTCCTCAGCCTCTTACTACCTCATTCTATGGCATGGATAGACCCGGCTATAGAGAATCTGGTTTTTAAAGAGTCCAATTCTAGATATACTTACGCGGGAGCAATCCCTACTATAAAGCTTACTTCTGAGTAAATATGCAGAGGATTAAGCTGTAAAACAGTGTTTCAATGGATTTGTTACTATAGCGGGGGGTGGGGGGGTGGAAGGGAAACAAGGTTTAAGAGAGAGCTGTTTATTGACCTTTTAAAAATTATAAAGAGACTTTAGTTGCTGTAGATTTTCCGGGTTGTGTGGCCATGGTCTTGGCATTGAAGGACCTGACATTGTAGCTGTGACTGGCATCTTCAGAGGTATAACACAGAAAGATGGAGTACTCCCTGTGTCAAGGTAAGAAGAAAAATGGTAGGCAGGGAATTTATATCTACTCCAGAAGGTGGAGTAGGCCTGAGTTCCCCAGGCTATATGAACATGCTAACAGAGAAGCTTTCCTGAGGAAGTTCTTTTGTATATGGATTGTTTCCTGAGGAGATTTCCTGTTTCCTGAGAAGTTCAAATGGCTTCTCTGTGTAATCTGAAATGGTAATTGTAAGTGTTGTCCAGCCTTTCCGTGTCTTGGAACAAAATACTGTGTCCTGTTTGAGTTAGGCTATGTTCAGCCACTGCTGATTTTTCAGGTTGGCCAAGTCTGCAGTGTCTTTCATGTTCTTTTATTCTTGTCTGAATGCTACACTGTGTGGTCCCGATGTAAACTTGTCCACAACTGTATGGTATGCGGTATACTCCTGCAGAAGTGAGGGGGTCTCTTCTGTCTTTCGCTGATCATAGCATCTGTTGTATTTTTCTGGTGGGTCTGAATACTGTTTGTAGGTTGTGTTTTTTCATAAGTTTTCCCATCTGATCAGTGATTCCTTTGATATATGGCAAAAGCACTTTTCCTGCGGGAGACTGTTTTTCCTCAGTTGTTTGTTTCCTCAGTTGTTTCCTCAGATCAGCTTCCCTGTGTCAGATTACACAGGGAAGCAATTGAAATTCATAAACATAAACACAATTTTGACAGGAAAGAAGAGAGTTTAAAAATAAATAGGGCATGGTTTCCTGTCCTGAAAAACACAAAAGGCTCTACATTTGACAACAGCACTACAGATAAGATTAGAATTTCAATAGCCAATCCACATACAAAAGAACCTCCTCAGGAAACCTCCTCAGGAAACAATCCATATACAAAAGAATCTCCTCAGAAATGCTCCTCCATTAGCATGTTCATAGCCTGGGGAACTCCTACAAGATAATGACTCAGCCCTACCCCACTTTCTGGAGTAGATATAGATTATCTGCCTACCATTTTTCTTCTCACCTTGACACAGAGAGTACTCCATCTTTCTGTGTTATACCTCTGAGGATTCCAGTCAGAGCTACTGGCGAAACATCAGGTCCTACAGTGCCAAGATCACAGCCACACAACCCGGAAAATCTACAGCAACTAATGATCTCCGGCCATGAAAACCTTTGACAACATATAAAGAGACTATTTATAAAGATTCTAGGTTATAAATTGTTCATATTTCCTGTATCACATTAGAGATTAGAGTATGTTAGGTCCCCTACATGATACTCAGAATGTAATTTAATTTTTTTTAAAAAATTAAAAATGGTTAGTCTGTAAGCTTTTTTTAAATAATTCTTGATATGACAAAATATTTGTATTAACACTCATGTATGACAACATGTTGGGATCTAAAAGGTCAAATAAAGAAGAAGAGATTGGACCTATACCCCACCCTTCACTCAGAGTCTCAGAGCAATTTACAATCTCCTTTCCCTTCCACTCCCCACAACAGACACCCTGTGAGGTAGGTGGGGCTGAGAGAGCGCTTTCAAGAAATGCTTTTGAGAGAACAGCTCTGAGAGAACTGTGACTGGCCCAAGGTCACACCAGCAGCTGCATGTGGAGAACTGTGGAATCAAACCGGGTTCTCCCAGATTAGAGTCAACACTCCTAACCACTACACCAAACTGGTTCTCTGAACTACTCTCCCTTGCACCTTATTCCTTCTCTTTTTTCTACTACTTACTGGTGCAGTGTTATTTTCTTCACTGTTGTAGAGGCACAGACCATGTGATACGAGGTAAAGGCTATGTTCCAAAGGTCAACATCACAATGTAAAATGGTAATGCTACATAAACATGTGCTTTCCCCTGTGCTGGGTACCTAACCATAGAGTAGGAATGAGTTCTCCGGTGCAACAGTTTCCCTGCTATTTATCAGCCCTGAAAGTCTTACTGTGAGGGCAGAGTTTTTGGAGTCCTGTACTGTCTAAATGTGATTGAGGATATCAGCCACAGCATTTTTCACTGCCCACTATATGAGATCTCTACAGCACTTTTAATTTTCAGGCATCTTATTAAATTCACATGACTCACATTTAGGGCCACTAACTCCGGGTTGGAAAACAGCTGAAGATTTTGGGAGGGGAGCCTGGGGAGGGCAGAGTTTGGAGAGGGGAGGGACCTCAGCTGGGTAACCTGCGCTAGGGTGCACTTTCCAAAGTGGTTATTTTCTCCAGGTTTTTTTCTCTATCGTCTGGAGATCCACTGTAATCTCTGGAGACCTCCAGCCACCACCTGGAGGCTGGCAAACTTACTCACAGATGTTCATAAACTCCAAGTGTTGCAGATTGACTGACTCCCTACAAGAGGGCTTTGTTTGTTGCTGCTGCAAAGGAAATTATAAATAATTGTTTTAGTTCCCTTGTCTCCTTTCATAGGGATCACTCAATGCCAGCGTCGGAGAGTTGTAGATACTTATAACCTTGTTGTTCGTAATCTCAGGGATCGCATCATTTGATTTGTATCATTGTACATTATTTTTTTCTTTCCTTTGCTCAGAGCAAAACATCTTTCTGTGAGGTCCTCTGGTTGTCAGTTTGACTGGCAGCTGCTTTGAAATTCTCTCAGCTACACAGATCGAGATCCTTCTCTGGCTAATTTCTGTGTGCAGTGCTTTGAGAGAGGATGCATAATTTTGATAGTATAAATATGAAAGCTCAGTCTATCCTGCTTTAAAAAAAAACAACACTATTGGCTTTAAGAAAATCGAATACTGCAAGTTTTGCAATCCCATTTTCTGCCCCAGTAATTTCTGTCCACCAACGCCAAGAATGCTGCTGCTCTGTCCAGAACCATTGTGTTAGCATTTCTTCCAGAATCGTTTAAATTAAGACAGTCCTTCTACAAGAAGCCTTTGAACCAGAACTCTGACTTGGTCTGTTGCTATTAACTTGTTCTTTTCCTTTTAAAGCTATCGTGTTCTCAATTTGTTATTCTGGGCAGAATTAGGTGTTACAAGAAATATGGAGCTGTTGACTGTCTCCCTGCTCTTCCTTGTAACATCTAAAATCTTATGTATTTATTTTAATCTTGATATCTCACTCAATGGACGGGATACTAGGATAGTACCACAGGCACAAAATAGATTGCCCGGATCCCTCTGTTTTGCATTGTCATCCATGGGCTGCCAGGATGGGGAAATGATGTCAGGTCACGTGCTACCATTATCTTTAACAAAAAAATGTTGCAGGAAATTGCCCACGGTGGTTTGTGCTTTTAGTGCAGAATGCTGCAGATATTACTGTCATTCCAAGCAGAGATGGAGATCCTTGTCTCTCAAGGCAGTTCTAAGGTTCTTCCTCCTAACCAGTTCATTTGGAGAACAGGTTTGCTAGAAAGGTTTGCTAGAAGAAGAAGAAGACTCCTTCACTTGGAGTCTCTGAGCAGCTTGCAATCTCCTTTCCTTTCCACACAACAGACACTCTGTGAGGAAGGTGGAGCTGAGAGAGCAAGGGCTATTTTGGGGCAGGAACGCACAGGAACGGAGTTCCGGCTGCCTCCTGAGTTGGCCACGCCCAGCAGGAACTCATTAGCATAATAGGCCACACCCAACAGCAGAAACTCATTAGCATATCAGGCCACAACCCTGAAAGCACAGCTGATTAGCATATTAGGCCACACCCCCACATTACCAGAAGTATGGTCATCCAGCCACACCCACCTTTTGCTTCTTATTCTGTTTACCTTATTTGTTGTAAAAAAAACCAGGGCTTTTTTTGTAGCTGGAACTCCTTTGCATGTTAGACCACACACCCCTAATGTAGCCAATCCTAATGAGTTTCTGCTGTTGGGTGTGGCCTATTATGCTAATGAGTTCCTGCTGGGCTTTTTTTACAAAAAGAGCCCTGGAGGGAGCTCTTTCAAGAACTGCTCCTGAAGGGGGTGGCTCGGGGCAGCTCAGCAGCATTGTTGCTGTTAGACCTGTCAGCAGCGTTTGACACAGTCGACCATCAACTACTGATCCACCGCCTCACCAACGCTGGGATTCAGGGGCTTTCCTTGTTCCTTCAGGGTCAGGGACAAAGGGTGGTGCTAGGGGAACAGATGTCCTGAAGGCACCCACTTGTTGGCGGTGCGCCCCAAGGGGCAATACTTTCCCCGATGCTATTCAACACCTACATGCGCCCCCTTGCCCAGATTGCCTGGAGGCATGGGCTGGGATGTCACCAGTATGCAGATGACACCCAGCTCCACCTGTTGTTGGGCGGCCGGTCTGATTCTAGTCTGGGAGATCTGGAGCTGGTGTTGCACGCCATGGCTGGTTGGCTTAGACTGAGGTGACTGAAATTGAATCTGACAAAGACGGAGGTCCTGTGCCTGAGTTAGGGTGGCCCGGGGGTAGGGACCCCACTCCCGATTTTCGACGGTGTTCTGTTGGTGCCAGTGTCAGAGGTTAGGAGTCTGGGAGGGCTCCTGGATGCCTCCTTGATGACGGAGGCCCAGGTGGCAGCCACTTCTAAGTCAGGCTTTTATCATCTTCGGCTGATCAGGCAGTTCGTTCCCTTCCTCGAATGCAAAGACTTGGCAACAGCGATCCATGCAATGGTCACCTTAAGGCTAGACTACTGTAACGCTCTCTACATGGGGCTGCCCTTGTCCCAAATCCGGAGGCTTCAGCTGGTGCAGAAAGCAGCGGCCAGGCTGTTATTGGGTCTCCCCATACAGGCGCACATTCAGCCTGTGCTAAAAGCACTGCACTGGCTGCCTATAGCATACCGGATTTGCTTCAAGGTGCTTTAAAGCCCTTTATGACCAGGGGCCTACCTACCTGAGGGACCGCCTTTCCCCACATGTTCCCCAGAAAGCACTGTGGTCAGGATCCCAAAACCATCTGGCCCTTCCAGGCTCTAAAGGCATCAGGCTGGCGTCAACTAGGGCCAGGGCCTATTCAGTGGTGGCTCCACACTGGTGGGACGAGCTCCCAGAAGACCTCAGGGCCCTGCAGGACCTTTTACAGTTCCACAGGGCCTGCAAGACAGAGCTCTTCCACCAGGCCTTTGGTTAAGGAGCCGCACCCAACAGACTAAGGCCCTGTGCCCAATATCAGCACCAACAGCCTGAGCTTCGCCAACTTTAAAATCAAATACTGACTACATTTATTAGTATGTTGATGCTACCCTGTTTTCACCATTGCCATTTAAATTGTTTACTAGCACCTTATGTTGTGTTTTTATGCTTTTACTTATATTGTTATTTTAGCTACTGCATTTTATGTAAGCTGCCCTGAGCCTACTCCGGTGGAGAGGGCAGGATATAAATCATTCAAACAAACAAACAGCTGTGGAAAAACTTATGACTGACCCAAGGTCACACCAGCAGCTGCATGTGGAGAAGTGGCGAATCAAACCCAGTTCTCCCAGATTAGAGTCCGCGCTCCTAACCACTAGACCAATACTCTTAATGAGAGCCTTCTACTGAATGTGCTGAAATTCATTGTGATCTAAAGAGAAGGGCTGCTTCATTTCAAATACACTCTTTTGTTGTTTGGTTTTCAGTGTACCACTCTCTGACCCCGCCCTCAGAATTCTGAAACTGACTGTTTAAAAAAACCCTAATGCTTCAATCATCATTTCAAACCTTGCAAATCTGGCTTTGAACTGGAAAAATCTATGGTTCTTTCCTCTAATTCTGTGAAGAATAGACAACACAATCCGAGGTAGAGTTACACTCTTCATCCGCTGAACTCCTCAAAGGGTTTAGAAGGGAGTGACTCTGTTTTGGATTGAACTGTTGTTGTAAAGATTACCTCATTCCCCGATCTAGCAGGGGACAGGCTTATCTGCAGCCTATCAGTTTATAGCAATGAATATCCTCAGTGATGAGCATCTCCACTACAGTGCCCCATTGAACCGAATAGATGTACGTTTTAGGGCTGCCACCTGGCCTGGAGAAAAAGGGCCTATCTGTTTAAAAGAGGCTCAGTGGAATGTCATTTACCAGGTGATGCTGTTTACCTCCATGCCATGAAAAGTTTCAGCTTCACATTTTCACACATTAGGCCTCCATTAAAGGGGCGGGAAGGTTTTCTCCAAGCCAGTTGGCAACCTCTGCTTTTAATGTGGATAACGAGCCCAGTTGCATGTGAGTAGAGTGGGATTGGGATTTGGGGCCACTGGTTTGGATCTACCGGAAGGTTTCCACTGATCCAAGGGATTTCCACTGATGCAGAGGACTTCCGTCTGTGGAGCGGAAATTCCCCACCTCTCCCTGCCCACTACAGTCCAAAATGCCCCCTGAAATCCTGCTGTGTTATGAGGAGGAAGCTGGAGGTCTGCCAGGGACGTCTGTGTGCAGGGAAACTCTCCGTTGGATCGGAACCACAATCTTTTGCTTTTTTAAAAGGAAATATTTTAAGGATTGTTTTTCAAAGCATGTAAAGTGGGGGAAATTATCATAATGGTTTGTGAAAATATTCATTTCAGATAACACACCAAATTTTTATAAATGTTGATTGTTCCATGAATTGCTGCATGAATTGCTAATAGCTGGACGATTAACACATGCTATGATTTGATCTATGTAAGTAAACCCAGTTATTTCAGCACGTGCTGATAATTTAACCTACTTTAAAAGCTTTTCACAGAAGTTTTTAAAGTTTGCTTTAGTTGCTTTATGTGTTTCATCGAATAAATCCTTGCTTTGAGGTTATTACAGATTGTCCTTAAATATTCAGAAACAGAAAGATCAATAAGTGGCGGTCACTATTATGCATCTGAGTGTTGAAGGCTTGTTCAGAAGTTTTTGTTTATTCCTGATGAAGTCAACCGATGCCTCATAACCTACTGCAGCAGATGGCAGAGTTCATATGCAAAAGCATTTTTTTTGGTTGTTGTTCCAGTTGCCTTGATAAAATGCCAGTTGGGAGGAAGGTCATATTTTGCCCACAAATGGTAGTCAGCTGTTTGAGGTCAGGGAACTGGGGGCGCCACGCTGGTGTGGATCTGGAGGGGATCCGGTCCAGTGCATTACTTTGTGCCCTTCATGACATTTTACCCTTCAGCAATTAATACACTCGGGATGTTGGTTGCTGTAATGTCGATTTCAAACCCAGGCTGGCCTCTGAAGGACTACACAGCTTGTTGTGCACACCCAAAGATATTACGGGAACATATTTCTTAGGGATCAAGCTCCCCTTCTTTGGGCCACATTGCAAACGTCTTTGGAAATGAAGGAGAGTCGCAAAAGAAGGTCGTGGCATAACTGAGCAGATTTGCTGTTGAAGGGATTTTTTTTTTTAAATACCAGTGAGCCTATCCAAAACTGAGGGTTTACCATTGAATCCCACCCCCAGGTGCATGTAACCAGAATCCCATGTTTTTCTCCTGCTTCCCAGGGCTGCCGTCCCCTCCACCAGTGCACAGTGTCCCCCTTGAATGCTGGGGGCCTTTTGATCTCCCTCTTTGATTGGCAGCCCCTCAGCCCAGGCTAGCCCGATCTCTCATCAGATCTCAGATGCAAAGCAGTGTTGGCCCTGGTGAGGATTTGGATGGGAGACCCCCAAAGAAGTCCAGAGTCTCTATGCAGAGGCAGCGTGTTATGTTTTAGGGCTGGAACATTCCAGGACTGTTTACCAGAGACTGACTGAGCTTGGAGCTCTAGAACAATAACCCACCAGGACTCTGGAGGTGACCAATGAGAAACTAATGTTATGTAAATAGCCTATCGTTAGGAGATGGGTGTGTTTGGGTGTGGGTTTTGCATGCTATTTAAACAAGGTTGTTGCCCTGAGGTTTCAGTCTTGTTCCTGAAATCACTTAATAAAGTAGAGCTGTCCACTGCAATGTGTCTCGAACCCAGTATTTAACACAGGCAATGGAAAACCGCCTCTGTTAGTGTCTTACCTTGAAAACCCTACTAGGTCACCATAAGTCAGCTGAGACGTAATGGCATTTTCCATGCACTACTACTACCATCCCTCTTTGCTAAAGGGGCAATCTTGTTGAGCACACATAGGCTTGGACTGAACAGCTATTGATTGAACACCTTCTGGACCAGAAATTAATATCTGTGAAATATCATTTAGCATATGACTGGATCTTGGGAGGCCTCATTTATACTTTCATTCTATGCCTACTAATTCCACTCTGGAACAATTCCTTTCTGGTCTATTTTGTACCTATGCTGTATAATTGTACTGTATTCCGCAGGGCCGTGAAAACAGAGCTTTTTAGGCAGGCGTTCTGTTAGAAGCGGCATCTTAACAGCAGTGCCCGGAATGAACTCAGACCTAGTATGACACCGCAGATTGTGTCCTTAAACTGCACTTTATTTTTATCACCATTGAAGTTATGTTTTACATTGATTTGTCTTTTGTTTTAAATGACTTGTTGTATTGTATTATGTGTAAATTGTATACTGTGTGTCAGTTTTTGGAAGCTGCCCTGAGCCCATCTTGGCGGGGAGGGCGGGGTAAATAAATAAATAAATATGTATTGTGCTATAAGCCATTTTGTTCCCCATCGTGTCTGACCTCGGAAGAAGGCCCTAACAGGCCGAAACGGATCAGGTCAAGTCAATTGAGCCTGGTGTATATATGATGTTGGAATTTTTACCTGAGGTGTGATTGGGCCCCTATCTGTTACTTAATCCTTTACAAATAAATCCTTATATTTTTACATATTATTTATACATTAAGTTTTAATTGCTGTCCCTCTACTCAGTTTGACTTACCTTTTCAGGTTCTCGTTTGTTTCTCTTCTTGGTTCAAAGTTTTACCTTGAAAACCCTACTGGGTCACCATAAGTCAGCTGAGACTTAACGGCATTTTCCACACACTGCCCACCATCCCTCTAATTAGGTGGATTTGCCAATTAGTGTAAAAATTCAAAGTACACCCTAAACTGGACACAACTGCCAGCAGCCCCCTCCCTTTCCTGGTACTCATCCAATCTGCCCTCCCAGAATGATTCACTCTCCTCTATCTCTCCCGCCCCCCCTTTGGTCGAATCTGTATTTGCATTTTTAAATCAGTTGTGTGCTGCTGTGACGCCGTCTTTTTCTATGCTTGTTTGAATGTTGTTTGGAGAAGATTCTTTTAAAGCAATGCGGAGGTGCAGTGACAGTGGAGCCACCCTGAAAGGACGATAAACATATGTGGATGTGCGAAAGTATGCTAGCACTGTTGAGGTGTGAAAACGACACCAAATGTGGACAGCTTTTTTGAAGATGGAGTCAAAAGGCTGGAACACTGGTGGAAAAGACAAATGCCGATTCAACCTTTGTCTTTCTTTTTCTTTCTTCAGTTTTTTTTTTAAGTTATAGCCAAGGTCAGAAGATGCAAATTTTAGCCAGCGACCTCCTGTGATGGTAATAGTTCTGTCCTTCCTTCCCCTCATTCTCCTCTAAAACTTTTTTTTTGCCATTAAGTCGCAGTTGACTTATGGTGACCTTGTGGCGTTTTCAAGGCAAGAGACGTTCAGAGGCGGTTTGCCATTGCCTGCCTCTGCGTGGCAACCCTGGTATTCCCTGGTAGTCTCCCTTTCAAATACTGATCAGGGCTGACTCTGCTTAGCTTCTGAGATCTGCTGAAATAGGGCTAGCCTGGGCTATCCAGGTCAGGGAAAAGATATAGTTCAGTGCTCACTGCCAATAGAAACTCAAAACGGGCTTCTTTCATGTGGAAACAGTTCTCCCGGTAGCTGCTTTTGCTCCTGTGAATAAAGAGCCATTTGCTGTGACAACCAAATATCCACACAACAGTGTTCTCTGCACTTTCCTTGCTTGGAATTGCTTGGGTCTGAGGGGCATTTTACTTTTAAAAACTCTGTAATTAACAGATCACTCGAGCACAATAGCTTTAGACCAATCTACTGTAACAATTTAGTACTGCCCAGCTTGCACTTACAGAATAAAGTAAGTCTCTAGCTCTGGTCATTGAGAAGTTGCAAGAGGAAATGTACAGACTGCACCTTTTCTGCTAAAACTCTGCAGCTAAAGGGGCTAGAGATTTTCTTTGGTTTAAAATGAAAGCTGAGAACCGATACATGGAGGGGCTAGACTGTTTTAGAGTGTGTTCAGACGGATCTTTTGATCTGCCATAGGAACGACTTCCTTGCGGATCAAAAATGCACGACCAGACAGAAACATCTGCGAAATATTCCGGTCCCACAGGCATCCCATTCTGCTGCGCCTCCAATCCTGATTTAAAAAGTAGCAGTTTCAATGTAGGGTTTTCGCTTACCCGCGCAACAACTGCAGACTTTCTTCCGTCTGGTCACTCCATTAGCGCGCGATGCTCCCGTCGGCTCAGTCTGACGTCAGACCGAGCCGACGGGGGTGCGATTTTTAAAATTGAAACCCCATGTGCGCTTTAACAAGGAAACGCATTCAGCGATAAGCGCTACGAGGAATGTAATATTCATGCTTATTTCTTTTAGGGACAAGATGTTACCGCGATGGGAGATGGAGGGGGGAAGGACTGTTCTAACTTGCAAAATAGTCCCTCCATTGATCATGATGGCAAGGGGGAGGACCGGGACTTTGCTGAAAACCCTCCGCGATCGCCTCAGTTCTCCAAGGAGGCGCAGCCTTGCCTATGCGCATGTAGAAAACTTTTTTTAAAAAAATCCTCGGTGGATGCCGTGTAGACAAATCACGGTGGGAACAACGCGCGGTGAGGCTATTTCATGGGGGGGCGTCTGGTCGTGCTAGGCTGGATTAAAAAAAATCGGGATAAAATTTTAGGAGGGCTCATGGCGCGATTGACTGGCCGTCTGAACGCAGCCTTAGTGTAATTGTGCTATAGCAGTCTGCCAGTTACAGATCAAAAAGACAAAGCACTCTTGTCCATGGGGGTGGGGTGAGTTAAGGCAAATATGCCAGTGTGGTTGGGACTTGCAAAAATGCACATCTTCCCATCAACAAGGGGTCCAAATGCGCCTTGACTGCTGTCTTTCAAATCAAAGATCATACCGAACCAGGTTTGGGAAAAGTTGCGGCAAAGTGGTGGAAAACACAGAAGGAAAGATGAGTAGAGAACGGCATCATGTGGATGCACCTGAAAACAGTGCTGCAGGAAGAAAGCCAAAGCAGAGCAATACATCCATGTGGAAATAGCCTTGATGACCAAAACCAGATCTCCCCGTGCCTTTCTAGAGCTGTCAATACAGCCACGCCCCTCCCCCCACCCCATGGAATAAGTCTGGAATAGTACAGGGGAGTAAGAGAGGGTTTACCATATTTTATGTTTTAATATGTTAATTAATATTTGTTATTTGTTTTTATGTTGTTTTTACTTTATTGGTTTTAAGGCTGTAAGTCGCCACAAGACCCTTCAGGTGAGCGGTGACTAAAAAAATCTCATCAATAAATAAATAACCCTCCTTGCACTGATTTCACTAATTCTTTGGTCTTCCAGAGCTGCTTTTTACCTGTGAAGGAGGAGGGGGATATAGAGGTACCATATGAGATCGTTTTCTCCTATGTCAGTTCATGATCCCAACTGGAAACCCGGCCTGCCCTTGCTGTTAACAGTTGTTAAACCACAAAGGAGATCCACTTACAGATCTTCTTCTTCCTTTTCCCCCTTTTTGTGAGTATTTTGTGTGTATGCGTGTATGCCTGGAAGTCACGGTTGACTTCTGGTGACCTCTAGTGGGCTTGGACGTTTCATAGGGGTGGCTTGCTATTGTCTGCCTCTGCATCCAGGCCCTGATATTCCTTGGAGGTCTCCCGTCTAAGTACTTGCCAGGGTTGGCCCTGCTTAGCTTCTGAGATCTGACAAGATCGGGCTTGCCTGGGCTATCCAGGTCAGGGCCACTTACCGATCTTCTATGATGTTTAGATTGGACCTCAGAGCTGTCAATACGATGCTGAACAGATCAATGTTGCTCTTTGCTGGTTGGGAAACTTAAATGTGTGGGTGGATGCAGGGCTATTTTGGGGCAGGAACACACAGGAACGGAGTTCCGGCTGGCTCCTGAGTTGGCCACGCCCAGCAGGAACTCATTAGCATAATAGGTCACACCCAACAGCAGAAACTCATTAGGATTGGCTACATTAGGGGTGTGTGGCCTAACATGCAAAGGAGTTCCTGCTACAAAAAAAGCACTATAGTGTGGTGTAGTGGTTAAGAGTGCTGAACTAGTATCAGGGAGACCCAGGGTCGAATCCCCACTCATGCCATGGAAGCTCGCTGAGTGACCCTGGGCCAGTCACACTCTCTCAGCCTAACCTACCTCACAGGGTTGTTGTGAGAATAAAATGGAGGAGTGGAGAACAATGTAAGATGCTGTGGGGCCCTATGGGGGACAAAGGTGGGCTACAAATGAATTAAATATCTGGTGAATCACAGAATCACGAGGTTGGAAGGGACCTCCAGGGTCATCTAGTCCAACCCCCTGCACAATGCAGAAAATTCACAAATACCTCCCCCCACACACAAACACCCAGTGACTGCTTTTCCATGCCCAGAAGATGACAAAAATTCATCCAGGATCCATGACCAATCTGGCCTAGAGAAAAATTGCTTCCTGACCCCAAAGTGGCACTCAGCATTTCCCTGGGTGTGTAAGAAAGGGCCACAAGAACTAAGCACTGAGGCAACCCTTCCTGCCCTCCCTCCCGTGATCTGCCTAAGTTCACAGAATCATTCACTGCTGCCAGATGACCATCTAGCCTCTGCTTAAAAACCTCCAAAGAAGGAGAGGCCACCCCCTCCCGAGGAAGCCTGTTCCTCTGAGGAACCGCTTTAACGGTCAGGGAAGTTTAGCCAAAAACTCCTGATTTAATTTCGACCCGTCGATTCTGGTCCAACCAAAAACAACTCCAGACCGTCCTCTATATGACAGCCCTTCAAATACTCGAAGATGGTTATCATATCACCTCTCAGTCATCTCCTCTCCAGCCTAAACACACCGAGCTCCTTCAGCCTTTCCTCATAGGACTTGAAGAGAAGTTTGAATCTTGAAACCTTATCCTCTGAAAACTTTGCTGGTCTTTAAGGTGCTACCGGACGTCAGTCTTGCTCTTCCACTGCAGCCCAGCTTGGCTACCCACCCGAAACACATTTAATGCGTGTGACTTTAAGTCCCCCTGTCAGGCCCTTGTCCTTCATGTGGACAGTATGAGGTGTGAATTGGCCCTTAGATAAAGGACTCCTCTATCCACCATTACTTCCCATCGTTTAAGCAGCAGGGATTTTGCCCTGTTTGCCTAAATACCAAACAAATTACAATGCGATACAGTGGGGGAAAATTGCAGCCGTCAAGGTTTGAGCTGCTTTGCAGCTGTCGGGAAGCAACGTATGTTTTCATTACCACCAAGCAATATCATCTAACTGATCAGATTTCCTTTCGAACTTGATTATCTTGCGCAAGGAACAGCAACGGTGTGCTTTTAATAGTCTCATTCTTACCCCAAGCACAATTGTATTATCGGCTGCTGAAAATCCCCGGTCAGAATTTAGCATTTTTCACCGCACAGCATTATGGTCCTTCAATTAATATTCTGCGAATGAAATGACTCCTTAATTTGTTTCACGACATTTCTAGGAGTGTTTTTATCTACCTTGTTATTTTTAAAGGGGCATGAGAAACATGAAAGAAACGTGGCAATAATCCAAACCCAAATTGGGAGAGAAAATGTGATAAACATCTATTTCTTAAATGTAACAGAGGCAAATCTGTATCTTTGCAGCAATGTTTATTGCATGTGCCCATGGCATTCGTTCTCTAACTGTGCAATCCTGTGCAAAGTTACTCCAGTCTAAATCCATTGCTTTCAGCAGGTTTAGACTGGAGTAACTCTGCACAGGACTGCACTGTAAATGTATCTAGTATGCTAGATTATTTCCAGTGCACTCCTAAATCAGTGAGCATACGAGGGTGTTATTCTACTCAGAGCTGTAGTGTTAGAGGACATGTGTCCTGTCTGTGAGGAAGATCTCTCCAGTAGGGACCCAAAGGTGCTTACAGCCCCTTTCATCTTCTCACAAGAACAACCAGGTGAGGCAGATTTAGGTGGGGTGGCCATGTTGGTCTGAAGCAGATCAACTTTTGAGTCCAGCGGCACCTTTAAGACCAACAAAGTTTTATTCAAAGTATAGGCTTTTGTGTGCAAAGCACACTTCTTCATATACCTGTGTGTATTTACTGGATTAATGTGTTTAGGTGATATTACCAGGGCTTTTTTTCTGGGGGAACACACCAGAATTGAGTTCCAGAACCTCTTTAACAAAATGTTTAAAATTCATGAGTTTTCAGTATACAGACTGAAAACTTTATTTCCTTCTTGAGAGTTCTGGCATCTCTCTCTTTTTTTTTAAAAAAAAGCCCTGGATATAACCCTCACATAATGAACTAATGTCACCTGGATTGTTGAAGTTTCATTGTGTGCTGGCTAGTTATAAAATGCTCTTAATAGGTACTTACTGTGCCGACTGGAAGGCCTGCTCTGATTACTAATTAATTTGACAAGCACCTTGGGCGTCACTTTGCTACATCTTTTAAGTTTCTTTTTTCCAGCAAGATGTTTGCACTAATCTGTCAAAATACTCAGATTCTACCTTTATAGTTTGATGCTTAACCATTAGCATGTCAGCTTTAAACTATAATAAGAGCCATAAAAGCCTTTCAAACATGCTTTCCATATGATGTATATGGAATAGCCTTTAACTGCTAGAAGAAATGACATGTGAAATAACTGTGTGACTTTGGAAACTAACCAATAAAAAAAATAAACAGAATCCCCTGTATCCTTTAATATCTTTAGAATAACTAAGCAAATTGTTAACAATAATGACATTCACTCATGATACAAAATGGTCAGGAAGCGATCCTGGAGGTTTTTTTATCATCTGGGCGTGGAACGGCGGTCACTGCGGGTGTGGAGGGAGAGGTATTTGTGAATTTCCTGTATTGTGCAGGGGGTTGGACTAGATCAGGGATGTCCAAACTTCCTTAATGTAACAGCCACATAGAATAAATGTCAGATGTTTGAGAGCTGCAAGACATGAACAAATATTACACACATGTTTTTATTGGCAAATATGCACATTTGCTTTTTATTAACATTAAATATTAATGTGTGAAAGAGCTACATGTGGCTCCTGAGCTGCAGCTTGGCCACCCCTGGACTAGATGACCCTGGAGGTCCCTTCCAACTCTATGATTCTATGACCATTCTTCTGGTGCCTTGCTGCCTGCTTTTCACAGTTATATAGGGTAGGGAAAGGAAGCAGTGATGGAAAAGTAACTAATTCTAAAGCTAACTACATAGGGGCATCTCTATTGCCACTTCTTCAATTGCCTGGGCTGGTCACTACACCTTGGACAGGAAGGCATGGGCTGGTTGCGTTATGTACTGTGGTCGTGTGCTGCTGGATCTGGGCCTGTTTGATTTACCAGTCTTCCCCTGATTTTCTGCATAGGAGAGGGGCAACCATGCTAGACCTACTTCTGGAAGGTAGGTACATCTAAGGCTGACAGGTCCCCCACAACTGCTTGTTAGGGAAGCCAGGGGAAAATGAGGGAGGGAGAACTGGCATTGCTACAACCTCACTTCCAGTGTCAGCTTGGAAGTGATGCCATTGTATTGGGGTGATGGGATATCTCCAAGCCCCACTTGGAGTTCGGCAACCATACTTAATCATACGTGGTTATTGTGAGTGCGTCCTGTGAGTCTTTTTCTCAGGCAAAGTGACACTGTTGCACCACAAGGATCCCATTGGGTAAACACTATTTTTGGCAGGGGTTAGGAAGCTATGCTCACAAACAAACAGCTTGCAAAATGTTCAGGAGTGCGTCTGATAGAGGGAAGGGGACAGATGTGTCTCAGCAGGCATGATTCTACTGTACAGAAGCATTTTACTGTTAGCCTCGCTGGTTCCCTATGGATCTAAGAGGCAAATGACCAGCTGAATAACTGGAGAAAGGAGTAGGGTTGCCAGGTCTGGATTGGAAACTGGAGACTTTGGGGGTGGATCTGGAAGAGGGTGGGGTTTGGGGAGGGGAGGGGGCTCAGCCTGGCACAAGGCCGTAGAGTCCACCCTTCCAAGCAGCCATTTTCTCCAGGGGAGCTGATCTCTGTCAGCTGGAGATCAGTTGCAAAAGCCGGAGATCTCCAGGTCCCCACGTGGAGACTGGCAACCCTGGAAAGGAACCTAGCAGATTTTATCAGCTCTAGGGGTAGAGCTAGCAATTTTTCTCAGATTCAGAGGCAGTGGCTAGTTTATCTGCTTAAGACATGCGGCTGAAGGGGGGAAAGGCTGAGGACTGACTTTGCTTCTTTGTTTTTAAGGCAACTAGCCTGACAAGAAAAGAAACTCACTGTAGTGTCCTCTGGGGTCAGAGGAACATCACACCTTGAGTCTAGGGGTCTTAGAGCCCCGAGCCCAGTCATTGTTTCCTTATGCAGGTTGCCTTTCGTACCAGTCCAGGCACCTGAAGGTGTGGTTCCCTTTCTCCCACACCTGCACTACACTGCACTATGTAGGAGAAGAGCCACGATGCTGCAACCTGCCTCCTACATCTCCCGTCGTCTTCTCCTGCCAATCTCCTCCCATTTCCCCCTCCCTCTCTTTTTCTTGCCCCAGCTTCACACCTTGCCCTTGAGCCAAGCTCTGTCCTTCTCTTCTCTGTTCCCTGACCTGCCTCAAAACACCTGGGCCCACAGAGCCATTGGTTGCTCACTGCCTCCACACCCTTTGAGCTTCCCTGGGCCAGACTGCAAAAGTTGCCCTGTTGCTGAGGCTATTCTGAGGGCACCTTTCTGCCCCTGGTCCCACCCTGCTACACCCAGGTAAGTCTTGCTGCTGGGTCCAAGGGCCTCTCCTGCCCAGGCAGGCAGTTCATTTCTAGGTAGCCTGCCACACATGCACAGCTACAAAGGGTTAGGCCAGTTTTCTTCACATTGATTTTAAAAATTCTCATATTCACATCAGTTTCCCGAATCAAGATTACAGCCACCAATTTATATTGTCAGATTCACTCACCTGCAGCCTAGAAATGTGTCCATTCCTTAACTGGTAAAGCCAAGTGTGTGGTGCTGCTATACTTCAATTCTGGCTGAATCTCAGAGAAGGCATCTTTAAGCCTTTCCCACTGGAATCAGTAAGACCGAAAAGGGTTAAATTTGCGTATAGGCATGATCCCGCCAAGCTGGGCAGCAGTGCATATGAGCAGTGTGTGATTTATTCTGGAGACAATACAAGTCATGCATGATTTATTCTGTACATAATATCTACCCTTTTCAGAATAGCAGTTGAAGTGGACAATGTTGAAAAGTAAAGTAGGGAACGGCAGTCACACTTGCAAACACTACCAGGCTATGTCCAAATGTGGTCATGGAAGGTGTCTTTAAGTCACAGCTGACTCATGGTGACCCCGTAGGGTTTTCCAGGCAAGAGACTTCGGAAGTGGCTTGCCCCTGCCTCCTTCCAAGTCATGACCCTGGTCTTCCTTGGTGGTCTCCCATCCAGGCACTAACCAGGGCTGATCCTGCTTAGCCTCCAAGATCTTACAACATCAGGCTAGCCTGGGCCATCTAGGTCAGGGCTATGTCCAGCTGGGGATGACCAAATATATGTTTGTATAACCAGTTATTTGTATAACCAGAACAACTTCCTGGGTCAAGTCAACAATTGGGCAGGAACAGCAGAACCTGTACAGCAGAATCTTACAACCTCAGCATCCTTACCAGTGCCCTGTGAGTTTTTCAGAAGCACATGAGTCAAGCCTAGTAGCGTTGGGAAGGTCAAACTGGAGAAGTATATTTTTAGTGCTAAGCATCTCTGTCTTGCCTTCCGAGCCTGCATTATTGTAGGTACGAGAGCTCCATTCTGTGTCTTGAAAGTGCTCAAACCTTGCTCACTATGGCTTGCAGGTAGATTCTTATCTTTTGGACTAATGAACACATCCCTTATGCTGAGTCACCACTGATCTATCAAGGTCAGTATCATCTACTCTGACAGAAAGATGCTATCCAGGGTCTCTGGCAGAGGCTTTTTGCATTACATGGTCCATGATCCTTTGCATTACATGTTCCATGATCCTTTGAACTAGAGATTGAACCTGGGACCTTCTGCATGCAAAGCAGGTGTTCTACCCCTCTCCTAAATATACATGGACTATCTTTTGGGGACTAGTTAGATACGTGTTGTCACAGTTGCATGTGTTTTGTTACAACTGGTTCCCTGTGACTGCTCATATGCTGTATTAGTAATTACAGTCCGTGGGAGGGAAAGTGGCATGGTACAGCCTGATCTTGTCAGATCTCAGAAGCTAAGCAGGGTTGGAACTTGGAAGGGAGACCACCAAGGAAGGCTCTGCAGAGGAAGGCAATGGCAAAAACCACCCCGGCTTCTTCCTTGCCTTGAAAGCCCCATGCTGGCCATAAGTCAGCTGTGACTTGTTGGCATGTTACACACACAATTACAGTCTGCAGTTTTGTATATTCTGTTTAGATCATTCTTTTGGCTCTGCCTTGCTTGCCATTAATAAAACCACTCTTTCCCTGCAGTAGTAAAAGTCACAGTCTGAACATAGCTGTTTCCATTAAAACCAATCTATAAATCTAGGCTGTCCAAGAAATCAGAGTTGGGGGGGGAATCTGCCAACAATCTCTCTCCAAACTGTGAAGAAGATTCCATTGAGTAAGTGCTGTGTTAGTACCTGTAGGAGGCTTAGCGGGAGAATCCATGTATCAAGAGCAAAGAATATTTACAGCATTTTTCTCATTTTCTTGCCAGAAAAGCAGTTTCATTAGACTAGGTTCAGGTGGGTAACTGTGTTGGTCTGAAGCAGCAGACCTTCACCCTTTGTCTATATGTATGGACCGGTAATTTCCATTTCACTGTATCCGAGGAAGTGGGCGTGCACACGAAAGCTTATACCTTGAATGCAACTTTGTTGGTCTTAAAGGTGCCACTGGTCTCAAACTTTGTTCAGTTTCATTAAACGTTCTATTCTTAGATATATTTTAATAGGCTTCTGTAGTGCCATTTGAAAACTGAGCAGGCAGCGTTATACAAAGGAACTCCACACACTGCCTGAGTAATGCTAGCAAAATGGATAAAGGTTTACAAACTGCCTGAAAGCCTCATAAATACCCTTCCGCTTGGGCTGTAGTGATAGATTATAGCAGCCAATGAAACTAAATTTAAAAAGTGAAATTAATTCAATGACTGTGAGAGATGGCAAGAAATATCCAATTCAAAGCAATTAATTTATTTAACCTTTACCCTACAAGAAGCTCAGGGCAACCTCTATGTGTTTTTCCCCTCCTTCATTTTATCCTCACAACACCCTTCTGAGCAGGACTGGCAGACCCCCTGATAGAGGCAGGGGACCCCACTGCCAGGCCCTGCCCCCAGCTACCAATCAGCTGGTTGGTGGGGGGGACTTACCAGTAGAAAGAGGAAGGCCCAGGCCACATTGCCAGCATTGCACAGGAAGTGACATCATCATGCCAGCTACTTCTAGGTGACGTTCTGGTATTTGGGCAAAAACTCTTTGGTAGAAGCTGATTTTACCATAGAATTTTTGCCTAAATACAAGAGCATCACTTGGAAGTTGCTGGCATGATGACATCACTTCTTGTGT
Source organism: Gekko gecko (assembly GCA_029375565.1). Classification (NCBI taxonomy): domain Eukaryota; kingdom Metazoa; phylum Chordata; class Lepidosauria; order Squamata; family Gekkonidae; genus Gekko; species Gekko gecko. Next base: position 32,524,224 of record JAPDNY010000007.1, read on the forward strand.
GATGCCAGTGACAAGCCTTTCTCTTTCTCCTAGTATGTTCCCCCCATCCCCCACTGGTTGCCAGGAGGGATCTGGCAACCCTGCTTCTGAGGTACATTAGGCTATGAGAAAGTGAATAGCCCCTGCTCACCAAAATGAGTTTCGCGATAAGGGGGTGGGGATTTGAGCCAATGAATTTCATTGGGTGTTCCCCAAGTTCTAGTTCTTTGGGAAAGGGAGGAAAAGTTTTCTTTGTCTGCTTCTAAACCTCTATCATGTCTCCACTTAGTCTTACTTTTCTAAACGGAAAAGCCCCAGATCCTTTAGCCTTTCCTTGGCTCAGCTCTTCATAGTAAAAGGTAAAGGTTCCCTTGCTCGAAAGCCAGTCGAATCCGACTCTAGGGTTGCGGTGCTCATCTCCGTTTCAAAGCCGAAGAGCCAGCGCTGTCCGAAGACGTTTCCGTGGTCATGTGGCCGGCATGACTAAACACCAAGGTGCACGGAACGCTGTTACCTTCCCACTGAAGTGGTACCTATGTATCTACTTGCAATTTCTTGCTTTAGTTCAAAAGCAAGGTTGGCAGGAGCTGGAACTAGAGACAGGAGCTCACCCTGTCATGCGGCACCCGGGTCTCGAACTGCTGAACTACGGACCTTCCACAGCCTGCAGTTCAGCGTCTTAACCACTTGAGCCACCGCAGCTCCTCAGCTCTTCATACGTCCTCTTTATTTTATTCTATTTCTTATTTGGAATAATAGATTAGAATAGTCGATTGCAACGTAACATAATGAATAGAAGAATGTAATGTAATTTGGAATGGTAGACTGGAATGTATTTCTCTGGTCTGGGGACAGAGGAAATAACTCTACACAGCCAATCCCCCCACTTGATTGAAGAAGATGCTATAAGGTCATGCCCATGCCTGAGAGGAGCTGGATGGAGCATAATGGCAGGGTCTCAGTTAATTACTGTCAGCATTCCATAATTAAGGATACATCTGCCCGTCAACTCCAATTTTGACATATTTATTTCCTTCACTAGCCGCCCCCCCCGGAATTAAACCCAAACAAATGGTAACCATAAGAAGGAAGCTTGTTATTCCTGTTTGGTCCTTGAATCTGTTAAACACCTTTATTATGGTATGTGATAATTTGCTGCTCACCCTCTGCCTATATGCATGGACTGATAATTTCTATTTCATTGTATCTGAAGAAGTGTGCATGGACGCAAAAGCTTATACCTTGAATGCAACTTTGTTGGTCTTAAAGGTGCCCCTGGACTCAAACTTTGTTTGGCGGGGAGGGTGGGGCATCAAATCAATCAATAAAATAAATAATACCCTGAAGTGCAGAGAAAAATATATTCTCCTTTGGCTCTAGGGCATAATTGTTTATAATTGTTGGTAGACTTTGGGGCAGGGGACAAGAAAACAGACCAAATGTTCCCTGAAGAACACTCTTGATATCGGCTTGAATCTACAATGAACAGCTAGGGCGAAAATGTCATCTGGGAAGTCCTTCGTTCAGTCCTTGCCTCCCAGAACAATTATTACAATGCTGATCCACCTTACACAATTGTTGCATGATTTACTGTAGTAAAGTCTGGGTTTTGCCATCATGCGCCAACAGTTGTTCTTTGCCATCAAAGGACAGGATTTCTGCCAGTTCAATCCATCCACTGCTGACCCCCATAGGGCACCCAGCACTGTTTCAAGGGGTAACATGAATGCAAGGGCAGTATTCGAGGAGAATACAGAGGGCCTACAGGAGGGTACAGACTCCTCTTCTGCCACCCACACTCATGGTTCTCATTGGATACAAGCCCATTTATGTGAAACACTTCTAATTTATACAATATTGTCATGTTCTACATTACATTGAAAGCATCCATGTTTTTTTCAAAGCTGAGCAAAAAATGGGGAAACCCTGATATCAACTTTTACCAACCATTTTGCATCCACCTCTGATGGCTGACATTTAAGGAATGCCAGTTCTGCTCAGAAACAAGATATGGAGAAGAGAATGATTCCCCAGGGAATAACGTTATAGTTCAGCGTTATTCACCATTTAGTAAGAGACAAAAATACAGTGTTATCACTCTAGCTATAAAAGGTCATTAATTTATTTTCACCAGAAAGTCAATATGTGGCCTTTTGACAGATTATATACAGAATTTAAATTACTCTGATAAATTTAGATAATTCAGCCCGGGCAAATTATACTTCATGTGTGCAGCTAAACAAGGCTGCGATCCTAAGAATGCTTTCCCAGGAGTAAGTCCCATTGAGAGCCAGTTTGATGTAGTGGTTAGAAGCGTGGACTCTGATCTGGGAAAACCAGGTTTGATTCCCCGCTCCGCACATGCAGCTGCTGCTGTGGCCTTGGGTCAGTTACAAGTTCTCATAGAACTGTTCTATCACGAGCAGTTCTTGAAAGAGCTCTCTCAGCTCCACCTACCTCACAGGGTGTCTGTTGTGGGGAGGGGAAGGGGAAGGAGATTGTAAGCCGCTCTGAGACTCCTTCAGATAGTGAAGGGTGTGGTATAAATCCAATCTCTTCTTCTTCTTGAATAGACCTGAGTAGGTTTTCGACAAAGCATGCATTCATACTAGGGTGGGCGTTTCTCCCACTATAGTGCACAATTTGATAAATTCCATAGAGATTTGGTAAATTCCTAGAGCATCACTGCTGTGATGTCCCTTCTAGGTACACAACTGGACATGACTTCACCACTGTCCTGCCCTGCCCCACAAAAGCTCCCCAGAGTTGCCAGCAGATTTAGAAACATAATAAATATTTTAAAAATAATGGTTGGAAAATTTGGTTGAATGAGTTGGGTATGTTTAGCCTGGGAAAGAAAAGGCTTAGAGGGGACATGATTACAGTCTTCAAATATTTGAAGGGCTGTCATGTAGAAGATGGAGCAGATCTATTCTCTCTTGCTCCAGATTGCAAGACTAGATCTAATGGGTGGAAATTACAAGGGAGTCGTTACCGACTAAATATCAAGAGAAACTTTCTAACTGTAAGAGTGGTTGAGCAGTGGAACAGACTGCCTCGGGAGGTGGTGGATGCTCCTTTGCTGGACGTTTTCAAGCAGAGGCTGGACAACCATCTTTCGGGTTTGTTGTAAAGCTGTCTTTCGGCTGTGCTCCTGCAGAGTGCAGGGAATTGGACTAGATGACCTGCAAGGTCCCTTCCAACTCTAACATTCTATGATTCTATGAAATGTCTTAAAAATAACTTAGGGAAAAAGATATTTTAGATACGACTATAATTATCAAAATGGTCTTGATACTCTCCAGCATATTTGCCTTCTTCAGTGACAGGTGGCTCTGGAATTTTAATAATCAATTTTATGTGCTGTATATGGCACCATCAAATTCTAATCAAGATGCAGTAAAAGGTTTGCTTGCAACTTCACTTGTTGTAAAAGTTTTCTAAATTATAAGAAACAGAGATATGCTCTCACTTTGATGTACGTCATTCCCTAGCTTTGTTTGAGGATAAGCACTCCATAATTACATGAAATCCTTCCTGCTCGATTGCACTAATTCTATTATGAAGCGTGACCACACAGGAGAAGCCAGTTTGTGTGGTGAAATATACTTCTGGCTCCCTGATTTCCTGTCTGGAGAATTAAGCGTACTGTGAGAATATAGTTGCTAGCTATCTGTGATCTGCACAGTCAATGTTTGATTCAGCCTATTTTCAACATAAAGGGAGCTTGCGCACCAAATATTTGGACTGTATGCTCATTACCAAGTTTATAGTATTATATTCATCTATGTATAAAGCCCCAACTTGCTAAACATCAGTGCAAATAGTTCAGCAGTTAGCCTGTACAGACTGCCCCAGATGTTTATTTATACCCTACCCTGATGGCGGGTGCAATTGAATCTTTGTAGGAAGTGCCCACACTGACCCAAGGCATTTTCATGCCTCATTTGAAAAATGCTCCCTCCCTCCACCCTATGGACTGAAACTTATTTTTGAACAGTCCGAAGAGATAAAGGAAAATAGCTGCTCAAAGGCACTGCTTCACAATGCTGATAGTGTGGACAGCCTTTAGGTAAAGGTAAAGGTTTCCCTTGCTCAAAAGCCAGTCGAAACTGACTCGAGGGATGCGGTGCTCATCTCCGTTTCCAAGCCGAAGAGCCATCACTGTCCAAAGACATTTCGTGGTCATGTGGCCAGCATGACTAGATGCCAAGGCACATGGAATGCTGTTACCTTCCTACCAAAGTGGTACCTATTTATCTACTTGCAATTTCTTGCTTTCAAACTGCTAGGTTGGCAGGAGCTGGGAACAGAGACGGGAGCTCACTCCGCCATGCAGCCCTCGGGGCTTGAACTGCTGAACTACCGACCTTTCAGTCTGCAGTTCAGCGCCTTACCAGGGACTATAATGAGTGCTTATTACTTTGTCTCAGTCTAGTGTAACATTATGTCTCATCAAAGTTTGCTTCTGTCCAACACTGACCCTGCTGGGTAGCATACACCTCCTATGACCTGAGGACTCCCAGCAAGCCAAAAACTGAGATTCAGTGATTTGTTGTAGGTTTGGCTGAGCAAGATATTACAGAATATTGGAGCCTACAGCGATAAGAGGGAATCCTTAAAAAGGTATGCATGCATAATCATGTGCTCACATATCGGACATAAAATCTCCTGTTGAGATTAAAAGAACATTGCTTGTGCAGAATACTGAGCTTTGTAAAAATTTCACCTAATCTTCACCAGATGCACTGAATATTGTTACGAAAAGAGAAGGGGGCAGGGCCAGTTCCAGGACTTGGAGGGGCCTAGGCAGAGAGTGACTAGGACCCCCCCCACTACCAGGGTCCCCTTCTTGCCCACCCACTAATATGCCACCCCTGCTTGCACATCATTCTGCCCACCACCAGCAGTAATAGCTGCCCACAGTGCCTGTATGCCCTTTCCCCAATGGTAGTGGATAGTGGGTACAGCTAGAAGAGTCACTTCCATGACCACCAGGAACCCTGCTGCTCTGTGTTTGGTGCCAGTTTGGTGTAGTGGTTAGGAACATGGACTCTAATCTGAGAGAAGTGGGTTTGATTCTCCACTCCTGCACATGCAGGCAGCTGGGTGAACTTGGGCCAGTCACAGTTCTCTCAGAGCTGTTCTCTCAAGAGCAATTATCTCAGACCTACCTCATAGGGTGTCTGTTCTGGGGAGAGGAGGGGAAGGAGATTGTAAGCCATGCTGAGACTCCAAGTGAAGGGCGGGATATAAATCCAACTACTACTACTACTACTACTACTACTACTACTACTCTGTGCACCATCCACATGCCCTTCAGCACAAGGCAGCATATGCAGCTGGGAACAAAAGTGACCGAGCACCCAGAAGCAGGCAGCAGAAGGGTGTGACTGCAGGCATCACCCCCTTATGGAAGGGTGGGGTATAAATCTAATAATAAATAAATAAATAAAATCAGAGTAGGTATATGAGTAGGGTGTCAGCAGCACTGGGCCCAGCCAGAATCTATGGGCCCTCAGGGTATGCTGACAACAACCCTGGGAGGGGGATACTGTTCCAAGAGGCAAGATGTTCTGAAGGTGGTATGTTTATAGGGTTGGCACCAGGGGTCGCTATAAAAAGATTTCCTCTGAAGCCCCCACCTCAGACATTTAAACAAGACCACAGACATGGAAGGGAATCAGGGGATTTAGTGGAATACAGGTGAACAGGGTTGCCAACAGGCCTGGAGAGAAAATATCCTGTCCCTTTAATAGAGGCTTAAGGGGTGAAGCTTTTCATGAAAAGGAGGAAAATAATATTCAATTAAGCCTCTAAGGACAGACCTCCCCCCCCACCTATTGGCAACTCTATGAGATAAGAAAAGGTCTCTCTAGGAATCTAGAATCACTCATTTTAACCCTTTGTTTGCCTAGAAAATATACCAAGTGCTCTCTTGTTGCAGGAGGGAATAGGCAGATTTGGCTCCATATATTAGACAGGGTGTTATGATTCCAACAGTAAACCAGAATTGAAGAAGTTTTTGAAACAAGAGGTGTACCTGGGACACGTGTCTTGTCAGTGATGTTTGTACTGAGGTCCACCTACTTGAATATTATCTACATGTAATGGCTCCTCCTTATCAAGTTTTTTGGAAGCCTGTTTCAGCACTATATAATAATGGACACTTAGTCTTTAATTATCTGCTTTTGGAACTTATAGTTTACTAGGAATAAGGCCTGTTGTAGAAATAAATACAATGAGCTCTAGAAAGAGGCTCTGGAAGAGTGCCCCGGCCTTGGGCATTCAGCGTCAATTTGCTGTGGCAACCTCAGCAGGGTATAATGACACAGAGTCGCCATTTTCTCCAGGGGAACTAATCTCTGCCATCTGAAGAGCAGTTGTGATTCTGCGTAATCTCCATCCCTCCCCTGAAGATTGGCAACAATGGTTCCCCATGAGGGAATGCTTGGTTTGGAGGGTGGAGTCCGTGGCATTGTACCTGTCTGAGGTCCCACCCCTCCTCAAACCTCACCCTCTCCAGGCTCCACCCTCAAATCTCCAGGAATTTCGCAACCTGGAGTTGGCAACCCTATCTCCCTCCCAGCCAACTGTCAACTTACCGTTATCTGTCCCCTGGCTTCAGCTTTCCATCTCCTCTCTCTCTCCCTCCTAGAGCAGTTGTAATTCTGAGTGATCTCCAGCCTCCACCTGGAGATTGGCAACAATGATTCCCCATGAGGAAATAGCTGGCTTGGAGGGTGGAGTCTATGGGATTGTACTTGCCTGAGGTCCCACCCCTCCTCAAACCACACCGTCTCCAGGCTCCACCCCTCAAATCTTCAGGAATTTCCCACCTGGAGTTGGCAACCCTATCAGGACTGGCCCCAATGAGTTTTCTCCCAAAGGCCAAAATAGGTGTGGAAAGGTCCTTTTACTGACAGTAAAAGGTTGCCTGGTTGCCTAGTAACAGACACTGAGAAGAAAGTACAGTTGGCAGCTCTGATTAGGGAAATACCTGGAGTTTTGGGGGATGGATCCTGTGGAGGGCAGCATTGTGGGGGAATGGAAGGACTCAGCAGGGGATAATGTCATAGGGTCTACCCTCCAAAGCAGCCATTTTCTCCAGGGGAACTGATCTCTGTCATCTGGCGATCAATTGTAACAGTGGGAGATCTCCAGGTCCCATCTGGAGATTGGCAACCCTAGGGGAAAGTCAGCGACAAAGCAGGGGGTTGAAGAGAATGGTTTGATGGTTGCTGGCCCACCTCATTAGCCAGCCAGCCATGGTGGAGCCAAAAAGGAGTGAGAGCTGTTTTAAGTTTATTCTGACAGGAAAATGGCCAAGCTGGCAGTGGATGGGGGAGGAGGTTATGCTGAAAGTCCTTTGCTTTTTTACTCACAGAAGCAAGCTTGGTTGCCTACCAACAGCCAGTGAGGAGATAGTTAGTCACAGTTAGTCCCACACAGGAGCCAAGAGAAGTGTCTTCCTCAGGAGAGAGTCCGGCTTTCCAGGAGCCGCAGCTCATTTCCTCTAGGCCAGACCGTCCCTGGTACTGCTGCCACTGCTGAAGGAAGGCGGGGAAGCCTTTGAAAGGTCTGGGTAGCCTTCTTTGTGGTGCAGCCCACTGAGCTATCACCCTGACGAAGCACCAGCCTTGCAGCCAAAGGAGAGGGGCCGTGAGGAGCAGCAAAAGTGAGTGCTTCCCCTGCTCACTGTGGCTCTCTAGGTCTGCCTCCTTCTCCCCTGTGGAGGGGTTGCCATTCTCTCGGCAGAGCATCCCCTTCACTGGAGTGTCCATCCCCTTCGCTGGCTCCCTCCAGACTGAGGGCAAGATGCCGGCTGCCAGCTCTGTGGGCGGGGCCAAGGCAACACAAGAAGGTAATGCAGCCAGGGGATTGGCAGACCTTCAGAGTGGCAGCTGAGGGAACCAAAGGCTGTGGGACCGTGTGGAGCGTTCACACCAAAATAGAATTATTATATAGAGAGATGCTTATTGTACAAATCACTTAGTGCATGAGGGCACAAGAAAAACAGCGCCTGCATAAATTATTGTGTGCCTGAGAGCACAGGAAAAACAGCACCTTGTTGCTTTAAATCCTATTAAGTGCCTGCATGCGCTATTTTGTGTGTCTTAGCCAGTGTTCCCTCTAAGCTGAGTTAGTGTGAGCTAGCTGACAGTGAGCCTCTGATTCACACATTTTTGTCTTAGCTCAGGAAGGATGGCTCCAGAGCAAACTAATTTATGCAGTAGCCAAATCACTTGCTTACAACTTTAATGCCAGTAGCTCACAAAGTAGAGTTTTTGCTCACATGACTCCACAGCTTAGAGGGAGCATTGGTCTTAGCCATTACGTATGTTTATAGGTGTTAAAGGTGACAATGTTAGGCTGTAAATATAAGTATTTAATTTAATTTATTATAGTTGTGACCGTTTATCTTGGCATCCTTTCCTCCCTTTTTGCTTGTTATATGATTGCAAGTCAAGCAAAAGATTAAAAGGGGGGAATTATGGATTCCTCGACAGGTCTTTAGCTGTTGCTGACGCCTCATGATTACAGACAACATGAGGGATAAGGAACGGAGTGCAGCAGGTAGACTGTCTAGGTTCTTGGGCTCCTACTGGGCCTGGGGAATTTTTTACCCCCAGTCCCCTCTCCCAGTGACCTTTAGAAGGTCTGTATCCTTCTGACAAGATCACTGGAGACTTATGACATCTGTAGGATTGACAGGCCTTGAGGGTCCCACAGTAGGAGGCTCAGATAGTGAGGACAGGAAGAAATAACATTGCTGGACGCCTTGACAACATTTCCAGCCAGGAAACTGGAAGTGATGCCACTGCATTGATGTGACGCTCTTGAAACCCTACAGATCTCTATGGTTGGTCTATAGAGAGCCAGGTGATGTCACTTCCGGTTTTTTGGCCAGAAATATCAAGGCATTGTGTAACACCATTCCCCCCTGCCCATTTCCCCTGCTGTTCAGAGGGCCAGGGAGGACTGGCGGGAGTTCTCCTGCTGGAAGCAGGTGAGTGGCATTCCTATGTATCTCTGTACTATTCATTTATTTACACACCTGCAAGCAAAGCTTACCGGAAGCAAGTGATTTCCTCAAGTAGGCAGCAAGACCACAAAACTGATTCCCGAAGGAAGCAGATGTTATTTGGTATCTCTCCGAGCGGCAGTAGCATTTCTCACATAAGAATTGCAAAAATCATATCTATATATCCTGCTACCTGCATGCCAACTTTAGAAAGGAGAAATTCTTTTGCAGTGCAATCCTGTACAAAATGATGCCAGTCTAAACCCATTGAATTCAATGGGTTTAAGGAGCCATCAGAAGAGCTATTCAGAAATAAGTCCCACTTGGTGGGGAAAGTGTTGTCAGGATTGTGGCCATAGATTACTGTAACTCTGCATGGGATTGCACTGTTAATGCCTGAGGCAGGCCATAAAACACTGATAAGTAATCTAACCTCCAGAGTTCAAAAGGCTTAGCTAAAATTGAGGCAGAAGCCCAAGAGATGCTAAGACAAATAAGTCTGTCTTAAAAAGCAATTTATACAAAATGCCATTTCCTTGCTTGGCTGGCTGCGGGATTTTGAAAAGGACATTAGTGTTTGAACTGGAGAGTATTCACTGTTTTCTTGCAAAAATCGAATGCCTAGCAAAGAGCTCACATGAAATACACAAACCAGTTCTTCTGTAGTTCTGGGATTTTGGCTCTGAAATAACCCTTGAAAACTTAACTGGGTTGAAGATTTCGGTCTACTTTAATTTATTTTAATATTTCAGCTAATGTTATTGTAATCTACTGCTGCTCCATTGTATCCTTGAGGGATTATTGTTTGATGTTCATTGTGTATTGTTCAAGATATTATCAAGAATTAAAATAAAAAGTTTAATTAAAAAAAAGTGAAAAATTCTGATAGAGCCCCCCACTCACTAGAAGAGCAGCACAAAAACCTGTTTCGACAGTTTGCCAACCTTCCTGGAGAAAAATGCCCTGTCCTTTTAAGAGAGGCTTAATGGGATGTTATTTACCAGGTGATTTACCACCATGCTATGAAAAGCTCAGGCTGCCCATTCCCAAACATTGAGCCTTTATTAAAGGGACAAGACATTTTTCTCCAAGTAGACTGGCAATCCCAGTTGCAGCCCCTAAATTTTAGCATCCTCCCCCCCCCAGCTTTTGGTTGATTGGTTTGGTTTACAGTCAGGTCTCCAACGTGGTGCCCATGGGTGCCATGGTGTCTGCTGGCACCTTTCCTGGTGACCACCGAGTGCTTCAGAAAGTGGGCGGGGCCTGGTGGCTGACTGGCCACTTGAGATCTGATTGGCCGGGCAAATTAAAATAATATTGTTTCATTGGCTGTTGCCACCACAGTATTCGTTTTCTTTTCTCTCACTTCTCTTTCCCACCTGACCTGGATAGCCCAGGCTAGCCCGATCTCCGCAGATCTCAGAAGTTCAGGAGTTAATCAGGGTCGGCTCTGGCTAGTATTTGGATGGGAGACCTCCAAGGAATACCAGGGTCGCGGCATGGAGGCAAGCAACGGCAAACTATCTCTGAATGTCTCTTGCCTTGAAGACCCTACAAGTGACATGATGGCGGCCACCACCACCACCACTTTCCCAGTGTATTTTAATAATTACCCCTACTTCCTGTGTGTGGCTCTACCTATGGTTTTTGCAGTTTGATGGCGGTTTTAGCAACTGATCATCATTTTTTTTTTATTTACAGTGTGTATTTTTATAAAAGTGATCCATATGCAAACTACCAAGAGGCAGGGTATAAATTTGTTAAACAAACAATAATTTATATAGATTTATATATTAAATGATCAGGCCTCAGTAATTCACTCCCTCTTGCCCTGACAGCCAGCCAGTTTGAACAGCATGGTATAGTTCTTAAGAGTACCAGGCTAAGGTCTGGGAGAACCAGGTCCCAGTCCCTGCTCTGCCATGGAACTTGCTAACTTGGCCAGCCACTCTTTCTCAGCCTCACCTACTGCACAAAGTTGTACAGATCAAACAGAGGAGTGGGGAACGGGACCTACATCACTCTGAGCAACTTGGTGGAAGGGTGGGATAAAAATATGCTAAATGAATACACATTTCACAAGGGGTTAAAAAACTGAAAGGGGGGAAGCATTCACAGGGAGGCTGTGAATCTGTTCAGAGAAGCAGTGGATGGGAGAAGAGTGTTAATCTAAAGATGTTTTAAATAAGTAAATATCTTTCACTGTGTGTCGTTATTGTGATTACAATTGCTGTCCCATACTTTCTTGTACCCAGGGGTCTTTTCGTAGAAAAACAGCTGCAGGAGCTCATTAGCATATGGTATGCTAATGAACTATTAGGCTATTAGCATATGCCATGCCCCCTGACATCAGCGGACGTGATGTCAGAAGGGGAAGCAAAAGGGGGGGAGGCATCTTCAAAAGCCTCCCCTTCCCTTCCCCAGCTGGCCTGGGTGGGGGAGCTAAGAGAGAAGGGGTTTAAAGTTTAAACTCCTTCTCATGAGAGTTGGGCCACAGAAGGAGGAAAGAGGGAAGGATAGAGAGTAGAGAGAAGGAGAGAATGAAGGAAAGAGAAGGAAAGGGGAGGGAAAGAAAGAGAGGGAAAAAGGAGGGAAACAGGGAAAGGAGGGGAAAAAAGAAGAGAATAAGGTGGGAAAGAGAAAGAAAGAAAGAAAGAAAGAAAGAAAGAAAGAAAGAAAGAAAGAAAGAAAGAAAGAAAGAGAGAGAAAGAGAGAGAGAAAGAAAGAGAGAAAGAAAGAGAGAAAGAAAGAGAGAAAGAAAGAGAGAAAGAAAGAGAGAAAGAAAGAACTTTTTTCCCACCATCGAAAACAATGGAGGGAATAAGGGCAACCTGTTTAGGGGCCCATAGAATTGGACCCCCTGATCCAGTGTTCTTGAAACTTGGTGGGTATCTTGAGGAGAGGCTCCATCAGCTATCCTGTGAGTTTGGAGCCTCTTCCTCAAACCCCCTCCCCTCCAGCCCCCAGAATATACCCTATGGTTTCACCATTGACTTCAATGGCCCATAGGATATAATGGAGCTGAAATTGACATTCGGCTGCCTGAAAGACTCCCCGGGACGCTGGCTGGGGGCAGGGCTTGGCTCCTGAGCTCCCGGAGCTGCGCTCCGGTGCGCTCCCCCCAAAAAAGACCCCTGCTTGTACCCATGGGAGGAGGGTAGTTACGGCTACGCCACTGGTTTCTACAGCAGTCCCAAGTTATGGACCTGCTTTCCATTTTCAACTGCGTATCTTTCCAGAGCACCCGGAGGTTCCTGGCATATAAATCAAACAATTATTACTTTAGTGCTTGCCAAGTTTCTTTCCATGCCTGTAAGCAAGAACATGCCAACTTATTTCCCCACTGTGATTTTTCTCTTTTGTTTTCATTTCTGATGCTCGTGCACTAACATATATGTACCACATTAGACTAATAGTGCTAACAAGCCTTATTTTCCATATTCTATACAAAGCTCATTCAGGAAAGAGCTGTTTGCTGTTACTGCTTTGGGTATGATCTTTTCAAATGTTTGCTTTTATATAGTCACTCGCATCTTCCTTATCTGATCATTTTGCTTATTTGTCAAATACCTGATAAATTTTTTGGACCTGCCTGTTTAAAAACCCTGCAACAGGTTTTATCCTGTGCACCCACTCACCCGCCTACTCATAAGATTGCCAGGTCCCTCCTGGCAACTAGTGGGGGATGGGGAGGCCTTACTAGGAGCCGGAGGGAGGCCATTACAGCGTTACAGTGACATGTCTACATCACTTCTGACATGACCCAGAAGTGATGTCATCACACAGTGACATCAGGCAATGCTCTAGTATTTGAGCAAAAACTCTACGGTAAATTTGGCTTCTACCATAGAGGTTTTGCTCACATACCAGAGTGTCACCCCAAAGTTGCCATTGCAATGATGTCACTTCTGGGTCACGTCAGAAGTGGCATAGACATGTTGCTGCAACATTGGCTGGGCCTTTCTCTTTTTTGGGTAAGTCCCCCCTGCTGGCCAGCTGATTGGCAGCAGGGTGGTGGGGCCTGGTGGCGGGGGACTCCTACTTCCACTAGAGGGTCTGGCAACCCTACCTCCTAGGGAGTTCATAATGGTTCTTCCTTTCGTGAATGCTCTTTGAGAAATTATAGCACGGAATCCTCAGCACAACCCTAAACATTTAAATCAATGTGCTTAGAAGCTATAACTCTGCTTATGACCTAGCTATATGATATATATATATGTGTGATGGGAACGAGCTCAGGGTTCTGCTAACCTGACTTGAAGTCACATGTACCATCAGTGAGCATGGGCTCCCTTCCAGTGGAGGTAGAGCTCCCCTGCCCTGGATGCTTGTTTTGCTTCAGCGCTCGGCATTGTGGCAGGAGAAAAACATTTTAAAATGGCTGTTGGGTTGCTGTCATGACATTACTTCTGGGGGAAAGCCAGAAGTGGAATAAGCCCACTCTAGGAATTGTAAGAAACTCTATGGTTTTATCATAGAGTTTCCAGTGATTCCTAGAGAGGTGGGAAATTTTCCCAGAAGTGACATCTTCCTATCACTGACAGCTGCCCCCCCCCCCATGTCCTTACAGGTCTCCTGCTGGTTGCTAGGCCATGCCTGGCAACTATAACTATTGGGGAACTCATTTTATAAACCACTCCACCATTCTGTGTGGCTCTGAGTGCTGTGAGGGGGGAGGAGGTTCACTGGATGATCTGCCATGGCAGATCTTCCCTTCCATGCCATTTTCCCCAGTGGAAATGGCTAAAGTGATAGACCTACTTAAGATTGCTCCCATAGTGCTGGCTGAACCTGTGCATCAGCACATGCATCACACTGAACCTGAGCATCCTCATTCCTCTGCCATGGTAGTGTCTAATTAGATGTCTCTGTGCAAGGGAAGGAGAGATGAAGGAAAGAGGAGTGAAATCTGTGTGTGAGCTTGGTAAGAAGCCAAATTTTTGCATATCCCAGCTTAATACTGAATAAAAGAGATATCTGAACTGAGCCAGATGCCAGAGGACTGAGAACACAAATGTCTTTATATCTAGAATAATAATATGGAAACAATCCCCAGCAGGCTTGCCAAGAAGGAAGTCCTATAGTCAGCCTGGCTTACTCCAGTGGAAGTGTTTTTTTAAGATGCTTCCCTATGCTTTTGTTTGTCCTAAGGCAACAGTGTTTATTTGGATTAACAGCTGCCTATTTCCACACATTAAGCTGCTACCAAAGGCGACAGAACATTTTTCCCGCAGGCCAGTTGGCAATCCTAGTTGTTTCGACCTACCTGATTTACAATCCATCTCAGGCTCATCCCTCACCCGTTGCATTCCTCTGAAGCACTTTATCAAACACAGGTACCATGTCAGATGCAGGTTTAATGCTCAGTGTTCTAACTCCATACTTTTGCAGCAGGTGAATGTGGCTTAAAACTACCTGGAAGTTAACTCTTATTTGTGGGAAACAGTCTTCTCTTTCTGTGGGTGGATGTTTTTGCATCTGATGGCTCCCTGGTCCTTTTTCTTCCCATCTTCTTGTAGGATAAGTGGAATCAATACCTTTTTTATTATATAAGTCTGTCCTAGTTCGCACTCTCTCTGAATGCTATCTGTGGAGAACTTTGCTTCATATACAATGTTCATTCTAAAATCTTATCTTGAATCCCATGGTAACAGGCTTATCCTTGATACTTAGCACTGCAAGATTGCACTATACATAACAGAAGATTTCCACTCTGACAGTGCAACACTAAGCAGCAGATGTGTGCCCTTTTAGAACCATTGTGCATGTGTGTTAAATGCCATCAAGTCACTTCCAACCTATGGCAAACCTAAGAATTAATGACCACCAAAATGTCCTGTCATTAGCAGCCTTTGCTCAGATCTTGCAAACTGAGGGCCGTGGCTTCCTTCACTATCTGTCTCATATTGTATATTCCTCTTTCCCTGCTGCCTTCGACCTTTCCTAGCATTGTTGTCTTTTCCAGTGAGTCTAGTCTTTTCATAATGCGATCAAAGTACGAGAACTTCAGTTTGGTAATTTTAACTTCTAGGGAGAGTTCAGGCTGGATTTGCTTAAGTCCATTGAGATCAGTGGCTTTAGAAGGGTGCATTTCTGTTAAGTATTGTGCTTTTAGTACTGGAAGACACTAAATCTTTGAGATAAGCAGGAGCACCACCACTTCTCAAGAAGCCAGATGATTAAATGGGGAGTTAAATAATAGTGAACCAAACAGGATAAACCCAGTAAAGACGGACTCATGTTATTTATTAGATAGTCCTTGTCGAGGAATCCATTGCATTCTGCCTCCTGAATTCAAATGATGGTTCTCACACTGGGCTTTATGCAGGGCACCAGTACCAGAAGACCATTAACAATGCCAACCTGCATTTAAAAGCCAGTTTTTAGAGCTGAGGCAACAATGAGCATATCAGTACCTTGAAGGGCTCACCACACATAGGGTCACATAGGTGACCATAGATCGCCTGCGATTTCAACTGATCTCCAGGCGGCAGAAATCAGTTCAGCTGGAGAAAATGGCTGCTTTGGAAGGCGGACTCCACAGCATTGTACCCTGATAAAGTACCCCCCCTTCCCAAACCCCATCCTCCTCAGGCTCTATCCCCAAAATCTCCATTTCCCAACTCGGAGCTGGCAACCCTAGTCAAACATCATCACCATCAGATCGTAACAATGTATAAACTGGTGAATCGCCTGAGCCTTATTTTTTGGATTTGCTAGGAAAGGATTTTGGTTGGGATGGATTTTTAATACAACGGTTGACTTCACATCAGCTGGTAAAGGAATGGGAAGGGCCATAATCATCAAAAAGTAAAGTAATGTTTTGGCCACAGAATGTGAAAACGCATCACCGGTATTGGTTAAGAGTAGCTAGGTATACATCCTCTATATGTTCCACTGAAGCTGATGAAATGGATGGTCTTTTTGTTCTCGTTTCCAATCACTGTCCAAGGCCCAGGTTCTGTGAATGCCTTGAGCAAACTTGCCTTGTCAGGTTTTGGCTTGAAAGTGCATTTAAATAGCAGCAGCTAGTTCATCTGTAACTTCATACTTGGCAATGCCTCCGTTCCTTTCTGCGATTACGATCATTTGCCAAAAAAGAGTTGGCAGTGCCCACGTGAAGAATCAGATGACTGATAGCTTTTTTGCAAATGAATGAGCATTTTTGCCCTGCACATGTACTCATGAAACTGCCTTATAATGTGTCAAGCCATCAAGGTCATTATTGTCTACTCTGACTGGAAGTGGGTCTCCAGGGTCACCTACTCCCTGACATCACCTACGCCCTGATCCATTAAAATGGAGTTGCCGGGAATTAAACTTGGAACCTTCTGCACTCAGTGCAAATGTTCTACCATTGAGCCATGGTCCATCTACCTTTCATATCAATATGCCACATAAACTGAAGCGCTCCACCTTTCTATATATAGGCATTGTCATTTTCCTCGCTTGTGTGTTCCTGGTGCTTCGGGGGTGTCCGTTCCACACATATGCCAGTCATACAGCGATGTAATATTGAATTGACCACTAGAGGGAGCAAAACATGCATGGAACAGTCCCCCCAAGCAATAGGAACACAAAAGGGAGACAAGTTAGAATGCAGAAAAGACCATAGTTCCCATTTCTTCAGGTTCAACACAGTTAATGCCATTTCCAAATGTAGTTTGTAGGCCACTCACATTGTTATATATTGGGTTTGTCCTAAACTCATTGGGGGATCACACAGGAACTCCCATTACTGTCCTATCACGAACACATGATGCTGTTTTACACCAAGGTGGGTGATGATCTATCTAGGTCACAAATTACAACTCTGAGTGGCAGCAGTTCACCAGGGCTTAGGCAGATATGTTTTGTATCATCTGCTCCCCTTGGAAATGGAAATGTGGCAGAGGTCAATGTGACACCAGATGCTCTAGATAGGGCTGCCAAACCTGGGTCGGGAAATTCCTGGATACTTCAGGGGGTGGAGCCTGAGGAGGGCAGGGCTTGGGGGGGACAAGGTCCCTCAGCAGGGTATAATGCCATAGATTCCACCCTCCAGGGCAGCCATTTTCTTCGGGGGAACTGATCTCTGTTGCCTGGAGATCAGTTATAACTCTCCAGGCCCCACCTGGAGGCTGGCAATCCTATCCTCTACCCACAAGCCACAGCTCCTTATCACAGTCACAATTCTCCAAAGCTGAATGAGCACAGATAACTGTGCAATAATCCCGTCATAAAGTATTTGGCAGCCCTCCAGGAAACATTCTCCAACTGACAGATTTATTATAGGTTCGCATTTTCTTTTTGAATATTTTCTTATTTTTACATGTGTTTTGCAAAAGCTACTTTAAACACGCCTGGCAGCAATTTACAAGAAGATTTTACTTAATACTAGATTTTTGTTTGTTTGTTTGCCCCTCAGGTGCTCCCAAGTAAATCGTGTAGTGCACAATATCTGATAGGAAGAAAAATACCTTTGACATAGTATGCCGGAAAGAGAAGTGTTCAGAATTGCAGAGCCGCAGCTATTCAGCAGATTTCCCAGACAATTTGTGTAATTGAGAAGAAGCTCTCATCCATGGGTTCCATAATTGATAAGTACTTAGCATCTGTATAAGACCATTACTTATCTATACCCTGGCTTTTCTCCTCAAAACTGCTTACAATATCAGTCTCCCTTCCTCCATTTTATCCTCACAACAACAACCACAACCCTGTTAAATGGCTTAGGCTGACAGAAAGTGACTACTGGCCCGAGGTCACCCAGCCAACTTCCACAGCACGGCAGGGGTCTCAGCCCAGATTCTAATCCAACCGCTGTACCGCAGAGGTAAAGGAGGCCAGAATTAACTCTGTATTGTTTATGAAGCAAAAGGCCAAGAAAATTATCTTGCCCAAAGCTACCTTGCCAGTTCAAAGCTGAGATAGATTTAGGGTTGCCAGCTTCCAGGTGGGGCCTGGGGATCTCCCGCTTTTACAACTGATCTCCAGCTGACAGAGTTCAGCTCCCCTGGAGGAAATGGCTGCTTTGAAGGGTAGACTCTATGGCACTGTACCATGCTGAGGCCCCTCCCCTCCCCAAACCCCACCCTCTCCTGGATCCACCCGCAAAGTCTCCAGGTATTTTCCAACCCAGACCTGGCAACTCTAGATGGATTTGAGCCAGAAAACCTACAGTTTACACTCTCACTTTTAGCCAATATAATACCCCCAGTAGGGCCAGACTGATGGTTTTGGGTGCCAAAGGCCATGGGGGGAAAGCTGCTGCCTGCCTACCTTGCCCCCTCTCCCTGATGCGGGAAGGTGATGTTGCCCACCCTCCTCCCTTTGCGGTGTGAGAATGGAAGGAGAGCAATGGTCATCTGTGGCAAACACCACAGGCCGGTGGGACAGCTACAGGGCTGGCTGGTGCCCCTCACCTGTGGCCCCCCTAGGGGATTGCCAAGGTGTGTACCCCAGTTCTCGGTTTTTTCGTGATGGATTCCTAAAGCTCTTTCTGAGCAGTTTCCCAGTTCTTTCACTTTGAATACTTCCTCATGTTGTATTGATTATGTAGAAAACAGGGACAGGGAAGAAATAAAAAAATAGCTAACAGGATACATTCCCCAGATACAAAAATCCAAGTCAAGCAATATAAGAGAATATCACTATAACAGAAAAGTAAAGGTAAAGGTTCCCTTGCTCGAAAGCCAGTCGAATCTGACTCTAGGGTTGCGGTGCTCATCTCCGTTTCAAAGCCAAAGAGCCAGCTCTGTCCGAAGACGTTTCCGTGGTCATGTGGCTAAACACCAAGGCGCACGGAACGCTGTTACCTTCCCACTGAAGTGGTACCTGTTTATCTACTTGCAATTTCTTGCTTTCAAACTGCTAGGTTGGCAGGAGCTGGAACTAGAGACGGGAGCTCACTCCGTCATGCGGCACTCTCGGGTCTCAAACTGCTGAGCTACTGACCTTCCACAGCCTGCAGTTCAGCATCTTAACCACTTGAGCCACCACAGCTCCTTCATGATATGTTACTTTTCTATTATACTGATATTCTCTTATATGGCTCGTATTAATTAAACCAGGCATGCTGTGTTTTAGAAAGAGAGAGAGAAAGAGAGAGAGTGCATGTGATGGCCTTCCGATCTGGTCTATGAACACATGAAGCTTCCATATATGGAACCAAAGAGAGACTCTACCACCACTGAGCCACAGCCCTTATGCCTGCAGAGAATATGGCCTTGGGGATTCCATTGGGATTTTCAGTAATATCAGCCATGCATCCTCCTGGATCATCTGGAAGAGTGGAAAACCACAAATAATAGCATGACCCTTTGGTAAAACAGGGTCTTCCCATTTACTGGGGTGAAAAAACTACCACATCAGTCAACGTTCTGCATTAACAGATGCGTCCTCTAAGAACAAACTCTTTCCAACCCGCTGCTTTCTCCCCTCAAAGAGCAGAAGGAACTGGTGATGAAAGCGTCCTCAAATTTTCTTTTCTTACATGCCCCCCTGAGAGCCTCTCCTTCCCTCTTCCCTCTATTTACTGCCAGCAGATTCTTAGAAATCAAGCCCGTCTTGGCACTGGTCTGTCCAAAGCGGGTTTCTTCCCCTCCCCTGAATTCCCTGATGGCGTGGATTACGTGAAGCAAATCGCGTAATGCTAACAAGCCACAAGTTCACAAAGGTCATTTCACACAAAAAAAGCACAGACAAATTACTGACTGCAGAACTAAATAAAACTAAGCGAGTAAATTTGTAGATGGAATGACAGCGAACAAGAAGAAATACAAATATCCCTTTCCCCTAAACCATAAATTTAACTCTAAAGATGGAGAAAATGATGGCACAAAAACCACTGGTTGTTCTTCTAACCACTACATGACTTCTAATAATACTTCGCATCTTTCATCGTTCCAAGTGAATCATGCAAGTAATGCTTAGCACTGTTGTTCTTAATTCTGAAAACTGCCGTATAAAGTAGGTCGGTTTACGATTACCAACTCCAGTTTATGAAATTCCTGGAGATTCGGAGGCAGTGCCTGGGGAGGGCAGAGTCTGTAGAGGGAACGTTTGGGGGGAGGGGGTGATCTAGGGTTGCCAGTCTCCAGATGGTAGCTGTCTTGGGATTACAACAGATCTCCGGGCACCACAGAAAACAGACACTTCGGAAGGTGGGCTCTCATGACAGTACATCCCCCTCCACAAACCACACCCCCTCAGGCTCCATCCACAAAACCTCCAGGTATTTCCCAACCTCGAGGCGGCAACCCTTTGTCTCATCCAGGCCAAACCTCAGCTCTTCCAACTTCTCCCAGCCTCAGGGAACTTCTGGGTCTTTCAAGACTTCCCCCATCAATCACCCAGGGGGCAGCCTGCACAGATCCCACATGCAGGCTGATCGGCAGTGGCATGGGTTTGAAAACACGTGTTCTTTCAGGCCTAACCCACTGCTAGACGGGATATTGGGCCACATAGAGATTGGACCATGCAGGTGATCAGTGAATTCTTTTGGAGAAACATATTGCTTCTCAAAGGGAGGGCCCAGGGTTTTGCCCACTCAAGGGGCAGCCCTGGCCATTTAAGCTTGGAGGAGATGACTTCTTCCTGCTGAGGGCCAGGGGAGGTGTATGTATGCAGAAGAAACTACTTGAGGCCATACAGAAAAAGGCGTTCTTGGAACGTCTTTCTAATCAGGGAAGTGGAGAGTAAATATTTCTTTAGAAGATCTGTGAGCCACCTCTCCAGAGCTACTTGAGGGAGCTCACAGTTAAAAACAGTAAACACAATTTTTAAAAAGATAGCAATATGTCAGAATACGTTTTTTGTTCGTGTGGTCCGGTCACAGCTCCTTATAGAGCTATGGCAGGTGATGGGGGGGTGGGTAGGGTTGCCACATACAGGTGGGGATGGAGCCTGGGGAGGACAGGGATCTCAGTGGGGGTACAATATCATAGACTCCCCCTCCAAAACATCCATTTTGTCCAGGGGAACTGATGTCTGTAGTCTGGGGATGAGAGCTGTAATCCCCAGTTCCTGCCTGGAGGCCGGCATCCTTAGTTCCTTTCAGAGGAATGTGTTGGCAGCCAAACGTATCTCCCCCATTGCTTGCTATACCCACATTGATCAGAGGAGTTCCTTGGGTCCACTTCCTATTCATGAGAGAAAACGGACACATGGCATCCATGCACGTCGTTGCTGGAGCTCCAGATATAGATTCATGGAACACGCCTTGTGCAAGAGCCTGGAACAAAACTCAAATATTCTTTAAAAAAAAATGTGGAAAAATGTAACCCAAGAATTACAGCATCTCGACAGAATGGTAATGATTAATGGGCAGCTTCAGGTCCAAGAGGATGAATTCTAGAAAGGCAAGCAGGGAGATTTAAGAGCATCGCCCAGCTACAGAATATGATGCAGGAATCAGTCCCACTGAATTAATTGAGCCAGAGGGGCATAGTGGTTAGATTTCGGTGACCCAGGTTTAAATCCTCGCTCTGCCACAGAAGCTCTCTGGGCGACCTTGGGCCAGTCATTCGCTCTCTTGCTGTCTCGACCTAACCTAATTCACAGGGGCTGTTGTTGGGATGCTGCACTGGTGGTGGGAAGCTGCTTTTGTAGTGGTTATAAGCTGCTTTTGGCCCCCTTTAGGGAGGACGACGGGATATAAATATCTGTATAAATCAATTCAATGACTGTCAAATAAGTGTGCGTAAGTTTATAGCTGTAAAGCTCTGTTGGTTTAGAGAGAAGAAGAGAAGCGAGATTGTATTTATACCCCACCCTTCACTACCCAAAGGAGTCTCGGAGCGGCTTACAATCCCTTTCCCTTCCCCTCCCCACAACAGACATGCTGTGAGGTAGGTGGGGTTGAGAGAGCTCTTTCGAGAACTGCTCGTGAGAAAACAGCTCTGGGAGAACTTGTAACTGACCCATGGTCACAGCAGCAGCTGCATGTGAAGGAGTGGGGAATCAAACCTGGTTCTCCCAGATTAGAGTCCATGCTCTTAACCACTACACAAAACTGGCTCTCTGATGCCATAGAGCTCACCTTCCAAAGTGGCCATTTTCTCCAGGTGAACTAGGATCTGTCATACTCTTAACCAATACATCAAACTGGGAGAAATGTGCACTTCAAACCTATGCACACTTGCTTGGGAGCGAGTTCCACTCATTTACTCCCCACTCAATTACTTCCCAGTAAACAAAGCAGTCCCATAAACTGCATTGCATAGCATACGTTAGACTCTTCTGTCGATACAAATGGGAGGGGAAAATGTTTAGGTTTTGCTGGAACACTTTCAGAACATTTCTAAGACCTGTTTCTCAATACTGGAAAGGAATGCTGTATCTTTTAACAATGTAAAAGCAGGATTTCGATGCACTGGCGTGGAGCTCTGGCATCGCCAGGCTTTGCTCTCCCATTGCCTCTTCATATAGAGAGTAGAAAAGAAGGACACTCAAATGCATCCAGCCTCTTCTCTTGATCTTGTTTCCCGAGAAGATTTTCTTTGCGTTATTTCTGCTCCAGCTTTAAATGCATCCATGAGCAGAAATGCCAGCACTCGTTGTTAAAAGAACAGTCATGTGGATTCTGAGAATGGAACCAGCCGCAGACCGTCCAATCTGGATGAAAATATGAGGAGGTGTTCCAATTGCTCCCCTCCCATCTGAAACAAATAATGGAATACTAAAGAAATAATGGCATAACCACACTTAAGCAACTGAACTCTGTCACTCTAGATATGCTGGTTCCACTTGAAGGTTGCCAGTCTCCAGGTAGGCCCTGGAGATCCCCTGGAGTCAGCCAGGTCTTTGGATACTTAAATCCAGTGACTGGAGCTGTGGATGGGCAAGACAGATCTTTCAACAAACCTGAAAAGGGCACCAGGTTTGCAGACAAATGTGAAATATTAAAAAAAATACATTTGGGAGTTTAAAAAAAAAACAAAAATGATAACAGGAACAACCTGTAGCTTTTAAAAATGGATTCCCTTAGTGGCTGTTGCTAGGCAACCACAGTATTCTTGGCTGGGGTTTTGTGAGTAAAAAGGCAGGGGAGAGGGCCCTTTCCAGGCCTGTTTTGGCTTTTGAGGAAGGATTCATGGGGGCCAGGCCTGACTAGGGTTCCCAGCTCCAGACTGGGAAATCCCTGGAGATTTTGTGATGAAGTGTGAGGAGTGCAGGGTTTGGGGAGGGGAGGGGCCTCAACATGGTGTAATGCCACTGAGTCCACCCTATAAAGTAAAGACTTTCTCCAGGGGGACAGATTACTATTGTCTGGAGTTCAGTTGTAATTCCAGGGGATCTCCAGGTCCAATCTGGAGACTAGCAACTCTAACCCTGGCAGACCCTCTGGTTACTTGATACCACCTGATTTGCATTACTCAGCTAGACCTGGTGACTTACAGCCAGTCAACCTTTGAAAGCCAGTTTGGTGTAGCTGTAAGAGTGTCAGAGCAGGGTCTGTAAGACCCAGGTTCAGATCCCAGTCTTGCAATGGAAGCTGACTGGGTAATTTTGGAGCAGTCACATACTTTTCACTCTAACCTACCTCACAGGGTTGTTGTGTAGATAAAAAGGAGAGACTAATGTAAGCTGCTTTGGTCCCCACTGCGGAGACAGACTGTAGTTTTCTTAGGCAGAGATTTCAGGGAGGGAGGCAACAGAAAGCTGAAGACAGAGGAGCAAATAAAGGTAGGTTGGCTGTTGGGTGGGAAGGAAACAGGGTTGCCAACTCCAGGCTAGGAAATTTCTGGAGATTTGAGGGATGGATCCTGGGGAAGGTGAGGTTTGTACCCTCAGACAGGTACAATGCTACAAACTCCACCCTCCAAAGTAGCTATTTTCTCCATGGGAACTAGCATTGCCAACCTCCGGGTGAGGTCTGAAGAGCACCCAGAATTACAACTGATCTCCAGATGACAGAGATCAGTTCCCCCAGAGATAATTGCTGCTTTGGAGGGTGGAGCCTATGGCATTATACCTTGCTGAAATCGCTTTCCTCCCCAAACTTCCTCCCCTTATATCTGCTTCCCTCTTGTTTTCTCCTCCTGTCCTACATCGTCACCACCTCCCCTGAGATTCTTCTCCATCCCAGCCATTCCTTGTTCACTTGTGGTGTGTTTATGAAATAAAAGTTAAAGCAATTATTAATTAAAAGCACAACAAAGCTTAACAAAACACTTGAATCTTCATGTTTTTTAAAAAATCCTGATCTTTTCCCAGAATGGTTCCTCCCACCTTCTGACAGGTTAGGGACCTCTCACACAGAATTCTCAGCATGCACCAAATCATAACACAGAATTTTTGGAGTGGCAGCCATGATAGTTAGACTGATATAAAATTGATATAAGATTATAGCACAGTCATGCCCAAATGCCTACAGCCTGGCCTGTACGTTGTTCTCTGCTATAACGGTTCCCTTTTTGTTTCCCTTTATCTTTTCCTTAGATGCACAGCGCCTTTTCTTTCTTCTCTGTTTTTCTGTCTGTCCCAGCCAATTGTTTAAATGTATACAGATAGATGCTGAGCCAGCCCAGGGAACTGAGGGACCCACTAAAATCCCTCTTTTGTCTTTGTCTGATAATGGCACATGAGAGGCTGATGGTAATTCAAAACTAACAAACCGCTCTATTTCACTTTTGAAGGTCAGGTAAGTATCAGGTTTAAGACTTAGAAGATGAACAGGCAACAGGAATGAGGAAACTTTGTATCAATAAAAGCAATAATTTGTCAGAAACAGGTAGCTGTTTTGTCATACAGACAGGCCTTTAAAACCGGGGAGAGATATTTCTTGGCAGTTTCTGCTTAAATAATCAAACATAAGCTTCTTTGTCTCAAAGATACTTGAAATAGTGAAGGCAGAAACATTCACAGAAGTTCCAATATCCCTTCTTGATAGGGATCAACCCCTTTTACTAGGAGCTAGTTCCCTCAGACTTGATAGGGACTACCATCCCTTTTCTAGGAGACATTTGCCTCAGACTTGATAGGGATCATCCCCCATTTACTAGAAGCTATTTCCTTTGGGGAAGGGCCACTCATCCTACTTCCCTAACTCAGGATCCTTCTTGATACTCTCATTCTACACAACCCTCCTTCACACTCCACTGTCACTCTTAACTGTCAGTCCTAACTGAGGGTGATTTCCCACTAAAGCTGCCTCGTGGTTGCGCCGCTGTTTGCCCCGATACTATTAGTCAATTTCACACCCGAAGCCACGGGGCTGCATTTTGACCCTCGGCTTCGCCCGATTTCCCCCGCAGTTTCGTAATCCTGTTTTTTGCGGATTACGAAACTGCGGGGGAAATCGGTCGAAGCCGCAGGTCAAAATGCAGCCCCGCGGCTTCGGGTGTGAAATTGACTAATAGTATCAGGGCAAATGGCGGCGCAACCCCGAGGCAGCTTTAGTGGGAAATCACTCCCAGTTGTAGAATTCCATTTGAATCCCCTCTCACTCCCAGTTCTCAGACCAGGTGCCAAAGAGTCCAAGGATGAACCCTTGAGGCAGGTCAGGGGTGCTTTGCCTCAAACCAAGTTAAAGCATTAACCATTTATTGCCCATTACATCAGCTTTAGGCAATTTCAATCTATTTTAAAGAAAATATTGGAATTTTTTTTTTTTACTCCCTCTTGTAAAAATAGTTATAATAATAAAATGGCTAGAAATCCAAAGAGGATATTGGAAGTGCCTGATGTTGGAAAAAGCTGCAGGAAATCAAGAAAACAAGCTGCAGGGATGAGACTAAATGTGAACATTCGCACTAGTAATGATTTTGGCTCTTTAGTGTCTGCCCAGGGCATCCAAAATTTGCACATACATAGGGCTTTCCATGATGAACTGTCAGCCCTCCATAATTACAAATCCATCTCACATAAGCCATTATCTGTGTGTCTCCACTGTTACCTTTAATAACTCTCAGGCTTGAAGGCAATTTTAAACAGCTGGCCATGTTTTTAAAAGGTAGTCTTGAAGGCCTTTTGCATTTGGAGGAGGAAAACACATGGGGCAGGAAGATAAAAACAGGAATAATGTGGAGAATGTGGACCCAAAGATTTGCTTTTCTCTTGTCTCCTTGTAATACGACCGCTTTGCGAGGGATTCCTAATGACATTCACTGGTACTTAAGTTCAGGACAGACCAAAGGACATTCTTCTTCAGATAATTCTTTGTCAACTGGGCCCTCTTTTGATCCAGGGGCAGAGCAGACCAATCTGTAGGATACAAATTGTAGTGCACAACAAAGAGAACAGAGCAGTTTGTACAGGGCAATTGCTCAAGATTACAAAACCAGATGTGACATATTAAGCCAAGTGTCTGAATGCCTTTAAAAAAAATCAGCGCTCATTTTTCCAGGTGGCCCAACATCAGATGTCAATAAAACTCGGCATCTGTTGGGACCCATGCGGATGAAGCAGCAACATCCAGAGCTGTAAAATCATCACCTTATTTTTGAAAGGCAATTAAGATTTGTATGCATTCAAAGGGCTGCCAACCTCCAGGTGGGGAGTGGAGATCTCCTGCTGTTGCAACTGATCTCCAGAAGAGAAATATCAGTTTCCCTGGAGGAAATAGCTGCTTTGGAGGGTGAACCCTATGGCATTATACCCTGCCAAGGCCCCTCCCCTCCCCAAACCCCACCTTCCTCAGGCTCCATCCTCAAAAATCTCCAGATATTTCTCCACTCTGGGCTGGAAATCCTATGCACACATGTCATGATCTGTGCAGGACTGAGAGCAGGGCATAGTGTGGCCTGGTCCCAGAAGAGACCTGCATGGCAGTGGAAAGCAGACAGCCTACAATCCCCATAAGGCTTAGCAATGGTTGTAGCCAATCAGAGTCCAGGGATCGTGTGAAGATCTTTGTGGGCTGTGGAAAATGGTGTTCTTTCCTCTGACAGAACTAAACTGAAGGGAAGTGCGTACTTGTCTCTCCCAGAGTTAAGCTGAGAGGAAGATCCCTCACTTGAGACAGAGTAAGTACAGGGTAGGCCTTAAGTAGTAACCAGTTAAGTGAACTAGGTAGCCACGTTAGATTTGTTTATTTTGCCTTTAAACACTGTTATATATTTTAAACCACCTTGTCTTGTATTCCTTGCTCCAGTACTGTGTTAATAAACCATTTCGTTTAATTGTTCTCTGCCTGGTCATCACACCTATGTTCTTGGTTTAAAAAGGGGCATTTTTGGATGGACTTGGGAGGGTACTCTGGGCCTTTTCAAGGGACCTGAAGTCCAGAGTGGTGTGTGCACTTTGTGTGCGCACTGCTATAATGTCACCTGGAATTGGTATCATCATGTCAGGCACGTTGGGGGAGGAACCACTATCATTTGAGGAGAAAACAGAGTTTTCCCTCGAATTATAAAGCCCACCCCCCAAGATGCCCAGTGCGATGACATCACCTCCTGGTGACATCATCATGCTGGACACGTCACCGAAATCCCAGCAATTTGGGGGTGGGCTTCCCCCCCGGCGGCCTAACCCAAATAACCCTAATCCCTAATGCCTAACCCTAATCCTAATAACTGTAAAGCTAACCCTAATAACCCTAATCCTAACCAATTTAACCCTAACTTTAATAACCCCAACCTGAACCCTAACCCTAATAACCCTAATAACCCTAAACCTATCCCTAACCCTTAAAACCTTAACCATAATCCTAATAACCCTAACCCAAACCCTAATAATACTAACCCTATCTTTAATAATACTAACCCTAATAACCCTAACCCTAATAACCCTAATACCTAACCCTAATAATCCTAACCATAACAAAATATCCCTAACCTTAACCCTAATCCCTAACCCTAACTCAGATAATCCTAACCCTAATCTCTAACCCAACTCTAATAATCCTAATCCTAACCCTAACCCAAATAACCACAACCCTAACCACCGTAACCCTAACCACCCTATCCCTAATAACCTTAACCCTAACTTTAATTCCTATCCCTAACACTAATTCTAATAATCCTAACCCTAATAAACCTAACCCTAACCCTAATAAACCTAACCCTAATAACCCTAACCCTAATTCCTAGCCCTAACCCTAAGAACCCTAACCCTAATAACTCTAACCCTAAAGACCCTAACCTAATCCATAACCCTAACCCTAATAACCGTAACCCTAAACCTATCCCTAACTCTTAGAACCCTAACCCTAATAATCCTAACCCTAAACCTAATAAACCTAACCCTAACCCAAATAACCCTAAACGTAACTTTAATGCCTAACCCTTATCCCAACCCTAACCCTAAACCCTAAACCTAACCAAGGGGGTTGGTGGTTTTGTTTTTGTTTTGGTAATAATTTTATTCGTATTGATGTTTAACATTTCATATTCATTCACAATCCTATCCTCAAGTTTACATAATATAACATAACTAAACATCAGATACATCCATTTTCCCCTTTATTATTCCCTCCCCTCTCCGCCCAGCAACCAGAAAAAAAAGATCTTATTATTATATCTGTAACCATGAGCACACCCTATAGAGTTTTATAAATACATCATTATTGGGGGGCCCTTCTCTTACCCATCTTATATACCCAAACCATTTCTTCCTTATTTCCAATGCCTTATCTTCCCATGTGTCTTTTCCTGTTTTATTATCAATAAAATATCTGATTGAATCCATTCATAAAGGTACCAGTTCCAACCTTCCAAAGTCCATTTTAAAGCATCTTTCCATCCATATGCTATTACTACATGAGCAGCTAGAATCATAGCTTTAAACAAATCTTTTTTGGATTTATCTACTTTACTAGGAATAAGGCCCGTTGTGGAAATAAATACAACGGGCTCTAGAAAGAGGCTCTGGGAGAGTGCCCCGGCTTTAGGCACTCAGTGACAATTTGCTGTGGCAATCTCAGCAGGGTATAATGACAGAGTTCACCGTTTTCTCCCGAGGAACTGATCTTTGCTACCTGAAGAGCAGTAGTAATTTTGAGTGATCTCCAGCCCACCCCCAAGATTGGTAACAGTGGTTTCCCAGGAGGGAGTGGCTGGTTTGGAGGATGGAGTCTATGGCATTGTACCTGTCTGAAGTCCCACCCCTCCTCAAACCTCACCCTCTCCAGGCTCCAGCCCTCAAATCTCCAGGAATTTCCCAACCTGGAGTTGGCAACCCTATCTCCCTCCCAGCCAACTGTCAACCTACTGTTATCTGCCCCCTGGCTTCAGCTTTCCATCTCCTCCTCACTCACTCCTAGAGAGCAGTTGTAATTCTGAGTAATCTCCAGCCTCCACCTGGAGATTGGCAACAATGGTTCCCCATCAGAGAATGGCTGGCTTGGAGGGTGGAGTCTATGGCATCGTACCTGTCTGAGGTCCCACCCCTCCTCAAGCCTCACCCTCTCCAGGCTCCAGCCCTCAAATCTCCAGGAATTGCCCACCTGGAGTTGGCAACCTGATCAGGACTGGGCCCAATGAGTTTTCTCCCAAAGGCCAACATAGGTGTGGAAAGGGCCTTTTACTGACAGAGGATAAAGTACAGGTGCCAACTGTGATCAGGGAAATACCTGGAGATTTGGGGGGTGGATCCTGTGGAGGGCAGCATTTTGGGTGTGTGTAGAAGGACTCAGCAGGGTATAATGCCATAGAGTCTACCCTCCAAAGCAACCATTTTCTCCCAGGGAACAGATCTCTGTCATCTGGCGGTCAATTGTAACAGTGGGAGATCTCCAGGCCCCACCTGGAGGTTGGCAAACCTAGGGGAAAGTTAGCCGCACAGCGAGGAGTTGAAGAAAATGGTTTGATGGTTGCTGGCCCACCTCGTTAGCCAGCCAGCCATGCTGAAGCTAAGCAGGAGAAAGAGCCTTTTTCCATTTATTCTGACAGGAAAATGGCCACTGGGGAGGGGGTTATGCTGAAAGTCCTTCGTTTTTTTACTCACAGAACCAAGCTTGGCTGCCTACCAGCAGCCACTGAGGGGACAGTCCCTCACAGGAGTCAAGAGAACTGTCTTCCTCAGGAGAGAGAGCTGTCTATCTGACATGCAAATCTGTCTGAAGGGGGAGTGGGTAGGAAAGAGGAGCAGACCCAGCACCTGGCCAATGGCATGCGAGTACTCTTGAGTGGCAGCTGATGGGCCAATGGCTGAGGGAGGGCGTTTTACAGCCAAGCGGAGCGCATGGAATCTTATGAAACCAAAAGATAATTATTATAAGGAGAGATTATTTCCCAGCAATCCCATAATAACACTTTCTCATTCAACTCAGTCTTAACACTACATAAATTATCCACATTTTCTAAAATCAGATTCCAAAAGTCCATTAATTTAAGGCATTTCCACCAAAGATGTGCATAATATCCCCTTACCCTTTTACAATGCCAACAAAACAACAAACAACAAAAACAAAAAAACCCCAAAAAACCTAACCCGAATAACCATAACACTAACCTAAATAACTCTAACCCTAGCTTTAATCCCTAACCCTAATCCTAATCCAAATAACCCTAACCGTAACTTTAAATCCTAACCCTAACCACAAACCTAAACCTAATCCCTAACCTTATCCTAATAATCCTAACCCTAATAACCCTAACCCTAATAATTCTAACCCTAACCCTAACAATCCTAACTCTAATCCTTAACCCTAACCCTAATAATCCTAACCCTAATAACCCTAACCCAAATAACCCTTATAAAACTAACCAGTTTGGTGTAGTGGTTAAGTGCGCGGACTCTTATCTGGGAGAACCGGGTTTGATTCCCCACTCCTCCACTTGCACCTGCTGATGTGACCTTGGGTCAGTCACAAGCTCTGGCACAGCTGTTCTCTCAAGGACAGTTTCTGTCAGAAGTTCTCTCAGCCCCACCTACCTCACAGGGTGTCTGTTGTGGGGAGGAGAAGGGAAAGGAGTTTGTAAACCGTTCTGAGACGCCTTTGGGCAGTGAAGGGCAGGGTATAAATCCAAATCTCTTCTTCTTCTTCTCTTCTAACCGTAACCCTAACCCTATCCGTAATAATCCTAACCTTAACCCTAATAACCCTTACCCTAACCCTAATCCCTAACCCCAACCCTAATAACCCTAACCCTAATAACCCTAACCCTAGCCCTAATAACCCTAACCCTAATAACCCTAAACCTAATAACCTAACCATATCCCTAAACCTTTATCCTTAACCCTAACCCTAATAACACTAACCCTAACAACCCTAATCTTAATCCCTAATCCTAACCCTAATAACCCTAATCCAGTCCCTAACCCCTTTCCTTCACCCTGCTTGGAGGTGAAGGGAAGGGAGAGGGGGAAGGGAATGGAACCCAGACACTTTTGTCTATCAGAGGGGCTGGCGCACTGGCCCCTCTGCCAGGCAGAAGCGCCTGAGATCCTTCCCCCCCCCTTTCCTTCACCCTGCTTGGAGGCGAAGGGAAGGGAGATGTCAGGGGTGTGTGGCATATGCAAATAAATTATGCTAATGAGTGCTAATAAGTTATGCTAATGAGCTCCTGCACCTCTTTTTCTATGAAATGACCCCTGGACATATGCCATGTACTGGTCCAAAGCGTGGTTCTTGTGCCAGCTGCTTCAAAGTGCGGTGCCCCTAGGACAGTCACACAGGCAGACAGTGGGGCCTGGCTGCATCCCAAAACAATCTTTGGACCACACCAACTGACACATCCCCGCGCTCTGGAGACTGGTTCTGATGCCACGAGCTTCTATTCAGAGTGCCTCCCAGAGGCCCGTATTTCAAAGAAGATTTGAATAAAGGGCCCTCTGTACCCAAAATGAGGTTTGGACCCCCACACTATATACACCCCCATGGTCAGCGGACTCAAAAGGGAGAGTCCACTGAACATGGGAGTGTATATAGCATGGTGGTCCAAACCTCATTTTGGGTGCAGAGGGTGCTTCCTTATTCAAATCTTCTTTGAAATACAGGCCTCTAGGAGGCACTCTGAATAGAAGCTCATGGCATCAGAACCAGTGTTTGGACCGGGCATCACTGTATGTCATCTTCCAGGGGACAGTCTCCAGGGTGTGGTGATATGTCAGTTGGGGTGCTGCCTGGCCCCAGCATCTGCCTCAGTGATTTTCCTGGGGGCAACGCAGTTTGGAGCAGCTGGCACAAGAACCACGTTTTCAACTAGGACACGGCATATGTTCCCTGGAAGGGGAGAGCCCTGCGAACATGGGGGTGTATGAAGTGCGGGAATCCAAACGTCATTTTGGGTATTTAAATCTTCTTTGAAATACCGGACTCTGGGAGGCACTCGGAATAGAAGCTTATGGTGCCAGAACCAGTGTGTGGACTGGGCATCATTGTATGTCATCTTGCAGGGGACAGTCTCCAGAGCGCAGGGATGTTTCAGTTGCGGTCAGTGTTTCCTCTAAGCCGAGTTAATGTGAGCTTGCTCACAGTTTTTTAGCCTCCGGCTCACACATTTTCATTTTAGCTCAGGAAGGATGGCTCCAGAGTAAACTAATTTATGCAGCAGCCAAATCGCTTGCTCACAACTTTAATGCCAGTAGCTCACAAAGTAGAATTTTTGCTCACAAGACTCACCAGCTTAGAGGGAACATTGGTTGCAGTGGTCCAAAGATTGTTTTGGGGTGCAGCCAGGCCCCACTGTTTGCCTATGTGACTTCCCTGGGAGCACCCCACTTTGGAGCAGCTGGCACAAGAACTGCCCTTTGGAGCAGGACACAGCACATGTCTCCTCGAAGGGGAGAGTTCACTGAACATGGAGGTGTATGACATGTGGCAGTCCAAACCTTATTCAAGGATGCATTGGGCAAATAGTCAAACCTGTTCCTTATTCAGATCTTTTTTTAAAAAAATACAGGTTTCTTGGGGGCACCGAAATAGAAGCCTGTGGCTCCAGAACCAATATTTGGACCGGGCTCCACTGTATGTCATCTTGCAGGGGATAGTCTTCAGAGCATGGTGATGTGTCATTTGGGGTGGTCCAAAGGTTGTTTTGGGGTGCAGCTTGGCCCCAGTGACTGCCTGTGTGATTGTCCCGGGGGCACCGCACTTTGAAGCAGCTGGCACAAGAACTACACTTTGGACCAGGGCTGGCCCACCCTTTAGGCAAATTAGACTTTTGCCTAGGGCGCGCCCCCTGGTGGTGAGCGCTGAATGGCCCTGCCAACCGCTCTGCCCACTGCCCTCACCAAAAGCTCCAGGTGCTCTCTCACTGCCCAGCGCAGCACCCGTCACCACCATCCAGCCCGGGGGACCAAGGCAGGAGGGAAGCCCTTCAGGGCACTCCCAAGTCCTGCCCGCCCGCCCCGTCAGGGGAGAGGGAGAAGAGAAGGTCCCAAGGCCCATCGCCACTGGGTGATTTGCTCAGGCCCCAGCAGATGTCCCCTGGGCAAGCACCGGCACACAACTGGCCTCAATCCCTGGCCAGAATATTTGGCTCAGAATCCCTTCCAGTTGGAGAGGGCAAAGAAAGGGGGTGGGAAGACCCTTCCCTTTGCCTCACCACTCCTTGGCCAACGGGAGACGTCAAGGCAGAGAAAGAAAGTGACCGGGAAAGCTTCCCCTTGCTGGCCCAATCCCCAGGTCTTTCCCCTCTGTTTCCAATCCATGCAGGAGACCGTGCAGCAGCAGGGGCCACGGTCAGATTTGCAGAGGGAAGGGGCCAGGGAGAGCAGCTGGCGGCAGCAATCTGATCTGGAGACAAAGGCATGCCCCGCCGGCCCTGGGATCCCAGGTAAACACACCTGTTTTGTGATGGAAATGAGAGGGGAGGGGAGAGGGCCCGAGCAGATGATCTGTGATCTGAAGGTGGTGGTGGGGGAATGGAGAAGAGAGGGGGGGGGCCCACCGAGCCGTTTACCTATCATCTGGCTTCTCTGGTTGCCAGCTGAGCCACGCGACGGCCCTTTCTTATTCTAATGGGCACACACACACATGTTTTTGTAACTTCCCGCAAACCTGCCTGCGGAATTTCCCTCAAGCCCTGCTGGGAAAGGATGCCGGCCATCTGAAGGCAGAGGAGCCGGGTGGCAGCAGTCGCTTGGCTGTGTGACCCCACCCCTTCGATCTCCCCCCCACCCCCAGCATTGGGTCTGTCTCCTCCTGCGTCCTCCACCCACTTCGTTTTTGTGCATGTGCGAAAGGCTTGAATGGCAAGGGCAGCAGCCACAGGAGAGCGAGAGAGGAATCCCCACCCCGAATTCTCACCGGTCTCTACACCTGCCAAGCAGGAGGAGGCAGAAGCAGTGCTCCCTCAAAGATGCCGAGTCTTGGCTGCTACATATGTTAGTTTGCTCTGGAGCCATCCTTTCTGACTCAGCGAAGACAAAAATTTGTGAGCTGGGGGCTGAAAAACTGTGAGCTAGCTCACACTAACTCATCATAGAGGGAACACCAGTGTAAATGGGTTAACCTGGATGGCCCAGGCTAGTCTGATCTGGTCAGACTGTGGAAACTAAGCAGCGTCGGCCCTGGTCAGTATTTGGATGGGAGACCACAAAGGCATACCAGAAAAGCTGTGCAGACAGTGTTAAGTGTCAGGTTGATCCTTTTGTGTGTTTAGAAATGTTAGGTGGCAACATTTGCTAAAGAAAAGGCACGCAGAATTAGATTCTGATGTGCCTGAAATGGAAACATTAAAGAGATTTAAATTTCAACATCACAATTAACAGGATTTTTCAAAATGCTTTGTGGTTTGTGTTTTCCTGTTTGAGAGAGAAAATCAGATATGATATTACTTGTTCCCACAATTAAAGGGGAAAAAAAGGAATTTGCAATTTCAAATTTTGTGTTCTTCATTCTTCCTAAAATGCATTTATGTTTCAAAATTGGTGGATGCGGGGGGGGGCACCAGAAGGTATCCTTGCATAGTGTGCCAAAAAACCTGGGGCCGGCCCTGACCAGGACACGGCATATGTCCCCTCGAAGAGGAGAGTTCACTGAACATGCGGGTGTATTAAGTATGGGGGTCTAAATCTTATTTTGGGGTTCAGGGCTTTCAAACTCATCTCAGTGTTTTTGGATGAATTCATGAATAAGGCGCGAATAAGGAATGAATAAGGAACTGGGAATAAGGAACCAACTTCAGCCTCACTGCCACATCTAAGAGAGCAACCTCACTTCTTTCCTGAGTTAATTATGGGGGGGGGATCCCCAACACATCTGTAAGAAAATATTCATCCATCGTGTCTGAATCAATCATGGCACAGTCGGCTTTTTGCCACAAACAAACACTAAACGGGGAAATGATTTTCTTTGAGGCAGAAAACTGCCACATGAAGTTAAGTTAATCTGAAATTATCACAGGGCTCCCCTAAAGTACAGGGAATTTTATATAAATAAAGGCTGGGATTTTAGCCCAAAATGGGCTCAGTTTCTCCTCCAGACTGTCTTCTGCCTCACCACTCCAGCAGCAGGGCAACAGAATCAGGAATATTCTCATGTAATGCCTCCCCCTCTGCCTCTTGCCTTGCACACGTTACCCTTCCCCCACCCCACCCCCCTTTCTGTCTGTCTTCTCTGCTGCGGCATTCAGCCCCAAAGATTTCACTCGCCCTCTGCAAATCACCACCCCACTGCAGCAACCGATTCCAGCTTCCCTCTTTCTCTCCTTCCAGCCCCCAGTTAGACCGTGTTATCGATGCAAGGAACATGAAATTAAACAAACTCCAGAGGACAGTGGAAGACAGGAGGGCCTGGTGTGATGTGGTCCATGGGGTCGCGAAGAGCTGGACCCGACTGTGCGACTGGACAACAGCCCCCCCAGCAGAGGCCCACATCTCTCCCCCTCCCCAGGCACCTCTGTGATTCCTCAACTTTTCTGTCACTCCCATCCACAGCAGCATCCTTCAGCCCACCCGCCTGGCTTCAGCCCCAGGAGATTTCTAGCTCCTATCATCTGCTTTCCACTTGTTCAGCAGCTGCAAGTGCTCTCTTTTGCTCTTTCTCTCTCTCTCTCTCTCATCTCAGTAGCCCCTTTCTCTTGGTCCCTACCAGGACCCATACACTCCCATCCCATAGTTGGATCCCCCAAAAGGGAATTTGAAGAAGGCGGGAAATTACTGTAAAATAAGAGAATAATCATACTAGGATTGAGATTGTCATTATTGCAAGTAGGGCTATTTTGGGGCAGGAACGCACAGGAATGGGGTTCCAACAGCAGGAACTTATTAGCATAATAGGCCACACCCAACAGCAGAAATGCATTAGGATTGGCTACATTAGGGGTGTGTGGCCTAACATGCAAAGGAGTTCCTGCTACCAAAAAAAAGCCCTAGGTTTTGACAACAAACAAGGTAAGCAGAATAAGAAGCAAAAGCTGGGCGTGGCTGGATGACCACACTTCTGGTAACATGGGGGTGTGGCTTAATAGACTAATGTGCTGTGCTGTCAGGTGTATGGCCTAATATGCTAATGTGTTTCTGCTGTTGGGTGTGGCCTATTATGCTAATGAGTTCCTGCTGGGCTTTTTCTACAAAAAAAGCCCTGATTGCAAGTATGAACTGCCACTGATTCACTGATGTGTTAACCTTCTTTGCTTTCTCCACTTGTTTGTCAGTAAAGTTTGCTGTTGCTTATTCGGGGTCCTTTGGGGAAAGAATGAGCTAGAACAGGCCAGCGTACGCACAGGCCTATAGCAATCCCTGTGTGTTCGAGTGAACACTTATGGAGGCACTTACATGTGTCAGCCTCAGGTTTTGGGTAGCACTGGAGACACCATTGGGGGGAGAATGTGGGCATCCAGGCATCTGCCATGCTTTGCTCTCATAGACATGACTCTCTGTTATACACTAGTGCAATGCACGGCAGCAGAAAGACAGGGATTGCGGACACAAGAAGAGCCCTGCAGGATCAGTCCAATGGTCCATCTAGTCCGGCATCCTGTCTCACTCAATGGCCAACCAGTTCCTCTCGAAGGCCAACTACAGCCAGGGGCATAGCCAGAAAATTTTGGATGGCGGGGCATTGGGAAATCAGGGATGGGGGGAGGAGAGATTCCATTGGCAGGCAGATGAAGAAGAGAAAGGCCTTTCCTTACCTGCCAGCTGCACTCATTCGCCTCGGCTGCTACAGGAGAAGGAGAGTCCACCAGTCAGTGCGATTAATGCTTGCTGAGTATGCACTCTTTGCATGACTGCAGTGAGGCCTGCCTGCTTCATCCACCCACTTGCTCAGACTGAGAGAGGGACAGCCCGTGGGCCAGCATGATTAATACTTGAAGAATATGTGCTCTGTGCTACAGTAGTGGCAGGCCTCGCCCACCCACTACTATAGCAGAGAGCACATACTTGCCATGTATTAATCACACTGGGCAGCCAGCTCTCCTCCTGTAGCGGCCGAGGCAAACAAGTGCAGCCGGCAGGTCAGAGCAGGGGAAGGGGCAGCAGGAGTTATGGGGCATGGGGCATGTGTGAGGGGGCACTGCCCCTAAACGCCCCACTATGGCTACAGGCCTGACAACAGGGCATAGAGGCCGAGGCCTTCCCTGGTATTGTTTCCTGACACTGGGATTCAGAGCTTGACTGCCTCTGAAAGTGGAGATTCCCTTTAGTCTCCATGGCTAGTAGCCACTGATAGACCTATCCTCCATGAGTCTGTCTCATCTTCTAAAGCAGTCTATGCCTGTGGCCGTCACTACATCCTCTGGCAGCAAATTCCAAATTTTAACCACTCGTTATGCAAAGAGGTATTTCCTTTTGTCCATCCCAAATCTGCCACCTATCAGCTTCATTGGATGCCCTCAAGTTCTAGTATTTTGGGAGAGGGAGGAAAATTTCTCTTTTGTCAACTCTCTTCACTCCATGCATAACTTTATAAACCTCTATTCATGTGTTTCCCCCCCCCCAGTCATGTCTTTTCTAAACTAAGAACTTACCAGACCTCACTGAGTCAAGCTAGATATAGTGCATGCTTTCGATGTGTGTGTGCATCTTACTTTAAAGCCCTCTGCAGGTGGTGGTGTTTCATTTGCCCCTTGTGAGAGCCCACCAGTCACATGTATCAGGAGTATATAGGCTTCCAGAATGCACCCAGTATGTGTGATCCCATGATGTGTGAACTGAGCATGAATTTTGTTAAGTATGAGACTCAACAAAGGATTCAGCTTCAAGTGATTTCAGCTTTATTAAACAGCAACTGTAAGTCAGGAACACACGACAACAAGGGGAGCACAGCTCCTTCTTTTAAACTCTCCCGGGCTGTCAAAGCCACACCCATTACAAGTTAAAGACCAATCAGAATACAGGGATAAAGGCCAATCAGGACCGTTCCCTCTTTGCAACAATATCACTCAGTGATTGGGTAATTACACAGGTTTCGCAGAAACCGACCAATAGCAATGCGACATCTGAAAAGCCACATTCAGACTCAAGCTTAACATGTGAATAGATAGGAGCAATTCACATTCAGTACATAACAGATTTTCCATGTGGATTCCGACAAACCAGAATCCTGGCTCCTACAACATGTGGACAGAACTTGGGGTGCAGTTTCCTCACAGTTTCTGCAAGTGCATTTGTCCTGGAAGCACCCCGCTTTGGAGCAGTTAGCACGAGAACTAGCCAGGAAACAGCATAGGTCCACTTGGCGGGGGAGTCTGGTGAGGGTGTCTGGTGGTCTAAACCTTACTTTGGGGTGCAAAGCTTTTAATGTATCCTCAATATTTGTGGTTGGATTCACAAAGAACTAGGAAGTGCAAATAAGGAACTGGAACCAACTTCAGCCTCCTCCTATAATGTCTGCAAAGGATTTTAACAGTGACAAAAGGAACAGTGAGGAAACAGGTGCTGCTGAATTCCTCTCCCTCTTACGCTTAGATTTTTCTTGGATCAACATAATGAGAAGACTTTAAAGTCAGATCACACTTGTGAATCCATCCTTCAGGTGAAGGAGCTGGAGGATGGGAGCATGTTTGGTTTTGCGTGTATATTAGGAGATTACAGGAAGAGTAACTCTTGGGCTCTCTGTTCTGACAAGAAGCTGTCGCTGTGTTTGCGTAACCTGATCCCAAATGAAGCAATATTTGGCTTTCCTTGGAAAGGCCAGAGTCTAGCCTTGCTTTCCAGTCTCTTACTGACCCTGTGATCATTCATCCATTCTCTGTGTTTGCCAAGCTGTCAAGAAAACGCCACACACCATTGTGCCAAAAGTTTCAGGAACAGGTTGTTCCTCTGCAGCAGCAGAATCACAGGTATGGTCCAAAAGGTTTATCATATCATAAAGCAGCACATTTAGGTCAGAAAGCCACTAGAGGATCATTCCTCCTTCTCCTCACTTCCTGGTACTCATGTAGGAACATTTTGTAACTATAGTGCTGAGAGAATATGGCAGGACAAACATGAGGGGTAACTAACTGGTTGTTCTGTGATTCCACACAAAACAGAAATTCAGCGGCTTGAGATTTTAGATTTAATTTTAAGAAGCAAGCCTCTAGCACTCATGACTGCAGGAACAGAACTGAAAGTTCGTGGGTGTTAAACCTATTTAGGATTTCGTTTTTGTTTAGAACAGGCATCTGTATCAGTGAGAAGCCATTTCAGGTGTTACACCTGAATGTGCCAGGAACCTGGCATTTGCATGTGTGGTACCCAGATGCTCCTAGTACATGGGGCCACCATTTTGTCTGAACGGGAATGTGAGTATTTTGCATTTATGGACCTCTTCAGTACATGCAAACCAGAATTCCAAAAAACCTAGAGGCTATACTGAAGTGGTCCCTTTAAGATGCAAGTCTGGCAAAGAGCCGGCTGGCAGTAATTAAGGGCTTTAGATATGGATAAGTAGTATGGAAAAATGTATTGCCATTACACTGATGGATACAATGAGTCTCACCAAGAGACACTAGCTGTAAGATTGTTAAATGGATTAATCTTGTAAGTATGGTAGATAACAGTCAGTTGTTTGCATAGCCTTGTGTTATATTCGTGTTAACATTAATACCAATAATGGATTTTCATATTTTTACATTATATATAGGATATTTTGATAGTTCAGCGCTATTCTGCTTGACAAAGGTGCACACGAAACGAGATAATACGCATAATCCGTTGTGGTGTGGTGGCGTTTGAATTACAAGTAAACTGAATTTTGGAACAAGAGACTTTCAGTCTGTGGAGACTTTTGAGACTTAAACACATCACAGTTGTTGTTTTCTTCTCTATTTCCTTCCTGTGATCTCTCTCCTTTGTTTCCAACCTCCAGGTGGGGCCTGGAGATCTCCCTGAATTACAATTGATCAGCAGAGATCAGTTCCATTGGTTAAAATGGCTGCTTTGGAGGGTGGACTCTATGGCACTACTGTTGACTGAGTGGTTATGCAACAGAGCATCACAAACTGATGAAAGTGTAGAGAAAGCTTTATTCCAGAATTAACATACTTGATAATGAAGAGCAGAGACAGAGAGAGGTTTCTAGCTACATCACTAGCTGAGTCAGGGAGAGCTGTCAGTCGTGGAACTTCCAAGAAGAAGCAGGATATTGCTCTAAGGGTTGCAATCTGGAGACAGACAAGGGCTGATTCTGCACCCATCTGTTTCCTCGCAGTTTTTCCGCAGCCACGTCAGGAGGTTAATCTCCCTCTACACTGCATGCTGCTTTCACTTTCTTTGTTCATTGGGTTTTATGGTACCTTCTGAGCCCGCCGTGGTGGGGATGGTGGGATAAAAATATAAATAAATAAATAAATAAAAATAGATTTATGGACTTGGGGTGACTTCACAGTCAGTTTGGCGTTGCCCTGGGGTATCTGAATGTAGT
The DNA here is from genome assembly GCA_029375565.1 of Gekko gecko. Classification (NCBI taxonomy): domain Eukaryota; kingdom Metazoa; phylum Chordata; class Lepidosauria; order Squamata; family Gekkonidae; genus Gekko; species Gekko gecko. The sequence continues at coordinate 32,564,891 of JAPDNY010000007.1, forward strand.
TTTGAGCGGCACCTTTTCCTTCCTCTACTTCTTCTGATTGGAAGGAAACAATAAGCAGACAACTTGACACGGCTTCATTGATCGTCAGTTCCGCCGCCCCTATTTCCCCCTCTGTATTTATCACCTCACCATGAATGCAGCTAATAACCACTGAGGCAAGTACTGACACAGGAAAATCTGCGTACCAATGCAGGAGCGAGCATTGAAAACAAACTAGATGGCAAGCTGACACTCGCCAATGCAGAAACCAGGATCTGAGACAATGAAATGAAAACAGATATTCCGAGGCAAGGGGGGAACCAGGCCGAGTGCTGAGAAAATTTGGAGCGAATGCCAGATGGAGAATGGACCAAGGAATGACACTTGTCAGGAAAGGAGCTGCTGACCTCACTTTCCTATCTAACTGGCCTTTCCTCTTGCTGCCCTCTGCAGTGTTTTTCTTCTCCTTTTTTTTGTGCAACAGACACTGTATACTCTGCTGAGCTCCCTCTCCAAGCCCCACTCTCCCCAGGCTCCCCTCCCTCAATCTCCAGGAATTTCCAACCCAGATTTGGCAACCCTATGTCAGGAAACATGGGTACTGCAGGTATTGGGAGGTTCCATGTGCAGTTGGCAGGTTATGTGTGGGTGGATGTAACATCTGAAAAGATCTACTGTTTCTATCCCTTTAAGGAAAGAGAGAAACCTTGGGAAGGGAAGGAAAAAAAGCAGAGGCCCTTTTGACTGGCTGAACAAAGTGAGATCTGTTGTTTATTGATGTAAAACATTCATAACCCTCCCGCCTTATCTCCTTATCCTCAAGGCAGCCAAAGCCTTAGACTCAAGGCAGCAGACAGCAGGTTGTAAGGACACAAAGGCATAACAATCTAATTAAGGGTTTTTTTAAAAAAATGCACAGATTAAAAACACACTCTGCTAAAAAGTGCAGATTTGAAAGCACAAAGGATGTAAAAGCACACAAAATTACACAAAATTGAGAACACGGGTAATTAAAAAGAAGGCAGCCAAATCTGCCAAAGAAGTTTCCCCTCCACCAAATGGTCTTTGCAACAAATTTGTTTTACAGGCCTTCCTAAAGCTGCTATCATCCACACTCACTCTGGTAGGGTAGAAACACCATGGGAAAAATCCATGACACGGGTGTTGCCATACGTTCAGTCCTAAGTGAGGACACTAAGTGTTGGAGCTGCAGTGGCTCAAGTGGTTAAGACACTGAACTACAGGCTGTGGAAGGTCGGTAGTTCAGCAGTTCGAGACCCAGTGCCGCATGACGGAGTGAGCTCCCGTCTCTAGTTCCAGCTCCTGCCAACCTAGCAGTTCGAAAGCAAGACATTGCAAGTAGATAAACAGGTACCACTCCAGTGGGAAGGTAACAGCGTTCCGTGCACCTTGGTGTTTAGTCATGCCGGCCACATGACCATGGAAACGTCTTCAGACAGCGCTGGCTCTTCGGCTTTGAAACAGAGATGAGCACCGCAACCCTAGAGTCGGATTCGACTGGCTTTCGAGCAAGGGAACCTTTACCTTTACCTTTAAGTGAGGACACCATAAGAAAGAAGCCTATCTGAAGAATGCAATCAGTACACAAGAGAATGCCACAGTGGTTTCACAGGAGGACCCTCTGCCCTGGTGGGCTTTAAAGGCAATAACCTGAACTCTGAAGGTTACCACACTAGAGTTATATGTTCCAAGTGGCTGACTACAGACAAGCAGCTTCCTGGTGCCTTTCCGTATCAATTGACGCTTCTGATACATCTTCAAAGGCAGCCCCGCATAGAGTGCTTGACAGTCTGGAGGTTATGGCAGCATAGATCAGCATAGCTGGACCAGCAGAGTAGAAATAAGGGGCCAGGTTATGAACTAGTTACAACTGCAACAAAAAGCTCGTAGCAACAGCTTGGGCATTTTGTGTTTGTATACTGAAGCTGAATGCAGGTTGGCCATGCATTACCCGACTAGCTTGCATGTGATACACTGCCTTTACTCACATACAGTAGAGACTTATTTGTTTAAAATATTTATATTCTGCCTTATCCCCATAGACTCAGGGTGGCTAACAAGGCAATACACGAAGACACAATACACGAAGACACAAAAACAACATAACAGTCCACTAACGATAAAAATAGCAGCACAACTTAATAGCACACAGATTAGAGAGATTGCTGAATCTGCCCAGTTTGGCCTCCCCAAATACCCTCCGAAATAAAACCATTTTACAAGCCTTTTTAAATGCAGTCAGTGAAGGTACTCTATACACTCATTCCACAAAGTCCTTCCGAAGGACTGGACCTATTTTTTTTAAAAGGCTAGTAACCTTATTGTTACCATAAAGACAATACTAGGAGAAGGCTATCTGAACAATGTAGCTGATACATGGGAGTATACCAGGAGTTTTGGGGATTCACCAGCAGTTTTGGGGATTCACCAGCAGTTTTGGGCAGGGGTCATTTGGAGCAGGAGCGCGCAGGAGTGGAGCTCCAGCAGTTAGAAGCACAGGCAGTGGCAAGCTCCGCCCCCAGCTCCCAGCAGAAGTACAAAGCAGCATGTGTAGCATTCCTCCTGGGCCCAGATAGGCTATTCTGGGACTGGAATGACAGCACCCAGAGTGGAAAGACAGTCCCTAGGGGTGGAGCCTGAATGGTGGGTGTTACCTTCTGACACGTACAGTTATGCCAGGGTGTGTGGCATATGCAAATAAGTTATGCTAATGAGTTATGCTAATGAACTCCTGCACCTGTTTTTCTACAAAATGACCCCTGGTTTTGGGGATTCACAAGCAATGTATTCATTGATCTGCCCCTCATATTTAGAAGTTAGCTGTACACTGCCTTGGAGCTAAAAGACTCTATTTATCTATCATAGCTTTGCTACCGACAGCAATTTCCAGTGTGAGATTTGTTGGATCCTTTTTAAAAAGCTCTAAAGAAGTTTCCTTGCTATAACAATGGAAAGTTATTCTGAGATACTTTATACATTCTACAGCCGAAGGAGACAAAACAAAGCATTTTGCCAATGGGCAAGGTCATCCCTGCATCTCTGGATTGTATTTATCTGATAAATGGTGAAGGTCAGTAAGAGACACAACAATGTAACAAATAAAACATACATGTGATTTCCCTGAATGTTTTTTCTCCCTCTCCCATAATAGTAGAATATGAGGGCACCCAACAAAGTTGCTCCCTCATGGATCACTGCCTTGTCGTGGCGAGGGGCTTGCGTGGTTTGATGAGGCTGTGGGCTATGCCGTGGAGGGCCACCCAGGACGGACAGGCCACAGCAGAGAACTCAGACCAAGCGTGATCCCCTGGAGAAGGAAATGGCAACCCACTCCAGTATCTTTGCCAAGAAAACCCCATGGACAGTAACAAAAGGCTAAAAGATATGACGCCGGAAGATGAGCCCCTCAGGTCGGAAGGTGTCCAATATGCTACTGAGGAAGAGCAGAGGGCAAGTACGAGTAACCCCAGAAAGAGTGAAGCGGCTGGGCCAAAGCCGAAAGGACGCTCAGTTGTGGATGTGTCTGACGGTGAAAGGAAAGTTCGATGCTGCAAAGAACAATACTGCATAGGAACCTGGAATGTAAGATCTATGAATCAAGGTAAACTTGACGTGGTCAAAAATGAGAGGGCAAGAATGAACATCGACATCTTGGGAATCAGTGAACTAAAGTGGACAGGAATGGGCGAATTTAACTCAGAAGACCATTATATCTACTACTGTGGCCAGGAATCCCGTAGAAAAAATGGTGTGGCCTTTATAGTCAACAAGAGAGTGAGAAAGGCAGTATTGGGATACAATCTCAAAAATGACAGAATGATCTCGGTCCGAATCCAAGGCAAACCATTTAACATCACAGTAATCCAAGTCTATGCCCCAACCACTGCTGCAGAAGAGGCTGAAGTGGACCAGTTCTACGAAGACCTACAACAGTTCATAGAACTAACACCAAAAAATGATGTCCTCATCATCATAGGGGACTGGAATGCTAAAGTAGGAAATCAAAAGGTAACTGGAATAACAGACAAGTTTGGCCTTGGAGAACAAAATGAAGTAGGGCAAAGGCTAACAGAGTTTTGTCAAGAGAACACGCTGGTCATAGCAAACACCCTTTTCCAACAACCTAAGAGGCGTCTCTACACATGGACATCACCAGATGGGCAACACCGAAAATCAGATTGACTATATAATTTGCAGTCAAAGATGGAGAAGCTCTATCCAGTCAGTAAAAACAAGACCTGGAGCTGACTGTGGCTCAGATCATGAGCTACTCATTGCAAAATTCAGACTTAAATTGAAGAAAGTTGGGAAAACCACAAGGCCATTCAGATTTGACCTAGATCGCATCCCCGATGAATATACAGTAGAGGTGAAGAATAGGTTTAAGGGACTAGATTTGATAGACAGAGTGCCTGAAGAACTATGGACAGAGGTCCGTGACATTGTAAAGGAGGCAGCACTCACCGACATCCCAAAGAAAAAGAAATGCAAAAAAGCAAAGTGGCTGTCTGATGAGGCTTTACACATAGCAGAGGAAAGAAGGAAAGCTAAAGGCAATGGGGAAAAGGAAAGATTTGCCCAACTGAATGCAGATTTCCAGAGAACAGCAAGGAGAGATAAGGAGGCTTTCCTGAATGAACAATGCAAAGTAATAGAGGAAAACAATAGATTGGGAAGGACTAGAGATCTCTTCAAGAAAATTGGAGAAATCAAGGGAACGTTCCATGCAAAGCTGGCCATGATAAAGGACAAAAACGGTAGGGACTTAACAGAAGCAGAAGAGATTAGGAAAAGATGGCAAGAATACACAGAAGAACTATACAAGAAGGACCTCAAGGTCCTTGACAACCACGATGGTATAATCACCGATCTTGAGCCAGACATCCTGGAAAGCGAAGTTAAATGGGCCTTAGAAAGCATTACTAACAACAAAGCTAGTGGAGGTGATGGTATCCCAGCTGAGTTATTCAAAGTCTTAAAAGAAGATGCTGTTAAAGTGCTGCACTCAATTTGCCAACAAATTTGGAAAACACAGCAGTGGCCACAGGATTGGAAAAGGTCAGTTTACATTCCAATCCCAAAGAAGAGGCAACGTCAAGGAATGTTCAAACTATCGCACAATTGCACTCATTTCACACGCTAGCAAGGTCATGCTCAAAATCCTACAAGCTAGGCTCCAACAGTACGTGGATAGAGAACTGCCAGAAGTACAAGCTGGGTTTCGAAGAGGTAGAGGAACTAGAGATCAAATTGCCAACATTCGCTGGATTATGGAGAAAGCAAGAGAATACCAGAAAAACATCTACTTCTGCTTCATTGACTATGCTAAAGCCTTTGATTGTGTGGATCACAATAAATTATGGCAGGTTCTTAAAGAGAGGGAGTACCAGGCCACCTCATATGTCTCCTGAGAAACCTGTATAAGGGTCAAGAAGCAACAGTTAGAACCGGATATGGAACAACTGATTGGTTTAGCATAGGAAAAGGAGTACGACAAGGATGTATATTGTCACCTTGCTTATTTAATTTATATGCAGAGTACATCATGCGAAATGCTGGCCTGGATGAATCACAAGCTGGAGTTAAGATTGCTGGGGAAAAGATTCAGAGACTTGCCCAACAAAGTTGATGGGCAATAGGTACAGGACAGACAAAAGGAAGTATTTCTGTACCCGAAGAGTGATTAAATTTGTAGGATTCACCACCAGTGGACATAATAAGTGGCATCAATGGCTACTAACCATGGTGAGTTAAGTGACTTAGGTGGATCACCTTATAGAGAGGTAGCTAAATACCAGTGCTGAGAGGCATTGTCAGGGGAAGGCCTTGGCCTCTGTGCCCTGTCTGTTGACTCTCCAAAGTGACTGGTTGGCCACTGCCTGAAACAAGCCACTGGACTAGATGGACCATTGGTCTGATTCAGCAGGACCCTTCTTATATTCTTAATACTGGGGAAAACATATCCCTGTTCCTTTTCATGCTGTGCTTTTGAGCATTCAATGGCAATAGGCTTGCACCTGGAGGTCTCCCACTATTACAACTGATCTCCAGATGACCAAGATCAGTTCCCCTGGAGAAAATGGCTCCTTTGGAGGGTGGACTCTATAGCAGAGGTGGCCAAGCTGAGGCTTGGGAGTCACATGTGGCTCTTTCACATATTGTGGGGCTCCCAGCAGGGTGGCTGGGGAAGCGAAGGGGAGGCATACCTGCCTGATAGGTCTTCTCTTCCCCAGCCAGTGTTCCCCTCCCTGGGTAGGCTTGAGGTGGGAGTGAGCTGAGAAGAAAGCAACTTTAAACGTCTTCTCAAGGACCCACCCACCGGCCAGCTTGGAGAAGGCATTTGTTTCTTTAAATCCCTTCTCCAAGCCAAGCCAGCTGGTGCGGGAGCAGGACGCATTTAAAGTTAACGTTGCTTTCTTTCCACCTCTCCCTCCCTCCTTTACCCCATCTATTTGCTTTCTTTCCATTTTCTCCATCCCCCCCCTCTTCCTCTCTCTCCCCTCCCTCCCCATCTAAAGTTAAATATGTTCTCCAAGCCCCATACCACCACTCTGGCAGGCTGGCTTGGCTCAGGGGAGGCATTTGTCTCTTTAATTTAACACGCAAATGTGCATATTTTTCAATAAAAATGTGTGTGTGATATTTGTTTGTGTCTTGTGGCTCTCAAACATCTGACGTTTATTCTGTGTGGCTCTTACATTAGGCAAGTCTGGCCACCCCTGGTCTCTAGCATTGTACCCTGCTGTGGACCCTTCGCTCACCAAACCCCACCCTCCCCAGGCTCCACCCCCCCAAAATTCCAGATGTTTCCCAATCTGTAGCTGGCAGCCCTAAGGGGCAACCTAGTTGCCCACTGTTGGAAACAGATTACTGGAGCAGATAGGCTTTGGTCTGATGCAGAAAGTCAAAACCCAGATGTTCTGTGCTCTAGTTTTTTTTAAAAAAAACCCAATTCTGTTGGGTCTGGAAGCATGAATCTTTTTTCTCTTCATTGAGAGTGAATGAAGTCCTTTGGTAGCTGGAGGTAGGGGGGAACAATAAGCAAGTATTGTGTGGAACAAGCATAAAGTACCAACCATTGATTGGTTCATTCTGTGACCAAGATATCAAGCACAGTAGCTGAAATAAAGGATGCCAGGATTAAAATCTTTTGTGGAATAACTGCTATCATTTGAAACAAAATGGAAGATAACAATGAACAAAGGACTGGCAAATGCGGCGGTATTGTAATTGGCCTGCTGAGATTAATTCAGTCCTAGCAACTGCTACCATTCAAAGCTGCCACAATGGGACTGACCAAATCATTGGGGGAGGGGGGTTGTTTGATATTCAATGCAGCCATTCAGGGTGGAATTGCTTCTGCTTTCTGAACAGTCTCATATCATTTGAAAGAGGGGGGAAATCCACTCCAAAGCTCACACTTGCCTAATCAAGAATATAGAGAGGCATTTATAATTGGTATTATTCATATTATTATAATTAGTGTGTGTCCCCCCCCATTGTAGAGCCACACTCTCAGATCCAAGCTGTGTGGATTAAATAGCAGTGGAGCAATCCAGATGGATTGCTGCCAGACCTGGGTGTCAAATTTGAGTCCAAAAGTGACTCCTTCCACGGGAACAATGGCAAAAGAGAAACAATCTTTAAGAAAGGGAAGAAGGATGACCTGGGAAATTACAGGCTGGTCACTTTGGTCTGTAAGCATCTGAAGGACCACTTAGTGATCCGGGGAAGTCAGCATGGTTTTGTCCCCAACAGATCTTGTCTGACCCACCCAGTTTCCTTCTTTGATCATATGATAAGCTTACTGGATCGTGGGAACTCTGTTGATGTGATTTACCTCGATTTCAGTAAAGCTTTTGATAAGGTTCCCCATGGCATTCTGATGGGCAAACTGGAAGACTGCGGACTGGACTATAGGACAGTTCGGTGGATAGGGAACTGGTTAGAGCACGGCAACCAAAGAGTGGTGGTCAATGGCATTTCATCAGATCGGAGGGAGGTGTCCAGTGGGGTACCACAGGGCTCGGTTTTGGGCCTGGTACTTTTCCATGTTTTTATCAATGATCTGGATGAAGGGGTAGAAGGGCTACTCATTAAATTTGCTGTTGATACCAAATTGGGAGGAGTAGCAAACACCCCAGAAGATAGAGTTAAAATTCAACAAGATCTGAATATTCCAGAGAAGTGGGCAGTTGCAAACAGGATGCAATTCAACAAAGATAAATGCACAGTATTACATCTGGGCCACAAAAATGTCAAGCACAAATACTGGATGGGGGATACGTTTCTGGGGAGTAGTGTATGCAAAAGAGATCTTGGGGTAAGAGTGGACTGTAAACTAAATATGAGCAGTCAGTGTGATGCGGTGGCAAAAAAGGCAAATTCAGTCTTCGGTTGTATTAAAAGGGCCATAGCATCGAAATCGCAGGAGGTCATAGCCCCTCTGTATACTGCCTTGGTCAGGCCGCACCTTGAGTACTGTGTGCAGTTCTGGAGGCCTCACTTCAAAAAGGATGTGGACAAAATCGAGAGGGTGCAGAAGAGAGCAATGAGGACGATCAGGGGTTTGGAGACTGAGCACTACGAGGAAAGGCTAAGAGCCGTGGGAATGTTTAGTTTGGAGAAAAGGAGATTGAGGGGGAACATGATTGCTCTCTAAATTTTTGAAAGGCTGTCATTTGGAGGAGAGCAAGGAGCTGTTCCAGTTGGCAGCAGAGGATAGGACCTGAAGCAACAGGTTTAAATTACATGCAGAAAGGTATCAACGGGATATTAGGAAAAACTTCTCCACAGTCAGAGCAGTTCAAAGGTGGAATCAGCTGCCTAGAGAGGTGGTGAGCTTCCCTTCACTGACAGCTTTTGAGAAGAGGCTGGACAAATATTTGTCAGAGATACTTTAGGCTGGTCCTGCATTGGGCAGGGAGTTGGACTAGATGGTCTGTATGGCCCCTTCCAACTCTACGATTCTATGATTTTAAGGTCTGGGTTAAAAAAAATAGATGGGAGAGAGGTTCAATACCTCCCCCCCTCCATCCATGCTACACTTTGAGTTATTCTCAAGTTTAGGGGAATTCAGCACAACCCAAGAACTGAGGAGCACCCTAAAGACCAACACGGTTTTCCAGGGCACGAGCCTTTGAGAGTCCAAGCTCCCTTCATATCTGATAAAAGCGTATGCCCTGGGAAATCTTGTTGGTCTTTTAAGGTGCTGCTGGACTTGAATCTTGCTTTTTTCTGCTGCAGACCGACATGGCGACTGGCTTGAAACTACCAGCACAGTTCACATTCTGAGAGATGGGTTGGCTCACTGCTCCATGCCGTTCACTCTCCATATGACTACCATTGCTTGCCTAAGGAGGGAGCTGTGCACCTACTCTCTGCTGCCCCTGCTACGGATGGTCAGAGAGTGGCACTGCAGCTACCAGCCCAGCAGCAGTCAGATGGCACAAGGGACTGGTTGGATTCCACCGGGCACTATATCTTGTTTGACACTCGCCTGGCTCTTCAGTCCAAGTTATTCTTGAGCTGCCTCTCCCCATCAGCAGCTTCACGGTTTTCCTCCAGAGCACTGGCTCTTACAGTTACAAAACAACATTCTCTAAGTGCTTCAGGCAGTGCCTTGTACAGTGCTCAAGAGGGAAGTTGCACAGGCAGCTGCATCCACAATGCAGGCTAATCGTTAGGCGATAGTGTCGTCCCCCCTTAGATTCTTGTTCAAGTTCCCAACAGAGCTAGGAGAGAGTAGCCTAACACAGGAGAAAGAGCTCTGTGTGTGTGTGTGTGTGTGTGAGAGAGAGAGAGAGAGAGAGAGAGAGAGAGAGAGAGAGACGAGAATCTGCAGCAACACGGGGTGAGGGGGAGAGAGAAGCGGACAGGAAGCCGTGCATTTGCTGAAGCACCACAGCATGCATAATCTCTGATTGGGGTCGTGGATCTGCTGCCCTATAAGACTGCATTTGTAGATACAGCAGCTATTACATACTGTCTTCAGCATCTTCTCTCCTCCAACGGGCACCAACAAAAAACGCCCACAAAGGGCACCAACTGCCTCTGGAGCTTCCTCACTGCTCGGGGTTAGAAAGGGAAAACATGTAACAACCCCCAGTCATATTAGATGCATAACCAGGTATTTTTTTCTTTTCTTTTTTTTTGGAAAAGAGGTGCCAGAACTCTCAAGAGGGAAATGATGTTTTCAATCTGTATACTGAAAACTCATGAACTCTTAAACATTTTAAAAAGAGTTCTGTTGAAGAAGTTCTGGAACTCCATTCTGGTGCATTCCCCCAGATCTGTGTAGGACTGGGAGACAAGGCCTAGAGGCCTAGGCCCCAGGAGACCTGCGTGGGAGTGGAAAGCCAAGACAGCCTACAATCCCTATAATGCTTAGCGACAGTTGTAACCAATCGGTGTCAAGGGATTGTGTGAGGTGATCGTAACTTAAGCTTTGTGGGCTGTGAAACCATGTTCTTTTCTCTTCTGCGGTCTTCCCTCTCATGGAGTTAAACTGAGGGGACAGTCTGGTCTGAGAGAAAGATCCCTCACTTGGGACAGAGTGAATGCAGGCACAGGCCTGGTATAAAAGGGCTGTGGGCCTTGAACAGGAACCAGTTAAGAGAAATAGGTAGTTGCGTTAGATTTGTTTATTTTGCCTTTAAACGCTGTTATATATTTTAAGCACCTTGTCTTGTTTGCCTTGCCCCATTACTGTATTAATAAACCATTTGTTTAATTGTTCTCTGCCTGGTCATCACCAGTGTTCCCTCTAAGCTGAGTTAGTGTGAGCTATCTCACAGTTTTTTAGCCTCCAGCTCACAGATTTTTGTTTTAGGTCAGGAAGGATGGCTCCAGAAGAAACTAATTTATGCAGTAGCCAACTCGCTTGCTCTTTAATGCCAGTAGCTCACAAACTAGAATTTTTGCTCACAAGACTCCACAGCTTAGAGGGAGCATTGGTCATCATGCCTATGTTTCTCAGCTTAAAAGGGGCATATTGGTTGGGCTTGTGAAGGTACTCTGGGCCTTTCCAAGGGACCCTAAGTCCAGAGTGGTGGCAGATGAAGATGGCAACCCACAGGGGGGTCATGACAATAACCTACGTTTAACTTTCAATGGGCATCTTTCATTTTTTTATTGTATAGTTCTGTTGTTTAAATATTCTCTTTCTTTTTCTCCCTCTTTCTTTTTTTCCTACTAGAGCTGTGCCAAATGTTTAACTCAGAAACATATTTGGAATGAACATTGTACTACTGAGAGGGCCAAAGTCATTTCAGGGGGGAAAAAAACCCTTTGTTTCTCCCTACCCTGTAACTGTTCACAAGTTACAGCGAACGCATGTTACAGGGGGCCAGGTCTCCCACGGTAGCTATAACGGAAGATCTCCTGGCAATTTCCCTTTGTTCCCTGCTGGTGCTTCAAAGGCTGGTGGGGCAGAAATGAAGGGAAATGGAGAGGTGTACTGACACTGAGCCAGTATGCACTGACAGTTTCGGTGGGGAAGAAAAAACAGAAGAAAAGGTTTTTTAAAACGAAGTTCATTTTAAAAGGCCTCCTGTTAAACAGAGCTTCTGCCCGAAATGTTAAATGAGTTACTATGAGAATTATGCATAACCTCATTCTCTGGCATTTTGTGGTTAGCGCTGCCTCATGTAACTTATTCTTTGGTGATTGGCTCCACCATCTGTGGCAGCCATTATGTGGTGGTGCCCACCACCCTGCGTCCAAATTCCAGAGGCACCCACAGACTGGAAAAGTCTGAGGACCCCCATCCTAGATCATCACTTCCCATGTCATGATATCACTTCTGGGTTTGGGGGGGGGTTTGCTATGTCCTACTATTGCATCCAGGTACAGTGTACACTTGACTGTTCTTTGTATGTGTGTGAAGCATGAAGGATTATTTGGGTTAGCAGAGTACTCAAGGCACATAACGCAGCAAAGTCTATCTGGTTTGTGTGTGCTGACAAGAAACAAAGTAACTCACGGACCCTCTTTATCTTTGCAAAACTAACATGAGTCCTTTATTGTAAGGAACTCCATTCCAGACAGGACAGAATAGAGATAGGATTCTAACCTAGTCTAACTAGCTAGGATGGACAGAGATGCAGGAAGCATGTCCTGCCCTCATGGTGCCAAGATGAAGAGAAGCATAGTGTGGAGAGAAGGTGTCAGGCCAGAAGGAAGAAAGATTCCCTGAGAGCAGCAATCTCCATATACATCAAAGGGATCGTATCAGAGCAGTAGAAGGGAAGGTTGATCAGGGTCCTGGCCTATCTGTCTCTCTGACTTTCGTATAGTTCCCCTCTGAAGTCTGAGGCTAAGAGACAGTGCAAAGTCCTTCATTCCCAACAAAGCAAGCCTCACGTCATACTATGTACTGCTGAATGTATGATGGAGGAGAGCACTGAGCAAGGGACAGAAGTAGTCACCAAAAGGCAGGGAAAGGAAGCTCAGTGTGAAAGATTGCCCTAGCATGACCAGGGTAAGAAGCCTGGTACACTTCACTTGCAGATATTTACAAATATATTTTTATTTTGCAAGACAGATGGCCCAGGTACAAGCACGTGGTCTTTAAGCAGCTCTTCCTGTGCCTAAGCAACAGACTGAGGAAGTTGACCAGAGTCATCAGCTTTACCGGGTCAGATGTGCCCCCTGTTATCTCCCTCTGTGATGTGAACTTTAGCTGCAATGCCACCTTCTGGCCATCTGCAGTGAAGTGGAGAACCGGCCAGCAATTCCCTGTTAAGCTCCCAGGCTGATTCGGGGCACATGTCTCCTCCTGGGTAGGGTTACCAGGGCTTCTGCAATAGCTGCACGCTGCTGTTGTCCTCTGTTGGTCCAAGAGGCAGCAGGAGAAGAATAGAAATACAAATGCTACCAGCTTCTGTGCCAGGCGCATGCCGTACCCAGAAGTGATGATGGATAAGCTCTAGGATCTGCCCAACACTTTTATGGTAAAACTGTTCCCGACAATTCCTTAAATTGTATCCAGAAGTGACATAGTTATGTCAGCGACGTTGCTTACATCAAACGCTCCCCATGTCCTCCCCAACCCTCCTGCTGGTTGTCTCCCCAACTCATTCTGCTGCCTGTATAGACTACGTCTGAAATCTGGTTTCCCCATGCAGGAGAGCGAGGGAGAAAAACAGGTGGCAAGGCAACAGAGTAAGCTACAATTGCCTATGTATAATAGGAACTCTTTGACATTTCGGGTAGAACATTTGCTTAACAAGAGGCCTTTGAAAAAACGTATTCATTTTTATTTATTTATTTTATTAGATTTGTATCCCACCCTCCCAGCATAGAAGGCTCAAGGCAGGTTCCATCAAATATAATATACAAACAATTAAAATGCATCAGATAAAACACAACAACAACATATGACAACAACAACAATAATGATGATAATAATAATATTCCTGTGTTTCTAGTCAGTGCCTCAACAGATAAAAGCTATTTCCAATTGGCGTTCCTAGATAGTAACACAGATCTGACCCACTGAAGAGGAGGTCCAATAGAGAAGGGACGCCAACCATCTCAACAGAGAGCCTGGTAGAAGAGCTCTGACTTGCAGGCCCTGCGGAACTGTGAAAGGTCCCACAGGGCCCTGATCTCATGTGGGAGCTCATTCCACCAGTTAGGGGCCAGGATCAAAAAAGACCTGGCCCTAGTCCAGGCGAGACGGACGTCCCTGGGGCCAGGGACCACCAGAAGATTCTGATTAGCAGAATGTAAAGCCCTTCGTTGCTCATAGGGGGAGAACATAAAATAGCCTATTGCTGGAAAATATTTTCTTGCTTACACACAGCTTACCCTCAGTCATACAGTAGTGGCAGCTACTGTATGACGAAAAGCAATTTAAAAAAAAAAATCTGCACCACCCATCAGATCTCCAGTGGCCAATCAGAAGCCCTGCTGGGCAAAAGATCCACCAGGCCACACCCATTTTCTAAAAACACCTGGCAGGTACCAGGAAAGGTATTAGTGGGCACCACAGCACCCACCGACACTACTAGGGTTATCACATGTCTGGTACTGACCCAGGCAGTCCAGGATTTTCACTGGCTGTCCAGGGGAAAAGAGAGAAAACATCAAACATTTAAAGGTCTGGTACTTTCAGGACCGCTGCTACGGCCATTAGCCAGCCACTGCTGTGGCTGCTTCGTGCTGTTTCAGCTTGGCAAGCCTAAACAGCGTGAAGCAGCAGCGGCAGCAGCAGCAGAACAGCTGCAACCCGGGAATACAGATCCTTTAGGAGTACTACGGTTATCTTCCCACAGCCCTTCTTGTGTACCCCCACAACCTTCTCTTTCCCTTCCATGCTTCCGTCTGAACCCAGTGAGTCTTTCCTGCTTCTTTTCCTCCCAAGCAAAATAGAGGAGTTGGCTAACTTTTCCCCCACCACAGTGGGAGTGTGAGCCATTTGGATCCAAACGTACGTTGGCTAGTTCGGCTCCATCTCCTAGAATTCCACTGCACCCTTTCTCAGCACCCTTTTATCCTTGCCACCAAATGCGGGCATGAACAGTTCCTATACCCACAGAGAAATACCCCGAGGCTTTAATGTATTTCAGTACTGTAGGTTTATTTTTGCCCTTCTGAAAACTGGCAGTGAATAGCTGAGTTGGCCCTGCCAGGTTTTAGAATTTGGGGCTATTTAGAGCACAGAGGTTGAGAACAGCAGGGGCGGGGGGGGTGTCCACTGGTGCACTTATTCGTCCGACCGTCCCACCATTCAGGCTGTCCGCATTGCAGATACTGTCAAAACATAACTTCACAGTGTGCTTCAGCCCTGAAATTTGATGTCAAAATGCTTTGGACATTGCTTTAGTCTCTCTCTTCCCCCCAACCCCCCAATTTGAAAACATGCTGCCAAGATTAGGGCCCATTATTTTCCAAACCTTCTTTTCTCCTTCAAACTAAGGTTTTCCTCCACCATGGTCTTTTCTGCTTCCAAATATTGTTGTAACTGGTTGTGATTAGCCCCCATGAATGTCAGAAGGCTGTGCTTGAAATTTAGTTCATGGCTCATGTAAATGGTTTTGTGTTTTTTTAAACCCACCCCAAAAGGAAATTATTTACTTTTCTGAGCCACCAGTTCTCAGCATATTCTGTTTCTCAGTTATGCTTAGAGCATGTCCAAGAGTGAGCACGCGAGTGACTAGTTTGGGGCGAGGTGTACTTAGGGTTCCCAACCTCCAGGTGGCGGCTGGGGTTCTCCCACTATTACAGCTAATCTCCAGGCAACAGAGATCAGTTCCCCTGGAGAAAAATGGCTACTTTTGGAAGATGGATTCTATGGCATCATACCCTGCTGAAGTCCCTCCCCTCCTCCAACCCCACCCTCCTCAGGCTCCACCCCCAACCTGGAGCTGGCCATACCTAGGTGTACTAGCAATGCATTTATTAATTGCTTGATTTTCAGAAAGGGGGAGGAGTTTGATGGGAGATGTGTTGTCCACTTCTCCTCAGTCAGCTCCAAGCGGGCTGCCAGGGTGGAGGCGGTGGCATAAAATACCTCTCTGGGATCTGGAGTAACAGAAGGAAAGATCTGGCTTCATAAATCTCACTGGTTTCTGCCAGTTCCTTGACTGGATGTGTTTGTATGTATTAAATGGAGGGAGGGGAAATTCTGGTACACTAGTGCTTAGCGTGCCACACTAGGCCTCAGTAGATCCTGGTTATAGTTGCCAACTGCTTGGGGGAAAATAGCTTGCTCCTTTAATAGAATTTTATTAGGATCTTCTTTACCACCTTGCCATTAAAAGTTTTGATGACTCATTTCCACACATTGCCACACATTCCCCTCGGGGGGTGGGGGGGATTTTTCTTTTCTATCATGTGCATCCTTCCACGTGCACATACGTCCTGACCTGGATGTCTCAGGCTAGCCTGACCTCATCAGATTTCAGATGCTAAGCAGCGTGTGAGCCCTGATTAGCACTCAAATGAGAGATCACCAAGGAAGTCCAAGGTTGCTATGCAGAGGCAAGCAATGGCAGACCATCTCTGAACATCTCTTGCCAGTTAATCCTTCCCTGACACATACCTTGGCTTTAGGAAAGGAGCAAAACAAGTCATGTGCTGAGGAATTTCCATTATACCACCATTTCCGAGGGGAGCCATGTTGGTCCACAGTACCACAGCTAGATTCAAGTCCAGCGGCACCTTAGAGACCAACAAGATTTGGAGGGGGGTAGAAGCTTTGGAGAGTCAAAGCTCTGATGAAGGGAGCTTTGACTCTTAAAAGCTTAAACCCCAAAAATCTTTTTTAGGGGGTATTTTTACATTGTGGGTCTGTGCATGAGGATTTGTGTGCCCCTGTCTGGAGGTCATGGTGACCTCTGGCGACTCCTACTGGGACATGGAGGACATTCAGAGAAGTGGCTTGATAGCCTGCCTCTGCCTCCTGGCCTTGGTATTCTTTGGAGGTCTCCCATCCAAATATGTGCCAGGGTCGGCCCTGCTTAGCTTCTGAGATCTAATGAGATCAGGCTTGCCTGGGCTATCCAGATCAGGGCTAAACCCCCAAAATCTTGTTGGTCTCAAAGGTGCTACTGGGCTCAGATCTAGCCACTAAATCACAGTGTTTAAAAATATACTTTGTTTGCTGATGTTGTTGATACCTGGCGCCCAATAACGCTTAGTTTGTTTCTTTAAAAGTACAACCTATTATCTTTTATCATAAAATAAATATTGTCCTCCTCATTTGTTCATTTCTGCTCCAGACTTTTCATTCTATTGCTCAACCAGGCATTTCTGTCCTTGGGCCTCATTTAGTTGGTCAAACCTGGGAGGCATCCCTTGATCTGTAAATTAAGGGCAACTAGAAAGCCCCCAAAAGATAAGTTGTGGCAGGCAATAATTTTGATTCATTAGGTACTGGAGCAGCTGTGAGCTTTCTGTCTCATAGTTAAATATTCAATGAATTATTCAGTTCTCAACACACCAAGGACAGTGGGGGAACTGGGGGGAAATGCCAGGCTTCTCATACAGTTTGTATGAAAGGTTGGAATGCTGCAGTCCAAACAATGATTAATTCAGAATTATAAATTATTGTGTCTTTTATTTAAAAAAAGGATCCATAGCAATGCAGAGATACAAAAAGGGACTCTTTGTAAATATTATTAATGACCTTAGCATTTATGCAACATTAAGTGGTCAAAACATGAATACTATTCTTGGAATCCGTACATCCTGTAAGGTAGTCCAGTTGTATTATGCCCATATTGCAGATGGGGTGCTGAGGATGAGAGGCAGTGGCTTGTCTAAGTAAATGGTAAAGCAGAAGATGAAGCTAGGATTTGAACTGAGGACACCCCCAATAGCAGCACATTCTCTTTGCCACTATTCTATACCTCTGCTTAAGTGAACATAAGTGAACACACAACCAAGGTCCATCTAGTCCAGCATCCTCTCACATAGTGGCTGACCAGTTCCCTGGAGGTCCAACAATGGGGCATAGAGGCCGAGGCCTATTATTAAATATTTAATTAAATTAATAAATATCTTTTGTTGCTCAGTCGCACAGTCGAGTCCGACTCTTCGCGACCCCATGGACCAGATTATGCCAGGCCCTCCTGTCTTCCGCTGTCCACTGAAGTTTGCTCAATTTCATGTTCGTTGCATCGATGACACTGTCTAACCATCTCATCCTTTGCCGTCCCCTTCTTCTTTGACCTTCAGTCTTTCCCAGCATCAGGGTCTTCTCCAGTGAATGCTCCCTTCTCATTTGGTGGCCAAAGTATTTGAGCTTCAGCTTCAGGATCTGGCCTTCCAGGGAACAGTCAGGGTTGATTTCTTTTAGGATTGACTGATTTGATCTCCTTGCAGTCCAAGGGACTCTCAAGAGTCTTCTCCAGCACCATAATAAATATCTAGTACAGTTATATATGTGATCTCTGTGTCCAAATCACTAGCACTGTAGGCTATTGAAACTCAGTTAAATATTTGCAGAACATGTGGCTCGTTTATAAGATGCACAGTTTGATTTTTAAATGGGCCTGGTGTATTTGAAGGAATACTTCCTCTATTACTGTCCTGTGTACCAATAAAGAGCCTCCTCCCATGCCCTGCTCTCTGTGCCCCCCACCTGCAAAGGTGAGCCAGGTGGCACCTCATCATCAGAATAGCTTCCCTGTCGATGCTCACCGAGGCACATATTGGCAGTCTATTCGATGCTAGGCCAAAACATTTATTTTTACTCAAGCTTTAAATGGAAGGATTTTATCAATTTCAAAATCTTTTTCTTGTCTGAGGAGTGTTTTATGGTATTTTTGAAGCATTCTTCAGTGTTTGTTTTATGCTGTTTTTATGCCTCTGGCTTGTTTTTAATGTTGATCATTTATTGCTGTTGCATTTTTATTGCATTGCTCTTACTTGTGAGCCACCTTGAGCAGGTCTCTAGAGAGGTGGCATAGATGTGAGTGTTACATGCCGTCAAGTCACTTCTGAATTATGGTGACCCTGTGAATTAAATGATCTCCAAAACATCCTATCATTAACAGCCTTTTTCAGGTCTTGTAACGTGAAGGCTGTGGCTTCCAGGGCATATAAATTCTCGAAGCAAATAAAGTCCCAAATGTCAGAAGCTGTCTTCCAAAACTTCAAGCAACTTAATTTAGTAGAAATCCTGTTCTTATCATGGTTGCAGTCTTGTTTTGTATGACTTTTGCTCTGTGTTTTCTTCCTTTTTAATATCTTCAGTTATAATCAGGGATGCGGAATTCTGGTTTGGAAATAATCAGAATTCAGGTTCAGAATATTTGGGATATTTCCAAATCTGAATTTTTTAAATTCCAGATACTCGGAATCCCATTGGCTCCCTGGGGAATGAAAATGATTTTCTGGACAATCTGGCACCTGTTGGAATAGAAAATGTCTGGTGTACAAAGAAGAAGAGAAGAAGACCCTTCAGGGGGCAGCAAGACGACAATGTGATAGGACAGTGAGGTCGGCACCTTCTCTCCTGTTCAGTGCCATTCCTTGTCTGTCTCCAGATTGCTACTCTCAGGGCAATTTCTTGGAAGTGCCACACTCAGTCTTACCCACTCTCTCAGCTAGAGATGTAGTTAGGAACCTCTCTCTGTCGCCCCTCTTTCCTATCAAGTACGTTAATTCCTAAATAAACCTTTATCTACACTTTAATCAGTTTGTGCACCTTTGCTGTGTTAATTACTCTGCCAATAGCACCGAGGCTGGTGCTTTTGCCAGAGGAGCTGACATGACCAAAGCCTATAACTGATCATTGAATGGACTGATGGAATCTTGATGCAGTCACAGAGAAGAGAAAGCACTTTCACGCTGGTCATTTGCCACAGAAGGGTGGACAAAGCTGCTGGAGCAGTCCACCCCAAGCAGAAGTGCCATGCCTAGTGTTGTTGGAGGTAGCTGCCCACCCTTCTGCCACCAGCTACCCACCTGCCAGTGCCTCCTGGGTATTTCCCACCCTGATGTCACTTGTGCTGCTGAGGTTCTGAATGTTTGAAGGTTGCGGCCATGGCCCATTGTCCGGTCACTGCTGTCTAGTAATTGTGGCTGTTGCTGGGCATTTGCCACGTCTGCTCAGCTCTCTCAGGATTGCACAGGCGCTGGGAAAAAGCCAGGGGGGGATTGAATGAAACCTTTTAAAACAATTTTACCTTGTTGTTAGTACAACATGGCAGTTTCCTATTGATTTTGGTGGAACATTTGGAAACTCTGGATTGTTAAAATGCCAAATCTAAAGAGTCACAATTCAAAATTCCAAACCTGAATTCTGGATCTGAATGCTGTTGCTGGTGTACATCCCTAGCAAGAAGTGAACATTTCATGTATTGTCTATGAACACAATTAATGCTAACAGCCTAGTAATCAACGAAATCCCTGGAAGACAGATTAAGACAGGGATGTAAAACATAAGGCCAGGGGCCCAGAACCGGCCCATCCAGGGCTCTTACTCGGCTCCCAAGCAACTGGTATGTATGGAAATGTGTTACTCCCACCTTTTATGGTATCCCTTGGGAAAAACCTAGTCTTGCATATGATTAAAAACATTTATTGGGGCCTTTGTGGGCCCCCAGAAAATCAATTGCTTTCACTGCTAGGAATCAATGGCTTTTGTTTGTATTTTGAGTAAAAAATATTGTTAATTGGGTTTGCCTGTGTCCTTTATAAAGTTTATATCTCCAGTTACATTTTATGGCACTCATGACACGGCCCGACAAAGTGACATTTATGTTAGATCCAGCCCTCATAACAAATGAGTTTGACACCTTTGGGTTAAGAAGAGTTGTCTGTCTGTAGCAGTAGAAAAGAGTAAGAGTCCAGTAGCGCCTTAAAGGCTATCAACATTTGTGGCTGGGTACGAGCTTTCATGAGTCACTGTCCACTTCTTCAGATACTTACTTCAGTCACTGCTCACTTCAGTATCTGAAGAAGTGAGCAATGGCTTACGAAAGCTCATACCCAGTCACAACTGGTGTTAGTCTTTCAGGGGCTCCTGGACTCTTGCTCTTTTCTAAATCCCTTGAAGTTTGTCTGTTTGTTTGTTTAGTTTCTCTAGTTGCTGTAGAATTTCCGGGTTGTGTGGCCACGGTCTTGGCATTGTAGGATCTGACGTTTCGCCAGTAGCTGTGACTGGCATCCTCAGAGGTATAACACAGAAAGATGGAGTACTCTCTGTGTCAAGGTGAGAAGAAAAATGGTAGGCAGGTAATTCATATCTACCCTGGAAGGTGGGGTAGGGCTGAGTCATTATCTTGTAGAGCAGGGGGGAGGGAAAAAACAAAGGCAGCATAGAAATAAAACTCCCTGGTCTCACTCATACACCTGGCGATACAGTTCCATTTTGCAGGCCCTGCAGAATTGAGCTAAGTCGCGCAGGGCCTGGGTCTCACACAGAAATGCATTCCGTAGAGCAGGAGTGGCAGCTTGGGGGGGGGGCAGACTCTATGCCCTTACATCCCTATTGAGGTCCCTCCCCTCCACAAACTCTAGCCCCCCCCCCCCCCCCGCCAGGCAACATCTCCAGATCTCTAGAAATATCCCAAGCTGTATTAGGCAACCCTATTGGAATTGCAGGCAGGAAGGTAATGAAATGGTGAGCACGAAAAATGGACTCCCAACTGATGCATTTAATTTATCCATTTTCATTTACAGTTCACCTTTCTCACAAAGACTCCTAGCAGACTACAAGTACGATATAACTGTTCAGTCAATCACTAAGTCGATTACAAAATATAATAACATTTCAATAATGACAATATTGGAACAGAACAGTGAGGCCATTCAGTCAGTCGGCAAGTGGGTTACAAAACTCCACGCTGGTTGGGTGTTTCATTGGCCGGAGATGGAAAATGTCCTTCAAGCTCAGATTTTGCCCTAGTGGAACTTAAACCCTTGTGTTTTGTTGAATTAGCAGTTTCATTTGTCATTGAATTGACTGGTTTTCTATGGCATTGCCAAGCTAATCTTCACCCTCTTGGTCATTTGGCACAACTATGGACAGCAAATAGTTGCAACTGGTCAAGGAGACAGAAAGGGTCCAGATCAGAATTAGGTTCAAAGTCAAATTCAACATGTAGAGTCGGGCTCACTTCACACCGAGCAGAAATCTAGCTTAGCTTTTTATGGGACAAGTCTCGACCTTACTTCATGAAGCGATGAGAGGGGCTGCTTTCTTCGGCAGCATGTAAACAATATACCGGGTTTCATTGTCAGAAATGATTATGTCAGGTGATGTCGTTCCAAATGGCAAGTAATGGAGGTGGCAGATCAGGGTAAACTCACTTGTCAAAGGTGGAAGGAAGAAAAGAAGTACAGACATTTGGAAACTTCTTTGAAAACAATACTGCTTTCTCTGAAGGTGGTATGTGCCTAGCTGCAGCCTAAATATCACTTCCCCATCTTATGAGGACATCACAGTTCCTTCTCACAAAGCTAAACTGCGTAAGCTAAAGGAGGGAACTTTGTTTTTAGTGCACAGTTACCAATGGCTGCAAAATCTGTGAGGAGAAATAGGGAATTTCTCACCATGCTTGGAATTTCTGTTTTCACTTAGTTAAAGAGCAGAGGTAGGTAACATGTACTGTAGGAGCAGCAGAAACATGGTTTGTGTTAAGTATGAGACTCAACAAGGTAGTGATTTCAGCTTTATTTAACAGCAAACTAGACATTCAGACAACACACACACAACAGTGGAGCACAGCTCCCCTTTTTAAATAATCCGGGCTGTCAAAGCCACACCCATAACTCAGTTAACATCCAATGATAACACAGGGATAAGGACCAATGAGGTCTGTTCCCTCCAGGAACATATACATAGTTCTGATTGGCTATTTAGAAGGTTTCACAGAAACAACCAATGGGAATGTCGACTCTCATAATCCCTTTTACTGACTCGGGCTTGACAATGAAATACATAGGACTGATTTAGAGTCAGAACATAGCAGTTTGATGTACTCTCAGCATTAAATGCAACATAAAGCATTATTCTTTATCAGTGGAACTCCCAGTTTCACAGTTCTTTACTATACACCATGGGGGGGCTGTATATTTTTCTCCTCAAGTAGCAGAGGCTGACTAGGGTCAGGCAAACCGTGTATGAGGCAAGGGGACCCCCCCCCATCTTGATCTTGATCTAAGCTGGGGACTTCGGAGCTGCTATTTACCCTTTTAAGAACCCATGGGAAAGTCTTTCACTGTCTCTCCAATTTCATTTTTACTCAGGGAAGGAAAAAAAATGCAAGCACAACAAATAGCAAAGACCATTCCTTCCTGGCATGAGCCAACCACTCTATTTCCACAGATCCTTTTCCAACAAGTCGTTATAGGAGCAAAGAAGTCAGATTTCAAGCACTTAGGCTGCATAACTGGCAAGCAATTGGCAAAATATGCAAACTGCCCAGAAGACTGGGATATGTCACTACAAAGTCCAGACCTGGATAGGTCAGGCTAGCTTGATCTCATTAGACATTAGAAGCTAAGGAGGGTTGGACCACCAAGGAAGTCCAGGGTTGCTAGGCAGAGGCAGGCAATGGCAAACCGCCTTTGAACATCTCTTGCTTTGAAAACCCTACGGGGTTGCCATAAATCAGCTGTGATTTGATGGCCGTTTCCACCAGTGCAACCACATGGGCCTTTCTGAGACTCAGATGTGCTTGCTTAGCACAGCTGATCTTGCAAACTGCCCAGAAGACTGGAAAATACCACAAGTACAGTTAATCCTTCCTTGACACACACTTTGGCTATAGGAAACATTTCTTGGGGTCACCTGGAATGAACTTTCTAAGGTCATGTATCCAACAGTACATATTTTATTTGATGAACATGAATCATGGATGACTCATCAACACACTTTGGTGTTAGAGAAAAGAAACAGCAACTCCTAGGGCATCTAATCAGTTCCATGCCTCCTGTCATTTGATCTTCCCCTTATACAACAGAGATAACAGAGTGGTGGTAATTACAGATTAATCCACAACTACCGCCTGCTTATGAAATAACCACTTACAACATCTAGATGTTGCTGATGTCAGCCATTTTGTTTCTTGGATAATAATTTACTTATTTAAAACATTTCTATGCTGTCTTTCAACCCAATTCAGGGTCCCCAAGGTGATGAACATTAAAACACATCAAACGTTAAAACATTCCAAACATTAAAACAGCACTTAAAATACAAACATATAGAAAATTATTAAAACAGGTTGCGGTCACACACATGAGATAACATGGGGGGGGGAGCGAGGCTATTTGCTCTGTAGCAATTTGACCTGCATTTGTATGATCACACAGTCCATGGGAGCTGTGAGGGCAGCCCATTGCTGTGTGATTAAACACAAACCGCGGGTGAGTTGGGGGGTGGGTTGCCGTGTGTTTCTGATGCACTTAAACGGGCAATCAGTGAACCACATCTCCAGGCTGAGGGCTTCCTATGGCAGTATGCGATGATGTGCATACTGGGAGGGGGGAATGGCACAGAGACAGGATGGCCTGATCAGACCATCCCGACGCCATGAGAGCGCACTGGTGCAATCACACTGGGGAAAGTCTGTCCATGACCCATAGCAACCCATTTGGTAGTGGACTTTCTCTAGTGTCTTTTAACTCCACTCTTGCGGTGGAGCAAAACAGGTTGCCAACGGGTGTGGGGTGCTGGCCAGATGTTCACATCTGATCGCGTTCATTAAATCCGCCCGGCATTCACGCCTATGGCGCAGCTAATTATGCGTGTGATCACAACCACAATTACATGAAAACATATCAATACATGAACTCATAAATACGTAGAGAGGCCATATAATTTTTTTCCTAATGAGCAGTTGGAGACGAGATTATAAAATCCTGGACAGAGGAAACATGTTGGAATTTTGATCTAGGCTGAAAGAGTTTGATAAATTTAGTGGAATATCTGTAAGGGAAGGATAAATAGCGCTCTAATAAGATACTTCAGGGTGGGGGCAGCACATGTCCCAATCAAGGACTTATTTTGGGATTAAATGCAAAGAATACTACCTTGTTTCCTGTGTTAAAAACATAAAATGAAAACCCGGAGGTACAAATATATTCTGAATCAGTTTCCTTCTTGTCTTTTGTATTTGGTTCTTCCAAATAATTAGGGTTGCCACCTGGAGATCTCCTGCTATTACAATTGGGCTCCAGATGATCAAGATCAGTTCCCCTTCCTTGGATCTTGGGATCTTGGGCCCCCTGAGCCAAAGCCAGGAGGGAGGGGAGCTGCAGTGAGGAGGCATTGAGCGGGATCAAATGGAAGATTTGATAGGATCCAATCCTATGTTTAATGGTATTTATATTTCCTTCGCACCCAAAACAACAGAGAATGAATATGAGCTTTGAATGTGCAAGATTGATTTGAATTTGAACTGCAAACCTGCCTTCTAAAATGCTGGCAGCCTCACTCAGTGTTATGCCTTTCTATCCACACCTGTAGTTTTAATCCACTGATAAAACAGCCTCCAGGCAATGATGTTCCAAAACAAATGTAATATATAATGCCATCCTCCTAGCAGTATCTGTGCCTGGAGAACAAATCAATACTTCTTATTGGGGGGTGGGGGGGATAGTTTCCAGAATCCTTCCCAAGAGAGGTTTTGTATGCAATAACACGTGTCGCAATGACTGGCGGACAGTTGCAGGGTTTTAGATTAAAAATAACTATGTATGTGGCAATCAGGGGATCAGAATTTTTCCCAGGCATTTCTCCAACACCTCATAGCTTCAAAGGACAATCTCTGATGTGGTAGCAATGGTGTTGAAGCTGATGAAAAGGACAGCTGGACGGGTCTGTCAACTTTTTCATGATTAATTAGTTCGCCAAGGCTTCAATCTCATGATCTCTTGGTTTGACAGTAAGCCCGGCTGAACCAAATGGCTTTGACTTCTGAGTAAACCAGGATAGGCTCGGGCTGTAAAGTAGATGCAAAATGAACCCGATTGAATCAGACTGACATAGAATGAGTATTCCATGCAGGTTGTCATTGGCTGCTTTCTACATGGGAGCATTTGCTCCGTTTTCATATTTAAACTGGAGCAGGCTATTCATGACCTGGATAGTCCAGGCTAAACCAACCTTCTCGGTTGTCAGAAGGTAAGCAGGGTTGGCCCTGTTAGTATTTGGATGGGAGACCATCAAGAATGTCCAGGGTCGCTATGCAGAGGCAGGCAATGGCAAACCACCTCTGAACCTCGCTTGCCTTGAAAACCCTTTGAGATTGCCACTTGCCGGAAGTCAGCTGTGACTCGACGGGGGAGGGAGGGATTTTGAAGCATCCCCATGATATCTACCCTGAGTTGCCAACTTTCTGTGCTTTCCCAAGCTTTCCTGTGATCTCTCCCAAACCTGGTGTGGTAACATCTTTAGTGACAGATTGCAGCCGAAGGGCCCTTGCATATAGTGCAGATGGGAAGGTGCCTATTTTGGTAGCTCCCACCTACGTCAGTGCCGTTTTCCTGGTGGGCCCCACTCCCTCCCCACGACACTGGAGGGCTTTTAAAAAATTGACATATCATGCTAATTGACATATCACTATCATATAAAGTTTTCTTTTTAAAAACCTTTTGGTGGCAGGGGAGGAGTATGCTGGGGCAAGGAAAGTTTGGGGGAAAGAACCTGATGGGTATTCCACTGGCATTCAGAGTGGAGGCAGAAGGAACACGGAGAAGAGCCATTGCCGTATCAAAGCAAAGAGTCTCATCAATGATATTTCAAACAATGTCTGCATCATCAAAGATAAACTGGAATGGTTATTAAATGAGCTGGTAGGATAAAGGACGATCTTCATTTTAAATAATTATACTCCAAAACCATTTTATCCAGACACTCTTTTAAAATCTGATCGGTTAAAAACTTTTAAGTAGTTCACTGACAAGGATTATAATTAGGGCCATGAAACAAGGAAAGATTTATAGCTAATTAATTGTCTGCTTTGTACTAAATTACTTTATTGATCAGTCAATCAAAGTACATTTACATATTAGCAAAATCGCAACACTGGTGAATTACTGATGCATGTTTGAGAGTGCTGGATTTAATACGTAAAAAGCTGCGTTCTTTGTTAGAAGGAAAGACCATCTTTAGTATTTCTAGAGCAGAGATGAATTTGTTCTCCAAAACTAGAAGTCTGCCCTAGAAGAGTGATCTTTGTTTTTTCCAAACCCAGGACCAACTGAGCTGCAAAGTACATGATAGGAAATCATGTGACATCAAAGTCAGGTGACAGAAGGAGGTGGGACAGAGTTATGACCTAACCCATGTCAAGGTAGCCCTGACCTAGCTGGCCCAGGTAGCCCAGTCTCATCAGATCTTAGAAGCTAAGCAGGGTCAGCTCTGATTAGTGCTTGGAGGGTAGACCACTGAGGAAGTCTTGGGCTGCTGTGAAGAGGCAGGCAATGGCAAACCACCTCTTGCCTTGAAAACCCCATGAGGGGTTGTCATCAGTTGGCTGTGACTTCCCAACCACTGTTATGTCAAGAAGGGATAATGGGCAACAGGAAACAGGCTGAGGAACAGCGGAAGGGGCAAGAGAGCCAAGAGCCTGAGCCTTCAAACACTCCTCTCAGCCACAGAGTAACCTTGCCATCTGCCCCTCACAGTATGTTGTGATGGACACATGGCTGCCTGCCCCAAGGGGAAAAACAGCCACTCAGCTGAGCTTGTGGGCGTGCTGCCCCAGCTTTCAATCACCTTTCAGAGGGGAGTGGGAATGCTGGATGGAAGCACTGCCATAGATAGTTCAGTTCAGGTCCTTACCAGCTGCCGGCAGGGGGCTCCAGCCTTCTCATTGGGATCTTCTGGCATGCACACGAAGCGCACTCACCGCAATGATGTCACCCAGAAGTGATGTCATCGTGTTGCTGATGTCGGTGGCTGCTGCTCTAGTTTTTTGGGAAATTCTATAGGGGGTTTTCCCCTCAAAACCATAGAGTTTGCCCAAAAACTAGAGCGGCACCCCCAACATCAGCAACATGATGATGTCACTTCTGGGTGACGTCATTGTGACAGGGATATCATGAGGCAACATCCCTGTTTGGGGGTGGAGCTTCCCCTGCTGGCCAGCTGGCTGGTGGTAGATTGAAGCCCCCAAAATTGGGGGAACCCCCCCCGGCGCTGACTGTTTGGCAACCCTAGTTCAGGTCTGCCTCAGAGAGGGAACAGAGAGCGCTCAGATCTGGCTCAGCAAAAGAGCAGAGAGAGGGAAGGGTAGTTCTGCTTGGCAGTGTGGCAGAGTGGTTTAGTTCTACCTCTGGGGGAGAATGGAGTACCTGACTGTTAGGTCTGCTCTGGTAATGAGCAGACCTTGTATCATTTAGTCAGATTCTTGGGAAAGTGCAGGCTGGTGTGGGTGGAATCCTGTCTGTGAGAGAGAAGCCAACCGTGGTTAGTCAGTAGCCTGCTTACACTCGAAAGAATGAAAGAATATTCAAACTAGTCTCTGAAGCCATAACTAGTTTAAATTTATGTGCCTCAGCCAGGATTCTCCTCTGACTATCTGAAGACCTGTGCAGATGATCTGTTCTTTGAATCTAACCTGTAAATAAATAAATGTGTTGTTTGTATACAATTCATGCCTCAGTGATCTCCATATTCTACTTGCTCATCACAAAACTTCCCTCATGACAACAAACCCAAAGCCTATTCACCTGCTACCTTAAGAACACCTGGTAACTGAGGGAAGGTTTATAGTTTTAAACAAACCTGGTTCTCCAAAAATCATAAGAGGATGAGTGGGTCCCCTCAGTTGGTAGAAAAGGCCTGTCACAGATGTATACAAAATGAGGCAGCGAGGACAGCTCCATTTATGACTTTCTATGAACACCAGCAACCATATCTTGTAAAAGAGAGCATAAAAAAACCCAAACAGTGGTTCTTCAGGGGCTCATGACCAAGCAGGCAGGCCTCCACATACCACCTGAGTGTGCTGAAGGCCACTGCCCTAGAAACAAACACCACAAAATTCTCCTGTCTGCTGTGCACTGTAGAGGAAGAGCCACAACAGCGGGTCAAATCTATTTCACCTCATCGACAAACCCCGATAGGGTTCCACAGAATCCAGGACTCTCCAGATGTGCATTTACTGAAAACATTTCTATACTACAAGTTCGACACCAAAAGGTTTCCCAAGGCAGCTACCAAACTTACAACAAAAACAAATGCAGAGCAAGTATGAAAACCACAAAAAACCAATAAGCAGTAAAATATTTAAGAATTAAGAATAAGAATACTCATAAGAATCAATAAATCCACAGAACAATTCTAAATACTAACATTTAAATGATTTCTTTAAAAGCTGTCATGAATCGTCGAAAGCCACAAAAGATTCAAAACCACAGGCAGGGGAGGAAAATCTTTAAAACTGAGCATACTGGATAAGAGACAAACGGCTTAAAGAGAGGGAATTCCTGCACTGGTGTGCCAGAACAAAGAAGGCCGTGTATCTGGTAGCCGTTCCCTGTATATCAGGAGGGGGGGGGTACTTGGAGCAGGGCCTCTGAAGAAGAATTTTATTGCAAGGTTCATATGGGAGTAAGTGGTGGTTTAAATGGACAATTGATGGTTTGAAAACCTTAGCATCATGATGGTATACCATAGCCCTTTGTTGGGGAAAGGCTGCCATCCTCCAGATGGGGGCTTGAAGTTTCCATAGAAACCACATACCTGCTGACCACTGCTCTCTCCACACTCCGCTCCCAGATCTCCAGGAATTTCTAATGCCACGCTGTGCCACAAGAGGGGGGAAAGGGCATTTTTGCTCCTGGGAGGAAGAAATCATCTGCGGAAACGATGGAAAGCCACAGATGGATAGAAGAGCAGGCAAGGGGAAACCTGACTCTGCGGAAAACATCTGGCTTTAGTTCTCCACCGAGGAGAATGGTTGGGTACAAATGAAGTAAATATATAAGTAAAATGCATAAATTAGTGTCTAGAAGATTTATATGCCACTTCTCTAATGAACTGCCAGAGGGAGCGGACAAATAAACATAGCACAATGAAGTAATAAAAACAATAATATAAGAATTATCAATAATGAATAGGGTTGCCAGCCTCCAGGTGGGGCCTGGAGATCTCTTTCTTTTACAACTGATCTCCAGCTGACAGGGATCAATCCCCCTGGAGAAAATGGCTTTTTTGGAGGGTGGACTCTACTACAGCATTGTACCATGCTGAGGCCCCTCCCCTCCCCAAACCCCACCCTCTCCAGGCTCCACCCCCAAATATCCAGATATTTCCCAATACAGAGCTGGCAACCCTAAAAAAACAAGCCAGGGCATGAAAGCAGCAAAAAACAAACACTTGAGCCATCTAGAACTAGTTCTATAACAATCTCTAGGGGAGACATCCTTTGCCCTAAAGGAATGAACTGCTTTTGAGCATCAAGGACACAATAATCACATTTTTATCTTCTCCTTTCACCCAGGAACTCAGGGTGGAATTCCTCTTCCTCTTTGCCCTCACAATAGCCAAGTCGAAATACAAGTCTCAAAATATCTGTGCCGTCCTTCAGCTACAGGCTTCGGAGAGTCTTTAAAATAAGCTCCGCCGAGTGCCCAGCTCCTGTTTCACAAAGGCCTCTTCATTTAAAACAGCTTTATTTTTTTCATGAAGGATGCCGTGTCACAGGCTGTAATCTCGCTCCAAAGCATTACTGTCAATCATAATATATGCCCAATGCGCTAAAAAAATAACTATTCGAGCACTCTTTTTATTATGACCTCGAAACAGATGAAGTGTACTGTTCTTGGCAGTTGCAGCGGGAGACTCCACTGAGATGCTGGTGAGTTGGAATTCTTAAGCAGATTTGATACTAATCAGACTTGGGCTGCACCTGAACAGGGGAGCGAAAATGTCCCCCCACGAGTGTCACGGGAACAGGCCGGAAGGGCGTCCACACAATATCCCCTGTTCCCAGTCTGCTCACTGCTGCCCCCATCCTCCGTTCCTCTTCCCCCACCCTCACAACTGCACAAGAGCACAGGCATGCCTGTGACCTGAACCACCACGGCCTTCCCCTGTCTTGTGCTTTCCCTACTGAACTCTGCTGTTAACACTATACAGCAACTCAGCGGAGAAAGGAGGACAGCCCTTTAAAGAGCCAAAAAGGTGGGATCAGGCCTGTAAGCACAGGGGTGCCTATGAGTGCCTGGCACCCTCCCCAAACAGCCGTGCCTCTTCCCTTCCCCCTCTCTGTGAAGTACCCGCCTGGCTTGCCAGAGGAAGGGAAGCGTGTCTTCGCCTGCACTCGGCTTGCTGCCGGTGTGATTGTAGTGCCTGGGCTGCTTCAGGAGGTGCAAGACGAAGTTCCTGTCTTTGCTGTCTTCTCGGGTTGCCTGCAAAGGGGGGGAGTTTGGAACGGGATGCAAAGAGAATAGCCTGTTGGCACCAGGGGTTAAGAGGCTGCTCAGGAGGTTATCGTCCTGCTGCTGCTGCTGCTGCCAACGGAACCAGGTTGTGTCTAAAACCTCAAGGGGCTCTCACAGCTCCTTCAGCAGCACTTGCCAGATGACTTGGATCTTCTGGGGGTGGGCTTTGATTCCAGAGCAACGCACCGTGCTTCAGAGAGAATATAACTTCCAGACACAAATCCTGACCTTTCTTCTTTATTTCCAAACTGCCTCAGGTGCTGCTCTCCCCCCCCCGATTTTTACCTGTCAACTCTTACCTAGTCATGTCTCTCCTCCTCTATATTTCCCTAACAACAACCCTGTGATGTAGTCAGCACCACTGTACTAAACTGCCCCTTGAGGCCCCCCTAACAAAAATTTTCTGAGTATGGGGCTGGGTGGGATGCTGAGCTTAGTGCCCTTTGGAAGAAAGCGCTTACCTCTGCCCCTTCTCCCCACGGTGGCTACGGCACACACTCTACCTGCAGGCTAGTTGGGTCTCAACAGCTCTTGGAAGCTAAGCAGGGTTGCCGTGGTTGGTGCTTAGACGGGAGACCACCAAAGAAGTCCAGGGCTGCTACATAGAGGAAGGCAATGGCCAGCCACCTCTGAACGGCTCTTGTCTTGAAAGCCCTGTGGAGTCACCATAAGGCAGCTGTGACTTGACGGCCCTTTCCTCCACCGACACCACCACTACCACCAAAGGGGGGGGGGTCCAGATGAGTCCTGAGCAGTTCAGGCATGGCGTTGTCTGGATGCTCCTGCTTTCTATGTGGGGATAAACCCCTGTGTGGAAGCAACTTTGGATTCAATAGGGGCATTGCCCCTATTGTTAGTTTTAAAGATTACATGTGCCGCTGGACTCTAGCTTCATTCTCACGTCTCTTCCGTAACTCTTGCATTTACGTGCTAATTTGCCGCCATCCATTGATCTTTCCGGTTGGATCCAATTTCAGCTCGGCATCGCCATCTTTGCTCTGAGTGGCCCCTCCCAACGGCTGCCCCCCACACTCTTCTTTCCTTTCGGTAACCCTTGAGGAGATTTTATTCCAATTTGTCCGAAGAAGTCTGCTATGACACGAAAGCTTATACCTTGAATAAAACTTTGTTGGCCTCAAAGGTGCCGCTGGACTCAAAACTTTGTTCTGATGCACCGTCCATAGTCATCCTACTTTGCCGGTTCATCAGCAGCCGCCACCGGAGCGCAACCCGTGTATCTGCCAAAGAGCCCTAGCTCACAAAAGCTGCTCTGCCCCTGTACACTTCTTACTTCTTAAGGTGTCACAAGAATTGTTCTCGGTGTCAGAATCTCAGATTGCGTTTCGAGAGTACTTGACAGAAAAAAAGAAGCAAAGTTTAGGTGTGGGCGTGATAGAATGTACCAATAATGATGCCTCGTTTTTTCAATAGGAAGCTTTTGTGAGGAGCTGTGTCACTGTGACACCGGCCCCTGGTAAACAGTATTGCTGAACAGGGTTGCCAGGTTCCCCCCTGCCCACCAGAGGGGGAAGGGGGTGGGCTGCCAGATCCAGGTTGGGAAGCTTCTGGAGATTTGGGGATGGAACCTGGAGAGGGCAGGGGCCTCAGTCGGGTACAATGCCACAGAGTCCGCCCTCCAAAGCATCCATTTTCTGCAGGGGAGCAAATGTCTGTCGTCTGGAGATGAGCTGTAATTCCAGGGGATCCGCAGGTCCTACCTGGAGGATGGCAGCATCCCTATTGCTGAATCCTAGTTTTCATATCCATATAACGTTTACACCTTTGTCTAGGCTGAATGTGAGCGCTCACAGGAATGAATGTGTCTCCACACCAGACAAAAATCCCCTCACGCAGAAAACAAGATACCAGGAAGAAGGATTCTAGTCATGCCATGTTTCTTTTTCTTTCTTTGTTGGTATTTTTCAATAGGTATGTGCAGGGCTCTTTTTGTAGCAGGAACTCCTTTGCATAATAGGCGACACACCCCTAATGTAGCCAATCCTCCAAGAGCTTACAGTAGCCCCTGTAAGGAGAGCTCTGTAAGCTCTTGGAGGATTGGCTACATTAGGGGTGTGTCGACTAATATGCAAAGGAGTTCCTGCTACAAAAAGAGCCCTGCGTATGTGTGCGTGCATGCATCTGTGTGCACCCGGAAGTCATGGGAGCCCCCGGTGACTAGCCCTATTGGGGGCCTGGAGGATATCCAGAGAGGTAACTGAATAAAGCCTGCCCCCACCTCCTGCCTCTGGTATTCCTTGGAGGTCTCTCATCCAAGTACTTGCCAGAGTCTGCCCTGCTTAGCTTCTGAGATCTGACAAGATTGGGCTTGCCTGGGCTATCCAGGTTAGGGAGCCTTGTTTCTAAGTGCAAGGTTTGAGTGCATGTGCTTTTTTTCTTTTTCCTTTTGGAATACAGGAGCATTTAATCAGGAGAGGACCACTGGCAACGCAAACTAGTACATGGAAAAGGGCATGGGTTTTTATGGGCCCCTCAGCACAAAGTACCAACGGGCCTCTTTATCACCATTTCCTACCCATTACAATCATCATATGCCCCTCTCCAGTGAGAGCTTTCTCCTCTCCCAGCTGCTGTGGCATCTCTCCTCCCACAACCATATCTCTCCAGTTACCGTTGCCAGTTAAGGCTTGGGAAATTCCTGAAGATTGGGGGGCAGAGCCTGAGAAATATATATAATAAATAAATAAATAAATAAGGTGTGTGTGTGTGTGGGGGGGGTAATATCGTATGGCATTGTGTGTGGTACAGCCAGGAGATCTTAGGATTGGTCTGGCAGCCTGAAGCTCTCTTTTTCAGCATTATGCAGCGAGTGAGGCTTTGTTATTTGTTTTAGGGAGGAGAACGGAGGGAGTCCAGCAGAGATAGGACTGCACTGAGTCTACCCTCTGCCATTTCCTCCAGGGGAACCGATTTTTCTTGTTTTGGTTGCAGAATGCTTGATGCCGTTCCTGCTGCAGACAATGCTATGACAAAAGAATTAGGATAACATCCTGGCACTGAGACGTTCACTGAGGCATACTGAAATCAGAACTATACCTCAGACCTGCATTTGTTTCAATCCAACTTTCACCCCCACAGCTTTCATGAATAGGTTTGTTGACCTCCAAGTGAGGGCTGGAGGTTCCCCCGGAGTTATAGCTGATCTCCTGACAATATAGGTAGCTTATTTATTGTTTATGTCATCAGTTAAAAGATTTATTCCCCTTCTCCTGGAGGAAATGGCTGTTTTGGAAGGTGGACTGTATGGCACTAGACCCTCCTGAGGTTCCTCCCCCTCCATAAAGCCCACCTTCCCAAGTCCCGCCCACAAATTTCCAGATATTTCCAAACCAGGAGATGGCAACCGTAAAGACTCCTGGGAATTGTAGTCTTCTGAGAACCCTGTTCTTTTGAGGGACAAACTTCAGATCTACATCTCCAAATGTCTGCTCCGATCATGTAGTATGGGGCTGTAATTTTTTTGTTGTTAATTATATACACAAAAACAAGAAAACAGAATATCAACTAGACAACAATACAACAGCAACTACAATTATACATATATTTTTAAAAAGACAATTTAAAATGATCAAAAATATGTGTGCAGAGATACACCAGAATTTCTTTTTAGATTCCATAAACTCATAAATTGAGACCTTCTCTCTGGGAAACTCTCTCTAGAGACAGATCTGCTCCTTTGATCCCTATGAACATGAAAGAATTTAGTCATTAAACCTGCATTCCAGACACATTTCAGCTGTTCAGACAGAGCTGGAGGATTAACCTTTTTCCAACTATTAGCGACACGGCTGCAATTTAAAGTGAAAGAGGGCTGTACATTGAAAAAGGTGGTGACTCTACCTGCTGCCCCCCCCTGCAGTCCATCTCTCCCCCTCCCCACTTGTTTACTCACCCCACAAGCTTCTTACTTCAGTATGAAAGGAAAGTGACTGAACAGAAGGCAGATCACAGAACAAACTGCTAGATTCTACTTGCTCCCTCTCAGTGCAGAATGTTTAGGGCTCTGTACTAGTGAACAAGGCTGCTTCCAGGGCTGGAGAACAATCTGGGCCTTAATTGGGGTTTGCCAGTAATGACAGGCTAAGCAGGTTTGCAAAAGAAGGAAGCAAGCTACCATTATTTACAGAAAGGGAAAGAAATTGAGCTGGGTGTGCTTAATGAAAATAGATGGTCTTGCAAGAAATCTTACTTTATGCACACAATCTTCCATAGAAATAGCTAGCAGCAGGGCAGGAGCTGTTGTCCCCCCACCACCACCCCCAAGTTGAATTGAAACAGATTATAATCAGGAACGAACTGCATTCTTTTGATCTGTTAAAAAAAAGTGTCCTCACTATCTTGCATACTAATTTAACAAACCACTCCTATATATACAACTGTGATATGTAATTCCATTTGATCATCTGACAAAGAGTGCATGCACACCTTGAATAAAACTTTGTTGTTCTTAAAAGCGCCATTGGACTCCAACTTTGTTCTAAGACTTTTCAAGTGTTGTTCTCATTGTGTGAACAGACCTTTATATTATTTCCATCTTAATTTGACTATTTTTGGAGTCAGGGTTTGACTGCAGTATGGTTGCCAGGCAGTGCCTGGAAAGTGGTGGGAAGGCTGTGCATGGGGGATATGGAAGGGTGGAACAATCCTGGTTCCAGCATCACACCATTTCTGGTAAAAACCCAGAAGTTATATAGGTATTTCTAGGAATCACCAGAAACTCTATGGTAAAACCATAAAGTTTCCAGGAACTCCTAGAGCAATCCTACGTCACTTCCATTTTTAAAAAACCAAAAGTGATATGATGCTGTAGCCAGTTTTTTTTAATTTCTCCACACCATTGTTCTGAGTGATGACAAGCAGTGTGAGCAAAGAGTAAAGTTGCCAACCTCCAGAAGATTTCCTGAGGTTATAACTGATCTCCAGGCAACAACTGGAGAAAATGGCCACTTTGGAAGATGGACCCTATGGCATTATACCTCCTCTCCCCAAACCACACCATACTCAGGTTCCACCCACAAAATCTCCAGGTATTTCCCAACATTGAGCTGTGCACAGACTCTAATCTGGGAGAACCGGGTTTGATTCCCCACTCCTCCACATGCAGCCAGCTGGGTGACCTTGGGTCAGTCACAGTTCCCTTGGAGCTGTTCTCTCAAGAGCAGTTCTCTCAGAGCTCTCTCAGCCTCACCTACCTCACAGAGTGTCTGTTGTGGGAAGAGGTAGGGAAGGAGATCGTAAACCACTCTGAGACTCCGAGTGAAGGGCAGGATGTAAATTCAAACTCTTCTCTTCTCCTACAGACTATAAATTAATATCCTCTTCCATTTGCAGCAGAAGTGGCCCTGGGGCTGGGTAAATGATTGTTGAAGGTCATTTGGTGAACTTTATGGATGAGTGGGGATTAACCCAAATCTCCCCCAGTTTTTAGTCCAGCACTCTAACCACTATATAAAGCTGATTCCCAGTTTACTAACTTGCCCCCAATCTGTCAGTTTTCATATTTCAAATGTTTGAGATATAAGCCCTGGCAGTAAATCTTTCGCCATCCCTGCCCCACAAAAATTAATAATTACCATATGGCACTGTGTGTAAGTATAGCCAGGAGATCCTAAGATTATCTGGCTGCCAGAGTACTAGCTCTTTAGTGTAGTGTACCACTAAGTGGTGAGCTAGACTTGTTTTTTGGGCTGAGAGAGCTCTGAAAGAGCTGTGACTAACCCAAGGTCACCCATCTGGCTTCATGTGGAGGAGCAGGGAATCGAACCCGGTTCTTCAGATTAGAGTCTGCCACTCTTTACCACTACACCACACTGGCTCTTGTCCTGCCCCACCAGGGAGGTAAAAAGCTATAGGGCCATTTTAAAGCTCTGGTGATATAACAAAATTCACACAGAAGCACAAGAATGTCAGAGCGTATGCCACTGCTGTCGGAGTAGGTGGTGTTCAGTTGACTTCAGAGCTACGACATTTCCTGAGAGAAGAAGGCAGGCTAGCTTTTCGTTCTCCACTGATCTTGTTCTGAGCATTTTGGACATGTGAATCACAGGGATCCATGAGGCTCAGTACTTTGTACGAATTAGGGATGCCAACCTCCAGGTGAGGTCTGGGCATCTCCCAGAATTACAGCTCATCTCCAGACTGCTTTGGAAGGTGGACTTTGTGGCATCGCACCCCACTGAGGCCCTTGTCCTTCCCAGGCTCCGCCCCCAGAACTCCAGGAGTTCCCAAACCTGGTGCTGACGGCCTTAATGCCCTGTCCCCCACCAGTGGCCAGGGGGACCTGGCAACCCTACAACTGAGAATAAAAGTACTGGATAGGAGTATGCTTGCCACAATGGGCAAACTCTATCTCTCTGGGGCTACTTCAGATCAGCAAACTGGTGCATGGGTATGGTTCCCTCATCAGAATCAGGCTCCTGCACACTTGAAAAATCACATTTTAAAAACTGCACACCCTTCCTTCAATGGCCTTGCCTGCCTGGGCTGCCAGCTTCTCAGGTTCCCAATAATATCTTCCCACCCCAAACTTGCTCTATAGTCCCTAGGGTCTGTGCATTTAATTCCAGCCAAACTCACGATTTCTCTTTCCCACAAAGAAAACAGGCAGCAAATATTCTGACAGATTTATCTCCTATGCATTTGGAATGCTTGTGAACCATACCATGATTTATTACAGCAACTCAGGCAACTGGTATTGTTATAATATAGATAATGACCAGGTAAAATGGCAAGAAGAAGAAGAAGAAGAAGAGGAAGAAGAAGAAGAAGAAGAAGAAGAAGAAGAAGAAGAAGAAGAAGAAGAAGAAGAAGAAGAAGAAGAAGAAGAAGAAGAAGAAGAAGAAGAAGAAGAAGAAGAAGAAGAAGAAGAAGAGGAGGTGGTGGTTTTTATACCCCACTTTTCTCTACCTTAAGGAGTTTGAAAGCAACTTAGAAGTTGCTTTCCCTTCCTCTCCCCATGACAGGCACCTTGTGAGGCAGGCGAGGCTGAGAGAGTTCTGAGAGAACTGTGACTGGCCCAAGGTCACCCAGCTGGCTTCATGTGGAGGAGGAGTGCGGAATCAAAGCCGGTTCTCCAGATTAGAGTCTGCTGCTCCAAATGGCACTGAATCTGAGCCAGGTCAAAGGCCATCCTTTACTTGTGCCAGTTGCCTTGTGGAATGGCCATCATTGGCCCCGTTCACACCGAGCATTTGCCCCGCTGAAGGCACGGGAGCCCTGCGGACTTTCTGTGCGCGTTCATACGAGCACATCTGGGAGGTGTAGTGCTCCCGTGGCCAACCCGCGGCTTCCCGTGGAAAACACGGAGTAAAAAACTACTAGGTCCAAAGTACTAGTTTCCGGAAACCCCGGGGCAAAGGCTGGCGTCTGATCGCGGGAGTGCCAGTATCCCACGGCTTCCAACATCCGCCTATGTCCCCGGGGTTTCCGGATGTTGTAAGTTTCCATGGGATGTGCACCAACGCTGAACAGCGCATGCGCACACTCAAGACACCGACAGCAGCCCTCCCTCCCCCCATGGCGCATGTGCACTTTGCAACACTTCGCACTTGTGTGGTCTGCTGAGCTGCTTTTTTGATGCACTGTAGCAGCACAGTGTGATCTGGGCGCAGAGCTGGAGCATGGCAACCCAGTGGCCCCTGTGATCGGGCTACTGCGCCTTATTTAGCTCCGAGGCGAACTGCCACGCCTCTCCCCCACGTTTTCTGGCCCGTATGACCGGGGCCATTATTTGTTTGTTTGTTTGTTTATCTAAACATGTATATCCTGCCTTTATGGGGAGGGACTTCAGCTCAGTGGAAGAGGCTCTGCTTTGCATGCAGAAGGTCCCAGGTTCGACCCCCAGCATCCCCAGTTAAAAGGATCAGGCAGTAGGTGATATGAAAGATCTCCACCGGAGATCCTGGAGAGCTACTGCCTGTCTGATGGACCAACAATCTGATTCCATATAAGGCAGCTTCATGTGCTCATGTGTTCACTGCCGCCTTTCCTCTTGGTTCAAGGCTGCTTATAATAAGAGTTAGAACATCCCCAGCTAAAACCAAAGATATAATTGTAAGCCCCCAACCCCCTCCTTCAAAGATGCCTCTCAGTTCCAATCCTTTCAAACTAGAATATCCTAGCCAAACTTTATTGTTGCAGTTCTATGTTCACGTCCTGAGAAGTAAATCCCTCTGGATTCAGTGAGAAATATTTCAGAGTACACATGCCCTGGATCAGGCTGTTAGTGATCTAAATGTAAGGCACCATGATTTTCCTAATCCATAATGTCAAAAGAACAAGGGGCTTAGCTTTCGTTTTCTTTTCATTACAGAGAGAAAAAGTATTTTGGATCCTGAAAATTCCCCCTTTCCCCCCCACGCTGATGCTCACAAACATTTATATGTCGTCTGAAAGTTTTGAAAGAAGCAGTCTAGGCATTCCCGTGACCTTTGCAGTTTCTGTACATTTCCAGAGCCACCCTAATGTTTTTCTTCCTTCCTTTCCTTCTCTTTTGTTTACTTTGCAGACTGTACATCTTCGGCACGTCCTCTGCACGTCCTGCAGCCAAAATGCGGTCAGGACAGGCATTTTATATACAAATCTAGAGTGTGCCAAAACAAGATAATTCCAAGGGTTTTAAAAGTGGCTAATCAATGTGTCTCAGGGCTGAGTTGAAGAGACGTTATTGTTTTATATTTTCACCATTGCAAAAAGGATAAGTAGTAAAGGTTAAATGAGAGAGGGAAAGTTAACTCTTTGGAAACTTCACAGCGGGTTCTTTAAAAGAGCACGTCTTAAAAATTGTCATATGTTTTCCACTAAGGTGTTTTCTCTATTAAAAACAAGCAACCTGTCAAACACAATTTTGCAAAAATAAATAAGAAGCATTGTTCTCTCTGTTTTTCCAGAACAGTCTTATCCAAGGCAGCTGCCCAGATTGCAGCTGGCTCCCTTTAGGCTGCAGAGCCTTAAAATTATGGAAATTGTATTATTAGCTTTCATAAAGTCTTATGAATGGAGGTGATGAATCACAGGAGAGGAGAGCCAGTGTGGTGTGTGCATTGCAGAGCAAGGATCTAGAAGATCTGGATTTAAATCCCCCATTCTGCCATGCAACTCACCAGGTGACCTTTGGGCCTGTAACCCATTTCAAGGGACTGGGAAGATAAAAAGAAGGACGGAGTACCACGTACCACTAGACCTGAGTTTCTTGGAGGAAGGGCTGGATTTAAATGTCCTTGATAGATGGGATCCATTTAAAAGTACTAGTCCAGCCCATTACATCGTATTAGCCCTGGGAACCAGCATCAGCCACTGGTGCTGCATACTTCAAAGTGCTGGAAGTGAAGCGCTCTCTCTCTCTCTCTCTCTCTCTCTCTCTCTGCTCTCTCGCTCTCGCTCTCTCTCCCTCTCCCTCCAGTCTTCCAAATAAGACAGTGGAGATGGACAGGTCAGATTCCTTGGTATCCCCCTTCCTCTTGCCTGTTCTGCTGCTCTCTCCTTGTCTACCCAGATTGCTTTTTTCAGAGACTTCCTTCCTTCTGGCTGCTGCTGTCTCTGTGTTCTCTTTGCCTGACTTCCATGAGGGCAAAATGTGCTCTCTCAGCCTCTCCCACCATCCTCTAGTTGGAAAGATAAAGAGTGCTCGCTTATGCTTTCCTGTCACAGTGCAGATTTCTTTAATGATAACATCCATCTCTTTCCTAAAGCAACCAGCCTTGTAAGAACTTTATTCCTAAAGCTCCAAATGGCACCGAATATGAGTCAGGTCAAAGGCCATCCTTTACTTTTTGCTATGCAAAACCAGCTTTAGCTAACACACGGGCCCCTGGCTCCTCTCCTGTACAGGTGTGTGCCGAAGTACATATGATTATTAACCATACCAATACAGCACTGTTGAAGTAACTGGCACTTCGTAAAAGAGGTACCTGCCCTGGGTAGTTTACAATCTAAAAATTAAAACAAGGAGGAAGATAACGGAGGGGAGGAGGGTGGATAAACAAGGGGCAAATATGTGCAAATAGAAAGGACAGAAACTGAGCAAGGATTCATTTCTGCACAATAATGGGTTCATTTCAATAACTTGCACTTTGGCTTAGCTTCATTACAGTAGGGACTAAGGGTCTGTACCAAGGGCTTCCTGAAAAGTGTTGAGATTTTGAATAGTCTTAATAAACGGTAGGAAACTGCTGTTGGTTTGGGGATTTGTTTTTCTAAAGCAACAGCATAGCTACCAGTCATCTGTGATGGAAAAGGGCTCTCAGTGCTCTAAGATGGATCTCTCTACTCCACTTGTCATTAAACAGCCTTCTTCTTCTTCTTCTTCTTTTTTTGCTCAAGTTGCACCAGGAGGGAAGCGATAATCTACCATATAGCATGTGTTACCACTTGGTAAATCGGCTATTCATACTGTCCTGCCAAGTGGTAAAGAGAAATTTACCACACTCCTGTTTTCACAAATGTGTGATCACTGAGGAGAGAAGACAAAGGGTAGAAAAAGGGTATGAAAGAGGGAGACATGTTGCCCAGAAGGCCAGGGAGCCAGGCAAGGCACTGCCGGGAAGTAGAAGAGAAGAGGAAGAAGAGATTGGATGTGTACCCTGCCCTTCACTCAGAGTCTCAGAGCGGTTTACAATCTCCTTTCCCTTCCCCTCCCCACAACAGACACCCTGTGAGGTAGGTGGGGCTGAGAGAGCTCTTTCCAGAACTGTCCTTTGGAGAACAGTTCTGACAGAATTATGGCTTGCCCAAGGTCATCCAGCAGCTGCAAGTGGAGGAGTGGGGAATCAAATCCAGTTCTCCTAGGTTAGAGTCCATGCACTTAACCACTACACCAACACACCTGTTCTGATCAAGCATCTTGTGGATGTTCTTCTAAATGTGTGTGGGGGAGTCCAAATGTGGCATGACGAGGGACAGAGAGAGTATTTGTATGGGGGCCCATCATGGTGCTCTGCTTCCAATCAGGCGGAGATATTGCTCTGCTCTTGTGGCCCTTTCTTATACGCCTGGTGTAATGCCGATTGCCACTTTGACATCAGGAAGGAATTTTCCTCCAGGCCAGATCAGTCCAGGGATCCTTTTCCCCTTCCTTTAGGCATAGAGCAGGGATCACTGGGGGAGGAGGCTGGGGAGATAGTTGTGAATTTCCTGCATTATGCAGGAGTTGGATTGGATGATCCTTGGCGTCCCTTCCAGCTCTGCGTTTCTATGATATGGGGTAAGACAGTCCTCATCCCTTGGTGAGCTGGGATGATGTCCACTTCTTGCAAAAGGTAAAATGGGGAGAGGTAACCTTGGCACATATGCTGAACAGCAGTAGACCGGATGTTTATGGTTAGCATGCAGGGCCAATTTTCTTGTATGCAGTCCAGGTACTGGCAGCTCATTCTGTATGGTCATTTTCAAACTGCCTTTGTATTCAGTTTTAGTAACTGGTTGCTAATGGATTTTTTTCCTGTCATTTCAGACAAACCTGTTTTAGTAACCAGCTGCTAGCGGAATTTATTTACCCGTTCATACAAGCCCACTTGTGTCTGGTTAGCAAAGCGTGGTTGAACCACTTTTGAGGGAAACTGCGTTCTTCCATCTTCTACCCCTTCATCATACTTCTAGATCGCTGCAGTGTGCTGTTTTACATGTCCATAACACTTCCTACAATCCCTCCCCTTTTTCACAGTGCAGTCTTCTTCAGACTTTCTAAGTTGAGCGTTCTAGCGCTAAACCAGTATAGCACTTAAGTGCTACAGCAGCACCATTGAGATGCCTTGACTCCATTGTCTCCATTGAGTCAATGGAGTCAAGGCATCTCAAAGGTGCCACTATAGCACTGAAGTGCTATACTGGTTTAGCCCTATAGCGCTCAACTTAGAATTCTTTTTAAAAAAGTCCAAGGAAGATTTCATGGCGAAAATGGGCAGGGGTGGGGGGAAATGACCATAGCACTTCAGAGATGGCTCATTAATTGAAATCCGCTGTATGAAACCCCTGTCCCTGTATCGCTTTACTCAAAATCGGGCCAACAACGAATAAAAACTGGTTTCGAACGGTAATATGAAAAGGGCCTATATGTAGCCAATTGGACGCCCACATCTTTTTAAGGAGATGTTGTGGCGGGGGGTTGACACACTTCCCCAGTGGAGACTGAAAGTGACTTATAGCATTGTTTTCCCTTTCTCCTTTTTTGTTTTCACAACTACCACCCTATGAAATGGGTCAGGCTCAGAGAGTGACTGGCCCAAGATCACCCAGCAAGCTTCCATGACATGAGTGGGAATTTGAACCTGGGTCTTTACAGATCATGGTCTGACACAGGCCCGTAGCTACAGTGGGGCATCTTGGGACAAGGCCCCCTGACTTACTGGCAAGGCCCCCCTGACTTCCCATCTAGCTCAGAGTGCCATGGCCTTCTCCCCGGATTAAATTGATTCGCCAGTGCCCCCTAAGAAATTTAAATGCCCCCCTGACTTAAAAAAAATCCTGGCTATGGGCCTGGTCTGACACTCTAAACACTATACCACATCAGCTCTAAGATCAAGGAGCCAAATATCAGCAAAAAGGACGCTTCTCAGAAACACATGTCAAATTCAAAAGGCAGGCAAAATTCTCCCCCGCATCAAATGCTTCCTGAACTAAAAAAGATATTTTATGTCCTCCTAAAATGTACAGCACCATGACCTGGATGGTCCAGGCTAGTCCGATCTTGTCAGATCTCAGAAGCTAAGCAGGGTTGGGAGACCACGAAGGAAGTTTAGGGTTGCTGTGCAAAGGCAGGCAATGGCAAACCACCTCTGTTCGTTCCTTGCCTTGAAAGACCTGTGTCGGGGGCACCAACATGGTGCCTGCCCAAACTTTTCCTGGTGCCTGCCAAATGGGTGAGGCTTTTGCCCAGCGGGCCTTCTGATGAGCTGTGCACATTAAAAGGCATCATGTTAAACAAGAGCTTCTGCCAGAAATGTTGACGAGTTACTATTAGAGTTATATATAACCTCAGTCCCTGAAATGTTGTGGTTGTTACCACTTCCTGTGGCCGCCATTTTGTGATTGTGCCTTCCACTGTGTGTCAGAATTCCAAAGGTGCCTGCAGGCTCAAAAAGTAGGAGATCCCTACCCTGTGGGATCACCATAAGTCAGCTGTGACTTGACAGTCCTTTACACAACAACAGAATGGATTTAATGAACTTCTCTGGGGAAAAGAGTTCAAGAATATAGGCCCCACCCCTGAAAAGGCCCTCCGCTTTCCACTCCTTAGTTGTACCGCTTTTATAAAATATGGAATGAGGTCTTCCGTTCAGAAGCTGCACGTTCATTTCTTTACCAAGAATACATTTTCAGCCTTCCTAAGCAAGTGTGCTGGTGATTTTTGGCTGGAGACTTACATGCTAGTCCTCTCTGTTTAATGGAACAAGTTTTTCCTCGGTGACACTGCTCAGCCTAGCAGGGTATTTGACCTTTGGTACGTCTACATTTAGCCAGAACAAACAAGACCTTGGTAGACGAGGAAATTGATTAGCAAGAAGCCAAACATGGGAATTTTAACAAAGGAATGAAACTGGGAAAGAGTCCTTGGCGTCTTTCCTCTGTGT
The DNA here is from genome assembly GCA_029375565.1 of Gekko gecko. Taxonomy (NCBI): domain Eukaryota; kingdom Metazoa; phylum Chordata; class Lepidosauria; order Squamata; family Gekkonidae; genus Gekko; species Gekko gecko. Next base: position 32,609,332 of record JAPDNY010000007.1, read on the forward strand.
GCTTTCAGGTAAGTTCTATTTCTAACCCTCTCAGCAACTCTGCACCAGAACATTAAGAGGAGGACCGCTGGATAAGATCAGTGAAGGCCTATCTAATCCAGCACTCTGCTTCATAAAGTGGCCAAGCAGATGCCCTCAGAAGGACTAAGCATAGGTCAAAATCTTCCCCTATGGTAGCCCACACTCCAGCCCTGCTATTCAGAGATTTATTATCTCTGAACATGGAAGTTCCATGTAGCCATTGCTCCATTTCAAGAAAGGTGTCCTTGACATTCAAAGCTATCAGTCACCCATCCAAAGGAAGGGACTTTTCTGAAGGCTCATCTCTCCCATTCCAAGACAGCAGAGATGTCACCATGGGGGCAGGACATCTCTAGCTGGTCCCTGAAAGTCTCATTTATGGATTTTTCATCCTCTCTCAACTTCTCCAGGTCAACAGCCGTAGGCTCTGGGGGAAAATCCCATCTCGGAGAACCCAAAGCTCAGTTCACCAACCTAACACCCACAGCTCCTACTCAGCATGTGACCTAGGGTTGCCAGGTCTGGGTTGGAAAATACGTGGAGACTTTGGGGGTAGATCTGGGAGAGGAGGGTTTGGGGAGGGAGGGGCCTCAGCATGGCACAATGCCATAGAGTCCACCCTTCAAAGCAGCCATTTTCTCCAGGGGAGCTGATCTCTGTCAGCTGGAGATCAGTTGTAACAGCAGGAGATCTCCAGGCCCTACCTGGAGGCTGGCAGCCCTAACTGACCCTCTGTGCAACCTACTTGTATCCCCCTCCCCTTCTGGCTTTCTATATTCAATAGCATTTTAGGTTTTTTATTACCCTTATGCTTAAGCTAAGGTGTTCATTTGGAACTGTGAAGTTATCTGGTGCCCTGGCTTCCTCACCCTGTTGTATAATTGCATAACTTGTCTGCCTCTTTACCATTTTCCAGACACTCACAGTGCAATCCCAAGTACAGTCACACCCTTTTGAGTCCATTGAAGTCAATGTCACTGTGACTCTTTACAACTGGGCCTATCTCACTACAGTGTCAGCAAATGCCTGTTTAACTGCAAAGGGATCAGTTTTACATATAAAAGTGTCATCAAGTTGCAACCAACTTATGGCAACCCCAGCAAGGGACTTTCAAAGCAAGTGAGAAGCAGAGGTGGTTTGCCATTGCCTTCCTCTGCGGAGCCTTTCTTGGTGGACTCCCATCCAAATACTGACCCTGCTTAGCTTCTGAGATATGATAAGAACGGTGACGGTCTATACTAGGGTTGCCAAACACTCTAGTGGAGGTGGGGATCCCCCACCACCAGGCTCTACCCCCAGCCACTGATCAGCTAGCTGGTGGGGGGAGTTACTAGGAGAAAGGAGAAGGCCTAGGCCTCATGGGTGGCATCACACAGGAAGTGACGTCATCATGCCAGCGATATCTGGGTGACACTCTGGTATTTGGGCAAAAACTCTGTGATAAAAGCTGGCTTTACCATAGAGTTTTTGCCCCCAAACCAGAGTGTTACCTGGACATCACTGGTGTGATGACATCACTTCCTGTTTGATGCCACCCACAAGGCCTAGGCCTTCTCCTTTCTCCTGGAAAGTTCACCCATCCCCTACTGTTTGCCAGGAGGGCTCTGGACAACCCTAGATTTTCCCTTCCGGAGCAGTTTTTGATTGGCATAAATAGTTGGAAAGTATACCTGAAAATGGGCCAAGCAATTCAATCTTATGTGTGTTTTCTTAGAAGTACAATGTGATTTATTCCCAGGTACAAGGGAGTAGGATTACACACTACTGAAGGATGGGTAGACTCCCCTTTTGCTGAAGCTTTTTAGGATCTAGCAAGCTATTTTAGGCATATAAGCATTTGTTTCTTTCAACGTTTCAACCCATCTGCTGCAGTTGATTATTGTTTTATCTATAATTAGTAATGTTTATCACTCAGTGGTACAATAGATCTCCTGCAGGTTCATTACATACCAGCTGTACTGCTACCGCTTGCTTTCTTCTAATTTTGCTCGATTTCACGTGTATCCTGAATTTGATTTCTCTATTGTTCAAAGCATTTCAAAAAGTACATTAGAAATTATTTGAAGCGTTCTCGGTTGTCGATCACATCCCCTGAGACCAATGCAAATTTTAGTAAGAGAACTTTTCTTTGCCTGTGTAAATTTAAACTGTAAACTTCTTGGATCAGGGAGGAGTATGTTTACTCTGCAGCCTGAATACTGATGGCGCAAGAGAAATTAACAACCACCGGAGTCCTTGACCTTTCCTATACAGGTTATTTGCCCTGGATTTGATATTGTTGGGAAGCAGAGCCCCCCACCCCCTGCTTCCCTACAGGGCTTTTGCTTTCTTGTGAACTTTCCAGGTTTTCCCAGGTTTTCTCTAATCTTTCCCAAATCAATTTTGCTGTGAAGGCTCGGGAAAGTTGGGAGGCTGCTATGGAGGAGGCCTCATTTGGAATACTGTGTACGGTTCTGGTCGCCACTGGGGTTGCCAGGTCCCCTCGTTGTTCCGGCAGAGGGGATCTGGGGGGTGTTCCAGGGTGGGTGGGGATGCCCCAAGCCCCGTCCCCAAGAACGACTACCCGCCTGGCCACCCCTCTCCCTCCCCTCCTGCCGGATTAAAGGGCTTCAGCTGGTCAGCGGGGACCACATGGCCTGCCAACCAGCTGGAGGGCCCTTTAAATCTAGCAGGAGGGAGGGAGAGGGGTGGTCGCAGGCCACACACTCAGCTCACAAAAGGGGTCCAAATTGTGGACTCAACTGAACACCAAAAGGAGTTGTTCCTAATAGTGTGACTTGGAACTACTATACTCCTGTACGTCCTTTGAAGAAGATATTTTGTGTAATACTGTGCATACAGTATTACAGTGTGCATTCATTTGCTTAAATTATAAGAATATTTGGATTTTATATACAGTGTTGGTTCACAGTTCTTTTTGCTTACGGATCTGGGGGCTGCTATGCTCCCTCTAAGCTGTGGCGCTCCAGAGCAAACTCATTGATGCAGTAGCCAGATTGCTCGCTCACAGCTTTAACGCCACTAGCTCACAAAGTAGAATTTCTGCTCACCAGACTCCCACAGCTCAGAGGGAGCATTGCCACTGTGTCCTGGAACCTCGCTGGTTGACCTTGAGTCGATACCCCGCTTCGCCTAACCAACCTCATGGGATCATTGTGAGGATAAAATGGGGGCAGAGAGAATGACGTCAGCCACTTCGGGTCCCCATTGGGAAGAACGGCAGGATGTAAACAAAGTAAGTAAAACCAAAACAAAAAGATTAGAGGGACATTTTGCTGTAGTTTCCAGCGTCTCATAGTTCTCCCCACACCCTTTTCCATTACTGGAGAACTTCACACCCTGGCATGAAACAAAATCTTCTTTCTAGAAAGGCACGTTCGTTAACGCGGGCTCAGTTCATTTCGCAATCATAAAGGCCAGCCTGTCAAAGTCCAGCCTTTTGTACTGCTTCACTTTATCTACACCACCAGCTCTTAGCAGTGGGCATGAGCTCCTGAAGCTCATTCCTATACAGAATGGGTGTGATATGAATTGCAGTATAGTCAATGGTAATCTTTGCTGTTGACCTTGGAGGGAGGTCAGTTTTAATCATGTTTGACTTTGCAAAACAGTGCAAGATACAAATGTTTACATGCAAAGTACAGTATTGGGAAATACATTTTTTTAAATGCAACCAGTTTTTAAGAGACAGGCATGGAAGAGTGATTAACACATGGAATTCACTGCCACAGGAGGCGGTGGCAGCTACAAGCATGGACAGTTTCAAGAGGGAATTAGATAAACATATGGAGCAGAAGTCCATCAGTGGCTATTAGTCACAGGGTATAGATGGGAACTCTCAGTCTGGGGCAGGTGATGCACTCTATTCTTGGTGCTGGGGTGGGGCAGCAGTGGGAGGGCTTCTGGTGTCCTGGCCCCACTGCTGGACCTCCTGATGGCACCTGGTATTTTTGGCCACTGTGTGACAGAGTGTTGGACTGGATGGGCCATTGGCCTAAATGTGCAGAGAAGCCAATGTTGAATTCAACGGCTTCTCTTATGTTCTTATGTTCTAAAGATTATTTCCCATTCAAATAGCTGTTGCTACTGAGTTGGACTGTAGCCCCTCCTCTAAATCTTGTCAAAGTTAACAAAACTGCACAAGTTATTAGTGATTCTTTCTGCCTTTTCAGCAAAAACTGGCAACGCTATCCCCACTCCTCCACATGTGGCTGCTGGTGTGACCTTGGGTCAGTTACAAGTTCTTTCAGAGCTGTTCTCTCATCAGCAGTTCTCAAAAGAGCTCTCTCAGCCCCACCTACCTCACTGGGTGTCTGTTGTGGGGAAGGGAAGGGAAAGGAGATTGTAAGCCCCTCTGAGACTTCCTCAGGTAGTGAAGGGCAGGGTATAAACCCAACCTCTTCTTCTCTTCTTCTTCTTGGTGGCTGTAGTAGAAATTCCAGGCAGTGGTTCCTATAAGTACTTTTTAAAAAGTCTAGTAAGGTAAATATCAGTTTGTTCTCCTTTATTGGGCCACATCATGCTTTGAAATTCCGATTAGATATACGGGGGAACAAGGTGGGTCCAGGAAGAGCTTTGCCTCACTAGCAACTACTTGTCTTCCTTGCAGAAGTTCCTCTCAAGCATGAAGAATTTAATGTATCCTGAGTAACGCCTGTAGGGATTAGTGGTTCCTCGGAGTTTTACCAAAGGGATTAACCCACAGCAGACAGGCCCAATAAAAATCGGGTCCCCTTCAAACTGTAGGAATTATGTGACTGAATTCTCCCCCGGTTGGGAGGGAGGGGGCTCTCCCTGTGTATAGAAAATGAGACGTGAGAAGAAAGGTTGTGCCACACACTCCACTCCTCTCTACTCCACCAGCACATAGGAAAGAGACTGGCACCTCTAGCAAGTCTAATTTCACTCAGTTGTTTATAACAGCATACTCCCCAAAATTCCCTGAGCCTGAGAGAATTACTGGAATTTTTAAACAGGTAGTGGACACCCTCACAAAATGGCTGCATGGGCCTGAATGCAACCAATCATAAAATGGCTGCCATAACCACAAAGCATTGGGAGGTGTGGCATAGTGGTTAAGAGCAGTGGGACACTAATCTGGAGAACTGGGCTTGATTTCCCACTCCTCCCCCTGAAGCCAGCTGGGTGACCTTGGGTCAGTCACGGCTCTCTCAGAGCTGTTCTCTCAAGAGCAGTTCTCTCAGAGCTCTCTCTGTCCCACCCACCTCACAGGGTTTCGATTGTGAAGAGGGGAAGGGAAGGAAATTGTAAGCCGCTCCGAGACTCCTTTGTGTAGTGAAAAGTAGGGGTATAAAACCAACTCCTACTCCTACTCCTCCTTTGGCCACCGTTTTTTGAATGGGTATCTGTTATGTATTAAGACTGGAACATTCCAGGACTATCTACCAGAGACTGGCTGAGCTTGGAGCTCTAGAACAATAGCTCACCAGGACTCTGGAAGTGACCAATGAGAAACTAGTGGGGAATTTCACATTACCCTTTTAAGCCATTGGTGTACCGTCTTGGAGTAAACCAGTACAGGGCGGCCATTTCACACAGCCTTTCCCCTACCAGTAAGGAGCCGTCTCTGAAGTGGTGTGTCAGTTCAGACTGCACCACTTTGGTTTCCTGTCTTTTTTTGCCTGCATGGGCGATCTCCATCTTTTTTTTTAATTCATTTTAGAGCGCTGTAGCACTATAACACAACCCCAAAACAGTGCAATAGTGACCTCTTTGGAATGCCTGGACTCCATTGAGATGGTTTTATTGGGGGATTTAAAAATAGGAAGTGGAAACTCGGGAACGCAGAGTTTGAGAGCATTTAAAAAACAAAACAAAAACTAGCTCCCGGTTTGCAAACAGCATCCTCCTCTTGATGGCCAGCATTTAGGGATGCCATGCCTCCAGGTGGGACCTGGGGATCCCCTGTACTTACAGCCAGTGTTCCCTCTAAGCTGAGTTAGACTGAACTAGCTCACAGGTTTTTTTAGCCTTTGGCTCACACGTCTTTGTCTTAGCTCAGGGAGGATGGCTCCAGAGCAAACTAATTTGTGCAGTAGCCAAATAACTTGCTCACAATTCTAATGCCAGTAGCTCACGAAGTGGAATTTTTGCTCATAGGACTCCACAGCTTAGAGGGAGCATTGCTTACAGCTTATCTCCTGTCTACAGATATCAGTTCCCAAGCATAAAGTGAATGCTGTGGAAGGAGGACTCCATGGCATTGTACTCCATTGAAATCACCGTTCTCCCCAGATGTAGCCATCTCATGTATCTCAATGGAGTTCAGGCATTCCAATGGGGTCGTTATTGTGCTGTTTTGGGGTTATGTTATAGCGCTATAGTGCTCTAAGACAAACAGGGTTTTTTTTTTTTTTAAAAAAAGATGATTGCCCATGCTTGCGAAAAAGGGCAGGAAAACAAAGTGGCATAGGAGGAAGCACTACGGGACATTTTACACAGCACCCCATAGCACTTCAGGAATGATATAGAAAAGTGAAGACCACTTGGAAGCAGTTTGCAGGAAAGACGGCTCAGGGACGCTTCCCTAACGGGACAGAAGCGTTTCTGTCTGAAAGTGAAAATGTATTCTGTTAGGGAACTGTTACCTAAACGGTTCTGTCTGAAATTTCAGACCAGAAACCGTTAGGGAACAGTTCTTGAAATGGAATATATGGGCTGTCTGAAATTCCCAGTGTTATGTAAATAGTGTATCACTGGGAGTTGGGTGTGTTTTTTGCATGCTGTTTAAACAGGGCTGTTGCCCCCCTGTTTTAGTCTTGTTCTTGAAATCACTTAATAAAGTAGAGCTGTTCAGGGCAATGCGTCTTGAACCCAGCATTTAATAGTATCCCTACAGATAGAAAAGGCTCTTCTGAAACACCTCCTACTCCGATGAGGTATGAGAAAGCCAGGAAGGCTGGCTGTTTGCTTTGGGGAGAAGTGGGTCCCAAGAAACATGCCAGTGAGTACCAAGGCATCCATGGGCATGGCATCTATCAGGGAGTCATCTGATTTATAACAACAAGCGCTTGGAATGTAGAATCCCTAACAACTTCTGAAGCAGAGTTGGCCCTTGTTTTCTCCAAATTACAATACACCTTGGTTGGACTGGACATAGGCATGTCCCTTGACTGAGGCACTTCCTGAGCACAGAAAGATCCCGAAAAGGATCCACACAGTATGTAAAGATTTCTCTGGAAGCAGCTGTTTCCCTCGATTCCTGGGAAAATGGGATGGTTGGAAACAGAATTCCCTGGAAGGTGCCACTCCTCTTACAGCAGGCCAGATGTCAGCCTGCGTTGCCCTCTTTGCTCCGAACACAAGGAGGCGCTCTTCCCCAACGCCCTCTCCCGCAGTCGACCCGGGACCATTTGTTTATTCGGTTTAAGGTCCTCTCCACCCTCCTCCGCCCCCGACAATATGCAGCCGGCGGCGATCCGGGTTGCCGGCTCAGCGGATTATTGTATAGACGCCGAGACAATAGGCATCGAGACCCTTCCCCCTCCCTTTTTTTTTGGTCTACCAACCGTTATTTCAACTGTAACCTAAAGAAACTTGCACGTCCAACCTCTGAGCCAGCCCTGCAGTCCCGAAGTTCTCTCTCTAGGTGGAGCCCCCCAAAAAAGAAAGAACAACTTTCACGTTCCAAAAAATGTAAGGGGGGGAAAAAAGAGAAAAGGATCCAGGCAATAAGTTGACACGCAGCAGTCCCCAACTCCTCATAGGCTGGGCGACAATCAGGGCGCCCAAGAATGCCTTAAGTCGCCTTTCCCCCTCCCAGCTCAACCGTCGCCCCCCCAGCCTCTCCTCCCTCCCCGATCGGAGCGTGCGGACGTGACCCTCTCTTTAAAAGAAGCCTTTTCGCCCGGCTGCCAACCGCGCCTGCTGCCGCCACTCGCGCCAGCTCTCTCCAGGAGCTGGGCGCTTTCGAGCTATCCGGTGGGGCGCAGTGGCAGCAGCTGCAGCAGCCATGGAGGGGAGAAGAGGCGGTGGCGGCGGCGACAAGTGAGCGCCCGGACCGAGCCAAGCTTCGCCTGGGGGGGCGCAGCCAGGGGCGTCGCTGCTGTCCCAGACCTTCAGGCACGCTGGCCGGAGCACCGCGCCGAGGCAGAGGGAGCCAGACCCGCCGTTCTGCTCCTCGCCGGAAAGGCAGGTAGGGCGCACGCTGGCCTCAACTTCTACCCCCGGGCCGGTGTTTTTTTCCTTCCCCCTCCCGCCCCGGAGCCAAGTCATGATCTCAGCCGAATCGGCTTTTGGAGCGCCGGGATCTGCTCCCACCGCCTCTTGGCAGCCGGTTTATTCGTGATGGGGACGTCTGCTTTCCATGTTGGGACGAATCTGGCTTGGGGAGGGAGAGGCGGGCTGTGCGTGTGGCTGCGTGTGGCTCTTGCGGCGGCGGGGGAAAGCCTGGAGGCGGCCGCCTGTTGCGCGCAAACTTCGAGGAAGTTTTGGAGAGCCGAGTGTGCGACGGCGAAGATTCGCTTCCTCCGGCAATGGGAAGTCGGGGAGACGAGGAGGAGGCGAGGCGGGGAGAGGAGCTGTAATCTGGAGGCGGGAGGCGGTCGAAGGGGCCGCAAGACTCGGACGGGGTTTTTTTTGTTTTGTTTTGGCCGTTCCAGACTTCCCAAAGCAGCCTGCCTGGGATCTGTAGGTTGGGAGGGGGGCTCCTTCGTTTCGCTGGATCCCTGCCCCCTTTCCTTACAGGCAGGCGAGTTAGGCACTGTTTCTTGACCGACTGCAGGTGGTTGGTGCTTCTTGACTGGAGACGAGTGGTTTCGGGGGTCCCCTTTGTTTGCTTGAGAGGGGATCGGCGTTTGGTTGCTGTAGGCCAGGAGACAAATTCTGGAGCGGAGACAAATCCGGCTCTCCTTGACCCGCGAGCTAAACGTGTATCTCCCCCCCCCCGTGCTGTGTTTAAACCTTTTCTTGTTGCAGATTTTAACAAACTGTCTCTCTTCATTTGTTGTTCCTGAATGGAGTATTAAGGGGAGTCCCTCGAAGCACTTCCTAAACTTTTCAGTCAATCACTTCTCCCCTGAATCCTACATTTAATATATACACCCCTGGCATTGCCCTGCTGTGGATTGAGCTCACAAGCACCTAGACTCAGTCCATGCTCACTCGGAAGTGCACATGTTTACTTGCATCCAGGGGCATTTATTGCCATAGCACTACAGCTGCTATGCCATAGCACTACACCTGCTTAGCCACCCTTTTGCTCACACAGTTGTCAGGATAGTTTAAAGTCCTCCGTATTTATTTTAAAAGGTTAAATATAGTCCCTGAATTTAAAGAAAAGCACCTTTGCACAAACGTCAGTCTTTCTCCCTTATGCAATACCACGGATGCTTTGGCATTAACTGTACCTATCTATGCAGTGAAGTTAAATCAAGTATGCTCAGATTAAGCAATTTGGGTGACGTATGTATTGGTTTAATTGATACGGTCTTCAGATTTTGTTTCAGTGTTTCCCCATCAACTGTCTCATCTCCCACTGTATGTGATCGCAAATCGGTAGATCCAGTTTAAGATGAATTCTTCCTAGCCTGCTCAGTGAAATTTACTTCCGAGCAAGCGTGCATAGCACTGGGCTGTTAGTCCCACAGATTTCAAGGGTGGATTGCTAGACTCATGCGCAAGATTTACTTAGTACCCTTAAATCAAGGCAGTGTACATTTTTCTATACATCTCTTGTTGTACCCGCACAACAACAACCCCGGGAAGGCAAGATAAGGACTGTTCCAGAGCCCCCCAGCAAGCTTTAAGGCAGAGAGGGGATTTGAATCTGGCTCTCCCAGATCATGGTCTGACACCCGAACCACAACACCATACTGGATGACTGAGTGTGAATCCCGTTGACGTGCTGAACTCTTTGCTTAGAACAACCAAAACTTGACGTTGGCAGAATCGTGCCCATTGCTTAAAGTGAAGGAAAGGTGGATCTTTTTCCTGACTTTCAGTACAGGCTTCTAATTAAACTGGTGAATCTTGCATGCTGTTGTAGAAGAGAAACAAGGATGAGTACCTCGGTCAGTACTGCAGAGTGGAGTATCACTGAAGAGTGTGTCAGATCAAGATCTGAAGAGAGCAGTGACTCACAAAAGCTCATACCCTGCCACATATTTTGTTAGTCTCTAAGGTGCTACTGGACCCTTGCTCTTTTCTAATGAGTGTGTCAAACTGTGCCATATAGTCTAGCAGTCGTGGGAGTGCGTGTGAAGCAGCAAATATTACTAATTCTGAGGAGATGGTGCAGAGTTCTCTGCGAAGATGCTCAGCAAAGGAAGCGGAGGAGAGTTCTCTCAGAAATGTTTTTATTTCTGTTCATGAACCCTTGCTGTTTCTGTATCCAGAGGAGTTAGCAATGTTAGTCGGTTGCTGCAAAACAGTCAAAAACCCAGTAGCACCTTTAAGATTAACAAAACTTTATTGTAGCATAAGCTTTCGAGAAACACAGCTCTCTTTGTCAGATGCATCTGATTAAGAGAGCTGTGTTTCTCAAAAGCTTATGCTACAATAAAGTTTGTTAGTCTTAAAGGTGCTACTGGGCTTTCTACTATCTTACTGTTGCTGTATGTCATTTGACATGGCCTGATTCATTGCAAGGTCTTAGGATGGGGAAGCCTTGATTTATACTCTTCTGTGCCCTTTTCCATCCTACTCTTGCCCACGTAACAGTCTATTTACAGGTATGCATGAAGCTGCCTTTGTCTGAATGAGAGCATTGCTCTGTCGGGGGGGGGGTAGCATCATCTACTCAGACTGGCAGCAGTTTTCCAGGGTCTCAGACAGAGGTCTTTCACGTCACCTCTTACATGATCTTTTTAACCGGAGGCATCAGGGACTGAACATGGACACTTCTGTGTGCAAACCGGGTGTGCTACCACTGAGCCACAGCTCCACCTCCGCATTTGGATTTATTTATTTTTATTTACATTATTTTCATTATTTATAGTCCTTTCTCACTGGGACTCAAGGCGGATCCCACAGAGGGAGTACAGGCAACAGGATGGAACCTCCAGTAAGCAATGAAATAAGATCTGAGTGGTAGGTCCAACCAGAAGTCTAAAAAAACCCGAACTGAAGCAAAGCGTAAGTGTTAACAGGACACATTAAATGATGCAAAATTACTTTCGAAAGTTCTACACTTAGACCTGGGCTGTGCCAAGGTTCCAGGCCTTCAGCTTCAGGTCTGGGGGGTCCCAGTTTGCTTCAGATCTCCGTGTTCTGGTCCATTAGATTTAGTTCCCATCCTAGCATGATGGTTTTGTGACAATGACAGCATTGCATAAATTCTGCTACGTCAAAATCTCCAAGCTCCGCACCAGCCCCTGACCCGATACAAAGTGGTTTCTGGTTTCTTGTTCTCACTTTCTCCTCTGCTTTCTCTTGCATCATTTGCTTGTTATATCACTGCTGATGCAAAGGAAGGTGGGGAAGAGATGGGCGGCTCAGATGTGCATATAGGGATTGGTTGTCGGTGGAGGACTTTGGGGTTTTTTCCCCCCAGGATCATGTGCCAGCCAAGGGGTTTCGTCCACCTGTATTGATTCTTGCAACTGCCTGAGCCTGTTATGTGGATACTGAAGACAGGTGATGAACTCAGCACGGATCGATGTTGAGCGCCCGCTTGGCAGATCTCCAGACAATTGCATTCATGTGCCAGAAGTATATCCAGGCTAAGTTCATTGCATGATGTTCATATGGAAACAGCTGGCATGGCTGGCTAATCACGAATATAAGAGAATTTCCTATTGTCCTGGCCCTGTTCCAGCATAACATTCACTCTTGGAGTTCCTCAACTGCTTTGAGATATTGTGGCTTTCCAGGTCAAGGTGCTGTTCTTGATTTATAGTTCTGAACTGTGTGGTTCCCGAGTCGTCTTCCAACCCCTTTAGAACTTCCGCTTCTCTCTTAGATCAGTCTCAAACACGGGTTATCTCATTAGTACTGCAGATTTCAGTGGCACCCTTTGACGTGTCTGTACGTCATGCGATGCACTTGAATAATATCTTCCTGGGTTTATTGGTCCTTAGAGATGAAAGTGCAGGGACAAATAGGTGATTCCAGAGAAAGCCGTAACTGAAGTGGGGGCCTCATCCTCTTCTAAGGCGAGGCCGGGTTCTAGTCTTGGTGCCACCCAGGAACTCCCTAGCGCTGAAGGCTGCCCAACATCTGGAGCGAGGGATTCTCAAATATGACTTTTTAAAAAAAATTGAATGTGGTTTTCTTTGAGAAGGATGCTGAATGCAGATGATATTATTGCAAAAAATATCTGCAGATCCCTTGATCTGAGGGTATTGCACCAACTTGGTGAGAATGGGTAGGAAGCAAATATAGACATCTGTTCACAGATCTCCCCTATAAAAAGGGCAAAGGCTCCTGGAGCAAAGAAGGGCATAGGTGCCAGGATCCAGCACCCAGAGTTTCCTTTCCCAGTGAGGTAATATCTTTTCCTGATACATTGGTGGAATTTTCAAATTATCTGAGTGCAATAAGTGCAATCACCACATAGCAACTATTCGTGTCAGTAAAGTCCAGTACTTGTTTGTTGCTAGGCAGGTTCCTTGCTTGTAAGAAATCTGCGACTTAAGCTATAGAAGAGAGCAAGAGTCCAGTAGCACCTTAAAGACTAACACAATATGTGGCAGCGTATGAGCTTTCATGAGTCATTGCTCACTTCTTCAGGTACAAGTAGGGTCCCCAAGTACTTACCGCCTGAGAGTGACACTCTGGCAATGGGGCTGAAAACTTGATGGTACCATTGAGTTTCCAGCCACATTGCCAGAGTGTCGCCTAGCGTCCCTTCCTGGTGACGGCATGGTGCTCCGCGCCTGTCCTTCCCCTGGGGATGGTCCTGCGAGGACGTATCCATCCCCCACGCGCACACAGTGTTCTTGGCAAGCCTACGTACAAGTAGAATGGGAATCCATCTGTCCTGTTTATTGGAAAGTGGAGTGATTTCAGGTGCCAAATGACATTAGCAGGCAAATGACAATAGCAGATAAATGACCATAGTAGGCATGATCAGATTTAGGTGAGATATGCAGAGGGGTAATAGACGTGGAGAAATCAGCATTGGTAACGAGACAGGAAACCTAGGTCTCGGTTCAACCCAGGTGGATGCATTGTCTTGAGCTTCATTATCAGTGAGCAGTGACTCACGAAAGCTCATCCCCTGCCACATATTTTGTTTGTCTTTAAGGTGCTGCTAGGCTCTTGGCTCTCCTCTACTGCTACAGACAGACTAGCACAGCTACCCATCTAGAGCTTAAGCTATGCATTTCGTTGGCGTGGTGCTAGCTGTCTTATCAGAACCCTGGACTTTCCAATTCTCCTAGTGCGTGCTGAATGTTGACATTCTGAAGATTGTATTGGGCAGCTGTGTGTGATAAAATCAAATTGTTCTGTTTTCCTGTTACACTAAATGTGAAGCTATTGTGGGGAACAAGGAGAAAGTGACGATGTCGACCCTTTACCTAACTTGAAACCTGTGCAGAAGAGAAAATTTGGTGGCTGCAACTCGAAGGGCAGTAACACATTATCTGTGACATGAGGTGAAAGAAAATGGTAATCGTATCTATACAAACACAACTTATATATGTAAGCACTGTCAAGTCGCAACCAATTTATGGCAACCCCAGCAAGGGGTTTTCAGGGCAAGAGATGTTCAGAGGTGGTTTGCCATTGCCTTCCTCTGTAGAGTCTTCCTTGGTGGTGTTCCATCCAAGTACTGACCCTGCTTAGCTTCCAACATCTGATGAGATTGGGCTGTTCCACGCAGCTTTCTCTCCTCCACAAACACAGATTATTGTTAGACTAATAAAGTATTCCTACAAAGAAGCCAGCTGATATAGCAGATGAGCCTTCTAGAAACCTCCACCACTGGACATTGGAAGGAGAGGGCTCTGAATCTATTCGCTGCTCTCAAACTATTTTCAGAAATGACAGATGAATTCAAAATTCCATTTTCCACTGAGAGAGTCGGATTTCCACCCTCTTGAGAAATTTGCTCCTCTTCCAGCAACAGCTATTAACCCATCATATTTGGAAGAAAGTGTGCGTCCACTTTCTTACCGCTTTGCGATAAAGTTGTGGTTTCTGAAACTATCGACTATTTTATATGATCTGTCATTATTTCAGACAACTTGATGTGATGCTAGAAGAAAGCTGATCATTGGAAGATTTATTTCATGAGATGACTCCTTTTGAGATAGGGGAGGCCTGGTCTAAACTCATGGAAGCAGGCTGATGATGGGGGGTAAGGTAAAGGTAAAGTTTCCCTTGCTCGAAAGCCAGTCGAATCTGACTCTAGGGTTGCGGTGCTCATCTCCGTTTCAAAGCCCAAGAGCCAGCGCTGTCCGCAGACATTTCCGTGGTCATGTGGCCGGCATGACTAAACGCCAAGGCGCACGGAACGCTGTTACCTTCCCACTGAAGTGGTACCTATTTATCTACTTGCAATGTCTTGCTTTCGAACTGCTAGGTTGGCAGGAGCTGGAACTAGAGACGGGAGCTCACTCCGTCATGCGGCACGCGGGTCTCGAACTGCTGAACTACTGACCTTCCACAGCCTGCAGTTCAGCGTCTTAACCACTTGAGCCACCGCAGCTCCTAATGATGGGGGGTAAACACATATTAAAACCTGTGCATTCTGGAGTTCTCTCTGACACAGCTGTGAGGTAAACAAGCCCCATTTTCCCTTTGCACCTCGTCACTCTAGTCTAGACAATAGGCTTTCGATAGGGTTCTGGGAAAAGATACTTTCTGAAGTGAATAATGAAATGGTTCTTTTGAAGGTGTGACTGTGGAAGAGATCTGATTGGTTAATGGGTTTGCTTCTATATTATCAAGTCCTTCATTCATGCAAATGTAAATGTCGTGTGCCTGCATTTAATCTGTCCTGACCTGGATGGCCCAGGGCATTATCTTTAGCCTGGGTTATGAAATGAGGGCTGACGCCCAGGTGATGCAAACAGGGTTGCTTCTTGATACATTACTGGTTTCTACATGGCGATTCATCTCAGTGAAGGAGAAATAATGTATGAAGTGTGGCACAGGGGTCCTCTGCCCTCCTGCATCATATATATATATGGGGGGGGCTGTGCCTCAATAGAAGAGCTTCTGCTTTACATACAGAAGGTCCAAGGTTCAATCCCCGGCATCTCCAGTCATAAGGATCAAGTTGGAAGTGATGTGGAAAACCTCTACCTGAGACCCTGGAGAGCCTCTGCCAGTCTGAGTAGACAATACTGACCTTGATGGATTGAGCATGTGTCTGATTGAGCATAAGGCAGCTTCCATGTGTTTATATAGGCGGCTGGTCAAGCTGCAGTCTGTGCAGTTTGGTCACCAATGCTCCCTCTAAGCTGTGGAGTCTTGTGAGCAAAAATTCTACTTTGTGAGCTACTGGCATTAAAGTTGTGAGCAAGCCATCTGGCTGCTGCATAAATTAGTTTGCTCTGAAGTCATCCTTCCTGAGCAAAGACAAAAATGTCTGAGCCAGAGGCTAAAGAACTGTGAGCTAGCTCACACTAACTCAGCTGAGAGAGAACACTGCTGGTCACTCGGTGGAGCTGCTGCAAGCCAAAAGTACCTGCTGTGCCTCTCTTAATACATTACAATCTGCTTGCCTTTTGGTCAGGTTCATCTATATGTAAGACCATTCGAATATATTTATGAATAGCCTGCTGGCCTCGCTGATCAGGTGTAGGGATCATCCTCCTCAGTTTAGTTAGGACACGAAAGGGAGGAGGGGGCAGATATTTTCAGTCGGTGCTTAGGATTTTAAAGTCAGCCAAGAGGCAATGAAAATGCGGTATGTGCCATTTGGGGCTTTGCTGAACTTGGAGCGGCCGGGTCTCCATAAAATGTTCTGCTGCTGGAAATCAAGAAAAATAACGGCACCCTCTGTACCTGCACGCAGCCTCTAAAAATTTAATTTTGCTCAAACCAGAAGTGACATTTTAGACTCTGGGGAAGGAGTAAAACAGTCATAGTGATCAGAAAATGCATACGTATGAAGCGGCCTTATACTGAATCAGATCATGGGTCCATCAAGATCAATATCGTCCACTCAGACTGACAGTGGCTCTTCGAGGTCTCAGGCGGAGGTCTTTCACATCACCTACTGCCAGATCTTTTCAAACTGGAGATGCCGGGGATTGAACCTTCGGCCTTCTGCATGCAAAGCAGATGTACTTCCACTGAACCACAGCCCTGGAACAAGCCAAGCTGAGTGGGTCCTGCAGCCCTTAAAGCCAGCACCGCAAGGGCCACTCGGGTCGGTGGTCATTAGCTTGCTTTTGCGAAGAACTGATGCCAATTATCATTGCTGCTGAAGGTGCTGGGACTCAGCTGTACTTGCTCCGGGCCACCAGCAGCTTTCTAGGGTAGTGACCAACCAGGAAATTTTTCCTGTAAGCTACATGGCCAGTCCGCCTTGATAGCATACCTCAGTTCTGTGTACTTTCTGGTGTTCCAAGAGAGTTCCTGGAATGTGAGAGATTCCCTGATGATTTCAGTGCATGCACAAAGTGATGTGCACGTGGATTGGCCTTCTCTGTCGAAATAAATGGATAAGGGTGTAAAATTCATACACCAGAGTTGCTTGGTAAGAGCAAATCTGCCCATTTGAACATTGGGGCTTCTGGAATCTGAAAGGCAAAACTCCCATCTGCTTATGTACAAACTTCTAGCATGCACACAATAGAACTCCCTGGTAAAACGTCGTAGAGCATCAGCTGTCACTATGATTACTGCAAAACTTGATATCCTTAATAATGTGTTAAACTTGGCTATACAGTTATTTCCAGGGCAGTAGTAATCACCCCTGTTCCTGCCTCAGGGTCATGCTGCATTGCCCATGGTTGTTCATCAGGAGGGAGGTGTTTCATGTGATTCTCTGTTTACATACCAGCTTTTCTCTCCCTCCCTCCCTCCCTCCCTCCCTCTCTTATATATATATATGTAACCAGAGCAAGGGATGTAGCAGCAAGGGGTTATGACTCTTCTGTTGTTGTGATGCCTCTGGTTTGGTCTGGGTAAGAACAAATGAAGTGCAGAAAACGGAGAACAAGAGAAACCAAGTTTAGCTTCAATCTGGGATGAAATAGAGCAGAATTGTTGGGAGCCCAAACCTGTAGTTGAGGCAGCGGGCATGCACTTGACTGGCTTCTCCTTCAGTGAGCACAGATCCGGGACCACAGTGTTTTTCTGTTGAGGCACTGTCGTTTTATATCTGATGATTTTATTGATCTTGCAGATTTCAAATGTAAGTCTGCATACCTTGCAGACCTATATGTTGGAACCCGCCCTGAGCCTACGCTGTGGGGAGGGCGGATATAAGCCTAATAAAATAAATAAATAATAAAATAAAGTGTAATGCCAACATCTGGAGACTCGAAGGATAGGTATTAAACAGAATAGTTTGGGCCAGCTGTGCACAGAAGTAAAAGATTCTGTTCTGAAGACCTGCTCTCTGTGCTGCCCCCACCCCCATCTCCAGAAGTGCATCAAGTGGTGACCAGAGACAGGGCATTTTGGGTGGTAGAGCCTCACCTTTGGAGTGCCCTCCCCCATGAGGCTCACCTGGCGCCTACCTGACTTTCTTTTTTGGTGCCAGGTTCCTTTTCTTTACCCAGTCTTTTAACTAAGGTGTTTTATCTTTTAAATGTTTTATGGTTTGCTCCTGGCCCGAGGTTCGTTTTATCTACATCATTTTAGGCTGTTCAGTGTATATTTTATTGCTGCTGTTACACCCTCCCTGTTTTAATGCACTGGCCTGTGTTTTAATGGTTGTATTTTACGGCATTGGCCTTTTCTTTATGGTTGTTGTTTAATAGCTTTGTTTTTAATGGGTATGATTTATTGGTTCTGTATTATCATAGCTGTAAGGTGCCTGGAGCAGGTCTCCGGAGAGGGGTGTATACATTTTCTAAATAAGTACAACGCTTGCAGAGAGAGGAAACTGATGAATATCTTAGAGGGATATTCACCTCCACCTTGGGGCAGAAATTCACCTCCACCTTGGAGCAGAAATACATTCCCTGCTGTCAGAATAGCCTGTCTCAAATTCTCATTTCTCAGCCGGGCTGAGAAAATGTGAAAACCGCACCTGCTGCTATTTCAAAACAGAAAGGCTTGGGCATAAGAATCTCCAGCTTGCCCCTCAGAGAAATACTTGTGTATAATACATCTGCATTCTGTTTGATGTGATTACTGTGACGCTATGGAGCCTCTGAAAGTGGGGGGGGGAGTCAATCTCGTCTGTCTGTTCCTTAAATGCAGCCCATTCCTATTCCTTGAATACAGCCCATATCTCTCAATATGTCCCCCGGAGAGCGTTACACTCAGGAGAACAACATCCAGGGCTCTTTTTGTAACAGGAACTCCTTTGCATATTAGGCGACACACCCCTAATGTAGCCC
Source organism: Gekko gecko (assembly GCA_029375565.1). Classification (NCBI taxonomy): domain Eukaryota; kingdom Metazoa; phylum Chordata; class Lepidosauria; order Squamata; family Gekkonidae; genus Gekko; species Gekko gecko. The sequence continues at coordinate 32,627,784 of JAPDNY010000007.1, forward strand.
ATCCTCCAAGAGCTTACAGTAGCCCCTGTAAGAAGAGCTCTGTAAGCTCTTGGAGGATTGGCTACATTAGAGGTGTGTCGCCTAATATGCAAAGGAGTTCCTGCTACAAAAGGAGCCCTGAAACATCTACTGGACGTTCCTGGCCCAAGGAACGTCTGGCTGTCCTCAACCAGAGCCAGGGCCTTCTTGGTCCTGGTTCTGACTTGGTGGAGCTCTCTGCCAAATAACATCAGGTCTGTGCAGGACTTGTTATAATTTTGCAGGGCCTATAAGGCAGAGATGTTCTGCCAAGCACATGGTTGAAGACAGCAACTTTTTAAAACAGCGATCGATCTATCAGTTGCCTCTTCGCTCTCCTTCCCCCATCTCAATGTTTATGGGGGAGGGTGTCAAGATTTTATTGTGGCGCCATGTAGATTTCTGATTTTATGGTTGTATGACTTGTATATTGGATTGTTTAAATATCATTTTAAGTTAGATTGTTGTGCACCGCTCTGAGCCTGCTTTGCAGGGAGGGCGGTATAGAAGTTTACTGAAACATAATAAATAAAATCAGAGTTAAGTGCAAGACACTCAGTGAAAGTAATGGAATAGAAGTTGGTTAGAATTAATTTAAGCTTAGGGCTAATTCAAAGAGTTCTACGGTTGAAACTAACGCTTTCACCCATACTGAATAATGCACTTTCAATACACTTCCAATGCACTTTGCGACTGGATTTTACTGTGTGAAACGGCAAAATCCGTTTGCAAATGATCACTGAAGTGCATTGGAAGTGGACTGAAAGTGCATTATGTAGCTTGTGTGAAAGCACCAGGCACACTCATTGGCTCCTGCCATGCACTGTTCCCTCTAAGCTGAGTTAGTGTGAGCTAGCTCACAGTTTTTTAGCCTCCGGCTCACACGTTTTTGTCTTAGCTTAGGAAGGATGGCTCCAGAGCAAACTATGCAGTAGCCAAATTGCTTGCCCACCACTTTAATGCCAGTAGCTCACAAAGTAGAATTTTTGCTCACAAGACTCCACAGCTTAGAGGGAACATTGCTGCCATGCCATCATTTCCCACATCCGAAATCTAACCCATTTGATATGCTGGCAGACTCCTCTCTGTACTGCCCCAAGTAGTTGATTAGATGGGTTTGCTTGATGAACTGATCCTGCTAAAGTCCCTTCGAGAATAACAGTACAAGTGTAGGCATGTTCGACGTGTCTCATTCCCAGAGACGCGAAAGACTGCTACCTGAGACCCTACAGAGCCACGAGCCCTGCTCACCTGCTACAGTGAATGCACATACGTCCTGCCTGTACATGCATACTTCTGTTTGTAAGAAGGAGCCAAGTGTGTTCACTTTATGAATGACACCGGGGACCAGTACCTGGATAAGTGTGGGGTGTGTACCATACATTCAGCTGTACGTGAACATTACTCGACACGCGTACAGAGAACAATCTGGTGTGAACTGTGCATGGATTATACATGCATTCACTGTAATTTGTGATCAGAGCTTCTGTCCGGCAAGGTAGAAAAGACAGACCTAGATAGACCAATGGTGGGCAGGCTTCTGTGTGCGAATTCTCTGTGGCTTTGGTCCCAGGCCTTCATATCCCTATCACTGTGGGCTTTTAAACACCACTGGCAGAATCGAACTGCAGGCAATGTTTGTTTCTTTAGCTCCCTCTGACTCTCTTTTGGATCTTTGCCCAAGTTCTCCTGTCTTTTTAAATGGTGATTATTGCACTGATCTGATTAGGGTTTTCTTTCGGTATGGATTTTATTTTTATGTCCTGCACTTTTATGTGTTTGTTCTTAAGTGTTTCCTTTTATTGTTTGCCGCTTGGGAGAGGGGTGGCGTTTGGCCAAAAGATGCAGTAGGAATTTTTTTCGATGTCGTTAAGTAAAGAATAAATTATCTGGTTAGCCAGCGTAGGAAACAGGATGCAGGACTAGATGGACCTTTGGCCTGATCTAGCCGGGCCCTTCTCCTGTACTGAAGCTCTCTTGTGCAGACCCTTTTAAAGTGAAGGGAAGCTTGTGTAAGCAGCACGTCTACTTAAGCCGTAACTAAGAAGCAGTAAAACAATTAAGCAATGCATAATTGGGTTTGCACAGTAGACCTTTCCAGTAGATTGTGCCTTTTTAGCACTCTCTCTCTCTCTCCCTGTTTTTTTTTCTAGCTCCAAAGATCAGACTGATGTTGTCTCTTTTCTCCCTGCTTAGCAGCCTCCCCTCCTGACTTTACAGCCCATCCCTCTTTTACTCCAGACATACGTCTTATTTCAGTGGAATTTATCTCCAGGTTCAAACTGTAGGCTTCATCCCTTGCCTGCTCTCTGGTCATGCCACATTGCTGGAGAAAATCATTAGTGCATAGCTGTTCACATTCAGCTAAGTGGGCAAGACATGAGAAATAGTTTTCTAGGTATTCGGAGGCACAAACCAGCCAAAATTAAACACTTGTTTGTCTCCTTGGTTTCAATGGGTCATCTGTGAGCACATGTGCTGCATTCTCACACTAAGTCAATAGCACTTACGTGTGCTTAACTTTGACCCAAACTTGTTGCATTATCCATCGTGAATAAGGAGCTGAAAATCTGTTGGAACAAAGTCTTCTAGAACAGTGTTTTTCAACCACTGTGCCGTGGCACACTAGTGTGCCGTGAGATATTGTCTGGTGTGCCGTGGGAAAAATTCCAATTTCATCCGTAACATATGAACAATTATAAAATAAAGTATTATTATTTCATAATAAAGTAATTATAAAATAATTTCTTTGTGTTTATTTGATTCCTATTCAAGAGAATTACTTTATATATAGTCAATATAGGCACAGAGTTAATTTTTTTAACATTTTCTAATGGTGGTGTGCCTCGTGATTTTTTTCATGAAAAAAGTGTGCACAAAAAGGTTGAAAAACACTGTTCTAGAAGACAGTACTGTGGCACAGGCTGTTCTTGATTGCCTGATGATGGGAGGAGAGGAGAATGATCTTATAAGCCCCTTTGGGTCCCCACTGGGGAGAAAAGTGGGATATAAGTATGTGAATAATGACACACAGGAAGGAAAGAGTTGGGCCCCGGGTATTAATCTTTTTATTGCTCTCCGTGCTTCTAAAATATATATTTTCTGATCTTAAGCAGGACCAAATTGTAACAGAAGCCAAACTAAATTATACAGTGTAAGTCATATACTGACATGTGAACATGCAGGGCTTTTCATTTCAATCCAGTTTCATGTGACTGCATATGCTCAGCTCATGCGTTGTGTAGCATTTTCGTCTAAGCACTGAACCGAGAAGAACAGCATCCTTCCATGCCAGCTGGCAGTTAGTGCTTGGGGTTAGCCTGGTAATAACTCCCATATTAAGCTGCCCTACCACCTCGGTCTTCTTTGGAGGTCCTGCTTTGGGTGCCCCTGCAATCTGAGGTTAGACGAGTAGCAACCCAAGACAGGGCCTCTTCTGTCATGGCACCAAAACTTTGGAACTCCCTCCCCAGGGAGATTCTTCTGTCTCCTTCTATTGCTGTCTTCCACCAGAGAGTGAAGACTTTTTTGTTTGGCTTGCTGTTCCCTCATTACCTCTCATTAGCTCTCCTCCCCATCTGTGTTTTTTTTAACATGTTTATATTATGTTTTATTTGTTTTAAACAATATATATATATATTGTTTAAAATATATACATATTTGTGTTTTAAATCCTTTTAATGACTGAAAAGTTTTAATGTTTTGGGGGGTGGGTTTAGTGTGGTTGAGTTCTAGAAACTCAAGGTGTTTATTTCCTTGGGGACCCTGAATTGGGTGGAATGGCGGCATAGAAATTTTTAAAATGATAATATTTTGTGTACGTTCTTCTAACCTTGATTAGTATGTTATGAGAGCCACATGGGAGCTGATGTTGTGTCGTCTGTGGTGACATCTAGAAACAGGAATGGCACAGATAAAATCAGGTAAATGGTGGAATCCCTCTTCAGATTAGGGTTGGGGAAATACTGGGGATCTGGGGAAGAAAGCACCTCCCCTTCCCAAACAGCCATTTTCTCTAGGGCAACTGATCTCTGTCATCTGGAGGTCAGTTGTAATTCAAGGAGATTTCCAGGCCCCACCTGGCAGTTGGAAACTGTACCTCAGATGAGCCTCAGTGCCTCCCAGAGGGAAGCAGTGTCCTCGTTTTATGAGGCCACGTCACATGAATCAGCTCTGATGGTTGTGTTTTACAGAGAGCCAAGAGAGGGTAGTGTAGGAGGGTGGAGAACAATGTGTATCCCAGTGGGGAGAAAATAGAGCATAATGTAGGGTTGCCAGGTCCCCTTGTCATCACAGCGGGGGGCCTTGGGGGGCATTTCAGGGGTGGGCGGGACATTGTGTGCGACATCCCGATGTGATGATGTCACCTGGAAGTGACCTCATTGTGTCAGCAATGTTGTGTGTGAAACTCTGGTTTTTGGGCAAAAACGCTCTGGGGTTTCTGGCTTCAAAACCATAGAATTTGCCCCAAAACCAGAGCATCGCCACGTGACATTGTAGGCGTGATGACGGCACTTCTGGGTGACATCATCACGCTGGGGGCATTGTGTGATGATGTCTCTGTTTGGGGGTGGGGTTCTCCTGCCGTCCAGTTGGCCAGTGGCAGATCAGAGTCCTCAAAAGTGTGGGGAACCCCCCTGGGACCTGGGGGTTGGCAGCATAATGTGTTGTCTGCAAAGGGCCTGAGATTCAGTGCTAAGGATCTCAGGTGACAGATGACGTCTGTCTGACAGAATAGATGGCTCTGAGCAGGATGGACCAGTGGGCTGAGTTGAGTATAAGGCAGCTTCATGTACTCTGGAGAAAATGTGTAAAATTCCTGCCTATGTAAGGTTCAGATGACCCCTGTAGGGGTCTTAATTTCTTTCCAGCTATTCATCATATCAGATTAAAGGTGGAGACGACAGAAGCAGTCTTCTGAGTCAGCTGTCAGGAGCCCAGATAGCATCCACAGATGGTCTTTTTTTTTTCTTTCCTCTGAAGCATTTACAATTTAACTATTACTTAACTTCACTAGTCCCTTTTCTGCAAGGAATCTTAGTCCAGGCAACTTTTGGCAGCATAAAAAGAAAATAACAGAATACAAAAGAGAAAGCCCCTAAAATTTATTGAAATGCCACACAACACTTTAGTGCTGACTTCCAGCGGTATCGGCCAAGATTGTAACTCTTCCCTGGAAGAACTCCAGGAATTTTATTAGCTGTCCGATGGTTAGATAGCTCCAGGCTTGGGAGAAGCTGTTGAATTCCTGATGCTGCTGCTGCAGTTCAAGACACAAAAGCCACCCTGAGAAATACTTTGTATAGAAAGTGGGGTACAAGTGTTTTAATGAGTAAAAGAATAAAGCCCAGCCGGGAAAAGAAAGTGGCCGCTCGAAGTAACGCGCTACGTTGGGATCTGTGCAAAGAACCGTATTACCACGTCCATGTTCAGTTTCTGCTTCCTTCACCACTCTGCATGTGCCAAGAAGTCTTACATAAACTTGAAGTTTTTAGAACCTAATAAATTAGGAGCCACATAAACAGGCAGCTTATAAACCCTGACGGACCTAAAACTAAACACCTGATTCATTTATGGTGGAAGCGACTCATGGAATCCTCCTCTGCAGTCCAGGGTTGCCAGATAACCAGAAGACCTTTCATATCGTTAAAAGCAATCCAGTGTGCTAGAAGCCAGAAGGTAGGGTTGCCAGCCTCCAGGTGGTGGCCTGGGGATCTCCTGCTTTTGCAGCTGATCTCCAGCTGACAGAGATCATCTCCACTGGAGAAAATGGCTGCTCTGAAGGGTAGACTCTGTGGCATTGTGCCATGCTGAGGCCCCTCCCCTCCCCAAACGCTGCCCTCTCCCAGATCTACCCCCAAAGTCTCCATGTATTTTCCAACCCAGACCTGGCACCCCTACCAGAAGGTGATTTAGAACAACAACAACCATTAAAAGTCTGCTGTTGATTCGCTGTTAAAGACACAGCTACAGAGCCCGGTTCAAAAAGTTGGCAACCCCGCTATGGTCTAATCTCGAACCATTCCGCTAATATTGTATGTAAGTAGTACATTTTTAATCTGGTCCTTCCTCCAAGGAGCACAGAGCAGTATACAGCTGTCTGCCCTGCTCCATTTGACGCTCTGTCTTAAGCTAAGAGAGACTGACTGGCCTAAGGTTACCCAAAAGGCTTCAGAGATGAGCAGGGATTTGAACCTGGGTCCTAGTTCAGCACTCTGACCACGACACTGCCACCGAGCTGCCGTTCCCACCCTGCAAAACAGAACGGCAGCCTGCCTGTACTTACTGGCCCTGACCTGGATGAGCCAGGCTAGCCTGATGGTGTCAGTTCTCAGAGGCTAAGCGAGATCAGCCCTGGTTGGTCCTTGGGTGGGACCCCCGCCAAGGAAGTCCGGGGTTGCTGTGCAGAGGCAGGCAATGGCAAGCCACCTCTAAACCTCTCTTGCCTTGAAAACCCGACGGGGTCGCCGTAAGTCAGCGGCAACTTGACAGCACTTGCCACCACCACTAGACTTATTGAGTTAAACATAACAGAATAAGGATTTAATTTTTATTTTTTTGCTGCAATTTTATACAAATCTTGCTTCAGGAAGTCCACAGGCAAGGAGCTGGCTCCAGACATTCAACTCCAGCATTGCAATGGTTATCCAGATCTCTTTCGATGCCTTGTTAAGCCCAGCTTCTCTGCCAGGACTGCGGAGGGTGTGTAAGTCCCTTTCCAGCCCGCAGCTAAATGCTGGTGCTGAATTAGCCGTTATAGTCAGTAAAGGACGGTATACATTGCCAGCCAGACTGGGGCCATGCAGTGGTGTCATAGCCTGGGAGCCTTCCAGTTAGGACTTGGTGTGCCTCTCTCGCCCTTCAAAGGAGCTCCTTTACAAGCCCCGGCTGCAGCTAAGAACTCAGCCTCTCGCCCTGTCAAGGACAGGGATGGCAGCAGCAAATCTACCTGCAGCTGCAGGCAAACTTTACAATATTAGAGCCTCAAACTCCCCAGTTTGTAAACGGTTCTCTGTAGCTGTGCCTGTACCAGTGGCTTGAGGAAGAGTGTACCTTTTCTCCAGCTGTGTTAATGCAGTTGGGGAAGTGTCCGTTTTCCTGCCAAAAAGGGGGAGGGGGTTCAGACAAATGGAGCCCATTCTCCCATGCCCGTTTGCCCTTGTATATCTCAGCCCCTGCAGCTGCGTTCTGTACAGATAGGGAAGAAATCACCGTGGAGCGGAACAATGCAGACTGTATAGTCCTGCTCTTAGGGGCTGCAAACTGCAGATCTGTAACAGAGGAGAGCCGGGAAAATGCTGCCAGATGCATGAGGCAGAGACCTTCTCGGAAAAAGGACAGTGGGGCTTTAAACGCCAACGATGTTCTGTCCTCTCCCCTCCCTCCAGATGGCAGCCAGATGATTGGAAACCAGGGAAGGGAGGTGGAACCAAGGAGGAGCCGAAGGGACTAAAAAAAAACCCAGCAAAAAATAATGAACATTTAAGGATCGAATAACCAGGAGCACCTCAAAATATATTATGAACAGCATAAAAGTGTTCGGATGCCAGTGAAAGTAGTACTCCGGTGCCAAAGTTCTATTTGATTAAAAAAAACTGGGTGCAAAGTATGTCAGGAAAGTTTTTTTTTTTTTTTTTTACTATCGAACAGAATCCAAAATATGTAGGCAGGCTGCTTTCCAGCTGGGGATTGCATCATGCTGCTGTCCCGGGTGGTGGAGAGTCCGCTTTGCACAGTGAGAGGCTGAACATGGTGTCTCGCGGGGAGGTTTCTTTTTAACCCCTCTCGGCCTGCCTTTCCTCATTCCATTTCTTTTCAGGGCAAGCTGCAGAGATCTGCCTGTCTTTCTCATCCAGGGGCAGGATGGGCTTGATCTTTTACTGCCCCGTTACTTCTGTTTTTAGGATCCGCTTTTGCACCAATCATGCATCGGTATGGGGGCATGAATGGTAAACATATTATACTGTTAAGCAGGATTGCCAACAGGCCTGGAAGGGAGAGAAAAAATGTCCTTTTAGCAGAGGCTTAATGTGCAGAAATGGGCAGATGAAGCTTTTCAGGGCACAGAGGTGGCTAACATTACCTGGTAAATTACATCCCATTAAGCCCCTGTTAAAGGGACAGGATTTTTTGTTTCTCCAGGCAAACTGGAGTTTTAAGGCAAACTGAGATTTTGACAAGGTTGCCAACTGACCAGAAAAATGCCAGCCAGATTGGTGTAGTGGTTAGGAGTGCAGACTCTGATCTGGGAGAACCGGACTTGATTCCCCACTTCTCCACATGCAGCTGCTGGTGTGACCTTGGGTCAGTCATAAGTTCTCTCAGAGCTGTTCTCCTAAGAGCAGTCCTCAAAAGAACTCTCTCAGCCCCACCTACTTCACAAGGTGTCTGTTGTGGGTGGGGGAGGGAAGGAGATTGTAAGCCGCTCTGAGACTCCTTCGGGTAGTGAGGGTTAGGGTATAAATCCAATCTCTTCTCCTTCTTCTTATTGAGTGTAACTTGAGCTTGATAATTAAGAATCTGATGGCAAAGCTTTTCACAGCATGAAAATTAACCATCTCCCGTACAGATCAGGCGTATCAAAAGCAAAAGAGCAAAGGCCAGTAAAAATTGGTAGCCCTACTGCAGTTGAACCCCATAATTTGGGAATAAAGCAGGATATAAATATTTTAAATAAATGCATTCCAAGTATGGATTTTGGGGGAGGGGGCGGCAATGGCTTGGGAAAGTGGAGGTGTGCTTGCACACATTTAATCGGGTAGAGGGAAACAGAACAGCAGAGACAGAGGCCTAATTCTTGTAACACTCGGAGCTGACTTTGGACCATTGTCTATCAAGGTTAGCATTGTCTCCTCTGACTGGCAGGGTCCCAGGTAGAGATAACTTCTTACCTGGTTCTTTTAAATGGAGATGCCAGGTACCAAACCTGGGACATTCTACATGCTCTTCCAGTGACTTTACAGCCCACTTCTGAACAGCTGATAAGGTAGTAAACTTGTATTTATTACCACTGTAGCCCTTCAGACTGCAGTAGAGGTTTACATGACCAAATGGAAAGGGGGGAAAATAACCTGCATGTGGAAATAAGTTATGCCAGAGGAAGGCTAGGCTGGAATCCTTTCTGTATGGAGGGGCATTCAGTCCTGCAGTACCCCAGCCTATCCCCAAAGCCTCAACAAGGCCAACCGCTCCTCATCTGCAATTCCTGAGATTAATTGGATTTAGCAGCCAGTAAACTTGTTTCGATTTGTAGCCTTGTAACCTGATCCAAACTGTTTACTCAGACTTTTAAGCATCTTTTAGGTGGGAAAGTGTTTAAGAGATTTATATCCCAACTTTCAGGCCTGATCACATTTACAGTGCAGTCCTAAGGAGACTTTGTGAATTTCCTGCGTTGTGCAGGGGGTTGGACGAGATGACCCTGGAGGTCCCTTCCAACTCAGTGATTCTATGACAGTTACATCCTTCCACTCCCATTGACGTCAGTGAAGAGTGTAACACTCCTTAGGATTGCAGTGTTAAAGTATTACTAGATCTTGTTGATTTCAGTGAGACTTACATCCAGGTAAATGTGTTCAGGATTGCAAAGTTAAGGAGGCAAGACCTGTCTCTGATTTCTCAGTATATGCATGGTAGCGTGTAGTGTAGTAGTTATAGTATCTGGCCAAGATTAGGGAGAATTCAAATCCTGCTGTGGAACCCATTGTGTGTCTTTGGGACAGTGCCTACTTCTCAGCCAACCTTCCTTACAAGGTTGTTGTGGGGAGGGGAAATCCTTAGCTCCTTGTAGGAAGGATAAAGACGTAGATTATTGATTCGCTTTGATTCATTATAGAAAGCCTCCAAAGAGGCATCTTATAGGGTCTGTGAAGTATAGGGTCTGTGAAGTATAGGGACTGTGAAGTCGTTGAAATAAACAGTGGTGGCATTGGTTCAGCAGAGGAAAAATCTTAGCTTGGGGAAGGTTGCCTGCTTTGCCAGCACAATGTTATCAGTTATGACATCAGCATGATATCATACACTATAAGTGTCTCTTTTGAGAAAGGCAAACTATAAACGTAAATGAATGTAAATCAATACTGCAGTGCTGGGATTGCATAGGTGTTGAGGTGGCGTTACAGGTGTCAGTGCTGAAGATGCAGCTGCAAGAGGATTGTATTAAATGCTTCAGTCTATGATCTGAGACCCTTTCAGGCGCAGCTAACGGAAGCATGTACTACCTGCGAAATTCCCAGTATGAGTCGTCAGCACTTCATGCAAAGAGGACATGTGGATTTTCGATGCATGGACAGCTTCAGTCCATGATATACAAAATTCCTGATAAGCCCAGTGATCAGTTTACACATACCAAAGCTGTACACGCATGGAAAATATATTGTGTTCCCCCAGCATGGCAACCACACAGGAAGGGTGGCACGCAGTTGGTGGGCTTCTGGTATGCACGGGTGTAATATTTGAAAAGGCTTCCAGTGATTGCATTAAAGTGGATTTTAGGAATCCGCTGCAGGGTAAAATAACTTTTGCCTTCCCATCAAAAAGAGAGAGAGAAAGAGATTTGCTTTTATATGCATTTTTGATAGATGGTTAAGAAAATGTGCTCTGGAAAATCCACTAAAGCAGAAAAGAAAGAAATCCGTCTGTATCTCCCAGCAAAGTGGTGACATCCTGAATATTTTAGAGAATCCTGGACAAATTCCAGCAACAGGACCGGAGTAATACTGAGTCGTTGCCTGCAGCAGGCTTGCTGATTCAGATGAAGCATTTAGATTGATGCTCGCTTGGCTCAGGGGCCAGTAAAAGAGGCCTACAGCCCTTTTCCTAAGGATTAGGGTAATAACGGCAGGGTTCGAGCGGAGCCACTCAGCAGAGACTTTTCCCCTTCAGTCCTAGCCGTTGTTTATAAGACTTAGCAAAGATAAACACGATCTGGTTTAGGGCTCTGATTGGGCAACTGCGGGGATACTCCCGGAGGTCGGTTGCAAAATGAGAATGTTCCCTCTTGGTCTCTGGCATCGAGTCAGATTCATAAGCGCTGCCATTCCAGGCAATAATGGGTTCAGTTTCTGAAATACTTGGAAAATGCTATTGACTTTCGGGTACGCAGGGTCATTGTTCTTGTTAGGCGCAATCGTGCTGCAAAGCATCCAGCTGCCTATGCACTTCACTCCAATTGTTTGCCATTTGTTCGCCTTTCAGCTAGAGGAGCCGTGTATTTTGCTCCCCTGGAAAGTCAGCGGTGACAGATTTCAGTTCAAGTGGCGCAAGGGTGTCCAGTCTCTCTTGTTGGAAAGAGGTGAGGAGGTGTAGAAAGGTGAGGGGTATAAGAGGACAGGAGGTTATTCCTAGAAAGTCCTCATCAAGGTCAGTGGGTAGTGGCCGTGTCCCCCTATCCGAACATGGCTATGCAAATCACAGTCCCTCATATCAGTTGCTGGAGCCAGAGTCTCAAGAGCAATAGGGGACCAGGTATAAGTGCAGGAGGCTTCTGGTATCTATAGTAGGTCAGGTCTATTCAGGGAGGAGGAGAGGAGGAGATTGGATTTATACCCTGCCCTTCACTACCCAAAGGAGTCTCAGAGCAGCTTACAATCTCTTTTCCTTTCCCCTCCCTACAACAGACACCCCGTGAGGTGATTGGGGCTGAGAGAGCTCTCTCGAGAACTGCCCTTGAGAGAACAGCTCTGAAAGAACTTGTGACTGACCCAAGGCCACACTAGCAGCTGCATGTGGAGAAGTGGGAATCAAACCCGGTTCCCCCAGATTAAAGTCCATGCTACTAACCACTACACCAGACTGGGGATTCACACTTCCAGCTTGGTGGCCTTATATTGTGTGCTACGTTGTATTCTCTTCACTGCTGGAAGAGAACCAGCCTGGCCTAGTGGTTAAGAGTGGTGGACTAGGGCCAGAGATAACCAGGCTCAAATCCCCATTCTGCCACGGAAACGTGCTGGTTGACCTTGATCACCTCACAGTCTCCCTAACCTTCCTCACAAGATTGTTGCTGTGAACATAAAAGTGATGATAGGGTTGCCAGCCTCCACACGGAAGCCAAAGGTATGCAGAACACTGCACAGTCAGGCTGACAATGTACTCTTGTGATAATAGTCTGAAAGGATCTAATAATAAACTGGAAATACTCAATATAAACAAAGTTATGTTGTCTGTTTATGTCGATATACACAAGACATGCGCTGGGTGAAGTCTCAACCTCAGGCAAAGAGGATCCTGGTTCATTATCTGACTGCGTCCACATGATAGTTTTTCCTATTCTTTCTTTACCTCAGTCTGTTTTGGCCTCCATTACCCCTGCACTGCTACGCCACCAGAGGGCTTTCCAGCTTAACAAAAATCAATAACTGACATATTGCTATAATGTTAAATTGCAGTGATGTGTTAATTATTGGTTTTAAGCTATAGAAGTATGTCAATTACTGTTGTTGTTGTTGTTGTTGTTTTTAAAAATAAGGCCTGAAAAAGCCCTCCAGTGGTGCAGAGGGGAAATTTGGGTAGACATTCATAGAATCACAGTGTTGGAAGGGGCCATACAGGTCATCTAGTCGAACCCCCTGCTCAATGCAGGATCAGCTTGGAGCATCCCTGACAAGTGCTTGTCCAGCGGCTGCTTAATGCCTGCCAGTGAGGGGGAGCGCACCACCTCCCTAGGCAGCCGATTCCACTGTTGCATACAGTGTGCAAAGGTGCTTATTTCACAGAAGATCCTAAGAAACGAGGACTGGGAAGGATTGAATCAAAGTGGGGGAGGGGAGGGACATGGAAAGTGGTAATTGGGGATGAGGTCACGTGACTGCTCCAAAAAATATTTCTAATTTAGACACAAAACCAGAGCAAAACTTCCCATGTGGAAGCCCCCTCTCAGAGTCCCGTAGGATCGCAGCCTAGGTCACGGACCGGCTCTCTAGCGCCAACTAGTTGCTGGGAGGAGAAAATAGTAGTCAGTAAAGGAAGGAAGCTGTACTGCACTTGTATATTTTCAGGAGTTGTGCTGCCCAGGTATTTTGTCTCCTTCCTTGCTGGGTTTTCAGACTGCTCCGACAGGAAGGTATGCGTTGTCAGGAGCGAAGTTCTGGTGGGAACAGCAGCCTTGAACAAGTTGTTCTGTTAGCCCATCTAGGATGGTATTGGGTCCACTGACTGGCAACAGTTGTCTGCTGGAGCAAGATCTTTCCCAGCACTTGTTACCTGAGAGCCTTTAACTGGAGTGGAGGCACCATGGAATGACCTTGGACTAGCTGTGTATAAAGCATGGACTTTACCCCTAAGTCACAACCCACACACCCATCCATTCCTTGAATAAGTACTTATGTAGACTCTGCCTCTGAACAGCGCTTTATCGATACACCTTGGTCTCAGAGAGTCCAGCCTCCCATGTTTTGCGCATTCTGGTTTTACTGTCCCTTCACTTGATGTCTTCTCTCTTTTTTTGCCATCATTTATACAAGCTTCATGCCATTAAGAATGAGCACACGTTTCTCATTCCTTTTCACGATCCCTTGTTCAGTGTCTCTTTCCAGCCCACCAGTCCTCCAGTTTTATTTGGAGAATCTCTGATGCTAATTTCTGAGTTGGTGTATAGTCAGTGTGCTACAGTTTTCGTTTGGTGTCTTTGTGTTCTTCTGTACAAGTTAGTGATGTACTGAAATGCGTATGGAGGCTGATTGGACATATAAATTAAAAGAATAATGATGATGATGATAAACATTTGTGCATTAATTAATTCAGTGTAAAAAAGAAAAGCTCTTGATGCAGTTATGTAAAAACATCAAGATTGCGGTCACACACCCTAAATAATCCATTTTCAGTGCACTTTCCAACTGGATTTTACTGTGTGAACTGGCAAAATCCAGTTGGAAAGTGCATTGAAAGTGGATTATTTAGTGTGTGTGACTCCTTTTTGCATGGTTTTAATCAATGCTCATGTGTGCTGATTCCCACTAAGGAGAAAAAGATAAATGCTGAAATTTGCTGCAGACTCTGTGTGTGCAGTTGGCTGAACAAAGTCCAAAAATGGATGAATGGAGGATTGTTAAAGTATTGGTATGATCAGCGAACAAGAGCAGATAATCTGAAACCACAAGATACAACTGGAGAGGGAGAATTTTGTAAGCAACCCTACTCGTTGGCTTTCCTAACCAAACAGGCCTCCAGCAAGACTTCTTGCCCTGAAAATGGACAGTAGCACAAGTTCAGTTCCTACATGTCCTGATACCAGCATGCTTCAGGAGGTTTTTCCTTTACCATGTAAGTACTGCTGCAAGATCCGTGCTGAGAATTAAAATATGAGCTTTGAACATGAATGGACCCAGTTTTGGTTGGAGAAATATCTGAGAGTCATTATACTGTAGACTCAGATTCCAAATATCTCTTAAGGGGACCAACGACTGAGAGACAGAATTAACATCTTGAATCTGTCTAATCCCCTTTTAAAGCCATCTGTGCCTCTGGCCATCACGACATCGTCTGGCAGCAAATCCCACATTTTAATCATACTCTGTGTGAAGAAGTATTTCCTTTTGTCTGTCCTGAATCTACTGCCCATCAGCTTCATTAGATGTCCTCGAGTTCTAGCCAATGTGACCTTTTATGCCTGCCTTTCATAATTTTATCGGAATTAAATATTCTTCTGCCAGTTGTGTTTGTGTAAAGTGCCATCAAGTTATAACCAACTCATGGCAACCCCAGCAAGGGCTTTTCAAGGGAAGTGAGACGCAGGGGTGATTTGCCAGTGCCTTCCTGTGCAGAGCCTTCCTCGGAGGTCTCCCTTCCAAGTACCGACCCAGTTTAGCTTCCGAGAGCTGGCGAGATCGGGCTCTACCACGCCACCTTCCTTCCTTCTACCAATAGCGGAATCCTTTTATTTATTTCTTTGTTTCCTTTGTTCTCTACAACCCAACACTCAGAGCACTTCACAGTGCGCAATTACATTGCAAGCAAGTGTAATTATACAATTAAACGTCCATAAAAGCCAATGTGTGTTTCTCAGCCACTCCGCAGCAAATTCAAGGAAGGTCTGCTGTTCAAAGAATGGGGGGGAAGTGTTTGCAACACAGGCTCCTGTCTGTTCAAGTAATGCATGCTAAGTGAAGCACCCCTCCTTTTCTTCTTGTACGGTAAGCGGGTAGTACGATGAAAGCGAATACTGTGTTTATATTTAATGATGCATGCCAAGAGCCAGCAGCCTTTGGGTACGTTTATAAAAAGGCCGTATTACTACTCTGCGTTCCAACTTATCAAAGGCAGCCTAGTGCCCCCTTGAAAGATTGTGTCAGCTGGTTTGTGTGTGTGTTTCTGTGATGTTCTGGCCAAAGTAATTTGCCTGTACTGGGAAGGGGAGTGTCATCAACGCAGGGCACCATGATCTGGAAACACACAGCACTAAAAGCAAGTTTCTGAAAAATAGGCAATGGCAAACCACCTCTGTTATTCTCGTGCCTTGAAAACTCTATGAGGTTGCCATAAATCAACTGTGACTTAATGGCAAAAAAGTGAAGGTTTTAGCTTATGCAACGCAGATCAGGAGATATCTGAAAATCCAGTGGAGGCCCAAATCACAAAAGTTGCCAGATCAGCATTTGTCAAGTCAGGCAACTGGTTCCTTACCCACCCTGCATGCCTTAGCCACAGTGATCCATGCAGTGGTCACCTCCTGGCTGGACTACTGTAATGTGCTCTGTGCAGGGCTACCCTTGAGACTGACCCAGAAACTCCAACTGGTCTAGAATGCAGCAGCACATGTTCTTACAGGAACATCACAAAAAGCCCATACACAACCAGTGCTCTGCCAGCTGCGCTGGCTCCTTGTTGAATACCGGGTCAAGTTCAGGGTTTTGGTTTTAACCTTTAAAGCCCTCTGCGATCTGGGACCAACATACCTCCAGGACCATCTCCTCCGATACGTCCCTCAAAAAGCATTGTGCTCGATGGATCAACCCTTGCTGGCAATCCCTGGCCCAAAGGAGGTCCGGTTAGCCTCAACAAGAGCCAGAACTTTTTCAGCTCTGCCACCAGCCTGGTGGAACACTCTCCCAAGAGAGATCCGGGCCCTGTATGACTTAATGCAGTTTTGCCGGGCCTGTAAAATGGAGATGTTCCGGCAGGCCTATGGTTGAGATGGTGGAATTCTAGCAGTAAGGGCCTCCCCTACCTGGTTCCATCTTGGTCCCCCCCCTGCAGTATTCTTCTTGCCTGCTCTTTTCTCTCTTCTCTCAGTATCAGTTACCACCTAATGCACACATCCATGGGATTTGGCCAGGAGCAGATGTATTAACTGGCACCCTTGCATGTTGTTCAGTTGTTTTTATTTTATTTTATTTTTGAGACTTGCATCCCACCCTACCCCGCAAGCAGATTGTTGTTATATCTGGATTGTAATGATTATATTTATGTTTTAATTATGCCATCATAACCCACCCTGGATACATCCTTCTAAGCCCACAAGATGTACTGACCTGGATGGCCCAGGCTTGCCCAGTCTCGTCTGATCTTGGAAGCTAAGCAGGATCAGCCCTGGCTAGTATTTGGATGGGGAGACCTCCCAGGAATACCGGGGTCGTGAGGTGGAGGCAGGCAATGGCAAACCACCTCTGAGAGTCACTTGCCTTGAAAATCACGCAGGGGTCACCATAAGGTGGCTGCAGTTCGACGGCACTTTCTACTACCAGGCCCAGTGGAAGGAGAAGGGTGTAACTCTGCCTGGGATCACATTGTAAGGCCATCAGCTGTATGTGTAAGAAGGCAGGGTTTCATGCTGGGATAGAGAACAGACATAAGTGGGGTAGTGGAATACTGTTAAGTATGAGACTTAAGGCAGCAGCTCTTGAACAGTGATTCGGCTTTATTTACAAGGTAGGGAACAATACGAAAACAGGAGAGCAACAGGCCCTCTTTTAAACTATCCAGGCTGGCATAGCCACGCCCTTTGTTGCTTAAAGAACCAATCAAGAATGTAACATAACATCCAATAAGTTCATCTCCCTCCATAACCTTCCAGCATCCTGATTGGCCTGCTACGCAAGTAGCCAATCAGAGTTCGTTCTTTTCAATAGGCCTAGATAGGAGTGAGATTCTAGCTCAGGTTATTTATCTATACCAGGTACATAACAAATACAGAGGGCAGAGCATCATCCAGTGTGGACGTGGAGTGTTGAGGTCCAAAGCCGTGAAGGTGACAAGCAGCCACAATGCTACACCTTGCACATATGGAGAGTAGGGAGCAGAGTGGATCACTGAGTATTCTGTAAGGGAAGATCTTTTCTCACTAACCTTTTAGAGTTCATTGAGGAGGTAAACAAGCATGTGGACAAGAGTGACCCAATAGATGTTGTTTACCTAGACTTCCAGAAAGCTTTTGATAAAGTTCCTCATCAAAGGCTCCTAAGTAAACTCAGCAGTCATGGAATAAGAGGACAAGTCCTCTTGTGGAAAAAGTGCAGAAAAGGGCAATTAAAATTATTAAGGGGATGGAACCTCTTCCCTGTGAAGAAAGGTTAAAGAGATTAGGGCTTTTTAGCTTGGAGAAATGATGATTGAGGGGTGGCATGATAGAGGTTTACAATTTATATTCAGGAGAGTCTTGGGGAAAATCCTAACTGAAGTCAGCCATGTTCTGCCTGTTGATTTGGAAGAGTGACATCTGTTTTTTGTTAGTACAAAGCCTTTGTTAGTACAAAGACTTGCAAAGCCATCCTAAACAGAGTTACACCCATCTAAATCCACTGAGGTCAGTGGGCTTAGAAGGGGTATGACTCTATTTAGGACTGCACTGTAAATCAATTTGAGTTGCATTGTTTGCCCAAACCTACAATCTGATGAAAACCCATTGATCCTTACCAGGTAAATTAAAATTGCCTTCCAGCAAAGCAATCAATATTCAACTCCAAACTTGAACTGCGCTGCAGTTTTTCACTTCTTCGTTATTTATATACCCGATTAGCAGTGCGCCACAGTGTTTGCAGGCTTCGGGAATGTCCATATGGCAACTTCCTGTACAAACAGTGTCAAGGCCAGGGTCTGTGGAGATCCAAGTCCAAGGAAAAGCCATGGGAAACTGAAGGAGCAATGACATGGCTGCAAGGCCATGCAGATTCCAGCAAATCCTAATGAGGAAAGGCAATGAATGTAGGGTTGCCAGGAAATACCTAGAGGTTTTGGGGCTGGAGCCTGAGGAGGGCAAGGTTTGGAGAGCGGTGGGACTTCAGTGGAGTATAATTCCATCGAGCCCAGCTTCCAAAGCTGCCATTTTCTCCAGGTGAACTGATCTCTGTCACCTGGAGATCTGTGGTAATAGCATGAGATCTCCAGCCACCACCTGGAAGTTGGCCACACTAAATGAATGCAATGCCTGGGCTGGACCTAGGGTTGCCAGATGCCCAGTTTCAGCGCTTCTCTCCCCCCCAGATCACCCCCTCTTAGTGGAACCTAGAAATCATTGTGATGTGCCTACAAAAACCGGAAGTGACGTGGGTATGTCAGGAATGTTGGGGGGGGGGTGACGCTCTGGTTTTGGGGCAAAACTTTATGCTTTAAGGCAAATTCTACCATAGAGACACCCCCCCCCCCCAGATTTAAATTTTATTTTTTTGTGAACTTTTACTGGAATTTAATCCATGGAAGATGCTTATTGGGGAGCTTCTTCTGTTGATGTCAGTTTCTTGGTCTTCTGAAGGACCTACAACTTTATGCAAGCTTTAGAGTTCTCCAGAACTCTTCATCTGGCTGGATTGTAAAGTGAAGGGGGCAGATGAGACACGGTATGGATGGTGCGGAGTTGTTTTCTGTTGCCCCAGAAGGTCGGACCAGAACCAATGGGTTGAAATCAAATCAAAAGAGTTTTTGGCTAAAGATTAGGAGGAACTTCTTGACAGAGCAGTTCATCAGTGTAACAGGCTTCCTCGGGAGGTGGTGGGCTCTCCTTTGGAGGTTTTGGGACAGAGGCTAGATGGACATCTGACAGCAATGCTGATCATGAGAAGGGAGGGCAGGAAGGGTTGCCTCAGTGCTTAGTTCTCGTGGCCCTTTCTTACACACCCAATGAAATGCCAATCACCACTTTGGGAGTCAGGAAGCAATTTTTCTCCAGGCCAGTTTGACTGGAGATCCTGGAGGTTTTTTCCCCTCTTCTGGGCATGGAGCAGGGGTCACTGGGGGTGGGGGGAGGTATTAGTGAATTCCTTGCATTGTGCAGAGGGTTGGACTAGATGACCCTGGAGGTCTTTTCCAACTCTATGATTCTATGGTAGGTCTCCCCCCCACCACCACCTCTTCATTTAAACATCCGGCCTGATCAAGAATTCTGGAGAGCTCAAAAACTTGTGCACTGTTTTGTGTCATTTTGGTTGGTCCTAATAAAAGAGCTGGAATGTGGAAGGGCCTGCCTGAGGAGGACAGGAAGACTCCCTCACTCCTGGCTTTCTGCAAACTGTGCAGAACTGAATTATTCAAGGGGGCTTTTCTGCACAGGCAATAGACTTGCACTCTTCTAAATGATTCACAAAGTTACTTGGATAAAGTATTGGGGACTATGGGCTGTGTGTACAGTGTGCTGTTCGGCTCCCATTGTGTAATATTGCATCATTTGATGTGTCATGTTAACGTTTTATTTTTTGCTTCAGTTCTGTTTAAAAAACAGTTGGATCTGCAGTCCAAATCCTGTTTCATTGTTTATTCAGTGTCCCATCTTGTTGATTGCGTTGACTCCCTCTCCCTCTGCGTCATCCGCCTTGAGCGCCAGTGAGAAAGGCAGACTGTAAATAATATAAATAAATAAAATATCACACGCCTCCCCCCCCCCCGATTTTGGCTTTGAACCAATATGGCTTTCTGCAACTCTTTCTCCAAGAGTAGGGTTGATTTGCAGGTCTGGCTGTGGCACAATTAATAACTGTTGCCTGAGGGAAAAGCCTTTCCAAACTTGAATTTGAAGCACAGTCCTGTGTCTTGTACCAACGTCAGATAGCTAGTGAATGATTACCTAGTCACTGTGCTGCTCTCAGAGCAGAGTGGGTGAGTTCTTTCTCCATCCCTCTTGTTGTCGATGAACATTCAGAAGTCAGAACGTCTCTGGATTTATGATGTCATCAGCTCTGTTGATCGATGGGGCCTCTGCTTCTCAGGGGCTTGCTTCTTCTTCTTCTTCTAGTTCTTGTGATTGGGTGACAGTGGTTGGTCCTGGAATCCCTCATAAGAGAAGGCAGATATATAGAGAGATATATGGTTTTGCCATGTCATTTGCACCACAAACCTCTGAGGTGGGCCAGATGAAGGCTGAGAGACAGTGTTTTGCTCATAAGTCACTGAGTTGGCCGCGTGGCTGGCCAAGATCAGACTTGGTGAGATGTCTGAGGTCTGTGATTCAGTCTCATGACTCTTTCAGATTCTGTTCATGGTAGCCATGGAGGCCCTGAATTTGATCAGGATTAAGGTGCTGGCCAGCCATGACCTGGATAGCCCAGGGTAGCCTGCTCTTGTCAGATCTTAGAAGCTAAGCAGGATCAACTCTGGGTAGTATTTGGATGGGAGACCTCCAAGGAATACCAGGGGTATGAAATGAAGGCAGGCAGTGGCAAACCACCTCCAAATGTCCCTTGCCTTGAAAACCCTTTGGGGTCAGCTGTGACTTGTTGCCACTTTCCACAAGCACCAGTGTGCTGGGCAAGAGGGGAGGGTTATTCCCAATATAAACTGTCCCTTGGTGGTGTTATTACCCCAGTATGTTTTCACGTATGGTGCAATGAGTGTATCTGTGGGGACCAACGTATATGAGGGGAAGAGTATCGGAGAAGTGTTAACCTTCCCCTTTGCTCAAGGCTATGTTCCCAGTCCAAAGTAGCCACCCCCACCCCCCCACAGCTAGCATTTAGACAACATGAAAGCCCTTCTCTGGTTTTTGGTACATGTCTACCAGGAACCCAGCAATCAGGATCACATTAGTATGGACCTGTGGCTTTAAGAACTCCTTTCTGCAAAATTACTCTGGTGGTCCTTGATATATGCAAAATGTGCTTTCCTTTTCCTTCCCTTTTCTCAACTGAACAGATGGAATTGGTTTCATTTTCCCCTCCCAGAAGAGATCCTGCTTCATCTGATTCTGTCCTGTTATTCCCATTTGTTTGTTTGTGCTGTTTTATATTTTTTTCTCTTGTTTTTGCTTTCATTTGTATCCTCATTTGGATATTCCTAACAGAACAAAATGGTCTGTAGTTTTATTTTTCAAATGTAACCGGGGAGGGGGGAAAAGAACCCTCCTCATGTGTCCTTGAAACTATTAAATGGTTACCAGAGGAGCAAAAAAACAATAACCCTCAACAACCAATAATGAAATGTACACAGTAATAAAATAGGAAGATTGTAAATATTTGCTTTCCGGGTTCCTTCCATGCATCTCAACGCTTTTGTGAAGGAACTATTCTCATTTCTGAAGCTGGCCCTTTTTGCTCAAGGGGGGGCTTCTCAACGTGTCTCCCGTGCTTCTCAACACTTCTGTGAGGGAACGATCCTCATTTCTGAAGGTGGCCCTTTTTGCTCAAGAAGTTTTCCACTTCAAGGGGGAGGGGGCTCACAGCTGGAAGCCTGCATTGCCCCTTCAGAATTTGCACTTCTTGTTAGTGTGGGATGGTGGGGAAGATTAAAATGTTTGACGGTGTCTTTTGAATTCCCATTCAGAATGATTGCCGACTGGGTCTTCCCCGCCCTTTCTGCTCACTATGTGGAGTGGGGACTCTGAATTGTGTTCATAGAGGAGTTGCCAGCCCTGGGTTGGGAAGTACGTGGAGATCTGGAGGGACGGCATCTGGGGAGGGTGGTGTTTGAGGAGGGGAGGGACCTCAGCAGGGTATAATGCTATACAGTCCACTCTCCAAAACAGCTGTTTTCTCAGGGGAACTGACCTTGGCATCTGGAGATCAATTGTAGTAGCAGATTTCCAGGTGCCACCTGGAGGTTGGGAAGCCTAGTTAATAGGCAACAATGCTGATCTGTATCCAACCACACAGTTCTAAAGTACTGCATTTTCTTAAGATAGGCATTTCTGTCTATTCTCCCTTTCCCTTGCAACCCACTAAGGCCTCCACCCACTGAAATTTCATGCTTGGCATTCCAGAATGGTATAGGAGGTAAAATGGAGCTCTGCAGGGTGAAGGGAGAATCAGTGCAAATGACCATCCAATAACTGAGAGCCAGTATGGTGTAGTGGTCAGAGTGTTGGACTAGGATCTGGGAGACCCAGGTTCGAATCCCCACTCTGCCATGGAAGCTTGCTGGATGACCTTGGGCCAGCCACACTCTCTCAGCCTAACCTGCCTCACAGGATTTTTGTTGTGAAGATAAAATGGAGGAGAGGGGAGTTATGTAAGCCTCCCTGCATCCCCTTTGCGGAGAAAGGCGGGGTATAAATGAAATAAATAAATAAATATGTTGCCTTACGTCTTGGGAATGAGTGGCTGAATCTGTATTTCCAGTCTTTTCAGCCAGCGCAAGGAACAGGTTTATAATTTGCTATCCTGGAGTGTATTGTCTCTGCAAAACCTTGAAATGTGTCCTTCAGGAGTGAATTAGCTAGACAGGAATAAGTACTGGCTTGAGCACTGAGTGGTGGTATCCTTCCCACCTTACATTAAACTATAGTGAGATTGCTCTCCGAACCACTTCCGTACCTCGAGCTACAGCCCTAACATTTGCCTGAAAGTGAGTGACTCACAATTTTGCATAATGTGTAGTGGTGGATTGCTCATTTATCGCCTGGCACAATGAGTGAGTTCCACATACACTTGGTGCTCGTATCTCTCTTAGCTGGAGAGCTGTACACCCACCTCTTTTCCATATTGCCAGGGAGCGCAACTCTTGTGTTACTTCTGTAAGCCTGCACCCTCAAGTAGGGTTCCCTGTCACCAGGTGGGGCCCGGAGAGCTCCTGGAATTAGAAGTGATCTCCAGGCGACACGGTTTGGTTCCTCTGGAGAAGATGACTGCTGTGGAGGGTAGACTCTGTGGCATTGTACCCCACAGAGGTCCTTCTGCTTCCCAGTGTGGTGTAGTGGTTAAGAGCAGCAATTTCTAAAACTGGGCTTGATTCCCTACTCCTCTGCATGAAGCCTGCTGGGTGATCCTCGGCCAGTCTCAGTTATCCCAGAACTCTCTTAGCCTGTTGTGGGAAGAGGAAGCCATTTTGGGACTCCTTACGGTAGAGAAAAGCAGGGTATAAAAACCAATTATTTTTCTTCTTCCCAAACCCCGCCCTCCGCAAGCTTTGCCCCCAAATCTGCAGGTATTTCCCAACCTAGAGCTGGCAACCCTAACCATCAGCGAGCCTTTTTGATAGGGCCGTGCTGTGAAAACCTTTTAGGATGAGAACAGTTTAGTGTTCATCACTATGGCGGCAGTGATGGATGGCACCTTGGGCCAGGAGTGGAAAGACCTGAGTTCCGATCCCCACTCTGGCACAGAGTTTTCTGGGTGACCTTGGGCTATTCATTCCCACTCAGACTAACCTACCTCATGGGGTGCTAGTTAGGATAAATGTGGATTAAAAATTGTGGTTAAAATGTTAGGATGAAAACCATGTACACCACTCTGAGCTCCTGTTGAGGAAAGGCAGGGTAAACGAGTTAAGCAGCTAGGGTTCTTTTAAATTATTCTCGGGGAGGACACAGGTCAAAACAAGGTGTAGCATAGAAAGTTGCTGCAGAGTATTCTTTTCAACTTCAAGAGAGAAAATAACTCTGTTTATTGATTGTCTTTGGAACTCTTCTGTTTCTGCTGCCAAAATACAAAAGAAAGGAGAATTGGTTAGCAGGAGCATCTTTTTTGTGCCTGAACTGTAAACCTGTCCCGAATGTCATTGTTGCACTTTTTCTGTTATGGAACTGGTTGATCTTCTTGATGGAACCTGGATTAAAATCAAAGGATGCTTCTCTGTTTCCTCTGAGGAAGAGCCTGTTCTAAATGCTCTGGAATTGTTTTGCTTGGCCATAATACAT
This sequence comes from Gekko gecko, assembly GCA_029375565.1. Taxonomy (NCBI): domain Eukaryota; kingdom Metazoa; phylum Chordata; class Lepidosauria; order Squamata; family Gekkonidae; genus Gekko; species Gekko gecko. Next base: position 32,651,794 of record JAPDNY010000007.1, read on the forward strand.
CCACTGCTCCAGTCTGCTTCTAACGTTCTGCTTCTTTCTTTTTTGCATTTGTGTGTGTGCCCATGTCTGGAAGTCACGGCAACCTCTGGTGACTCCTATTGGGGCATGAAGGATGTTCAGAGAAGTGGCTTGATAACCTGCCTCTGCCTCCTGGCTCTGGTATCCTTTGTAGGTCTCCCATCCAAATACATGCCAGGGTCGACCCTGCTTAGCTTCCAAGATCTGTCAAGATCAGGCTTGCCTGGGCTGTTCAAGTCAGGGCACGTTCTATATTCCTTAACATCTGTTTCCTAACCTGCCAAATGTGAAGGGGGCTGAGGAGACTGCACTCTTAGCACCTTATTACATTTTCTAGAGCTTTGTTACTAGCCTTTATGACCAGTGTTCCCTATAAGCTGAGTTAGTGTGAGTTAGCTCACAGTTCTTTAGCCTCTGGCTCACACGTTCTGGTCTTTGCTCAGGAACGGCTCCAGAGCAAACTATTCGATGCAGTAGCCAAACTGCTCACTCACAACTGTAATGCCAGTCGCTCACAAAGTAGAATTTTTGCTCACAAGACTCCACAGCTTAGAGGGAGCATTGGTGTTCCCTCTAAGCTGAGTGTGCACTAGCTTACAGTTCTTTAGCCTCCGGCTCACATGTTCCGGTCTCAGCTCAGGAAGGAGGGCTCCAGAGCAAACTAACTGATGCAGTAGCCAGATGGCTCGCTCACAACTTTAATGCCAGCAGCTTACAAAGTTGAATTTTTGCTCACAAGACTCCTTAACTTAGAGGGAACATTGTTTATGACCTTGAGCTTTGGCCACTGTTGTGGATGGAACAAGGAGGAAGGGGAGGAAATTGTGAACGTCTGAGCCCATTAAATAAGACCAGGGGACTTAAAGCTGGAGCTGGGCCAGAAGTGTGCCCCAAAGGGCAGGAGACCAAGGGTTCGTAGCCCTTGGCTCTTAGTCTGTAGCTGGCAGCCGGTTGTCCATCCACGAGCCACACCAGCAGAAACAGCATCAGCCCAGGACATCACCTGTTTTAAGCTTGAACCGGGTGACTTCGGAGCCCTTTGTAAGCTGCTCGAGCCCTGACCGGGATGGCCCAGGCCAGCCCAATCACCTCCTGTCTCAGAAGCTCAGCAGGGGGTCAGTCCTGGTCACTATTTGAATGGGAGACCACCAAGGAAGTCCAGGGTTGCTACACAGCGGCAGGCGATGGCAAAACGCCTCTGCTCATCTCTTGACTTTAAAATCCTACAGGGTCACCATAAGCCAGCTGCAACCTGATAGCACTTTCCACCCCCCACCCCCCAAGCAGCTCAATGTCCCAGGTGCGGGAGAAAAGTAGCACAAAAATTCCTTAAAACAGAAATTCTTTAAATTGCCCTATTAATCCATGTTAAGTCATGACTGAGAGTCCGTCAGATGTTTTAGCCTTCGTTGGAGGGAAAGAAATACATATTTAAGAGAGGGAAAGTGCTGCAGTCCATTTGTACCCTCTTAAATATATATATATGTTATATATGTGTGTATATGTGTATATGTATATGTATGTATGTATGTATGTATGTATGTATGTATATTTTTAAAAAACAACCCAAAGAGAAGACAATTATCGTTAAAGCAACAGGAAAGCTTTTACTGGAGTTTTAACTAGCACAGTCTTTCAAACGAAATGGTTTTCAGCATAACATACCAGGAAGCAAAACATCCTGGTAGCCCATCAAAAATGCATCATTATAGGTTGAGGGAGACTTGTCTTGGCTGTAGTATGTGCAAAAAGGATCTTGGGGTCTTAGTAGACCATACATGGAACATAAGTCAGCAGTGTGATGCCCGAGCCAAAAAGGCAGATGTGATTTTGGGCTGTATCAACAGAAATATAGTGTCCAGATAGCGCAAAGTGATGGTATTGTTTTACTCTGCTCTGCTCAGACCTCACCTAGGGTATTATGTTCAGTTTGGGGCACCACAATTTAAGAAGGATATAGACAAGCTGGAGCGTGTCCAGAGGAGGGCAACGAAGATGGTGAAGGATCTGGAGATCAAGTCCTATGAGGAAAGGTTGAAGGAGTTGGGTATGTTTAGCCTAGAAAGGGGATGATTGAGAGGTGATATGATGACCAAGTACTTGAAGGGCTGTCATTATAGAGGATGGTGCAGAGTTGTTTCCTGTTGCCCCAGAAGGTCAGACCAGAACCAGTGGGTTGAAATTGAATCAGAAGAGTTTTTGGCTAAACATTAGGAAGAACTTCCTGAAAGTTAGAGTGGTTCCTCAGTGGAACAGGCTTCCTTGGGAGGTGGTGGCCTCTCCTTCTTTGGAGGTTTTTAAGCAGAGGCTTGATGGCCATCTGACAGCAATGCTGCTTCCGTGAACTTAGACAGATCATGAGATGGAGAGGAAGAAGGGTTCCATTGGTGCTTAGTTCTTGTGGCCCTTTCTTACACGCCCAGGGAAATGCTGATTGCCACTTTGGGGTGAGGAAGCAATTTTCCTCCAGGCCAGTTTGGCCGAAGATCCTGGAGGTTTTTTGTCATCTTCTGGGTGTGGAACAGGGGTGACCAGGGATGAGAGGGGGAGGTATTTGTGATTTTCCTGCATTGTGCAGGGAGTTGGACTAGATGACCCTGGACATCTATGATTTTTTAAAACGGTGATGTATCATTTCTTCTTTTAAAAGAAATTATTTCATATTGCATTTCATATTCTGTTTCCACCAGTGTTCAATAGAAAATGGATCAGTGAAAGACAGAGAATGATTTCCTATTGTTACAATCCTGTATAGGCAAGTCCAGGTTTGAATGCAGGGGTTAGAGACAATGTGTGATTCTCGCTTTGAATGTTGAGGCAGTGGCCAGCCACAGAGCAGACTACTGCTGTTGTTGTTCTTCATGATGAGAGCTAGAAGTGGCTTGTTCAAGGACAGGGATGTTCTCTTTTTAATGTCAGCCTTGACAGCAGGCCCATTTTCTCCCCCCACCAGCCCCACGTAACTGGGTCTATACACATAACATCCAATGCCTTCATTGTTCACCATACATCTGAGGAAGCAGATTCTTCTCCATAAAGGTGACACGGGTCCCTTGGTTGATCTCAATTAAACAAACTAAAAATGGTTGCTTTTTTCAGTGTTTGCTTGTTGACTGCCTGACTTGAAATTCAGACTCTCAATAGTCAACGTCAGGCCCACTTAGACCAGGGGAATCAAACATGTGGCCCGGGGGCCCCAATCCAGCCCGCAAGGCCCTGGCTGTTTCTTACTTCCTTTTCCAGTTCTCTTGCTATTGCCACATCACAGCTTGCTTTACCAGTCTCTCTCAGTTGCACAGGAGAGACAGATGGCAAGCCTCTCCTATGCCATTGAGAGGGTCTGGTAAAGAACTGGCTGAGGCTCCTCCCCCTTCTTCCAGGGGGAGGGAGGGAACAGCCAGAGCTCGCTTCCTGGCCAGGCTACAGGAGACAAAGGGAAGCCTTTCTTCCCTTCCCCTGGCTGAGGCACCTCCCTGAAGGGAGCGAGGGAGGGAGGGAACAAGGGAGAGCTTGCTTTGCTGGGCTGCCTCGATCGCATTAGGGAAATACCAAGCAACTTTAAGACCAACGTAGGCCTCGTTCACACTGAGCATTTGCCCCCCTGAAGGCACGGGAGCCCTGTGGACTTTCCATGCGCGATCATACCAGCACATCTAGGAGGCGTAGTGCTCCCGTGGCCAACCCGCGGCTTCCCGTGGAAAACGCGGAGTAAAAAACTAGTAGGTTGGAAATACTAGTTTCCAGAAACCCCGGGGCAAAGGCTGGCATCTGATCGCGGGAGTGCCAGTATCCCACGGCTTCTGACGCCCGCCCATGTCCCCGGGGTTTCCGGATGTTGTAAGTGTCCATGGGATGCGCACCAACACTGAACAGCGCATGCGCACACACGAGACACTGACAGCGGCCCGCCCCCCCAATGGCACATGCGCACTTCGCTGCTTTTTTGCTGTGCTGCAGCAGCGCGGTGTGATCGGGGCGCAGAGCTGGAGTGTGGCAACCCGGTGGCCCGTATGATCAGGCTACCGCGCCTTATTTAGTTCCGGGGCAAACTGCCATGCCTCTCCCCTGCATTTTCTGGCCTGTATGACCGGGGCCAAAGTTTTGTTCAAGGTATGAGCTTTTGTGTGCCTTGCTACAGTGTGTGTGTGTTTTGTTGTGCTCTTTACGCCAGGGCTCTCCTGGGTGCAACTGGGGTTCCTCCCCTTTTTCACTGTATTCATGCCCTCATGATCCAGTCTTTCTCAGTAAGAAAGCAATGTGAACTATTTTAGAGGAGGAATAACGACAAGCCAGTGAGGTGGATTAGACTGAGAGTGTGTATCCAGACCAAATTCACACAGCACATTTCCTTTGTAGGAAGCTGTAATTATTTCTCTGGGGAAGAGTGTATTTTTGTATACAAACACATGGCCCTCAGTCTGTGTCAGGATGACTTCTCATGTTCTTGACCAGTACATGAAGCACAAAAGGTTGCAATGCCCTGCCATTTCATGTTTTCCCCTGGGTCTTAGGCTTGGAACACTGAGCATGAGATTTCTGTAATGAATGTCAATAAATCAGAAGTAGGTTTGCAGCTTGCAGATACACACCTGAACAGCATACTCAAGATTGCCACAGCACAGACATTTTGATGCAGTAATTCAGAGAAGAGGTGTCAGTTATCAGAGACTGTTGAATAGACACAATATTGCAAGAGTGCTAGTGTTTTAAGCATGGTTTATTTAAAATTTTAAAAATCTTTAATTGCATTTGTCTGTGCCTTTATAAAGTTTATATCTCCGCTGCCTGGCATTACATTTTATGACAAATGTGTCCCAGCCTAACAAGTTCTCACTTATGTCAGGTCTGGCCCTTATAACAACTGAGTTTGACACCCCTGACTTAGGCAAATAATGAAGGCTGTTCTGATTAGAAGAGGGTTACTAACTGGTTTACTCATGACAATTCTTATTCCTGGAAAGATTCCTGGCTTTCTCCAGCTAAAAGTGAACCAGCATGATGTGGATGCTGGGCAACTGTAGATACTTCTGGTTGGAATTTCTCTCATTGTGGATGTGGGGGGAATAATTGTAGAATATAACACAGACATTCCAGCCACTCATACTGTTTAGTCTTACCTATTTCCTTTTGCAAGGAAGGATTTTGTAATAGCCGAGGCAATGCTAGGGTTGCCAAGTCCATCTGTGCCCCCTGTTGGGGGACTTCGGGGGCATTTGTTGTCATTCTGTTGACTGAGACTAAACAGCAGAAAAAGAATTCCATCAGTACAGCTCCACTGGCTGCCTGGCTGCTCCCAGGCTCAGATCAAGGCACTGGTGTGGTCTCCTTTAAAGCGCTTCACGATCTATTTGTTCACATTATTTATAGTCCACCTTTCTTGCCAGGACTCAAGGCGGATTACACAGAATAGGTCAATGCAGTCAACAGGATGGGACATCCAGTATACGGTGCAGTAGGATGGGACTGGTAAAAATCTGGAATCAACAAGAGATCAGAAACGGTGGGGCAGAAAAGATAAGTATTAGCATGATACATTAAACAATGCAAGAATTACATAGTAGGAACCTACATACTGCAGCAACACATAGTGCAGGCCAGGGGTCTTTTCGTAGAAAAACAGCTGCAGGAGCTCATTATGCTATTAGAATATGCCACACCCCCTGACATCACCGGAAGCAGGTGTCTTTTCGTAGAAAAACAGCTGCAGAAGCTCATTAGCATATGGTATGCTAATGAGCTATTATGCTATTAGAATATGCCACACACCCTGACATCACCGGAAGTGATGTCAGAAGGGGAAGCAAAAGGGGGGGAGGCATCTTCAAAAGCCTCCCCTTCCCTTCCCCAGCTGGTCTGGGTGGGGGAGCTAAGAGAGAAGGGGTTTAAAGTTTAAGAACATAAGAACATAAGAGAAGCCAATGTTGAATCATGCCAATGGCCCATCTAGTCCAACACTCTGTCACACAGCGGCCAAAATATACCAGGTGCCATCAGGAGGTCCAGCAGTGGGGCCAGGGCACCAGAAGCCCTCCCACTGCTGCCCCCTCCAGCACCAAGAATAGAGTGCATCACCTGCCCCAGACTGAGAGTTCCCATCTATACCCTGTGGCTAATAGCCACTGATGGACTTCTGCTCCATATGTTTATCTAATTTCCTCTTGAAACTGTCCATGCTTGCAGCTGCCACGACCTCCTGTGGCAGTGAATTCCATATGTTAATCACTCTTTGGGTGAAGAAGTATTTCCTTTTATCTGTTCTAACCCGACTGCTCAACAATTTCATAGAGTGCCCACGAGTTCTTGTATTGTGAGAAAGGGAGAAAAGTACTTCTTTCTCAACCTGCTCAATCCCATTCATAATCTTATAAACCTCGATCATGTCACCTCTCAGCCGTCGTTTCTCAGAGCTAAAGAGCCCCAAGCATTTTAACCTTTCTTCATAGGGAAGGTGTTCCAACCCTTTTATCATTCTAGTTGCCCTTCTCTGCACTTTTTCCAATGCTATAATATCCTTTTTGAGATGTGGTGACCAGAACTGTACACAGTATTCCAAAGGAGTTTAAACTCCTTCTCATGAGAGTTGGGCCACAGAAGGAGGAAAGAGGGAAGGAGAGAGAGAGAGTAGAGAGAAGGAAAGAAGGAAGGAAAGAGGGAAAGAAAGAGAAGGAAAGGGGAGGGAAAGAAAGAGAGGGAAGAAGGAGGGAAACAGGGAAAAGAGAAAAAGAGAGAGGAGAAGAAGGTGGGAAAGAAAGAGAGACGAGAAGAAGGAGGAAAAGAGGAAAAAGAGAGAAGGAAAGGAGGGAATGAAATAAATTTGGCGGCAATTCGGCCCCATTATATCCTATGGGCCTTTGAAGTCAATGGTGAAAACATAGGGTATATTCTGGTGGCTGGAGGGGAGGGGGTTTGAGGGAGAGGCTCCAAACTCACAGGGTAGCTGATGGAGCCTCTCCCCAAGATACCCACCAAGTTTCAAGAACATTGGACCAGGGGGTTCAATTCTATGGGTCCCCAAACAGGTTGCCCCTATTCCCTCCATTGTTCTCTATGGTGGGGAAAAACTTACTTTTTCCCACCATAGAGAACAATGGAGGGAATAGGGGCAACCTGTTTGGGGGCCCATGAATTGGACCCCTGATCCAAAGTTCTTGAAACTTGGTGGGTATCTTGGGGAGAGGCTCCATCAGCTACCCTGTGAGTTTGGAGCCTCTCCCTCAAACCCCTCCCTCCAGCCACCAGAATATACCCTATGTTTTCACCATTGACTTCAATGGCCCATAGGATATAATAGAGCTGAAATTGACATTCGGCTGCCTGAAAGACTCCCCGGTAGGCCGGCTGGGGGCGGGGCTTGGCTCCTGAACTCCCGGAGCTGCGCTCCGGTGCGCTCCCCCCCAAAAAGACCCCTGGTGCAGGTTATATATAGTGGTAGTCTATAGTCCCTAACTCTTTATCCCAAGCTTCTTTCTGAATCATTTTGTTAACAGTATAGCCCTCTTTGGGACCCACATTTCTTGTTGGTGGGGGGGGGAGCCTCAGGGAACAATTTCCTAAAGCCTTAGTTCCAGGTAGTCTGCCGTGTTGGTCTGAAGCAGGAGAACAAATTTAGAGTCCAGCGGCACCTTTAAGACCAGCAAAAGTTTATTCAAGGTGTGAGCTTTCGTGTGCAAGGCACACTTTTCCAAATACACTGGAATGGTGTCTGTAAGTTTAGAACCTCATCTACCATTCCAGTGTATTCGAAAAAGCATGCCTTGCACATGAAAGCTCACACCTTGAATAAACTTTTGTTGGTCTTAAAGGTGCCGCTGGACTCTAAATCTGTTCTAAAGCCTTAGTCTCATTGGAGGCCCATGGAACTGGACAAGTCATGCCATCTGCTATCATATAATTAGGCTGTGTTTGGATGTGGTCAGACGGCGTGCTGGGAGTGGTTTAAATTGCTCCGGTCTCGATGCGGTTTTTTTTAACTCGGAGAATCGCGATCACACTCACCTCCTTGTTCTGGATCGCTGCACAGCCACATCACTCCCTGCTGTCCACACACGGGAGCGTGCATCGGTGTGGGGTTTTTTCTCTCAGTTTGAGCATGCGCACAGGTGGCCCTCTGTAGAACTAAAATTTTTGCACGTGTGCAGAACAGCGATTTCCACACTTCCCTTTAAATGAACACTTCCCTTTAAACTTTTACCCTGAAACTGGCCTCTGTGAGATCCCGAACTCGTCTAAATGCTAAAACGAGCCACCATTTAAATTTTGGTTTTATTAACTTAGGAGCGGAGTTCCGCCTATGCGCACACTGCCAATGCATAAAAACAATGGTGGATGAAAAGCGGAAGCCTCAGGCCTCCATGGCAGCTTTCCAGAGGGGAGGGGGTTGAAGCACCCGGAAGTGACTTGACACCGCAGGAGCAATCCGACTTCAGAAAAGTGCAGCTAGAACTGGAGAATCAGGAAAACACCACTTGGGGTCCTGGTATCAAAATACTCCGGTTTAAAGGGGGGGGTGATCCAGAAAGCGACGGCTGGGGATGGTGCGCAGATGCGGGTGTGTGAACGTGCACATAAAATCCGTTACTGAAGCATGCCGAAAGCGGTTCAAACGGCGCGTCTGAACGCACCCTTTGAGTGGTATAAAGAAGACTGTAGAGAATATGTTCAGGAGTTCTTGGGGGCTCTGAAGGACCGCCTTTCTCTGCATGAATTTATGTACCTGCTGCTTTCTGTACAGCATTTCTGCTGCCCCTTCTGATGCCTTCTCTTCAAGTGCCACCCATCTAGTGGGATAGACTCCAGAAACAACATGGAAGGCAGGGCTGTTCCAGCAAGCCTTTTCATGAAGACCATTGTGGACTCTCATAAATGGCCTCTGTTGACATCAGTTGGGCAACTGTTAGTACTGGATAGTTCCTGTTTTTATTGTTCATCACAAGCCTCCTTGTACCCAGAGCTTTGTGTTACAGTACATCTTTCCTCTTGTGTATCCATTAGGTGTGTATATTGTAGGCAGTGCATGTAACTGGATTCCCTGGTAGCCTTATATTTATAGTGTAGTCGGACCATTACTTGCAGAGCATCAACAACCTTGCTATTTCAGAATGGAATGTTCCTTCCTGCCCTTCTCCCAATCTTATGGACCCCACCTTCAGCGCTGTGGAAGGACATGGGCTCAGATCTCCACACAGACACAAGAGCAAACCCTGCTAAGTACCAGGACAAGTTTTCTGTTGCAAGACTGGTGGTCTTGAGAAACGTGCTATAAATGCCAGACAATTTACTACCAGCGGAACATGGCTGCTGGGATGTTTATGAATGGATGAGTCATAAAATAGATCCGAACGCAGAGCAGGACATCACAGTTACAGCCTGTACCAACTCAACTATCATCAGGATTGGTATTTGGAAACCTCTGTATGCTAAAGCGTATGTTAAAGGAGGAAGCTGATAATCTGATGTGGAAATTTTATGCAGGGGAACTTTCAAGGCCTTTAGACATCATATCTGGATCACTTGTGTGCGTGTGTGTGTGATCCCTATCAAATTGTGCTCCTTTAGACCACACATAGCAGATACCACACTCTGCTACTCATGTATAACTCACTATGTGGTAGACTAAATGTCAGTGAGAAGAATTCAAGCCTGGTCTTCTCCTTGGTGCATTAATTTTCTACGGACTGAACTACGTGTCATGTTGCAGTGCTGTCACTGTAATTCCAAATATGTTATTTATTCTTAAAACACAGCTGTGGGGAGGGAGGCAAGGGAAATAGGGAATGCAGTTTCTGGTACTGGAAAGGGGGAACTCTCCCCTGCGGTCACTTTGCTCTCCTTCCCCAGGCTGTTATATATCCCAGTATGGAGGGGAGATACAGGTATAATATGAGTGCCTGTCTTTTTTTCCTGATTTGTATTTAAAGCAGATTAAGGGGATCATTCTCCACTAGGGAAGTGTTCAAGGGAGGAGAGTTAAGTACATTTCCCCCAGGCCTGAGGCTGTGGTCACATGCACCTTTAGATCTGACATAGGTGTGAATGCCTGATGGATCTAAAGGGAGCAATCAGACAGCAACATCTGGGAAGTGTCCCGCAGTCATCAGCAACCCATGCTGCTCCATCACGGAAGCGGGAAAAGACACCAGGGAAAGGCCGGCTCTAATTGGTTGCTACAAGCCACAAATGGACTTTCCCCTGTCTGATCACTCGCGCACGCTCTCATGCCATCAGGATGGTCTGATCAGGTGATATCGTCTCTGTGCCATTGGTTTTTGCTCCCCTTCACAGTATGTGCATCATCGCATACTCCATAGGGGGCCCTCAGTGTGGAGGTGCGATTCTTTGTTTCTGTGCAAGGGAAACGAACAGCAAAAAAAACCAAAACCCCGACGCACCTGCAGTTGCATCTGATCACACAGTGACAGGCTAAGCCTGCAGCTTCAAAGGGATGTGTGATCTCGCAAATAATACTTCTGGAGTTGCAGTCACAGAACTCCAGCATCACATATACTTTAGACCTGTGCTCTCCCCCCCAAGCATTCAGATAGTGCAGTCCCCTACCTGTACCCCTACCTATACACTCCAGGAACAGTTTTACCACATGAGCTGCTGGCTGCAGAGCCATGAGAAAATGGTTTGCTAAAATATGGCCTACATTAAATTAACATGGTAAATATGGGTGAAAGAGGGAAGATAAATAGAAATGCTTGAAAGTATTAAGTGGTTTAGAAGATACTGGAACCCTAAACAAGGGACTGGGGCGCATAGAACATTCTCATTAATAGGGCGGGGAAAGTTTTGCTGATTCTCCCCTCCCACTGCAGACTTTTCTAAGGCTGTTCCTGGAGGTCCCCAGTCTCCCAGGAAGAGCATTTGGGGGATCACGTTGGGCTGCAATAGGCGAAGGAAGGCAAGAAGATTGCTCTCTGCTAATGGAAATCCGTTCCATGAACCCCTGTTTTTTGTGATGTCCAAATGCACATTTTCTGGCAACCCTGATTTTTTTTTGTTGTTAGTGTAAACCCGAGATAGCACACTAGAGTTTGGAGAGCACACTAGAGTTTGTAACTAGTTCGTTGTCCACTGTTGGTGTTAATTGCATTTGTCTTGATAATAATAATACTTTATTGTCATTGTACATAGCACAACGAAATTAAAAGTGCAATCATTTCAGTAATCTACAACAATAATCATACGCGCTCACACAGCCATTCACAACTGCTTCATAGCTCCCCTAAAGTTCACATAGCAACTAAACCACTGATGTCCCCAATTCCAATCTCATACAGCATTTAGGGCAATAATGGCTCTTGGATAGAAACTGTTTTTTAATCTATTTGTCCTTGTTTTAATTGTCCTGTATCTTCTGCCCGAAGGCAGCAATTCAAACAAGGAGTGTCCAGGGTGTGATGAGTCCTGCAAAATGTTCTTTGCCTTTTTCAAGCATCGAGAACTGTACAGTTGTTCCAGGGATGGGAGAGGGCAGCCAATGATCTTCTGAGCTGTGGTGGTAACTCTCTGGAGTGCCTTCCTATCCGCAGCCGTACAACTGGCAAACCAGGCACAGACACAGTATGATAAAATGCTTTCTATTGAGCAACGATAGAAAGACATCAGTGTTTTCTCACTCAAGTTGTTTTTCTTTAAGAGTCTGAGAAAATAAAGCCTCTGCTGGGCCTTCTTCACCAGAGCAGTGGTGTTAACGCTCCAAGTCAGATTTTGCTCAATAGTCACTCCCAAAAACTTAAAAGTAGCCACCCTCTCCACACATTCTCCACCAATAAACAGTGGCTTAATTTCCGTTTTGTTCTTCCTGTAGTCCACCACCAATTCCTTGGTCTTGGTAGTATTGAGAATCAAATTATTTTCCCCACACCAAACACAAAGCCGTTCCACCTCATCCCGATAAGCAGACTCGTCATTCCCAGAGATGAGCCCCACCACAGTGGTGTCATCAGCAAACTGATGTCAGAATGCAGCAACCACAGGTTGTTGACTGTCACCCCTCCCTGTAGCCACCTGGCCACAGACCTGGCAGCACAGAAATTATATCCTCCTGCTAAGAGGTGGAGAGGAAGCAAGAAGCAGACAAACTGGGTTTATGCGCAGACCAGAATTTGTTAATTACACCTAGTAGCCGAGCTAGACTCTGCTGCACAAACCATGTGATAACCTTGTTTGTCATGACATTTGAATGCAAGCTAAAGTTTCCTAAAAGCCTAGTACAATAACATTAGTTATCTAACTGTATCATAGCCTATTTTAGTCCGTGTATGCATTTTCTTTTTATGTAAATAGCAATATTTACTTCTTCTTTTTTAGAATTTTATGAAAAGAATACAAGGTAGGAATTATGGACTCATCTCTCCCTGTGCTTCTGGGAATTAATTATGGTAAATTTGCAGCCATGTTGAGCATGCAGTTTTAATATCCATGCCACTCACATCAGAATGCCAAAAATATGTTAACAGTTTCATGTAAGTTTCAACACAGAACAATCTTTAGATGCCGGCTTGCCCCTGAGCTGAGACCCATATGAGTGGCAGGTATTTAATTATTTAAAAGTGAGACTGAAACAAATCTTAAGGTATCTGAGTGAGCTTTAAAAAGTAACTTCTGAAGTGTTTCTCAGGCTATACAGTCACAGCTTTAAAATAATTATCTTTCCATAATGATCAGACAGATCTCTCTTCAGAAGTTGAAGCCTGTTCTCTCTTGTACTGAATACCCACTTCTAATAGTCTGTCAGACTGAGGATCCTGTGTCAATATGGGAACCACAGACATATTGGCCAATTAATATTTAGGAATTTGAAACTCTGTCCTGTGCTCCAGTGTTCTGATACAACCGTCTGACGCAAGGCCAAAGGTGAAGGAACCATATTGATGGCTGGTCTCTTTCATATCAGCTGCAGGGTAAAATAAATTGCTAATAACTTCCTGTTATGGGCATTCATACAACAGACACTGATTTTCTAGCCTGCTCATGTTGCCTCCTACACTGCATCTGGACAGACTTGTTGAGAATGAGGCTGTAAATAACCCTTAATTAAGACCGTCATCTGTTGGAAGCTGGAAAATATCACTTGGATTTAAAGCCACTGTTGTATACTGATTACAGCACTGGACTAGGACTAGGGACGGGAGATTTAGGTTCAAATCTCCACTGAGCCATGAAGCTCAATGGGCGGCTTTGGACTCCTGTTTCAGCCTAACAGGATAAGAAGAAAAAGAAGAGAAGAGAGATTGGATTTATACCCTGTCCTTCACTACCCAAAGGAGTCTCAGAGTGGCTTACAATCTTCTTTCCCTTCCCTCCCCACAACAGACACCCTGTGAGGTAGGTGAGGCTGAGAGAGCTCTCTGGAGAACTGCCCTTGAGAGAACAGCTCTGAAAGAACTGATGTCTGACCCAGGGTCACACCAGCAGCTGCACGTGGAGGACAAAACAGAAGAGGAGAAAACCCTGTATGCTGTCCTAAGTTCCTTGGAAGAAGGGTGGAATATAAATATACAGGCTCTTTTGGTCCCAAATATTATGGCTGTACAACATTTCATACCTGTAAAAACAAGATTATCCATTATATATATATATATATATATATATATATATATATATATATATATATATATATATATATATATATATATAAGCAAAAAAGAGCTGTTCTTAGTTTTCTGAATTGTTTTCAGCATGTCTAGCAAAGCATTCAGGGTTGCCAGCTGCAGCTTGTGAAATTCCTGGAGATTTGAAGGCAGAGTTTGAGGGGGGTAATCAAAACAGCCCCTCACATATGCTGCTGTTAACACTTTCAAGGGAAAAAAGACAGGGTTGCAGAGATCCTGTTCCCCTCCCCTCCAAATGTGCTAACAACAGCTGAGGTGATGGACGCTTCAATAAACAAAAACATTCAGGGAGTCAAAAGGTTATACCCCTCCTCTCGTCCACATACAGGTATGATCTGAATTAGGGCTGGATGCACCTGTAATTTACCTGTTAAATACCATCAGAGAGACGTAATCTTCATTGTGTGTGTTTTGACCCCAAGACATGAAAAGCAAGCAAATGAATTTTTTTTCTCTCTCTCTCTCATCACTATTATCTTCATGCCAGGGACAGCTTCATCTGCTGTATTTCTGCAGGTCAAGCCTCTGTTGGCAACCCAGTTGCAGAAACATTATCCGTTTTCAGAATTTGCTTTCACCTTTTCCTCCCCTCCTCCTTCCCGTCTCCTCCCTCTTCATTGTCCTTTGCAGCTCCCTGCTCCTGAGCTGCTCTGTTTTCTCTGCTTGCCGTGTGCTCCTTTGTCATCTCTTGATTAAACCTGTGCTTTTCTTCCCCCTGGTCCTTTTTCTTTTCACCACGGCCTCTTTGTTGCTGTACAGATGCTTTGAACCGTGTGTTAATTATTCTTCAAAGCCCCTGATTATCGTGTTTTATGCCATGCCTCTTATCTCAATAGGAAAAGTCATGCTGAGATCACAGCAATAAGGGCAAGCAAACAAGAAATATCAGTCTGGGGGAATGTAGTTGTCAGTGGGTGAGTGTGCGGTAGGGATACAAGGAGAGTGAATAAATGAGGAGGGAAGGTCTGTATTTTTGTAGTGAGATTCCCTCAGTGAGTGAACAGGCCCTACATCCGCTTCTCACAGAAGAGTCCTCAGAGACATTCCGTCCTGCTGTTCAAGCCCTCATTTTAACTTTGGCCTTAGAATTTTATTCATTCACACATTTATTTAGATATTTATACCCCACTTTTCTCCCCGGTGAGGGCCCAAAACAGCTTACACTGTCATCCTCCCCTTCTCCATTGTAGCCTCGCAACAAAAACTCTGTGAGGCAAGGTTAGGTTGAGAGAAAATGACTAACCCAAAGAAACCTAGTGAGTTTCCAGTGACAGAGATAGGGATTCAGTCCTGGGTCTCCCAATCCTAGTTTGACTGGTTCTTCTTATCCCTGTTGTTCAAAAGATGATCAAAGGGATTTACCACAGGGACCTCGAGGAGTCCCCCATCCAGGTAGCTTATAGAGCTAAGTCTGCTTAGAGGGAGCAAAAAGACTGCATCTCAGCTTGCAGACTATTCTTCAGGCAAATGATGGCTAATGTAGGCCATCTAGGGGCTATCCCACTCACTTCTGTGACTGGCTGGGAGCTGACACAGAACTGGCCTTTGACTGGAAGCAAAAAGCTAAGACAGTTTGTAGGAGGCTGAGAAACACATCTAATAGTGGTGTGTGTGGCTGTGCGTAAGTGCCCTCAAGTCACTTCTGACTTACGTTGACCTTATGAATGAATGACTTCAATCCATCCATCAAGTCAGTCCATCCATCACTCCATCTCATGTTGGGTCTTCCTGTTTTCCTGCTACCCTCAACTTTTCCTAGTATTATTGTCTTTTCCGGTGACTCTTGTCTTCTCATAATGTGACCAAAGTACGAGAGCCTCAATTTAGTCATTTTAGCTTCTAGGGAGAGTTCAGGATTGATTTGATCAAGCACCCATTGATTTGTCACTTATGGATGGCATTGTGCTTTTGTGTTAACAGCGGTCTGGGAAGAAGGGACCTGAGGGCCACCATTGTGGGTGCTCACAGTGTCTGTGTTTTCCTGCCTGACTTGCATCTCTGTTAACAAGCTACTACTAAGAAAATATTGAAAGTCTTTACTCCCTTAAAACACAAGAAGCTGATCTTATATAAAGTTTTCGCCTCTTGGGGACCAATGCTCCCTCTAAGCTGTGGAGTCTTGTGAGCAAAAATTCTACTTTGCGAGCTACTGGCATTAAAGTCATGAGCGAGCAATTTGGCTACTGCATAAATTAGTTTGCTCTGGAGCCATCCTTCCTGAGCGAAGACAGAAATCTGTGAGCTGGAGGCTAAAAATCTGTGAGCTAGCTCACACTAACTCAGCTTAGAGGGAACACTGCCGGGACTCATGAAACCTAAGGCCAGTGGCTTCTTACCTTTTCTGTGGCAAGACTCCACTGCCTTGAACAGCTGCAAGATGGACAGAAGTTAAGCTTTTAGTTTTCCCTCCCTCTGCTCCAACAACCTCGTCCCATGACCAGACTACACCTTAGATTGCAGTTCTGTGACTGGAACTCCTGATGTGTAATTTGTGTTAAAAAGGAGCCACTAAAGGTCAATCTGGAGAGGGATGCAGGGCAGGAGAACATTTCTTACTGCTGAAAATGCACCTTCTCTGGTTGCTGGTAGCTCCACTAAAGAAAAAAAAATGCCATATTTTTTTCCCCATTGCTTGATTTAAAGCAGCTAGGAAAAGCCATTTTATATCTGGAAAACAACAGAAGAGGGAGATATAAATTGGCACCTTAATTAAAACAAAACAAAACATTGAACATTTGTTCCATATGCATTATTGCTTCTTTGGAGTTGGGTCCATACCAGCAAATTCTTCAGACTGACTAGGCAAATTGTTGCGCAAAAATATGTCTGTTTAGGACGTTTCCAATCTAGCAGTTTGGGAATGTTATCTGGAAATGTGGCCAGCAGGGTGTACCCCTGCTACCCCCTGCCCAAAGAAACAGAAGAACAAATTTAGAGTCCAGTGGCACCTTTAAGATAAACAAAGTTTTATTCAAGGTATGACCTTTCATGTGCATGCACCCTTTTTGAAATACATTGGAATGGTAGGTATACCCAAAGAAAGTTCTCAAATTATAATGGGGTGCGTGTGTGCTAAATTCTGAGGAATTCTCATGCAACATTTACATGAAAATTTACACTTTACACAGTTAAGGGCTTTTGTTAACATACCTGTGCCCTAGTCAGCACCTCTGAGCTCCGACAAGTATACCCCCAATAGACCCCCTACCACTAACAAATTGGTATTGATATTGCTGTCAGGTCTTATTAAGAGAGAACTAAGAGAGACTAGGAAGTGGGTGAGGGGGAGAAGAAATATCTATTGAGTTTCCAAGTGACCATTTGTCTTAATTGATCGGCACTGCTTGGGAGAGCAAGGCCTGTAGCAACAGATATCCAAGTATAAAATGACAGTAATTAGAATCCAAAGAGCTCTCGGGAAGGAAGAGGGGCTTAAATAGCAATTTAATTACGATGACTTATTGTTCTGTTTCTCAAAGGAAAAGGTTCCTCCTGCCAGTTTCCTTCCAAGATCAGATTAATGGCTCTCTTGGGCTATCATCAGCTAAACACCTCCAACATCCTATAACCCTGGATCTGTGAGAGAGGTCGTTGAGAATGTCCCAAGAGCACAAAGCTATTGAATTTAGTGTTGGTCTTCTGGCTGTTCAGGAACCTGTATGGATACGCAAAACAAAGAAGGCCTTTGTCACTTTGCTGGTCAATTGGCATCAGGTCACTGCCGAATTAAGAATGATTGGCACTGCAATTCTGTAGACATGCATAGCTGTGGGTCACACTGTTGTGGCTTATGAAGGCATGCTACACGAGGTGGTGTTCTGCTATGCTCTTTCTTTCTTATTTGAATTTGGGGAATAACTCATTTTCATTCAAGGGTTTAGTAAGATTAAGAAACCAAATGCTATCTCTTGGGAGCATGTGTCTGTGAAGACACAGGAATTAAAGCGTAGACGTCAGGTGTGTTCTAGCATTAATTCCGTTATTCATTAATTGTGTCCATATTCTACTATAATTTTAGATTTTTTTTCTAATACCCAGACTCAAAACCTACCTGTCTCAACCTTAGGAGGTTCTTGTACTCAGAAGTATATGTTCTTGTGTACCAGTTGTTGGGAAAATCCAATAAAAGGATTCCTGGCTTGTTTGCTTCCTGCAGATGCCTGTCTGTCTGGTCATTGCTGAAAACAAAATGGCAAAGGGAGTAGCTGACTCTGTGGCCTAATATAGCAAGGCAGGCTCCTTAAAAACCCAAAGAGCGTGTCTCAGCCTCTCCATCTAACTCAGAAGCCACTCCACTCCCACACTCATGGCGAAGGTAAAACAATAATATGAAGCTGTTCTGATTCTACTTCCCTGCCCTTCCGCCTAAACCAGCTTGCATCTTCTGGACCAGAATATTCTGCCTGACATCCGTACAGTCATTCTGTTTCTTCATGGAGACCATTTGAGCATGCAGGTAGTCTAACAGTATCTCTGTGATTCAAGGATACTGGAAATGGGAAAGTCCTTACCCAGGTCTCAATGGAGGAGGGATTATTTATTACTTTATTAATGAGGTGTGAATTGCTGGCTGTCTCTGGGAGATCCCAGTGAGCATCTGTTTATGTAATTTCAATTAAGGCCTCTTTATATTTTGTAGGAGATTCATGACTGAACTTATTCTCAGTCTTACTACCAAATGTTCAAAAACAACCACGGGAGGAGGAGCCATTTAGATCAGGGCTGGGGCTGGGCTGCTCTTAGCCCTCAGAGGGGGAAAAAAGATTATTATACTTGCATTCCTCTCTTCTGCCCTGACCTGGGTAGCCCAGGGTAGCCCAGTCTCATCAGATCTTGGAAGCTGAGCAGAGTCAACCCTGGTCAGTATTTGGATGGGAGACCACCAAGGAATATCATGGTGGTTGTGCAGAGGCAGGCAATAGCAAACCGCCTCTGAACACCAATTACCTCAAAAACCTAATGAGGTTGCCATAAGTCAGCTGCAACTTGAAGCCAAAAAAAAAGTTCCTCTCTTCTAAGTCTATTAGCAGCTTCAGAAGGAGGATTCCTATCAGAGAAGCAGTACAGAAGGAAGGCATTCTAGTCCTGATCCAAGCAGGGTCCCTTCTCCACATGCAGCTGCTAGTGTGACCTTGGGTCAGTCATAAGTTCTTTCAGAGCTGTTCTCTCAAGGGCAGTTCTCCAGAGAGCTCTCTCAGCCCCACCTACCTCACAGGGTTGTGGAGAGGGGAAGGGAACAGCTCTGGCCCCACTGCTGGACCTCCTGATGGCATCTGGTATATTTTGGCCGCTGTGTGACAGAGTGTTGGACTAGATGGGCCATTGGCCTGATTCAGCATTGGCTTCTCTTATGTTCTTAAGGGAAAGGAGATGGTAAGCCTCTCTGAGACTCCTTCAGGCAGTGAAGGGCTGGGTATAAATCCAATCTGTTCCCTTCTTCTCTCTTCTGGCTGCTCCTTTTGGCAATAATGGATACCTTTGGGAGATCTGGTTTTGAGTGTCCCACATAATGTGTCATTTTACCTGAAGATTCATACTGGTATCTAGTGAAGGGAGCTTTGACTTTCAGAAGCGTATGCCCTGGAAATCTTGTTGGTCTTTAAGGTGCTACTGGACTTGAAGCTTCTTCTTTTTCTGCTGGCCAACAATGACCCACCTGGAATTATCTTCAAATGAAGATCATCCATCAGACCTAATGTTCAGGATGTGAATGAGGTCCAGCTACTCCCCGAAGGCCTCTCAGCTGTTAACTCTCATGTAGTTAGAGGCTTCACTGCCTTTCTCATATTGTGGTAGCGTTCCATGGCCTCATTCGCTAGGTGGGCCAACACATACTTCTGTTGTACATCCATCTTCCTAAATTACACTGCCTCCACTCTAGGCGTCTGGTCTTAAAGACTTCGATTGGGACCATTAGTGTCATTTTTCTTCCCCCGGCTCCTACACTTCCCCCTTAGTCAGTGGTGTTTTGCTTTGCCTTGCGGGCTTCGTAATGTGTTTTCAAGCCCTTGACTGTGGGAGTTAATAAGATTGTCAGCTACAGAATAGAAAATAAATGAGATGTGCATTATTATTTCTTCTTCTTCTTTTGCTGCAAGAGAAAGTGTTGCTTTCATTCATTTAAGACTGAGTTTTTAAAAGGTCAGTGCAACATCTCAGCTTGCAGGTCTCTCCACAACTCATCTCATTGGGCTTTCGCGATTGTTTCAGCTGAGTCATTTCTAACCAATCCTGTCTTTGAATGTTTAGACTTCTGATGATGAGACGTGCTTCTTTGGCAGTCTTTGCAGCCCCTGTTGTTGTTCTGCCTTCTGAATCACTTGGCCTGTGGAATGTTAGAACTTGAAGGTTTCTCCCAGGCTCAGCCGCTTGTGCTGAGCACTGGCACTAGTGGTTATTTCTCCCTGAATTTTCTGTAACAGAGTTAGTTAAGTTCCTAAGTGTAGAACTGACTGATGTCATCAGGCAGGGAGAGCTTTGTTTGAAAGTTAGCTGTCATAAAGTGCTTGGGAAAGCCCGGCCTATTTCAGCTGTGTTACAATTACATTTTTCCACCTTCAAGAAGTGCTTACTACATTGACATGTCCTGTACATCTGTTGTGGAAGCCAGTGGTGTTGTAAAAAAAAATCCAGGGCATGGTCCAGGTAACCCATGGATTGGGACCTGCAGGTGGGTCACAGGGTCCCACTTGCTAGGTCACCAGCCCCTACTGAGCTGCCATTTGTTTCTGCTTTTTGGAACAACCAGCTGTTAATGTCCATGTTGAACACCTCCTACCTCTCTTAGCTTATCTGCCGAGAGTACCAGAAGGGTGGCCAGGCAAGGTCACTCAGTAGTAAAGATGATGAAGAAGAAGAGATTGGATTTAGATCTCACCCTTCACTCGGAGTCTCAGGGTGGCTTACAGTCTCCTTTCCCTTCCACTCCCCACAACAGAAACCCCATGAGGCAGGTGGGGCTGATAAAGCTCTGAGAGAATTGTTCTTGCGAGAACAGCTCTGAGAGAACTGTGACTGTCCCAAGGTCACACCAGAAGCTGCATGTGGAAGAGTGGGGAATCAAACCTGGTTCTCCCAGATTAAAGTCCGCACTCTTTAACCATTACACCAAAATGGCCCATTCTGCATATGGACAGCCAGGGATGCAGGTATGGGGTCTCAGACAGGCAGCCAAGATGGAGCTGTCCAGCTGTTCAAGACCAAGGACTTGAGTAGGGCCTGCAGAGCTGAAGTCCTCCATGAGGAGTTGTCCAGGCTGGCACCCAAGTTGGTTTGTAGGAGATGTTGCACCAGCAAAAGTTAGAGGCCAGATGAGGGGTTATATTGGGAAGGGATAGCCCCACCCTTTCCTGTAGCCCGAGTAGGATATCTGATCCTATCCTGCCAAGCTCTAAACTATAATGTAGGTAGCTTTAAGTTGTCTGGTATACACTCTTTTGCTGCCCCAGGCTTTCATGGTAGCCCTCCATCTTCTTTGTTCCTGGGGCCCCGGGGAAGACTCTGGGGGTGTTGGAAGTAGGTGGGTCCACTCCGGGTGTTCCTGATATGCCTGTCCCACAGGAACCTGAATGGGAGCCTGCAGATGTAGAGGGGTCAGGAGGTCTTCAGAGTGCGCAGGGTCTCCTGTGTAGAGGGAATTATAGAGAGCTCCTCTTAAGAACATAAGAAGGGTCCTGCTGGATCAGACCAGTGGTCCATCTAGTCCAGCATTCTGTCTCACACGGTGGCCAACCAGTTACTGGATTCTCTTCCCTGGAGGAGTGGCTTTCCCACATTGAGGCTGGCCCAAGGCAACTCCTGACAGGAGAGGGATTCTGTTAGAGCAGGCAGGTCCAGAGACACCCCCCCCCATGAAAGCTCTCCTTGGCTTCTGTCCTCCACCACTCAGTACAGACTACTGGCTACCTCCCATTCCCACAAGTTGGTTTTTCTTTTGTGCAAAGCCCCCTCCCCACCACTTGAGGCCATTACTCTTGCTATTCGTTTCGCGCTCCTCTGGTGGTATGTGACTAGGATGTCATGTATGTACATGGGGGAAAACAGGTCCTAGAACTGGAAAGGCTGATGACCACTGGTCTAAGATGAATAGTCATTTTACGCCTGCCCAGCACTGTTGTTGGAATATTCAGCAGAGTTTGCTATATAAAGGAGAAAAAGAGTACATTTGGCAGTAGAATAACAAACGTCTTATCTAACTAGTTCTAAGGTCCATGTTGATAGTTTGGATGCTAAAACTTGTGTGTGTGGAGAACAAAGGACCATAAAGTTTCCTAAAAGTTCTCTACTTCCTGGGGATGTGCCCAAACACACATAGCCCTCCAGTAAAACTTGATCAGCTAATGGACATCCTACAATCTACTTCATTAAGAATATTGTCACCTTCTCTCTGGCAGGAACTATGTGTGTGAAGCTAATTGATCCCTAAACTAAACAGCTAACATAAGCGTGCATAGACCAACAAGTTAACTCTTTCATGACAGAAGGATGAACTTGCGAACTCCAACAACTGTCCAAGTCTAGCGGACATGAATCTTGTCCTACCTAAACAGAAGTACGCTCTAAAACGCATCCCTCCTTCTCCTCTGGCTACCTATTGCACGAGATTATATCAGTCATTGAAGGAGACTTCTGTAGGTTCCTGAATAGCAGGTTGCACTGTGGACTCAGCTGACTTAGAAATATGCAGGATATTGCTTTCATCAATATGGACCACATGGTAGTGATGGAAAAGCTAGCCTTTGCATCCCCCATTACTGATCTTCCCATTGAGGGACCTCTGAATTTATTTATATCATGTTGTTATTTTTCTTGTAAGGGGCTTTGAGTCCCCACTGGGGATGAAAACAAGATAAGAAATAAGGTAAACACAACAAATCAATTCCAGCAGTTCAGTTTCCAGACCACTGCCTTAGTCCTGAAACATTCTCGTGGGATATGTCTGCAGCCTCAAAATGCCCAGGAAGTTGATTCTACAGCTAGCGTTTTCCCTAAGAACAATGGGTGTATATTTCTTGTGGCAACCTTTAATAGAAGTTGCACGCTGATACTGTGGATAGTGACAGAGAAGCATTCTGCTGAAGCCGGCTTCAGCAACCTCTGGCCCAAGCAGTCAACCTCAGCACTGCCATGTATGCAAGCCCACCAGGGGTTCACTAACCTTCTTGGGCCCCGGTCATACGGGCCAGAAAACGTGGGGGAGAGGCGTGGCAATTCACCCCGGAGCTAAATAAGGCGCGGTAGCCCGATCACATGGGCCACCAGGTTGCCACACTCCAGCTCTGCGCCCCGATCACATTGCGCTGCTGCAGCGCAGCAAAAAAGCAGCGAAGTGCGCATGCACCATTGGGGGGGCGGGCCGCTGTCGGTGTCTTGTGTGTGTGCGTGCGCTGTTCAGCATTGGTGCGCATCCCATGGAAACTTACAACATCCGGAAACCCCGGGGACATGGGCGGGCGTCGGAAGCTGCAGGATACTGGCACTCCCGCGATCAGATGCCAGCCTTTGCCCCGGGGTTTCTGGAAACTAGTACTTCGGACCTACTAGTTTTTTACTCCACGTTTTCCACGGGAAGCCACGGGTTGGCCACGGGAGCACTACGCCTCCCAGATGTGCTCGTATGATCACGCATGGAAAGTCCGCAGGGCTCCCGTGCCTTCAGCGGGGCAAATGCTCAGTGTGAACGGGGCCTTGGTTTCCTTCTGAGACTAGTAATAAGAAAGGAAGGCTGTCAAACACTTGCCTGGCAGACTGCATTTGGACGAGTCACAAGGAGTTTGCTCACTAGGAGACATCAGGTCAACCCAGAAAGAATCAAAAATGCACTTTGTGGCATAATTATACTGAATAGTCCCCAAATACCATTCACAGTAGCAAGCACTCAAGTCCTGAAGACTGCTGAAGTACAGACCTAAAATTAAGCATCAGAAATCCACATTATAAAAGCTTTGGGGAAACGCAGGCCGACCAGCAGATTTTCCCTTAAGCCTTTTCGAAGGCTCTTCAGAATATGGGGATAACAATCCTGACCTACCTTACAGGGCTGTTGTAAGGATTACTGAGGTGGCAAATAAGAAGTGCTTTGATCAGCTGTGGTTTGTGCAGTAGTTCCTCTAGTGGACTATCTGTTTCTATTCCTGAGTACTTCTGAACGGAGAATCCCATGGGCCACTTCTTCAGCACCATGCAGGCAAACAGCTCCTGAAGTGATAGCAGCACCCAGTGTAGGTCATGGCATCACTGGCCTGTACCAGTCATTGCTATCCACTCATCAACCACACTCCTGCATCAGTGTGAGGGAGCAGTCCCTTCTCCTGCTGATATCCTCTGCAAACGGTGCCAGATCCTCTGTTCAGTGAGGTTCACCAGCAGATGTTGACAGAAGTCCACAGATTAATTCTTGCATGAGCGACCGCTGTCATACATCAAACCACAACAGAAATGCTAAATGCATTCTGCTAAATGTACCAGGAGCATCATCTAAGCTCTCAGTGAAAGCCCTTTGTGCATGGTAACCTGTTACCCATCACTTCCCAAGCAGAGGCTGAGGAGTAATATGGAGGTTTGGGTTAGGATGTCAAATGTTAAAAGCCCTGCATTTCCTCCTCTGTGATTTCACTGTGGCCTTTGCCCAAAGCATGTTTGCGCATTTGGAAATCTGACTTGGCTCTGCCCTCTCCTGAGATTACTTTGTTCAGCTTTGTTTTTCCTGGCACTGCCTGGTTTATTATTCCTACATGAAAAAACTATTTAGTTTGCTTCTGTTTCAGACAGCTAAAATGGTGCTTTAAAAACAACAACAACAGAGACCTTTTAAAGGTTTGGCTGGAAATAGAAGGTATTCTGCATCCATTAACCCCCCGCTTCCACGTAGTTTTCTCCGAATAGCGGCTCTCCATTCTGTTTGATCTCATAAGTGAGTTGGGAGCAATTGGGGAAAGAGCAACCCATTTGCTGCAAGTGGTTTTGGACTAGCCTTGAAAGCAGTGTGTATCCAGCCAACTCTCCCTGCTGCAAAACTGCTGTAAAGGTGCCATAAAGCACTCTTGAGGAACACTCTGCACAAGCAATTTCCCCTTACCTCTGGTTAAGAACATAAGAGCCCTGCTGGATCAGACCAGCAGTCCATCTAGTCCAGCATCCTGTCTCACACAGTGGCCAACCAGTTCCTCTGGATGGCCAACAACAGGGCACAGATGCCAAAGCCTTCCCCTGATGTTGCCTCCCGGCTCTGGGATTCAGAGGATGTGGAGGCTCCCCTCAGTCACGATGGGTAGTAGCTATTGATAGACCTAACCTCCATGAATCTATCTAATCCCTATTTACAGCTGTTCATTCCTGTGGCCATCCCTACATCCTCTGGCAAATGAATTCCACATTTTAATTACTCTCTGTGTAAACAAGTATTTCCTTTTGTCCATCCGAAACCTGCTGCCCATTAACTTTATTGGATGCCGTCAGGTTCTAGTACTTTGAGAGAGGGAGAAGATTTTCTGTTTGTCAAATCTCTCCATCCCATGCATCATTTTATAAACGTCTTCCATGTCCCCCTTAGTCGTTGCGTTTAAACTGAAAAGTCCCAGACTCTTCAGCCTTTCTCCATAGGGGAGGTGCCCCAAACCCCTTATCATCTTGGTTGCCCTCCTCTGTACCTTCTCCAGCTCTGCAATGTGCTTTTTGAGATATGGTGACCAGAACTGTACACAGAATTCCAAATGAGGCCATCATAGATCTATACAGGGGCATTACAATATCAGCCATTTTATTCTCAGTCCCTTTCAGAATCCTTATTCTAATAGCCAAAAAGTGCGGATACCTATTCCCTCCAACAGGGGCCTCACTCTCCCCCAACAGCTTTTCCTGCATAGTCAGTAGACTTCCTGGGTTTGTAGAAAAATCCCAGAAGTGAAGAAATCCCTTCAGGAACTCTTGAATTCCCCAAAAGCCTTTTGAAATGGCCTCTGCAGGGACCTAACTCCAGGCAGCAACGGTGAGAGATTAGAACGTTGGGGGGGGGCCGGGGGAGAGGCTTCTGACTGGCTCTGTCGGTGAAAGGGGTGGGGGAGAAGGGCCCCTTTCCAGGCCTCTTTCAGCCTTGGAGGGAGGGAGGGAGGGAGCCTTGGGGCCAGGCCTCACAAAAGTTGCCAGGGCCAGGCTGGGGGATTTCTAGAGATTTTGTGGTGGACTCTAAGGAGGAGGGCTGGGTTTGGGAAGGGAGAGGCCTCAGCTGGGTATAATGCCACAGTTTCCACCCTCCAAAGCAGCTATTTTCTGCAGGGAGACAGACCTCTGCTGTCTAGAGTCCAGTTGTAATTCTGGGGGTCTCCAGGGCACATTTGCAGGTTGGCCACTCTAGGCCTGGCAGCATTCTAGGCTTGCCAGGTCCCCCCTGATTTGCATGACTCACCTAGCCTCGGCTGCTTGCTACCATTCATCAGCAGCCACCCTATGAAAGCCAGTGAGGTGCAGCAGTTAGAGCTTCAAAGTAGGATCTGCAAGGCCCAGGTTCAGATCCCCATCTTGCAGTGGAAGGTGACTGTGTGATTTTGGACCAGTCACATATTTCAGCCTAACCAACCTCACAGGGTTGTTGTGCAGAAAAAAAGGAGGAGGGAATAATGAAAGCTGCTTTGGCCCTCACTGTGGAGAAAGACTGTAATTTTCCTAGGTAGAGGCTGGGGGTAAAGATGGAAAACAGGAGACAGAGAGGCAGATAAAGGTAGGTTGGCTGTTGGTTGGGAAGGAAATAGGGTTGCCAACTCCAGGTTGGGAAATCCCTGGACATTTGAGGGGTGAAGCCTGGAGAGGGTGGGATTTAAGGAGGGGAGGAACTTTGGACTGGTGTAATGTCATAGACTCCACCCTCCAGCCATTTCCTCCATGAGAACCACCATTGCCAACCTCTGGGTGAGGACTGGAGATCACCCAGAATTACAGCTGTTGTCCAGGAGACAGAAATCAGATCCCCTGGATAAAATGGCTGTTTTGGAGGGTTGAGTCTATGGCATCATACCCTGCTTGCCTCCCCAAGCCTCACTGTCCTAAGGCTCCACCCCCAAATCTCCAGGAAATTCCCAACCTGGAGCTGGCAACCCTAAGGTGAATTGATCTCTGTAGCTGGGAGATCCATTGTGATTCCCAGAGTGCTGCCACTGCTGCTGTGGGGGGGAGAGAAAGCAGGTGGGTGGCTGAGAGCACTGCCACCACTGCTACTGCTGCTCTGCGGAGTGGGGGAAGAAGCAGGCAGGAGGCTGGGAGAGAGGCTGGGGGCAGAAAGCAGCCAGGAGGCTGGGGGCAGAAAGAAAGAATGATGGGGTGGGGGGCAGAAAGAGAAAGAGTGATGAAGTGGGGAGGCAGAAAAACAAAGAGAAAGATGACAGATCAGAAAGAGAGAGGAAATCACATGCATGGAGCAGAAATAGAGTAAGAAAAGGGGAGCAGAGGGGAGAAATAGTGTGAGAGAGGTAGGGGGTGAGCAGAGGAAGCAAAGATGTGACGAATGAGATAACCATCCCGCAAGTTTCTTGCGGGTCTCCACTTGTAATCCCTAATTGCTTTTTTCACTGCTGCAGCACACTGGGTTGACACTTTCATTGAGCTGTCCACTACCACCCCAAGATCTTTTTCCCTCTCAGTCTCAGCAAGTTCAGACCCCACAAGCCTATAATCTGAAGCTGGGATTTTTGGTCCCAATGTATGTCACCTGACACTTACCGACACTGAACTTCATTTGCCACATTGCTCCGCACTCACCCAGTTTGTGGAGGTCCTCTTGGATCTCTTCACAGTCAGCCTTGGTTTTCACCATCCTGAATCATTGTGAGTCATCTACTACTACACTACTTAGCCCTAGTTCCAGATCGCCTGATGAATAAATCAAATAATACTGGCCCCAATACCGATCCTTGTGGGACCCCACTGCTTACTTTCCTCCATTGTTTCCTACTCTTTGCTTCCTGTCATTTAACCAGTTTTTAATCCATAAGACAACCCCTCCTCTTATTCCATGACTGCTAAGTTTACTCAGAAGTCTTTGGTGAGGTACCTTGTCAAAAGTCTTTTGAAAGTCCAGGTATATAATGGCTACCACAGAGGTGTCAAACTCATTTGTTACATAAATGTCACTTTTTCGGGCTGGGCCATGTGTTCCAGAAATGTAATGCCGGGCATCAGAGATCGAAACTGTATAAAGGACAGTAGCTGGTAAGCTCCAAGTTTGTGTATCCTCACTGGAAGGCCCCATGGGCTGGGAGGGGGGTACAGAGGAAAACCCACATAGGCAACTGGAGAGGCAGCGGTGCAGCACTGGCTAGACGCTCCCATGCTGCTTGACTGCTGCAGGCAAGGTTGTGCTGAAGCCACAATGGAATGGCTCTGCCTACTCCCCCCAGCATTCCCTCTCTTGCATCAGTTGCTTGCGGGCCTTATGTTTGACACCCCTGATCTACCGGGTCACCATTGTGTGCATGCTTGTTCACTTTCTGAAAGAACTCCAAAAGGTTGGTAAGGTAGGACTTCCCATTGCAGAAGCCATGCTGATTTTCCCTGAGCAGGCTTTGCCTCTATATGTGCCAAACTATTTTCTTTTATTACAATAAAGATCAGTGCTTCCTCTAAGCTGAGTTAGTGTGAGCTAGCTCACAGTTTTTTAGCCTCCAGCTCACACATTTTTGTCTTGGCTCAGGAAAGATGGCTCCACAGCAAATTAATTTATACAGGAGCCAAATCGCTCACTCACAACTTTAATGCCAGTAGCTCACAAGGTAGAATTTTTGCTCCATAGCTTAGAGGGAGCGTTGATAATGATTACAATTTTTATCTCATCTTTTATTCTCTCTTTCTTTATTTAATTGGACTTTTAGGCTGCCATTGTCTGCAAGAAGGACTCAGGGTGGCTTACAACAAGGTAAATATGATAAATTAAGTTAAAACTGACAATAAAATACATAACACATATAACACCAAATAAAACAATCCATTCCAAGATGGCGGGAAACTTTCAGATTTCTTAGATGATTGATCTTTTCAAGGGAGAAATTAGATATTGCTTTTTAAATCAGACACATGTTTTTAAAAAGCCTCCGTTGGGTTGTGTGAACAGCCCAGTCTCTGACACCTCTGGGCTTCATCCAAATGTGTTTATTTACTTGCTGAAATAGCTACAGGGTGTCTTTCCCGTTGACTGTGGCAACTCAAAGTAGTTTACAAAAACCTAGCCCATATGCAGCAAAGAATTTTTTTAAAAAAACAGACAATCAGTAAGGGAGAAACACGGCAACACAACTTGCCTTCCAGGGAATCATAAAGTAGCTGCCAAATGCCTGCTTGGAAAAAATGGCCTTATCAGTCCTGTGGGAAGCAGAAGACAGCACCACATGGGCACCTGCCAGATCTGTCATCAAGAAAGAACAGACTAGCCCGTGGCTAGTCTAGGGTTGCCAACTTCCAGGTGGTAGCTGGAGATCTCCTGGGATGACAGCTGATCTCCAGGTGACAGAGATCCGTTCACCCAGAGAAAATGGCTGCTTTGGAAGGTGAACTCTATGGCATTATACCATATTGAAGTCCCTCCCCTCCCCAAACCCTGCCACCCTCCTCAGGCTCCACGTCCCAAATCTCCAGGTATTTCCCAACGCAGAGCTGGCAAGCCTAGGCTAGTCAGGCAGCTCAGAGGAACGGTTCAGGCAAGGGTTCTTTACAAGAGGGAGGGTTACTTAAGAGAGCTAGCTGGAGGATCCAGGGCAAAACTGACAGTAGTACAATCAACAACAAACAAAACATGGACTAGTCTTATTCTTGCTGTCTCTGATGCCTAGCTCTACCTGTCTCCTTTAGATGAAAAAACAGCAACTGACTAGTCCTGAAAACAGTGTGTGTATCTTGTTGACGGTCAGTGCTTCAGAACTGCTGTAAAGGTGCCATAAAGTGTACTGCTAGAAATTGCAGTGAAACATACTGACTTTTTTAAAAGTCTCCTGAAGTAAGGTTGACAACCTCCAGGTGGGGCCTGGAGATCTCCAGGTATTTTCAAACCCAGAGCTGGCAACCCTATCTATGCCGGCTCTGGGTTGGGAAATTCCTGGATATTTGGGGCAGATCCTGAGTAGGTCAGGCATTTGGGGAACTTAGGCCCCGGTCACATGGGCCAGATAAAGCGGGGAGGAGACGTGGCTATTAGCGGCATTGCAATTTGCACCGCTGCAACACGATCAGATGTGACGGCGGCTAACCACGTTGTTTTCGTCGTTGTGGGGTTCTGGCAGCGCTGCAGAGGGGCAAAAGGAGTGCGCTGGGGCGATCAGACAGAGACAGTCTGTCTGCGGCCCGTGGCAAACCGTTTGCTAGTAGTTCGTGGGTGGTACATTTTAAATTCGGATCTTTGGTGGTAAGCTACGCACTGGGGACGGGCGGGCGATGCTTCCCAGATGTTTCCGTATGATCACGCCCATTTACTCCGCCCGGCAGTTGTGCCTCTCCTAAGGCAAATTCGCCGTGTGACTGGGACCTTAGTAGGTTATAATGCAGTTTTTGGAGACTGTAATTTTGAGTGAAAGAGTAGGGGGGAGCCATATTTTCTGCTCAAAATTGCCCTTCCCAGTTGCTTTTCCTACTGCAGAGTTCCAGGTGCATGGTTACATGGTAATTTGCTTGTAACTGGGTGGGGGGTTTTTTTGGCTCTGAGTGGTCATGTGATGTTGTGCATCTTGTATTAAAGCTTTTGACTGTACCCCTGCGAGTGGCTGAAACATAAGGCTGCAAACTGAATGGCTCTAATCGTTAGCTAAAACCAGCTAAGCGAGGACTTGGAGTGCAGTCCTATGCAGAATTAGTAGAGTCTAACCCATTCACTTCAAGAGGCTTCCACTGGAGTAACTCTACATAACACTGCCCTGTTAATCTGCATGGGCTAATTTAAATGGATGTAGGAATATTTGTCAAGTTCTTAAAAGCTGTTACTGGAATGGCAAATGAAAAAGAAGCTACTGAAGGCTTCTTTTGCCTCTAACAGGGCACAATACTTTCATTTACTGAATTCTAAGTTGCCTTCACACTTCCTTCAATAACTGAAAAGTCACTTATAATGAGGTTATGGCAACATCTACATTTGTTTCGATTGAATCAATCAGTTAATTAGAAACCAGGCAGGTGATTAGTCTACTGACAGTGTAATAGGGTTGCCTGGACTGGAAAATTCCTGGAGGTTTGGGTGCAAAGCCTGGGGAGGGCAGGTTTGATGAGGGGGCGAGCAGAGCAGATATGGGATGCCATAGAGTCCGCCCTCCAAAGCAGCCATTTTCTCCAGAGGAACTGGTCTACGTCACCTGGAGAGAGGCTCGCCAACTTTCAGGTAGTGCCAAAGTCAATAGGAACCCTTAGTGTAAAAGTAAAGCCACAAACAACACCCACCAAGGGAAGACCATCTACAATTCACAACTATGTTAAAAAACTATATATTACGTTCATTGAAATACAAAGAAGGGTTAGTGGTCACAACCCAATAGAGTGTATAGACATTGATCCAACAGATTGCTCATAGCAATTAAACACAGTTTAAACAAAGAACATATTCAAAACCAATAGTAGGCTCTTCTGTAATTCCATACATAGATAGTATCCATAGACCTCCAAACAGAAAGTAGCTTCAGCAGAAGACTCCCACTGTGGAAACAATAACAGCCGGACGCCTCTCCCAGGTATAAATCAAGCATTTCAGTGATCTTCAGAAAGGGAACCCGATTTCCAAAATAACAGGCACAGCTCAAAAGCTTCACTAGAATCCTAGGGTTCAATGTCTATACACTCTATTGGGTTGTGACCACTAACCCTTTTTTGTATTTCAGTAAATGTAATATAGGCCCGTTCACACTGAGCATTTGCCCCACTGAAGGCACGGTACCCCTGCGGACTTTCCGTGCACGATCATACGAGCACATCTGGAGGCGTAGTGCTCCCATGGCCAACCCATGGCTTCCCGTGGAAAATGCGGAGTAAAAAACTAGTAGGTCCGAAGTACTGGTTTCCAGAAACCCCAGGGTAAAGGCTGGTGTCTGATCGCGGGAGCGCCAGTATCCCACGGCTTCCGACGCCCGCCCATGTCCCCGGGGTTTCTGGATGTTGTAAGTTTCCATGGGATGTGCACCAATGCTGAACAGCACATGCGCACACACAAGACACCAACAGCGGCCCGCCCCCCCCCCCAATGGCACATGTGCACTTCGCTGCTTTTTTGCCACGCCGCAGCAGCACGGTGTGATCGGGGCGCAGAGCTGGAGTGTGGCAACCCGGTGGCCCATGTGATCGGGTTACCGCACCTTATTTAGCTCCGGGGCGAACCACCACGCCTCTCCCCCGCGTTTTCTGGCCTGTATGACCGGGGCCTATATAGTTTTGAAAACAGTTGTGAATTGTAGATGAACTTGCAGGTGGTGGCTGGAGATTTCCTGGAATTACAACTGATCGCCAGGCGATAGAGATGAGTTCACCTGGAGAAAATAGCCACTTTGGAAGTTAGACTCCATGGCATCATACCCCCCACCCCACCCCTCCCCAGGTTGTACCCCCCCCCTAAAAATCTCCAGGTATTTTCCAACATGGAGATGGCAACACTATCTGGGGATCAGTTAAAATCTGAGATCAGTTATAATTCTGAAAGATTTCCAGGTGCCACCTGGAGGTTGGCAAATCTATCATAACCTGGGCTTTTTCCTGGGAGAATGCACCAGAATGGCGTTCCGGAACCTCTTTGACAAACTTATCTTTAAGATGTTTAAAAGTTCATGAGTTTTCAGTATGCAGATTGGAAACTTCATTCCCATCTTGAGAATTCCAGCACCTCTTCCCCCCCTCCAAAAAAAAGCCCTGATACTTTCCTGTAAGTAAGCACCTCTGAATAACAGGGAGCTTACTTCTGAGAAGACCTGTTTAAGCTTGCTCCGTAAATGTTCTTTAATCAGTGGCAATACCTTCTTTTTAAGCTCTTTGGCGAACCTGCATCTCTCAAGTCAAAGTGGTCACACACGACTGTGTGACTGCCAAGCCAAATACAGTTTAGCAGGCATACATTGAGGTCTGCAGCTGCTTGATAACCCATCCCCCCACAATTCTGGCAATCCAAACAAGCATTAATAAGGAGTCGTACAGCCAAGTTCGACAAGATGCCACGGCGATCCATTAGCAGACCCAGTGTTGTTTAAAAGTAAATAGTTACTGCAGGCCAAGGAAACAGCATGGGGAAGAAGGGGTTTAAAATGGGGATAAAGTGTGTGAAGCTGCTTTCCCTGGCTGTGGTTGTGATTGTGAGTTAAGACTTGAGACTGCATTTTTTTTGGAAACTGCAAGGCTTAAGTGATTTGTTACATAGCGACCACATAGTATTATAGAGATTTTATGCAACTCTGGGGGAGTGCCGGTTATAAATTCTAGCTCTGCATTTGGGAGAAGATTTGTCTTTGGTATGGACTTCTAAAAAATGGACAAAAATTTAAGAGAAAATTGCTGATGATTATCTTGTTTGGCATCTTCTCTAAAGATTTTGTGATGATGCACCTTGGAACTGTGACATGATAAATAGATTGAGACTGAGTAAATATTCATCTTGCAGAGCCAGTGTTCATTTTGGGGAAGTAAGAGGGGTTTTTACACGTTGCTGGTATTTTGTCAGCTCAGGTTACAGCATAAAGATCCAAATAGAATGTTCTCCTCAATGTCTTTTGTACCAGCTTTGGTAATAAGAAGGATTCTTTAAGTGACATTTTTCCATTTTCAGAATGTGTGGTGGTGGTGGTGGTGGTGGTGGTTATGACTTACCAAAATAGTTTGTGAGCTTTCGAGTTCCTCACCCTGGAAGAACTACCCACCTCCTTCACTCAAACTTCCATTTTGAAATCCCCATAATTCTAATTTGGTTGCCATGACAATTAAAATGGACACATGTGGAGCAAAGCAGAGCATTCAGACAACCTGAGGAGCATAATCTAAACCCTTTAGCCCTGTAGTACACATGAACTGCCTAATTATTTCTGCTTACAAATGATTTCCACTTAGCTCTCTATAGAAATGTAGGAATACCGAGAGCAAGATTGCTGACTTGAAGCTTAGCAGTGCATGCAGTCTCAATTGGAGTTACAACTTTGAAGTCCATTTAAATCAATGGGCTCAGAAGGGTGTAACTCTGCTTAGGAATGTACTGCAGATGTCTGGGCCATGGCATTTATTTATATATTTAAAGCATGTTGTCTCTCTTTCTCTCTCTATAAAAACATCTTCAATGTCGCTTACAAAAGGATATAATGAATCAGCCCAGTGTTCCACCTAGTCTAGCATTCTGTTTCAAACACTGGCTAACCAGTTAAGCATAGAAGCCAAGGCCTTCTCCTGATGTTGCCTCCCATCATTGGCATTCAGAAGTGTGCTGGCCTCTGGATGTGGAGGTCCCCTTTAGTCACTATGGCTAGTCACCATGAATCCTCCATGAATCCCTTTTAAAGCTATTAATGTTTGTGACCATCACTGTGCCACTGGCAATGAATTCCATAATTTCTTTGTGTGTGTTAAGTGCCATCAAGTCATTTCTGACTTATGGCAGCCCTGTGAATTAATGACCTCTAAAACAGCCAGTTTGGTGTAGTGATTAGGAGCATGGACTCTATTCTGGGAGAACCGGGTTTGATTCCCCACTCCTCTGCATTCACCTGCTGGATGACCTTGGTTCAGTCACAAGTCCTCTCAGAGCTGTTCTCTCAAGACCAGTCCTTTCAGAGCTCTCTCAGCCCCACCTACCTCACAGGGTATCTGTTGTGGGGAGAGGAAGGGAAGGAGATTGTAAACTGCTCTGAGACTTCAAGTGAAGGGCGGGGTATAAATCCAATCTCTTCTCTCCTCTTCTTCATCATCTTCTTCTCTTCTGTCATTAGCAACCTTGCTCAGGTCTTGCAGACTTGAAGGCCATGGTTTCTTTTATTAAGTCAGCCCATCTCATATGGGTTTTTAATTTATTTATTTTTTGTGTGTGTGTATGTGTGTGCGCACCTGGAAGTCATGGCGATCTCTGGTGACTGACCTCTACTTGGGGCCTGGAGGATATTCAGCGAGGTGGCTGAATAAAGCCTGCCCCCACCTCCTGACTGCTGGTATTCCAAGGAGGTCTCCCATCCAAGTACTTGCCAGAGCCGACTCTCCTTAGCTTCTGAGATCTGACGAGATTGGGTTTGCTTGGGCTATCCAGGTCAGGGCAGCCCATCTCATATTGGATCTTCTCCTAATGTTATTGTCTTTTCCAGTGAGTCTTGTTTTCTCATAGTGTGGCTAAAGTATGATACCCTCAATTTAGTCGTGTTAGCTTCTAGGGAGAATTCAGGGTTGGTTTGGTCTAGAACCCACTTATTTGTCTTTTCGGCAGTCCGTGGTATCTGCAGCCCTGACCTGAATACCTCAGACTAGTTCACTCTCATCACACCTCAGAAGCTAAGCAGGGTCAGCCCTGGTTAGCATTTGGATGGGAGATCACCAGAGAATACCAGGGTCACTACGCAGAGGCAGGCAATGGCAAACCACCTCTGAATGTCTCTTGCCTTGAAAACCCTGCAGGGTCACCATAGGCTGACGACAAAAGAAAAGGTACTTGTAAAACATCCAACACCATATTTCTAGTGAATCTTTCTTCATTGTTCAGCTTCATCGTCCAACAATTTAATTACTCCTTGAGTCAAGAAATATTTCCTTTTGTCAATCCCATATCCATACTGTTAAGTATAAATTAAAATAATAAAATAAATAAAATAAAGAATAATAAAATAAAGAATTAAAGCGAAACCATTAATGCTCCATCTCTCCCTCCCCCCCATAAAAATCAACCTCAGACAAGGCAAATAATATTGCACAGATCTATCTTGCCACTCCACTTGAAGCCTTACAACTTTCTCCAACTTCTTTACTCTTCCACCAGCGGAAAAATCACTTAACTTGGGGAAAGTCTGCTGAAACTAGAGGAAGACTTCAGACTTTGCTGAGCAGAGTGGTAGGATGTAGTGGTGGAAAGCACCATCAAGTCACAGCTCACTTATGGTGACCTTGTAGCGTTTTCAAGGCAAGAGAAGTTCAGAGGTGGTTTGCCATCGTCTTCCTCTACATGATGAATGTTTAGGATAAAATGTTGAAAAGAAGTCATTCAGTTGGATTCAGCCAGCTTTTCTCCTGTCCCCTAAAGAAGGTTATGCTGAGGACTATGGGATCTGCGTGTACAACAGCCATATGGGATGGGGACTGTAGTATGGAGGGGAACTGGGGGAAGTTTAATGGGAAAAGTTGGCTGGATCCAACCCAATGGTTGCACTGAGAGTCTACTTAGTGTGCCATGTTTGAAATAAAACAGGGTCCCCCCCCCCATGAGATATGAGGGGCACATTTCAAATTTCTGCTGAGTCCAGAGACATGATACTTAGGCCCTGGGAGGATCATTGGAGCTTGACCATGGTGCCATTTACAGTGTTTAGTTAATGAAGACAAGCAAATAAGACTAAATTGGAATGGAAATAATGGCTTGCAAGCTGTGAATTGGTCATGGCCTTGGAATGAATGCTGCTTTTCCACATACGTTTTAGGCTGCAAAGAAAATATACGTTTAAGAAATACTCAGTCGACACTGGGGAAAAACAAATTTTAAACCCCTCTCCAAAGCCCTGTCGGTCTTACATGCCAACGTAAAGAAAAGTTGCATTTCTCCACGGCTGTTGACATTGGATTGAAACAGGTGGAGATGTTTCCAGCAATTGAAAAAGGCTCCGTCAGAACCATTCAGAAAGAAAAGGTTGTGCCTCCAAGCAGCTTTGCTGAGGTTAATGAGACCGCACTGGGATTTCTGCAGGCCAAGGGTCAATTCCCATGTAGTGCCGCAAATTGTTTCATTTTGATGTTTGTCCTCACAAATGTGATGTGAAGCAGGCTCACTTCTTTTCCCATGTGACTAAGATGGAGCGGCTGTTGTTCAGTAGTGCGTCAAGCAAGTGTGCATGGCCCTCCTCCCCGCTCAAGGTACTGTGTGTTCTTATGCATAAGGTACTGTGAGTTCTGTGCCTAAGCACCACGTTTCATAGTGCTGTATTCTGCAGGCCTAATTTGTGCATGTTTCCCTTCTTAATAGTGGAGGGAGATTAGGGTTTCCAGCTCTGGGTTGCGAAATACCTGGAGATTTTGGGGATGGAGCCTGGGGAGGGAGGGGTTTGGGAAGGGGAGGGGTATAATGCTGTAAAATCCACCTTCCAAAGCAGCCATTTTCTCCAGGCAAACTGATCTCTGTCGCCTGGAGATCAGTTGCAATAGTGGGAGATCTCCAGCCGCCACCTGCAGTTTGGCAACCCTGAAGGAGAATGTGTGAATTAGATTTGCATATTTGTGAGCTTAGGCCAGGGGTGGACTGGGAGGATAAAATAGCCCAGGGAAAAGAGCCTCAGCTCCACCCCCATTCAAAGGCGGGGGAAAGATCCTGCCCTGCCTGCTCCGCCCCACACGTTGCTTTGCCAGGCACCTCCCGCGTGGGGCTCAGCTGGGCACCTCCTTCCCCATTCCATGCATCTTCTTCCCTGCCTGGCAGAGGGTTCAGCTGGGCCACATGCCTCCTTCCTCATCCGGCACAGGGCGGGGCCACCCCCTTACTTGGGGCAGGGGTGATCTCAGTGGGGGTCGGCTCATTAGTAGGGTTGCCAGCCTCCAGGTGGAGCCTGGAGATCTCCCACTTTTACAACTGATCTCCAGCTAACAGAGATCAGCTCCCCTGGAGCAAATGGCTGCTTTGAAGGGTGGACTCTATGGCATTGTTCTGTGGTGAGGCCCCTCCCTTCCCCAAACCCCGCCCTCTCCTGGTTCTACCCCCAAAGTCTCCAGGTATTTTCCATCCCAGACCTGGCAACCCTACTCCTTAGTCTGTCAGCCCACCAGGGCTTCCTGGGGGCTTTAATAGCCAGTCCACCATGGGCTATGCACAGATGAGTTGCAAGACCTCCCTGGTTATTCAGGGGCCCGATATGATTAGCCAGGTGCTTTTCTTCTCGTTCACTTTGGGTCAGGTCTTTTTGGGTCAGCCTATTGCTTTCGGTGTTTGTATGTTATCTTAAATTAATGTTTAACTCTTAATGTTTTATCTGTCGTATTTTATTGGTTTTATACTTGTAAACTTGTAAACTTAATGTTTTATCTGTTGTATTTTATTGGTTTTATACTTGTAAACTGCCCGGAGAGCCTTGGCTATGGGATAAGAAATAAATAAATAATATAATATAATCATACTGAAGACAGCAGTTCCTCCTACCCTGGTGTGCATATGTGTGCCACAACTGTAATTTAAGAGATCCTACTCCAGCCCACCATGCTGGGTCCTTGGCCTTTTGGTCTCCTTCCAAGGCTTCCAGCTCTTTCAGAACTATATAACAGGTGGTGTTTTCGCCAGCAGTGATGGAGGGAAAAGTTTTACCTGTTGCTTTTCTACCTGTCGTGCAGTTGTTAAAAGCCCTAATAGGCATGGAGATAATAGATTATCTAAACTGATGCTATGAAACCTTGTGTTCCTTTGCTTCCAGAAGTCGCTCTGAGCAATCATGCAAAACCAGAGTAGAAAAACAGAGTCAATTGAATAAAGCTTCCGCTGCAGGAAGTAAATCCAATATCTGCAAAATCAGCCCAAATAAATACTGTCGCTTTGCCAAACATAATTTTCGTCCTCTGCTGTATAAATGGCCCTTAAGCTTTAAGTGTAAACAAGCTGTGACCATTCGAGGGATTCTGGCTATAAATAAAATTCTCCTGAGACAATATGAAACCATAACCCTTGAGCCATCGAGTAGATTGACCCGATTGGCAACAGATCAGATGCATTTCCTTTCCTGTAAAGGTAATTTGAGAGGCACGGTTTTTAAGTCCTTCTTTGTCACTGGCTCCAAACATGAGTTCTTAAACTGGATTTTTGTGTGTGTGACCAAACACGCCTTATAGGCCAAGACATTCCCCCTCTCCCCCCTCCCCAAGGGCTTTTCATTTTATATAAGCCAATCACTCTCAAAGGTCTCAAGCATAAATCATTCACAGCCTTAACTAGATATGGCTGGGATTGAACCTGTATACGAACCATGTGTTTTACCATGGAGCTATGGCCCTGCCAAGAGCAAGGAGCCTTAAATAGATGTTGTGAGCTATTATCATAATCTCCTATGGCTGCCAAGCCCTAGACATGGCAAAAGATCACCTCCCCCCACTCCCATCACAAAAAAAAATTAAAAGCCACAATGCCAGCTGTGGTGTCACGTCATTTATGGTAAAAAAATGGAAGTGACATAGGGTAGTTTTAGGAATCACTGTAAACTCTATGGTTTTACCACAGTGTTGTAGCCCCCCCTCCAATATCCCGATCCACAACCTTCCTGCCTGTTGCCAGAGACTGTCTTCCACTTTATGATGAGGGGCTATGGCTCAATGGTAAAGAAGAAGAAGAGGAGATTGGATTTATACCCTGCCCTTCACTACCTGAAGGAGTCTCAGAGCGGCTTACAATCTCCTTTCCCTTCCCCACCCCACAGCAGACACCTTGTGAGGTAGGTGGGGCCAAAAGAGCTCTTGAGAGAATTGCTCTTGAGAGAACACCTCTGAAAGAACTTGTAGCTGACCCAGGGTCACATCAGCAGCTGCATGTGGAGGAATGGGGAATCAAACCCAGTTCTCCCAGATTAGAATCCTCACTCTTTACCACTACAACAAAATGGCCCATTCTGCACGTAGACAGCCAGGGATACAGGTATCAGAAGATCCCAGGTTTTAACCTCTGCCATCCACAGTTATAAAAGATCTAGTGATGTGCAGGTCTTCTGTTGCAAATGCATGTCACTGTTTTGTTTGTATTTTCCCACCGTGTTAGGTCGCTTCTTTTTCTCCCTCCCCCTTCTTCAACCCATGGCAGCTATTGGCAACTTATGACAAGTAGGCTGTGTGTACAGCTGTTTGTGGCTAATGAGGCCAAGACTGACATTTCACAGGCAAGGAGTCTTTTTTGATGTGATTGGCAGAGTCGTTTTTATGGGCTAAGCCAAGATTTTGTGCAAAGCAATCCATTCATCAGGCCACCTCCAAGTTTATGAGCATTCCGGGGGTTGTTAATCCACATATGCAGTTAATTGCACAACAAAGGTATGTCCTGTTTACTCTGCACTGAGCACAGTGTCTCTTTCCCGTTTACACAGAAATCAAGCGGGTCATTACATTTAATTTAAGACTTCTAAAAGATGATGCCCTTGAGCAAAGGTTAAGACGTGTACCGAAGTCTATATAGCCAAGGGGAAGAGAGAAACTCTTTAAAGAGAATATTGTGAAGCCAGCGTAGGCTTCTCTTCTGCTAATGACGGGAGGAACTTCTCTCTTTGGGGCTGAGCGACAAAAGAAATGAGCATCACAATCAGTATAATCACAAAGGGCTAGATCCCATCGATAGGCTGGGAAATGCCTGGAGATTGTGTGGGTGGAGCCTGTAGAGGGCAGGGTTTGGGGAAGAGAGGGGCCTCAGCGTGGTGCAATGCCGTAGAGTCTACTCTTCAAAGCAGCCGTTTTCTCCAGGGAAAGAGATCTCTGTAGTCTGGAGATCTATTATAAAAGTGGGAGATCTCTGAGCCCCACCTGGAGGTTAGCAGCTCTACCCATAGATCTGTTCCACTAAACAGTTGTGCTTTCTTTTCTTTCTTTTTTTGGTAACTGTGTGTGTGTGTGTGTGTGTGTGTGTGTGTGTGTGTGTGTGTGTGTGTGTGTGTGCCTGGAAGTCATGGTGGCTTCTGTTGACCCCTAATGTGGCTTGGACGTTTTAGAGAAGTGGCTTGTTTTTGCCTGCCTCTGCATCCCGACCCTGGTATTCTTTGGAGGTCTCCCATCCAAGTACTTGCCAGGGTCGGCCCTGCTTAGCTTCTGATAACTGATGGAATCAGGCTTGCCTGGGCTATCCAGGTCCGGGCACTAACAGTTGCACTTTCCTGATAGAGGAAAGTGCCACTCTTCGCACACAGGATCCAACCCAATCCAGCTCATGCTGGACTGTTCCACTTCAGATTACAGGCTGAAGGCCCAAATTTATTTATTTAAACTCTTGTGTTTCTCTTCTTCCAATCATTTCACGGCAGCTAACAATGAACCCCCAGTCAAAATGCAGTCGATCAACACATAACATGAAATTTAAAGCAAATCAACAAAACAGCTGTTAATAGAATAAACAGAGTAGCCACATACAAAAACAATGGAAAATGAGGATGGCATGCCTATCTTTGGTACCAAAAAGTGGAGAATCACAAATATTTTAAAAATCATTTGATAAGGAAAGCACTGCTGTTAGTATGGGAAAGAATCAGAGACATAATATATATGTGATGATCCCGAAATGGGTCTCTCCGGTGGAAGCATTTACTCAACCTGTATTATTGGATATGGGAAAACTAGCTAGATATTAAGATCTATTAGGAAAGGAAGATAGGTTGAAGTCTAAAGAAGAATTAGAGGAACAAGTTCAGTGAAAGGACTTTGTTTCTACAGACTATTTCCTTGGACTTGGTAGTCCCCCCACCCCATCTCCTGGCCTATGGCCAAGGGGTGGGGTTTTCTGTTAATGGTGCCTTTGGACCCTACCAGTCGCACACTCACTTTGTCTTCGTGCCTCGGGGAATCGCACCGAGTGGACTCTTGTGCTCTTTGCACGAAGTTCTCTAGCAGACGAGGAAGAACGGAGCTGTCAGACTTCGTGTTGCTTTTTTGGAGTTTGCATTTTCACCGATATCGTCAGTACACTTCAGGGCATGCGCCAATGTTGACTGCCGCCTCAGCATCGACAGCTACGCGGTGCCCAATACAGACGCATATATATGCTCAGCCCAGACATCTCAGTCCGATGCCTATTCTCCCTCCTAACAAACACAGGGAAGGCAAGGACACTTGGCCAGTCAAGCTAAAAAAGCGTAAGAAAATTCCCCCTGTGCAATTCTGCTGACCCCTCGGAAGGACGGTACTGGATCCTACGGGGGCTGCTTCACTTGACTCTCTGTGCTGAGAGCAGCCACAAGGTGTACCTTGATTGCCTTCACGGCACTTTATCCAGCTCTCCGACAGAGCAGGATATGGACTTCTCGCAGATCACCCGGCTGTACGGTTCCTGATACCAACACATATAGATGTCGACCACCCAATGCTGATACGCTCGGCCCAGACATCTCAGTCCAATGCCTATACTCCCTCCATAACGTAGGGAAGGCAAGGACGCTTGGCCAGTCAAGCTCAAAGAGCTTAAGAATACTGCCCCTGTGCAAACTCTGCTGACCCCTTGGAGGGCCACAGCACCGAGTCCTATGGGGGCTGCTTCACTTGACTCTCTGTGCCAAGAGCAGCCACAAGGTGTACCTTGGTCGCCTTCGCTGTGTCCTATCCAGCTCACCGACTGAGTAGGATATGGACTTCTCACGGATCTCCCGGTCCTCCTGTGTCGAAAGCCTACACTCCAACTGTGGAGCTGAAGCCTTTGGTCCATCTGTCACAGTCCCAACCTGCTGATTGAGAATGGCCATCAGCACTGATACATCCGCCACTGCCACCCCCTGGGACCAACGGCTGTGGTGATACTCTCCGTTCTTGGTTTTTCTCCATGATGGTGTCACCTTGGCCTTGGATGTCTCTTTTCCTGCCCAAGTTTGTTTCCGTGTTCCATTTACAAGCTAGTGTTGCTCTTCCGACATTTTCCTGTCCCCTATGAGTGACAAGGAACGCCGACTTCATACACTAGAAGTCTAGAGAGCCATGCTCTTCTACCTCACTAGGACAAGGTCATTCCGTCAATCACAGGCCTTGTTTGTCTCCTGTAACTCACCCATGCAGGGGAAGAGTTTTTTCTTCGCAACGTCCCTCTAAGTGGATTGTGGAAATCATCCAACTGTGGTACTTCCTGGCCAAATGGCCACTCCCGGGCCTGCTTTGAGCGCTTGCCACCCGGGCAGTAGTTACGTTCACAGCCTCCCCGTGAGGACTGATTGCAGCGGTCCGAAGGAACTGGCAGGATTGTCGTGCCCCTCCCTTGGTCATGCGCAGTGGGGCTGGCACATGACGGGGAGCGGGCGTGAAAATCCCTTTCGCTTTCAAGAGGAACCGATTGAGGTCAGCGCAGGCGCACTAT
The DNA here is from genome assembly GCA_029375565.1 of Gekko gecko. NCBI lineage: Eukaryota > Metazoa > Chordata > Lepidosauria > Squamata > Gekkonidae > Gekko > Gekko gecko. The sequence continues at coordinate 32,694,601 of JAPDNY010000007.1, forward strand.
ATCCCAGAGGTGTGAATGCACAGATGACCACTTAAAGATCATCAGTTACAGGTAAGCAACCTGTCATTGCCTACCTCAGCATTGTGACCCTAGTATTCCTTGGTGGTCTCCTGTCCAAATACTGACCAAAAATGACCCTGCTTAGCTTCCAAGATCTGACAAGATCAGGTTAGCCTGGGCCATCAAACTCAGAGCCCTGTAGCACATAAAGCTATGCATTATCCAAAGTGGTTGCTGCTGAATGAGCTGTGCTGGCTGCCAGCCATTTGAACCAAAAGATCCTTCTTTCCTTTACTCTCCTGAAGCTGCTTCAGAATGTGCTCAGCACCTCTCTTACACCCACTTAAACAGTGATTCTCTAGAGTGGATACTGATAACAGAATATGCCAAATGCAGGAGTTGCTCTGGGCTCAGTGGCTGTAGAATAGGACACTTGACTCATTAATCTGAAGATGTAACTTTGGTGGTGGATATTGGAAGCTGTACTCCAAAGAGAAAAGGGGACTTCCATTTCAAGGTGCTTTTCTCTGTTCAGCTGAAAAGGGGAAACTGTCTTTTTGTAGACCAAAAGGACTGCAACCCATTTTAAGGAAATGCTTGCAGCTCTTCCCTGGTGTTTCTTTATCAGGGCATAGCCAAAGCAACCTTAGTTCATGTGACAGCTTCTAAAAGTGACAGAACGGTATCAGATCATGTGTGAGTTCAGCCAGGGCATGTTATTGAAGCCGGGACATCTGCAGCGCCGGCTTCTTCTTGGAAAGAGTAGCTCTGATTTCAGGGTTGTGTTCAATAGGATTGAAAGTTCACTTAAGTGTATGACAGGAATTTTGTACTTCATGGAAAATATTGCCCTGCCCAAGGTCAACTTTGGCCCATTATGCATGTGTATCTTATTGCAGATTTTCAGAGCAGTAGGCCTTTAATCTTGATTTTGGATTTTGTGCCCATCTTTTGCACCATTCTTTTTCCTCCAGTGTATTTATTCTACAGCTACAATTTTAAAAATGCACTTTTCTAAATCAGGAAGGAACATCATTTGTGACGTGGGGGGGGGGACATCTAAAGTTTTTTTTTAAAAAAATCCGCAATTGCCCTATTGCAGCTGTGCTGTAGCATCCAGCAAGCACTTTCCATTTAAATCCTCATGGTTCAGGTTTTGTGCAGGCATTTCAGCATGAGTTGGTTAAATGAAAGGGAACAGAAAGGAGCTCAGGCAAAGGAGAAAAACCCACTGCTGAAACTGACCAGACTTTTTCTGAAACTGACAAGCAGCTGCAAGCCCTGTTTTACATATTGCCCAGCCCTAGGGGATTCCCTGATGTGTTATCAGCCACTGTGAAAAACGGGAAAGAGTCACACGCTCTCATAATATGGGGAAACATGTTGAGTGTACAGAATGCACGGTAGAACCGAGTGACACTGGTATTGCAAGCTGTGATCATTGGCAATGTTTGTGTGTGTGCTTGTGTGCTTGTGCAAAGTCAGCTGCAACTCTGCTACACTTTGCACAAGGCTGCAGTTTGCATGGGGGAGGAGTCCTCTGGCAGAAGCTCTGGAGAGCTTTTTAGTCTTATGCCACTAAATTGAAAAAGTTGAGGGGGTATTTTCGCCGATGCTGTAGAGCAGCTGCACAGTAATGCTAATTTCTTGCTCTTGCTTGCAAATTTACATGGTTTTCTCTTTGTGATTCTCTAATCTCAAAATGGTTCCTTCCCCCAAACTTTGTTCACTAAAGAATGAAAGGGGGAAAATGTTTTCAAAGCTTTAGGCTTCCCATCCCAGTGTCTCTCTCTCTTCACATCTCATGCCAATTTCATTCTGCACTGATGATCACCCCCCCCCCTTTATTTGGTTTGCACGTAGCACTGAAATCCTTTTTTTTGGCACTGCAGACACTGCCATTTGCATTCTCTCCGATCCCCCTTTCAAGTCAATACCAGCAGGTAATTAAACCTCACACAGCTCCTTTTAAACTTCCCCCCATCATTTAAATTTTTTTATTTGGTGAGCCAAGGCTAGCAATAGTCTCATATCACTAGACTCATGCTGCTTGTTAAAAAAAATTAAAAGAGGGGGAAATGAGGCTTGTACACCAATGAAGGAGGGAAGGATGATGGAAGGTGCAGTGGGCAGAGCAACCTCAATGTGGGCAGGAAGTGACCTTTGAGGGATGGCAAAAGGGTGGGGGGAAATCCAAGGGAATTGGTACGTTTTTGAATTTCCTTCGGCTTGGAAGCAAAACGAGGGGGAGATTGGCACAAAAGCACTCTCTGAAAACCCAAGGAAACAGTGACCATAAAGCAAACTGAGTGCTAAAGGGTGGAAAATCAATGCAGAACAACTAAGAAAACCCGACAGATATGCACGGTGAAAGCAAAGAGAAACACCCATGCATAATAGGCTCTGGCTTATAGATCTTGCTTATAGATCTTAAAGGTTTTTTAAGGTCTTTTATTTGCATTGCTGGTGACCTGCTGTTCCCTATAGGACTTCTGAGAGCAGCAGAGAGAGTCAAAGGAGAATTAAAACAGTATGCTAACACCAGAGAGTCAAAGGAAACAATCTCTTGAAAGATGTAAAAATGTCTGTGAAAGTACATAAATCCACAGTAAATCTGAAGCCCTCCCACGTATCTGTTGTTACACAACTCAAACTGACACCCAGTCAGCTTCTAAAAGTGATATCCAGTCATGATACCCGGTGATATCACTCAGTCCTCAAAAGCTTGCTTCAACAATTGCAAAACAGCTCGTAGTCAATTTTGGGAGAAAATAACTGCACCATCACAAGACAACTACAACTGAGCCAAAGTCTGGGGTGAGGAGAATGCCTCAACACCAGCCAAGATGCAGCTTTTGGAGGTGGTGGCAATATAAAGCACTGAGAAAGCAGATGGCAAAAACCATACCCCAAATAGATGGTTGGGGCCATCAGTACCAGGATTCTGCTGCTAGAAGCAAAAAGATTGCAGGCCAGTGGCAGGTAGGGTTCCCATTTGCCTGCTTAATGGAGGGACACCTCCAGGCAATTGCATCTTTTGCCTGCCAATGCTCAGCTAATCGACGGGTGGACACGGGAGTCAAAGGTAATCTTACCATAGAGTCTCTGGCTAGAGGTACCTTTGTCACTTCTAGGTAGCTCTAGGAATTGCCAGGAATACTATGGTCCGAGCTTCCTGTAAGTAGTTTCTGAGATCTGAAGAGATCGGGCTAGCCTGGGTCATCCAGATCAGGGCAAAACTCACCATAAAAACTGGCCAGTCTGCAGGCCAGCAGGTTTGGGGTGTTTTTTTTAAAGAGTACATCTTGTGACAGTGAATTTCATAAATGATTTGTGGCTGTGTGAAGAACTGCTTAAACCAGTCTTGAATCATGAGGCTTCACTGTGTAATTCCTAGCCTTGTTGGGGGGTCCCTATAAGGGGTGGGTGGGAGATATCTCTTTCCACGCCGCCTCAAATTCTGTAAATGGCAATCACGCTCTGTCTTAGTTGTCAGGTTCCATCATAAAGTAAAAAGTTCTGAGCGTTTTATCCTTTACTCACAGAGGAAAGGGGAAGATGGAGCTCCTGCAGAAAGAAGTGCAACCTCCAAGTAAACTGAAACTACTACCCCCCCCCCGGCACCTTGCATTTCAGTCAGAAAACCAATTGTACTCAGAGACTAGGGAATTCTACAACAGTAGAGCTGTCCGCAGCTTTTAGTTATGTTACTCACTGAACTGTAACGACCTTGCAGGCTTTCTCTTTGATGTGTCATAATAATGTGGGCATAATGCCTGGGATCAATGTTAATAGCCCATTACGAGCATGGCTGATCAGGAGACGATGAGTTTTCAGAATGCTCTTTAGACCTGCATCAAGGCAGCAACAACGCCTGGTGTCTGCTCCGTGGAGGAGTCTATTGATAGCTTCAACTGCTAATAATAAAAGGTCATGGCGGGGTGGGGGAGGACAGCCTGTCTGGCGCATGGATAAATTATTAATTTTCCAGCAATCTAAAGGAATGCATTGACTATGAAATCTAAATAAGTTGGGTGGGTATCAAACAACACAGTATCTTGTGGCACCTTTAAGGCTAATCAACATATCGCAGCATAAACTTTCAGGATCCAAAGATCACTTCATCAGATGCTAGAAGAATTAGATATGCAGATTTGACATTGTGGGTTAAATAAGGACTGGTGAGTGGCTCACGTACTGAAGAAATGAACTGCCCCTTCTGTAAGAAAGTTTTTATGCATGATATTCGACTTCTCCAGTTCATCAGCAGTTGCAAGTGATCCACAAACATCTTTAGTTAGAACCTGTTTTGACTAGTTCTTCTTTTTATTTGCATTCTATAAAGTAATCACCTAGGGCTAAGGCACATGTTGAGTTAACCTCCTGGTTTGCAGAAGAAATATTTTTTAAAAGTTGAAAAACTGAGGGGGATTGACAGAGAAATGGTCAGGTCTGGTCTTAAAACCAAGAGACAGATGTTGCCGCCTCAGTAAGACTTAAACAAGTATCTCCACTGCTGTTGCCATTTTTCATGTGAAATGTGGGTGTGTGGAAACTGCAGGTGTCTATTGGACAAGTCTTCCCTCCTAACATCTGCACCAGTTTATATCCTCCTGTTTTTAATTGTCTGATGTTTTCCCTTCTGTGGATACTTTTACTGGAACCGCCACTTATCCAGCACTGTTTTCTGTGTCAAAAAGAACTGGTAAAGAACAGCAAAATGTCCCTCTCCTTCTTTGTGATCCTGCCATTTCCTGACTCTTTTTGTGCTTTTCATATTTCTTTGATGGCTGTTTGCTCCTTTACTGTACCAGGCTTGTGCTGATGTATTCATCCAGCTTTGAAATTGGGGCCAAGCCTTCCTTTCCAACTGCTGTAGCATTTCATGATGTAGCTGTAGCATTTCATGCTGTAGCTGTAGCATTTATCTTTCCTACTAGAGATAGGGTATTGTGTTTATACACTTTAGGATTTATCAAACTGTGACCATTTCTTTTGTAACATAAGGCTTCTTAGAGACAAAGTTTCAGTGCTCATTCTGCAATGTTTACCAGAAGCCACTGTCAACCAGCTCATTGATCCCAGCGCTATGATCAATGTGATCTTTCTTTGCGCCTTCTTTTTACTTCCAGCTAAGATCCAATCGACATTTTAAGTCTTTTGTCCAGTTGTCTAGCACTGCTTAAAACTCATGTCACGTTGGTACTCAACACCAGTCCAGTTTCATCACATGAACAAATCCTATTCTCCATTGTGCTGGAAATGTGGGAGGCTAGGTACATATAAACATTGTTGGTGGGATTGTGGAGTTATTAAAACTTTTGGGGGCAAAGTAGTGAATCATATCAAAAACCTAACTGGTCACAAGTTACCTGAAAGTCCCGAATGTATTTTACTGAACCTTTGGCAAGCAAGTAACATTACCTCTTCTGTGAAATCTTTAATTTCCATCCTGTTGACCGCCACTAAAACATCCATAGCACAGCACTGGAAAGACTCTTCCTCTCCTACCATACAGTTATGGTACTCCAAAGTTTGGGACCATTTCATAATGGATAAGATCTCAACTGGTTTGAACGTTAAGAATCCATATTTAGCTTATAAGTCATTTCTTAGCAAATGGAATACTGTATTGGAAAGCATAGACAACAATCCTATTAGTAAATCTTCCTTTGAAAACCACAGTTGTTATAGATTGATGATACCATAATTAAGTATTTCATGACTTTAATATTTGTGGATGTTTAACTGTTTTTAAATGTTCTGGATTTTGAATTTTATTTTTCTTTCCTTTATTTAATAATCATATTTCTGTATTTTAAGCAATTTAAAATGTCAAAATTCTATTGTTACTTGATCTAAGGTTATATGAAAAATAAATAAATTGTTTTGGCAAAAACAACAACAACCCACCTGGTTTGCTAGGCTATCAACTGTGCTTGAAAAGACACAGTTGTTCATGAAGAAGAAAGAGGGACAGCAGCTTCATTATCAAGACAAATTGGTTTGAGGATTACGAATCATATCAGGGGAAGCAAAGTTGTCAGATATTTCAGCATCAACACTAGGCAGACAGGGCTTGGCGAGCTCACAACATCTATGAATAGAATCTATAAATAGGGTGATAAAACAATATAACACACGAGCCACCTCTAGAACTACAAGAGCTAAGGCAGTATAGTAGTTGAAGTGTCAGATTAGGATCAGGGAGACCCGTGGTTAAAGTTGCTGCATGCTATGAAACTCACTCAGTCATTCTGTGTCAACTTAATTTACCTCACAGATCTGAAGTGCCTTTTGGAGGAAGGTGGGATCTTGCCCAAAACTCTGTCCAGAGGCAGAGTCAGTTAACCATAAGTTCCCATAAATCAGCCCACACTAGAGACAAGTAACTAGAGACCTTCAGAGGCCCAGTCTGGCCATCGAAATTCCTGTTTGGCCTTTAGCATGATTCTGAGAATACACAACCACTTTTATTAGCAGATGCATGTCAACTGCTTTCTCCCACACTGAGGCACAAGCAAAGAGCTCTTGAAGCACTCGTCCTCCCCGTTTTAAACAGTATCAGAAGTTACACAGCTAGGAGGATTTTGGCAGGGCAGTCTAGTTGTTGGGGTAGTAACAAGTCATTCCTATGTCTCACATGAAATACAACTCATGGCAAAGTCATCATGTTTCTGGAGAGGGGAAAGAGAAGGGGGCAAAACAGTGAGGAGACAGGAGCTCCCGTAGTAGTGGGAAGTCAACTGCCAGCCCTGCCTTGAACAGCTTGAGCCTACCCCAGTCTTGTGCCCCCCCACCTACCTATTGACCTGCCTACCTAGTATCCAGAGTGGCCTTGGGCCAGTTACACACTCTCAGCCTAACTTACCTCACAGGTTTGCTGTGAGGATACAATGGTGAAGGGCAGAATGTTGTAAGCCACTTTGGGTCCCTCTTGAGGAGGAAAATGGGGTATAAATGAAAAAAAATTAACAAACAGGGAAAGAGTTCACCTAGCCAGTAAGAGTAACACTGGCACACCTAACCCACTGACAGCTGCCCTGTGAGTACCAGTTAATGAAGGTCTGGATCTCCTTGGAAAAATATGTGAGAAGTGTTTGGGTTTCCTTCATGCTTCATTCCAGAGGGAGTGTTTCAGTGTTTGTGCTTAATTCCGTGACTGTATCTTGCTTAAGTCTGACTTGAGTTGACTCCTGTGGCTTGGCTCACTTTCTTTATCTTCTCTGTGTGTGTTGTGTTTTCTGACTTGTGGCACATTTCTGTTCTGGATTGCGTGGTAATCTTTGGGATCTAATGTAATTTGTGAACAGCTTGCTTGGTAATAGGGGAACTTGAAAAATGTGTGTGCTGGCTGTACACTTTGGATAAACAGAGACTTTTCTGTGATCTCTGGCCCAGGTGTTCCCAGATACTAGACCTTTTTTAAAAAAAACTTTAAGAGTTGGCAATTCTACATTGGCTTTTTATCTCCAAACTAGACTTCATTCTCTGCTTCACCTTCAGGTTTTAACTATGCCTGGCTAAGGCCCATCCCAGGCATGTTGCCATGAAGCAGATACAGCTGTTGTGGCCTAGTCAATACTTGGAGACACCTCAAGTGCTAATCAACCCTTTCCCTGTAAGTCCCAAGAAGCCCTGTGGCCTCTGGGTTCCATTGTTCATTTCCATATGTAGTTTCTTTAACTAGAGATGCCAGCCTCCAGGTGGGACCTGGGGATCTCCCAGAATCACGGCTCATCTCCAGACTATAGAGATCAGTTCCCCTGGAGAAAATGGATGCTTTGGAGGTTGGACTCTATGGCACTGCATCCCACTGACTCCATTCCCCAAACTCTATTCCCAGATCTGCAGGAGTTTCCCAACCTGGAGCTGGCAACCCTATGCCCCCCCCCATCCCCTGCCAGTGACCAGGGGATATCGGGCAACCTTACATTGAACATGTCTGCAAAATTAAAAGGGAACCTTTTCCAAAAATCAGGCTGAACTGAAAACCAGGAATCAGCATGGAGATGTTTTTCTTTAAATGAACAGGCACATTTATTAAGCATCCAACTGTCTGCAGTCACACACACTATAAATAATCCACTTTCAATGCACTTTCAGTGCACTTTCCAACTGGATTTTGCCAGTTCACACACTAAAAATCCAGTTGGAAAGTGCACTGAAAGTGGATTATTTAGTATGTGGGAATGCAGCCGCAGTCTGAGGAGTTTCCTCACCCCCCCCCATCACCTTTGGTAATGAGTCTGTGGACAGAACTGCAAATGCTAAGGGCAAATATATATTCTTAAATGCACATTTGTTTGGACAACAGGAATATGAGACTAGGGCTACCAACCATCAGGTGGGGTTTGGCGATCACCCAGTTCCCCTGGAGATAATGGCTGCTTTGGAGTGTGGGCTCTATACCCAGTTGAGGTTCCCCCCCTCCCCAAACCTCATCCTCTCCAGGCTTCACTCCCAAATCTCCAGGAATTTCCCAACATGGAGTTGGCAACACTATTCCTGTCGCTTCCCCTTTCCCCTGCTTTTTCTGCCCACCAGAGTATACGTAGCTTGTGGAACATAATTTGGAATGGGCAAAGGTCAAGAAAGTCAAGCAGCTCCTTTCTCCTATGTCAGTCTTCTGCTCTCCGTTGCAACCCTGCCCTCCCCAACCCCAATAAACTGTCCGAGGAAGGAAACATGCAAATGCACATGACCCTAAATCAATTTGCTCCTGGGTACAACACCTGCCAGTAAAAGAGACAAGACGGCAAGGGCTGTGAACTTTTCTGCGGGTGGGGATCATGACATTAGGTGAGCTAAGCATCTGGCTGGCTGTCTTTCAGTCTGCTAAAAAAAGGGGGGCAGTCTATTTATAATGCAGGAAGGTCGGTGCCACTGTTCTGCGTAACAGGATCGGCAAGAGACATCTCACAGATTATCATCTGAGTGTCTAAAAATAACAGTGTGATAGGCTTGCTAATGCACTGATCTTTGCTATTCTGGCAATCTTGAACGCACTCCCCTTGGGCATTGGCCCTCGGAAATTTGCATCGCAGTGGCTGCACCAGATTGGAGATACCTTAAACACATTTCTGTTTCAGTAGCAGATTAGGTTAGCAGAATCTATCGAATAATTCACAAGCTGTTATGGGTAGTTTCTATGCTGCATCATTTTGAGGGATTTTGTCACCAATTCAGGGTGTTCCCATCACCTCCTCCTGGATTGGTGGAGACTGACGGCAAGCAGAATAGATGCGGCACCGCAGTACCCTCCTTACTGTATGGCCCCAAGGAGCCACTTGCGTAGCTTGAACAGAGAATTGGCCCAGTTTCTGCCGAATGCTATAAAAGTTGTTTATCCCATTCATACCTGGAATATTTTGTACTATCACATATTTTTTCTGTGTTTCAGTAGCAGGTGTGTATACAGATTACATCCCTGGCTGTACCAGTTTGTTTTATGTGTCTTTAGTGTGGTACATTTGCTGGCATTTCAGAAGGGTAGACAAATACACAGAGCCTAATCCAATTGTCCTTTACCCTCCTGGTCCAATAACCAGGCCTGCATCAAATTGGAGAGTATCCAAACAATCTACTTAATCCAGGAATGCTTGAAGTTGTCCAGCTACCACTTGTTGATGAACCAATAAGCAATTACATTAGTCCCTTGATAACTATCAGAACCCTTCATAAGAAAATAAGTGGAGCCTGCTGGATGAGACTAGTGGTCCAACTAGTCCAGTTTATTGTTTCACGCAGTGGCCAACCAGTTGCCCTGGAGGGACAAGCAGATGGGGCATACATTAGCATCCATGTGACAAGCAGGGCCAGCCTCAACCAGGTGCTCCCACTTGAGATCAGGCTTATTACAGTAGACTTATTACACTTCCAAAGGGCCTGCAAAACGGAGCTGTTCCGCCAGGCCTTTGGTTGAACTGATGGACATCCAATCGCATGGCCTCCCCTGCAAAGCAGCCTTACTGAGATTGCCTGTGGTTACCATCTATCTAGCTGCTGGAGCTAATACAGAAAGCTATTCCACCATTTTAAACTTTTAATCTGATTTTTAAGTTTTAATCTGACAGTTGTAGGAAGGGCGGGATACAAATGTAATAAATAAATAAATAAATAAATAAATAAAACAGTCCTAAATCATTTTGCTCCTAGGAACAACTTTTGCAGCAAGTTGACATTTCCCACAAATACACATGTATAAAAGTGATGTACAAATTACTTCCTTCAAGGAAATTCTACCAAAACGATTTTTTTCCAAAGTATATTCGTTTAAAACAGTGGCTATTTTGTTTTGGCACAGCAGTATTTTATAGGTGTTTAGGACTGTTTATGCTTCTTGAGAACGAGTGTGGTATAGTTATAGCCAATTGTTCTTGGGCTCAACTGACCTGTGTTCAGGGCCATGATGGGACTCTCACGCAACTTAATCCATATACTCCGCCTCTCCCGAATTTTCTGGTAACAGTCCTTGGAAAATTGTTGTCCTGTTTTCATCTCTCGTTTGACCTTGGGAACATCCTGCATAGCCCAGTTTAGCTTGAGCCGGTCTGAGCTTGGGAGCTAAGGGGGCTAAGCAGTGTTAGCCATGGTCAGACTTAGATGGGAGACCAGAGGAAGGCAATGGCAGACCACCTCTGCTCTTCTCTTTCCTGGAATGCCCTGGGGAGGATGGGATTGACGTGAGTCACTTGCAGCTTCATGACATGTTCTTCTTTTTGACCTTGAGAAAAGCCCTATGGATGATTTCCATTCATTCATCTGTGATCTGCTAAAGAGTTGTAATTCTTCAGGGTCCATCTCTCTCTCTCTACATCTTGTTTGCTAATCCATACACATACACGCTCACAAACAGTAAGCGGCATTCAGTGTGCATCAGGATTGTGTAGTGGTTAAAGTGTTAGATTAAGGTGCAGGAGATCTGGGTTCAAATCACCTAATTTGGGTTCACGTCCCCACTCGACAATAATATTTGCTGGGTGACTTTGGGCCAGTTACCTTTTTTCATGCTAACCTACTTCACAGGATTGTTGTGAACATAAAATAGGGGAATGGAGAGCCATATATGCTGCCCGTACCTTGAGGGAACAGTGGAATAAGCTGTAGACACCCTGAAGAAGCACATTTTGAGCACCTGATACATATAGACTGTGACACATTAAGTGTTTTCTTAACTTTTTAAGACAGTGCAGGACAAGCTAGTAAATGAAGGCAGGAAAAGGTATAGAACCTTTTCTAGGGGGTGGGGGTTTGGAAATTAATTCTTGGTGTGAGCTTTGTGGTGTTAACAAGCATGTCCCCATTTTCTAGCTGTTAAACTTAGGCCTGGTAGTTCTGTCCCTTGAATAGAGGCATAGTATGTGGAAAATAACACATGGTGGTAAATAACACCCTATTAAAGGAACAGAACTACCACCAACAATCGTAGTACCGATCCTGGCCCTTAATGTTAACATCTGACCTGTGCTGTTGCATGACTTAGGAAGATTACTGAGCTGAAAAACTGTGTGTTGTAAGTAAGTATGCACTTTAGTACACCATCTTAATTAATTACTGACATTGTCCAGCACTTTATAATTTTATGATTTTAACTGTAATTGAACTGTTTAAATGATTCTATGGCCCCAGTCACACGAGAGGATTTGCCTCGCGAAACTAACGGGTTGAGGGCACATCAAATGGGTGGGATCATACGGCAACATCTGGGAAGCGTAGCGCACCCAGCACCAACCCATACCATTGGCCTGAAGAAGTGGATTTAAAAAGTACCAGCAAAAGGGTAGTAGCAACTAGAAAACGCGGGTCAAAGGTGAGCGTTGGATCGCGGAAGCAGAGATAATCCGGTACATCCGGCACCCACATGAGTCCCGTCGCACTGGATGTGTTTTTCCCAAGCCTCCACAGTATGTGAAGAAACATCAGAGTGCACATGCGCAAGATCCCTTGATTCGCTTCAATATCGCCGGTGTGATCGCCGGCTATTGGCATCTGCACGGCATCTTGGGGACCATCTGATCACGCTACCGCACATCTTTTTGCCCCGGCTCTACTTTGCCTCCCTTCAGCAGCGCAGTATCCCACTCATGTAACCGGGGCCATAGTAGCTTTTAATGGTCACTGTGAACCAACCAATGTAAGCCACCCCGAGTCTGTCTGCAGGGAGGGCGGGGTATAAATTTAATAAAATAAATACATTTTCTTGCTGGTTTTTTGGTAACTCTGGTTTGAAGGCATGTTAAACAACTGTGGCTTTCTCTGAGCATAAAAGAGAAAAAAAATCACATCTTTTGAGGCACTGGGTGCCAATGTGATAAAGTGCTGCGCAATAACAGAATATATTTCTTGAGGCTTAAAGTGTTTGCTGTCTTCAGTTGCAGTACAGCCCTCTTGGAGCTAATGGGACTTGTTCTACTGAACGTCATCGCAGTTTCAGCCTTTGGCAAGATAATGACTGCTTCAGTGTTTTTCGCTGCCTTGCCTTGAAACTTTCTGGTCATCAGCAGAACAGGCCTGACTGTACCTTGTTGCCTTGGTATCTCTCATTTTAGAAACTGTGGCATTATGTGACTGTAATAACTATCTGAGAGAACGGCCTGGAGTTATGCTGTGTTGCGTGAGGTCCTGGTGGCTTTGGTTGTGAATGCCATGTTGCGTGTCTGGTCTTAAGTGCAGCAGCCTTCGGGATAATTGGGAGAATTCTTTCATAGATGGCATCCCGCCCTTTGCCATCGGTTAGACAAGTTGGCCTCAGCTGTCAGCTGTGAGAAAGGAATGGCTGTGGGGCCAGAGTCCTTTTCCAACTGTGGTGGTTTGCGGAGGGATTTAATTTGTTCCAGCTGGCCAGCAACTCTGTCTCTCTGCCACTGGGTGATGGAAGGGAAGCCTTCAGAGCCAGCCCTGTTGTGCGGAAGTCTGTGTGCATTTCATTAAGGAAGGACAGGACTCAAACTTGCTCCCCTGCCCTCTTTCTTTTTCTTTTCTTTTTTTTTGTTCTTGCTATTTCAAGTCTTGCCATGAGGTAGTTTGAGAGGAATGCATAAATATATTTGCAAGGGTAGCAGAAAAGGCTTTCCCCTGGCAGGACAGTGCAAACGGAACAGTAGTTAACCCTCGACTCAATCTTTTCTTCAAAGAAGCTCTGATTAGGAATGTACAAACATATCTTTTTCTGCCGTTGCTGCTGCTGCTTCTTTTTTTCCTGGCATGTTGACATCGTGAACTTTTTACACTTTGACCATCTTTGCTGCTGTTTTATACCACTTTGACGCCGTTTTGAGCCGTTTCTCCTTTAGCTGTAATCAAAGCCAAAAATGGCATTAAAAATTATATAAGGTTAGCAGGGAAAAAGGGTGCGGGGGGGGGAATAGAAAAATGATAGGAAAATATAGACTTGCAGGCTTGATTTACACAAGGGAGGAGTGAATTCAGAACAGGAGGATTTTCAAATGAAAATCAAATGAGATTCCCAAATGCAGCAGCCTTCCTGGTTATGGAGGCCCATGAAAATTCGCCGATGTATTAGGAATACATTTCCCCATGGCAAGCAGAAAGCCAGTTGTTCATCTGACAGTTCAGGTAGCTCATGAACATGTTGACATGCTTGCTTCCTATGCATACAGACAGTCGTACACAGTGTACATTAATTCCCCCATCCAAGGCTGCTGTCTTGCCATACTACACCAATTGAGAAGGGGCCACAGTTCACTGCTAGAGCACTTGCTTTGCATGCTGAAAGTCCCAGGGTCAACCCTTGACATACCTACATAAAAGGGTCAGGCAGAAGGTGATGTGAAAGATTTCTGCCTGCAGCCATAGAAAGCCGTTGCCAGTCAAGGTGGAAAATACTGTCTTTGATGGACCAGTGCTCTGATTCAGTATAAGACTGCTTCACATGAAGTTTCATGTGTATGTGTACAATCAAGGCTTTTTTTGTAGAAAAAGCCCAGCAGGAACTCATTAGCATAATAGGCCACACCCAACCAGCAGAAACTCATTAGCATATTAGGCCACACCCCCATGTTGCCAGAAGTGTGGTCATTCGGCCACACCCACCTTTTGCTTCTTATTCTGTTTACCTTGTTTGTTGTCAAAACCCAGGGCTTTTTATAGCAGGAACTCCTTTGCATGTTAGGCCACACACCCCTAATGTAGCCAATCCTAATGAGTTTCTGCTGCTGGGTGTGGCCTGTTATGCTAATGAGTTCCTGCTGGGTGTGGCCAACTTGGGAGTCAGCCGGAACTCCGTTCCTGTGCGTTCCTGCCCAAAAATAGCCCTGTGTACAATACTTGATAGACCACAGTCTTACTCTGAACAAGGCAGCTTAGTGCATTCAGTGTTTAAACAAAGAATAAGCAACAACAGCCAGTCATCGAGAAATAAGCACTGCACAATTTCTAATTCTTTTACTTTCTTACCATTTGATGGTTTGTCTGCATTGGTCTGATCAACAGCAATAGCTGCTGATTTTGACTGGATAGTCAACAAGCCCTTATGTATTCTTAAAGAGCTAGGAACAAAAAGTACTTGATACAAAGGGAAAACTCAAATAAAGTCCACAAATCCTTTGTATAAAAAAGCTTCAGGAGAGCAAAGGTTCTACATCTTGTATGAGCAGCAGCTATACATGGCTGGCTTCACTGCTGTGTTCACGTTTTGCTTCTTCAGATAGCTGGTACTCTTTAGCTGTGAAACTGAAAATACATTTCTATGTCACATCCACTATATTACAACATATTTACTACATCCCCGGTTGTCAGCACATATATACTCACTGAAATAAAGCTTCAACAATTCTCCTTCAACTAGTTTTCCGTTCACTCCACTAACAGGTTGTCTTTTTGCTGATTAGGCTTCTATAATAGTGGTTGTAGTTAATAAACAACATTCACCATTAAGTACGTGCTGATGACCTGGAGTCACAATATTCTGATACAACTTACATCAGTACATAATATCCTATTTTATATTTTTACATTTCTAAGAATAAAGTTTCTAATGAAACTGGTGGGTAAACCGAAGGAAGGGAAACTGACCTGAAATAACCTACTTATATACAACCAACAGAATTTTATAAGAAACAACTCAAATCAAAATCAGTGTTCAAACCATTAGGGATCAAGGTGTTTAATTTAAAGATCCACCTGTGTTCCTAGCAAAGTAATTCCTTCATAGCCAATGGACGTTTTGAGTCTGCAACAAAGAGCACACCACATCTAAACTGGTCTTCTTCATGGTTTTGAGAGGCAAAATGCTCCGTGAGTGGTGCTTCCATTGTTTGTCGTTTATTTCTTGTGATGTGTTCCATAATTCATAATTTCAGTCTGGTGGTACTTCCAATGTGTAACCTTAAACAATCACACTGGATGAAATACACTACAAAGGCACTTTCACGGGTAGAACTTGCATTACTATAAACAGTTATGCCATTTAAGGTGAAGTTGTCACTTTCCCACATTACCTTGCAGACTTTACATTTTAAACAAGTGTCCTTTGGCCTGAGTCCTAACCTGCGTGTCCTCCCTTATATCTGATCTAAGTATGATGTCTTTAAGAGATTTAGTCCTTCTATAACCTGTCCTGGGTGGAAGCTGGCACCCTTCAATATCTCCAAGAAGTGGCCAGTATTTGGTAATAATCCTTTTAATAGAGAAGGATAGAGGAGTGTAGTCCATTGCCCATGTAACACGTAATGATGGAGGGGAAGCAATTGGTAAAGCCTGCAGAGTAACTTTGCTCTCCTGAAGCTTTTTTATACAAAGGATTTGTGGACTTTATTTGAATTTTCCCTTTGTATCAAGTACTTTTTGTTCCTAGCTCTTTAAGAATACATAAGGGTTTGTTGAACTTTAACAAAGATTTAAAACTGTTTGAATTGTTTTGTACAATATAACCCTCCTGTAAGTTGGCAACCCTAACATTTTACACAGCCCCATGGATGTTGTGGTTTTCCACCACTTGCCATCTGGCAGAGAATCAGTTTCACTATAGTCTCAATGCAGTCACAGCAGAAGGAAATGAAATTTCACCACCGCAGTTAATGCACAGCTCAAAGCTGCTCCACACGGTGGTCACATCGGGTGCTGAATATCAAAGGCAAGACAAGCCAGTCCAAAGTTTGACCTATAAGTAATTGCAGCTGGCAGAAAAATATATGTTCACCTGTCAAACATGTTTACTGAGAAGCTCTTTGCATCCCTGCTCATGTATAATGCACCCACTTATGTAGTGTCATTCATTTACACCAAGTATGCATACAATCTAACAGTTGACTACAGCTGCAACAGTGCTGTTCTTCTCTTTATCGGCCAACTGCCCTATCTTGCTCTTGCAGCTGCTAATTAAAGATTTAACTGAATAGCCAAATGAATGTCATAAACATACCGTAACACTTGAGCAGCTGAACAAATGGCTGAGAGAAGGACACGGGGTCTTATTTCGATATGATGACATCACAATACTTTCAGTTATGTGCTATGAAGATTTTAAAATCTAGACTTTAATCATGACATAAATAGGCCATATGATAAAAATGGGGCTGCATTCTTATCCAGTACCCCCCTCCCCGTGCTTGGGCTCTAGACATGATCAACAGAGGAACCTCCACATCCAGGTGTACTAAGCCTGAACTTACAAGATCTCAGAAGCTAAGCAAGGTTAGCCCTGGTTAGTATGGGAGACCATCGAGGAAGTCTAGGGTTGTGACTAGGGTTCCCAAGTACTTACCGCATGGGAGCAGGGGACGCATGCTTCCCAGCTGGACCAATCCTCCCTGTAACGCACCATGCTGTCGCCAGGAAGTGACGCCAGGCAATGCTCTGGCAATGGGGCTGTTTCCAGCCGCATTGCCAGAGTGTTGCCTAGCATCACTTCCTGGTGACAGCATCATGCATGTGTCTTTCCTTCCCCTGGGGATGGTCCTGCCAAGATGTATCCGTCCCCCGCCGAAATATGGTAAGTTCTTGGCAATCCTAGTTGTGACTCAGAGGCAGGCAATTGTAAACCACCTCTGAACATCTCTTGCCTTGAAAACCCTATGCAGTCGCCATAAGTCAGCTATGACTTGATGACAGGAAAACCCAAAAGATACATGCAGGTACTCTGTGTTCTGCTACCATGATGCCATCTATTCATTCACCTATGGGAATATTTGTCCATTTGTTCATCCATTTGTTTTCTGTAGTTTTCCCTCTGTCTATCTTCACTGTAGTATTCACCGTAACATTATGGGGGGAAATTATGCTTCACTCTTCAGAGTAGTCCAGCTCCCTTAATAGTTTGTGGAATTGTTTTCTTAGGTGGGAGTGTATGAGAGGCCCACAGTACACAGGGGAAATTCCAGTTCAGCAGCATGGCTGAACAAACTCATATTTTGGACACAGAATTCTAGTTTGTACCAAGCTGCCCAATACTGAGTCAGAGCAGTGCTGCCAAATCTGATTGGTAGATGCACAGTGGGATCTTGGATAGATATAGCGGCTGACCTCCAATTGGGGCCTGGAAATTTCATAGAATTACAACTGGTCTCCCCTGATCAGTTTCCCTGGAGAAAATGGCTGCTTTGAGGGTGGACTTTATGGCATTATACCCCACAAAGGTTCCTCCCCTCCCAGGCCCCCTTCAGTCACCAGGAGTTTCCTAACTGAGATTTGGGTAGAGGTCTTTCCCAGCCATGCTACCTGAGCTAGCTGGAGACATTGGGAATGATCCTGGGACCTTCTGCATGCAAAGCTTGGTGTGATACTTCTCAGTTTGGTGCATTCTCACCATCCAGATGGTGAAAAGAAAAACGTAAGATGGCTCCAACATATGCCAAAAGGGTTAGTTTAAAGGCTTAATTTAAGGAGCGGAAAGGTAAGCCTTGGTACAGAAAAATACATAAAACTTATAAATAAATAAAATTACTGTATCACCTTTTCACTGCCTAAGTGGTTCCAATATGGTTATTTCTCTCATTAAATACTATATCTAAATCTCTCCCTTCCATCCTGGAACTCAGAGCAGTATAGCTGGCTGTGAGGTTTCCTTAGGGTTCCCAGACCCCTGGTCCAGGCGGGGGGGTCCCCCGATTTTTGGGGCTTCTGCCCACCCCTGCTGCCATCATATCGGCAACATCATGCAGCAACACTCTGCTTCTTGGGCAAAACTGTATAGTTTGAGCCCAATTTTAACCATAGAGTTTGTCAAGAAGGTAGTCCGCATGACATCATTGCATCGAGAATGTTGCCACCCACTCCTGGGCTGCCTCCCCAATCCCTCTGCTGGCATGATGATTGCACCTGGCAACCCTAGGTTTCTTGCTTCATCCTCACAGAACTGCTGTGAGGAAGCTTTGGCTGAGGGAGAACAACTTGTCCCAACGCCACATGTTGAGAGAATTTAAAATCAGGCCTCCCCAGCTATCTCCAGCACCGCACAGCCTGTCAGTGAATTAAAGGATAAACTGGAGCAAGGGGGCAGGGAGAGGTGTTTTTGCTTTCCACTGAGGAACCAGAGAGCTGCAATATATTTCTGTTTATTCTTTCGTTTTACAGTGAAATGATTGAGTTAAGAAAACAGTCTGGTGGCAATCCAGTCAGATTTAAACACTTTTATGGTCTGTTGACATCAAAGGGAAAGATTTAAGCACTGAAATAAATGGGATTTTTACAAGTACTCAATTTTGGTTAAATTGGTGAATTCTGAGTCTCTGATGTAGGGTGGAGACTGTGAATGTATCTACACTGGGTAGCTAAATAAATTGTCATTTCATTCCCTCAAGGACCCTGGGAGACCTTGCCAGAAGTGGCATCTCATCCTCCTCAAACTCCCCCTCCCCAGGCAACCCCTCAAAATTTTCCATCGTTTTCTGAGGCAGTGCTAGCAAGCCTAGCTGGGGATCACAGGGCCTTCACAGGCAAAAGGGACGTTGGATCATGAACTGGAAGAGACCGTGGAAAATTTGGCAGGATCCCACCTCATATATGCCCTGAAAAACTTCAGTCTCCAGGCCTAGGATTTCCTACCTCTTACAGTGTTAATATATCGTAGACATTTACAAGGCAATAACATTTATTATAATCTGCTTCCTTCATAAATCTTGGCCAAACTCCATCCAGAAATCCAATAAACTAGCAGACAGGTGAATCAACATTTACATGTTTAAAAGACTGTACTATAAAGAGCCTAATGCAGTTGTCTCTTTTTACAGTTGTGGAATCCAGAAGTATGGATCTTTGGCCGTTGCTGTTTACTTTGGCACTGGTGTCTGCAAACAAATCTCTTTCCACAAGTGTGGGTGAGTATTATGAGGAAATACCTTTCAGACATTGACACTAAGCCCCGTTTGATGTACTTAGCATAAGAGATTTACACAGTAATCCTATGCACAGTTACCTCAGTCCAAGTCCATTGAAATCAAAGGACTTAAACTGGAGTAACTCTACATAGGATTGCAGTGTGAGTCACTGCAGTGTGTGTCACTGCAGTGTGTATGCTATGGCTGTTTATGGTACCAATCAAAAGCTGGCCTAGATAAATGTTTCTTACAAGCTTGGTTCAGAAATTTAGCATTAAATCACATTCTAAAGAGCTATCCCTACATAACCTGTTGAGATCTTAATCCTTGCTATAGGTGTTGTAGGTATCTGTAGCAAAGAGCAGGGCCTTTTCAGTAGTAGCTCCATGACAGTGAACTGACTTCCTTCAAATGATGCAATTGAGCATCTCCTTTAGCTGGTTTTTGGCTTTGCTTTGGCTTCTTTACAAGCATGCTACTTTGGGAACCATCCACATGAAGTGGTCCTCTTATTTGTTATGCTTCCACCATTCCCCATTGCTTTGCTTCAATCTTTTCCCAAAGCCGGTTTGGGAAAGATCACAGTCGAAGCACCATGTGCACTGGAAAGTGCACATTTTTCAAAGTCCCACCCACATCAGTGCCATGTGAAGAAACTGGACATGAGGGACAGATGCTAGCTCAGCCTTCTCACTGCCAGTTTTCTGTATGTAGAAATGTGTTTCTGTAGAGGTTTTTTAATGTGGGAGTATTTGTGTGATTTCATCCACAAACTGGTAGATGTCAGTCAAATATACCTTCCTGCTCTCATATAATGCAGTCGTTAATTCTCCTGATAGTATATTTTTTATTAGGCAGAAAGTTTTTCATTTTGTTGTTGTTGTTGAGATCTGTATTTATTTTATTTTATTTGGAATTCAGTCATTGTTTATTTTATTCCAGTTTGGTTGCTAATTTAGCCCTCTGTTCTGGTTGTAATACGTTGTTTTATTCTGCCTGACTCAAGCCAGCTCGCAGTAGAAAAAACAACGGCTCTCCCAATAGCACAATATTTGACTATGGGTAACTTTGGTGCTGGTATTTCAAACATGTTGCAGCAAAGAATGTGAAGATGTTTAAGATGCTAGATGCCACTAAGATGCCACGAAGAGGAGCATAAAAAGCTGTAGGCCTTCACAAAAGGTTACCCCTGTGCAGGTAAACTCGGATCTGGCCACTTTTCAAAAATGAAAAGGAGTTTTGGGAGGGGGGCAATATAAAGCAGAAAGTTAGGGGGAGAAGTGGTGGATATGTGAAGATATGTGAAGATAACTTCTCAACACAGCCTCCAGGTGGGTCCTGGGGATCCCCCAGAATTACAGCTCATCTCCAGACTAGAGACATCAGTTCCCCAGGAGAAAATGGATGCTTTGGATGGTGGATGCTATGGCATTGTACCCCACTGAAGTTCCTGTGCTCCCCGGGCTCCACCCTCAAACCTTCAGGTGTTTCCCAACCCGGATCTGGCAACCCTACCCCCCATCGGTGGCCAGGGGGGACCTGGCAACCCTACCTCAACAGCTCCCACACCTTCACAGCACATTTTTATGCCACAAAACCCCAGACATTTGTATATGAGTGTAAAAATTAATCTCAAACCTTTTGGTGGGAATAGTAGTGGTAGGGAGATATGCGCCAAAAAGTGGTGGGTACATGAAGGGTTAAAGGATGAGGACATAAAGGGAAACTTAAGATGTCCTACACACACACACACTACACATACACACTCACTCACTCATTCACTTCCAAAACTGCCCTTTCTTTTAAACTTCTGCATTTTGTTCGATGTATTGGAATGTAGCATTCAGTTTCGCCTGCAGATCCACTATTCTGGAAGAGCTCCCCTAAGTTATCATAGCTGGGAAGGGACACACGTAGTTTCTGTTTTCCATACATCTCATAGCATGGGTTTGCCGCTAAATACTTAGAATTCGTATAGCATTTTCATGTATTCTGAGTGCTTCATGTTGTTATCCTTTTGCCATCCTGTATGGTAGTTTTTGTTACTGTTGTTGTTTCGTCCATATAGCAGATACTGGACTGGGTTTTATGAGAACGGTTCTCTGGAGGCCACACAGGAAGTTCATGTCAGACTTAAACTGGGGACTTTCTGGCGGGTGGTGTGACAGTGCATCCTGAACAGTTATTAATTCATTATTCATTTAAAATACTTCTGTTTCCATCGAACTCAGGGTCCCCAACACAGCGAAC
Source organism: Gekko gecko (assembly GCA_029375565.1). Classification (NCBI taxonomy): domain Eukaryota; kingdom Metazoa; phylum Chordata; class Lepidosauria; order Squamata; family Gekkonidae; genus Gekko; species Gekko gecko. Next base: position 32,716,128 of record JAPDNY010000007.1, read on the forward strand.
ATTTCAACTATGTAAATAATGAAACAAATAAAACACGAACAGGGAGAAGGGCTAATAAGAGTTAGTGACGGAATGCCAGACAAAGCCAATTAAGTCTGGAACCAGGTACTGTGAGCATTTTAAGGGACTCATAAATTTATTTTTCTTATTGATACTTAGCTGAAATAGTATATTATGGTTTCCAAAAAGGCATGTAAAGAATGGTGGAAAGGGCATAGTTCGATGGAACACTGATTTTGTATTAATATATATATATATATATTAAATTCTCTTTATTGAAATTTGGAGAATAACAACAAACTGTAGACATACAGTGAACCAATAATATCCAGTAAAAACATAGCATCAACAAGGATAATTCTATGAGTCATTACATTTACGTTCAATTATTTCAAATCATAAGGGAGAAAGATAAAAGTTAGTGTAAGTAACTAAAATGTGGAAACGACTACAGCAGAATGTGTCAGGGTTATATTGGTATATTTAACAGAAGCATTTCACCAAAGCAACAAAGCATCCATCACCCAAGGAATGTCTGATTGTTTAGAAAGATATTCTAATACAGGGTACCATATTGGCGTGAAGTTGGTGCGGGTAGGGAATTTATCAAAGCGCGTAAGATTATCCGAGAGTTTGACTATAATATACAAATCCCACAACTTTTTATGCCATTGTGAAAGTTGTATTAATATTTTTGATATTTTCCTTTGTATTGATTCTGCACACATGCATACATATGAAACAGTAGAGCTTTTATGTGGTTAGAGACCACTGAAGAAGCCTGCTCTGGCAAACCATGTTTGGTCATTTAAGGCTACTCATGCAATTGCTTTCTTATTTATGAACATTTTGTACATCTATTCAGGGGTGGTCTTAGCCAGTTGGCAACAGGGCTACCTGCCCAGGCCCCATGTTTGAGGCATTGACTATACACAGCCCCACCCCCTCAACTTTGCGGGGAAAGAAGAACAGTCTCCTGACGCTGCTCGCACCTGCCCCATCTGGATTTTGAAAAACAATACAAAAACACTGCAATTGAATTTTATGAATATACTTAAATGCAACTCTTAAGGGTATCTTAAAGTTCCATTCACAATGTTGTGAATGCTGTTACATCAGTCGACATCCTAATATCCCTTGCATACATTCAGTTTTCTAATATACTATTCTGAAGAAGAAACACACTAAAATACATTAAAATACAGAGGATTTAATAGTCCTTCTTGTTGAGAGGATTGCAGTTTAATTTTGTTGTACTATGTATTATTATTATTATTATTATTATTATTATTATTATTATTATTATTATTATTATTATTATTATTATTATATGTGAGGACTGAATGAGTTGGCATATGTAATGAGATAAGAAACCAATATCCCTGTTGAGTCCTGGGGAGGTTTTTGTTCCAAGTGTTGTAATAACTTGTAATTCAGCAGTTTCCCAGATATTAGAATGTCTGCTGACAAAAACAGCATTTTTGGAGGAGGATGTAGTGTTAAGTGCCCTCTATGTCTGAGAGGAGAGAATAAAGATTCCCAGTCACTTCCCACAATTATAAAAGACACCTTTAAACATTTAACTGCTAGTTGCTGTAGATTTTCTGGGTTGTGTGGCCATGGTCTTGGCATTGTAGGACCTGACGTTTCGCCAGTAGCTGTGACTGGCATCTTCAGAGGTATACCTCAGAGATGTATCTCTGAGGATGCCAGTCACAGCTACTGGCAAAACGTCAGGTCCTACAGTGCCAAGACCACGGCCACACAACCCAGAAAATCTACAGCAACTAATGAACTCCAGCCGTGAAAGCCCTAGTTTGACATATTTATTGCTTTACAGCTGTTGACCTTATAACCTTAACTTGTTATTTAGTGTCACTCTGCATATCTTGATCATCATCATGTTGCAAGTTAATTTGCTTTTCATTCTCTGGCTATAAGTTTGAACCTTGACTGCCATTCTAATGTATTTGATAAAGAGTGCATGCACACGAAAGCTCGTACCTTGAATAAACTTTTGTTGGTCTTAAAGGTGCCACTGGACTCTAAAAATAATAAATATAGTTAAACAGGATAAAATGGCAAAGTATAAAAAAGCAAACAACTCACAACTGATAGCAGTGGGTCCATCCTTAAGCCCCAGAAATAGGCTCAAACGGGAAAGGCCTGATGGAAAACCTTAGCCTTACAGGCCCTGAGGGGGGGCACTAAAGTCACTGTGCTTCCCTTTGAACCAGAAGGCATAAGCACACTGTTGTGTTATGGAATATGCTCAGTTTCCTTCCGTTCCGCTGCTAGCAAGTTAGTTCACCTCTCAAACACTCTCAGCTTTAAGAGGCTTTAGTTCTGCAACCCCATATGAGAAGTTTCTCTGCCCGCCCCCATGCCATTAGCCACGTATACTCTCTAAACTCTTGCCTGTTACATGACCTTCCATACAGTATCTGTCGTTCTCATGGGATTTGTGTAGCTTTCCAAGCACAATAAAACATGGCCACAGAGAAACCTGTTAAGATCACTGACATGCTACATTTTTTCCCCCAAAAGAGAACACACATTCCGGGCTGACCTTCCAGTTGCCATCTGCAAGCCGTCTGGCACCTTCCCGACATGCCTTGGTCCAGCTGCTACTGAGAGCCCTCCACTCTCTGCCTACCGGTGGGGCTGTATGATTATCACATCTCCACAGAGCTCCCTCCCACTCCTGAGGCACGCCCCCAACATCTCCAGGAATTTCCCAAGCCAGAGTTGGCAACCTTACCAGTCCTCCTTTCCATCATGCCTGCATCCAGCATCCCAGCAAACATATACGTTTAACTTTAATTGTTGTTTATATAAGTATTTGATCCTCTGAGTCACTTTAGAAGCTCAGTTTGGCAGTTGTGCAGGATAAATAGTGTAATAAATCAGATGCAAGACCCAGTTCTGTCAGCGTTTGAACCACATGTTGCAGATGTTGCAAGAAGACGTGCCTTGTTCTAGAAAATAAGCAGTGGCCTCCTTCTGTACAAGAGTGGCGCTAATACGATATTTTGAACATGATTCACAGCAGACTTGCCACAACAGCTGCCCACTACTCTGTTTGCACCATTTTATATAATGTTAAGATCTGATTGCATACATTCACTTGTGAGATGGAAAAGGCCTTTCACTGTGACTTGGGCCGCATCTAGAAACAAGGCAAAAACATGTTATATTGGTAATTGGTATGGACATTGCGTCTTCCAAGGTTCCGCAGCTTGGTGCCTGTGGGCACTACGGGTCCTGTGAACAACTTTCCTGGCACCTGCCACATGTTTTCAGAAAGTGGACATGGCCAAGTGGTGCTTTCCTCCAGTAGAATTTCTAATTGGCCACTGGAGTTCTGATTGGCTGTGTAGATTTTTAAGACATTGCAGTGGCAACAGCCGCCACTGCCACCAAAACACAAGGGTCTTCACTGTGTGACTGAAAATACTTGTGTGCAAGAAAATATTTTTAAACAATATGTTCATTTTAAAAGGGCATCCTGTTATACAGAGCTTCTGCCTGAAATGTTGAAGAGTTACTATTGAATTATGCTTTGCAGTGTCCTCTTATGGGTTTTACTACCTCTGAATGCAACTAGGGGGATCTTTTGTTCCAAGAGGACACCATCCCCCCTCTCTCTCTGTCTCAGTCTGTCTCTCTGTCTCTCTCTGTATGTCAAGGAAAGTCTTCCTTAAATAAACTAACAGCACCAGTAACATCTGTATGCAGAATTCCAAAATCACAATATCCTAATGGTGATTACATCAAGCACAAAGAATGTGATTTTAATTCTGCCGAGATAATGTATCCAATTTGTAGAATAAACCAGTACGTGTCAAGCAAAGGGCAGTAGAACAGAAGCTTAGGAATGTGCCCTGGCTCATGGAACAACACATCATGAGTAAATTTAGGCATTTTCAAAACATGATCTCTCCCCTGTGGAAAAGGCTGGACACATCCTGTTTTGTTTTGATTCTGGAGTAAACTTTGATCCAGTTTTGACCTTTGTTGTACAGTTCAAGATAGTAATAATTCAGTACCCTACAAGAAAAAAAGTGGATAAAGAGCATATGATCAAGAAAAACAAAGCAGTGTTTGGACAATGTGTCTTCACAAACATTTATTTGGCTGTAAATCTTTGCTGTGAAAAGCTGCTGTTTTCTTATGCTGCAGGTTTGAATTTGCTGAAGGAAGTGCTGATCTCTTATGACTCACAAGTTACAAAGACATGGTACCGTTGCATTACATGCTGGCTGCCCCAAATTTATTCTTAAAATATAGGGACCCAAGGAGGAAAACCACCGATTAAAACACAAAACCAGGCTGGAAAGGGTTTTAAGTATACAGCACCAGCCTCTTGCATGGAACCCAGAAACAAATGGCCATCCAATGCAGTGATTGCAATATCTGTTTTATGTTATGTATATCTGTATCATAACACCTAGTAACCACTTGGCAGCACATTCTGAACTAATGGAAGCTTCTGGGTTGTTGTGACAGACTGCATTTTTAAAAGCTTAGAAGTGCTGTACAAACAGCTGAAGGACTGTGAAAGGTTAATTCTTCACAGAAACAGAGAGCCTTGAATGACAGGCTGATAGCATCAGCTGAGCAGAGAAAGACTTGAGAGCTGTACGCTGAGGAGGGAATCAGTCAGATTTCTGCCTTGACTGACTTGAGTCTGATTTTAGCCCTAGCTGAGAGGAGTCAAGTACGGAGAGTTTTGGAATTCAGCCTTAGCTGAGAGCAGTTTAACACAGACAGGAGAATTGGGGGAAAGTTGGCAAGGAAGTTTGGGAAGTAGATGAAGACTCCCATTTGGGCCAAAGAAAGGGGATAGAGCTTCTAGTGAAAGGAGAATTTCCTTACCCAGTCAAACAGGGAGTTAACTCTGAAGAGTGAAGAGATCCCTGGTCTGGTGTGGTTAGAAACCTTTGGAGATCTTAAGAGCCAGTTAAAAACTCAAGACAAGTACTGGTGTTTCAAGAGAAGGGGTTTGGGTACTGAAAAATATGTACTAGCCTTCTGGAAACCAAAAGCGTCAGAGATTACTCAAAGAAAGTGTACTAGAGTGTTTGGGAAAATACTGGAACAAAAGCCTCTCAACATAGAGATTTAAGTAATAGTGAATAGCTTAAGAAACTCTCCTTAGCCGGAAACATAAGAACTAAAGTCAGTGTATGTACTGATTTTACCTCAGAGTTATCTATATTGAAATTTTTAACCCCTGATTTCACTTGACCTTTCTCCCTATGTTGAATAAAATATTTTGTTAGTTTGGAATATAAAAGCATCTTGAGTGCCATTAAACTTGGGTGCTTCCAATCCTTCCCTCAAGTTCCTAGACTGAGCAAACAGCCAAAATATTATACTTTGACTGGGTGGGACAGCCAGAGTTCTTCCCTAAAGAAGAAAACACATTACTAGGGCAGCTCAGTCAGACAGGGAAAGAAAAATGCAGAAAAATCCTGCCTCTGAGAGGGAGGGAAGTAGACAGGGACATCATAGTTGCCTTCAAGGGCAGCCCCACATGGAGCTTGTCACAGTAGTCAGTCCTCTAGTTTACTCAAGTGTGGATCAACACACTCAGTCAGCTGAGTTAAAGAAAGGGGACAGTTCATAAGCCCAAAGAAAGTTTGGTTTTCCTTCACTACTTCTTTCTTTTCCATGGTCAATTCCATTTATTTATTTAGAGTCCCTTCCCTGAGTTTGATGGGGACTTGGAATAGAGCCTTTGCCTCTATGGATAATTGATTCTCTAGACTCAATTGTCCATCACCGTCTCTCTTAGCAGGTTTCTTATGTTACCCTGGATATCTATGAAACGTTTTAAGGTAGACAGGCATTTCATATTATCTGTTTTATTAGCAGTCCCATTTTAGATTAATAGTTTTATTGGATGATTTCCAGCTTTTTTATATGGGTTTTATTGCAAGACTGGTAGATATTACTGGTATAGGAAGAAAGATGACAAAGAAGCTCTCTCCAGTCATCTGTGACTGTTACCCTTGCAAGGATCTTGAGGACCAGTGGATCTGGGTGGTTGTAGGGATGATATCAGAAGTGTCGGGGAAGCAGAAAAGGCAAGCTGCATTGTGTATAAAACCTTTTTATTTTGTGACAGGGAAAAGCCTGGGCTGAAAATGAAAGCTAAAACTGGCTGCAAGCCTAGTGCTGCAAAGGTTTTACAGAGATGCAGCACAGCAAAAGAAAAAACACTAATCGGTTAAAACATCTCCTATTTCCTCCATTATATTAAAAATCCCTCATCTGGCAAGTGTTTGGGAGGGGGGAGTCAGTGAAGCCAATGGAAAAGTTGGCAGCCCTATTGAATAACCTTATTGCTTCCTTGTTACTAAGATGCCTAAGCAGTAGGGATGTGCAACTGTGTCCTTCCTGAGGAGGTTGTTTTGTATATTGTCGTTGTGGGCCTTCCGTTTTGCTCATTTTTGTTGTTGTATTTCCAGTTGGTTTCTTTTATAGCAGTTTAATGCCCCTTTAGTAGAAGAGGAGGAGGAGGAGGAGATTGGATTTATACCCTGCCATTCATTACCCAAAGGAGTCTCAGAGCGCCTTACACTTTCCTTTCCCCTCCCTACAACAGACACCCTGTGAGGTAGGTGGGGCTGAGAGAGCTCTGAGAGAACTGCTCGTGAGAGAACAGCTCTGAAAGAACTTGTGATTGACCCAAGGTCACACCAGCAGCTGCAAGTGGAGGAGCAGGGAATCAAACGATTAGAGTCCGCGTCCCTAACCACTACGCCAAACTGGCTCTCTTTATACACTATTCATATTCAGTAGCAGAAAAGAAAGTTAAAATTGCATAAATTTGAGGGGGGGGAACAAAATCAAACAGAAAATGTGTGAAAATCAAGATTTGCAGGTTTGGTTTACACATGGGAGAAGTGAAGCAAGGATTTTTGAGCCAAAAGTGTGAAATTCAGCAGCAGCCCACTGAGACTGTACAGATCCTAGTAGCTCTCTGGATTCAGCTCCAGATCAGAAGATTCCTCATTTAATCCTCAGAATCCCTGGCAAGGCCTTATGAAAGAGGCATAATTGCTTGCTTTCTACACTTACTGGAATTTCTGAAAATAGAGTTCCCAGTGGTTCCCAGAGCTACACCAAAGTGACAAGGGTAGCTCTAGCAATTTTCAAAAACTCTATGGAAAGATGGCCATAAAGTTTCTGGCAATTGCTAGAACTATTCTTGTCACTTCCCAGTAGCTCTAGGAATCATCAAGAACTCTGTGGTCAGAACTTCTCCCACCATAAGGAGTCAAATGGGAATCCTAGTCTTACCTCAAGTGCAAAAGAAAAGAATTGTCCTAACATAATTCTCAGAACAAAGAGAGCTTGGTTAACATGCAAAATGCTCCTTCTGTTTATGATCCAACAGGCTGTAACAGTAACATAAGCATTAGCATTAATTAGCGTAGTATTTAACACCTGAGCTTTACATCCTACTTAGGGCTGAATTTTCAAGTGCAAATTATGCATTTGCTGGCTTCACAAACATTTCACATCAGCATTTGTTTGGAAATCATCTTGGCGTATAAAAAGCCTCCTTGTAAAAGCTGCCAGCACTAACTGTAGAGGTCAATGTTATCTCCCTGTAAAAAAAATAAAATCAAAACTCAGTTGCTCGCGTTCAAATGGCTCTTCTTGGTCATGCCCAGCTGCACATCCTTGCCCCCTGAACTTAGGATGCAGGTAATACTGGGCCTCCTTGCTTGATCTTAGCAATGGTATGGTGGGATATATAGAGAAATTTATTTAATTTATATCCCACCTTTCTCTCCAGTGAGGACCCAAAGTAGTTTACATCGCTGTCCTCTCCTCCATTCTATCCTCACCACAGATCTGTGAGGTAGATGAGGCTGAGAGTGTGTGACTGGCCCAAGGTCAGCCAGCAAATTTCCATGGCATGAGTGGCTCTCAGGCAAGGCAGTGGTCTCTAAGCCATGTTGGGCCTAAACTGTTTACGGCTGTATAAAGGTCAAACTACATTTCGTGTTGGGAGTTCCAAGAAGGAGCTCCTAAGTGTTTGTTTTCCTTTTAAAAAGCAGACGTGGGGCTTCAGTTTGTATTGGGTGCTGCAGCGTGAGGCTCCTCCCCCTCCGGCTCCTCTGCTTCACCCACAGCCCGCTCGACGCTGACCCTCACTGAGCTGGCCACACTGAGTGTCCTTGTTGGGTGAGTGGGTGCCAGGTCGAGTGGGCCCTAGCCTTCCCAGGCATGGCAGCGGTGGCTCCTCCTGTAAGTGGATCAATTCCCCGCCCATTTTCTCTTCCTCTGTGGTATCTCAGGGTCTCAGGGTGGGGGTTCTTGGCATGGATGAGTCCAGTTCTGGGGTTTGGGATTATGGCTGGGCCAGGTGACATCCCTGGACACACTGCACACAGAGAGGGGGCTTAAACCTTCCCCTCCCAGCCCCATTTCCTAACTTGAGTTGGATCTGCAGAACAAAACTTGTGGCCAGATATCAATGTCAGGTAATCCTGCCGTGAGATGGATGGAAGGGTAGGAGGGAGGGATGGTCTGCAACTTTTCACGATTGGAATGTAGGGAGGTGTGCAGGTTGCCTAGGAGACCAGACTTTCACGGCCTGGGCAGCCTGTTATCTCACCAAATGTCCTTGGTCTCACAGTCCTTGTTTTCTCTGTCTGAGACAGCTTTGGGGCAGTTTGGTTATTTACTGCTTTACCACTTTCGCACCTCTTCCCCGTGCAGGCTTAGTGACCATTGGTAGATGGAGGGGGGGGGTATTTCGAGCAGGTATAATTGTAGCTGCTTCTTTTGTTTGAGTCATCCCTGACAAAGAGGTGTTAATGTGCCTTTAGAACTACTTTCAATAAATGCTATCTTCTTCATGAAGCCTGGTGTTTGACTGACTTTCTGAAGTGCCTGACAATCAGCTGTCATGAGCCACTGCTCTCTTTTCCAGATAGCAAGAGTCCAGCTCATACGCTCATACCCTGCCACAAATTTTGCTAGTCTTTAAGGTGCTACTGGCCTCTCGCTCTTTTCTACTGCTGCAGACAGACTAACGCGGCTACCCAGCTTGATGGATCTGCAGAGTTGCTGTTTTCCCCCCACTGATGCCAACATAAGTGTCCTGACCAGAACCTTTATAGGAACCTGTATGCCAAATAGCTCCACAAACGGGAGTCGGTTGGAATGCCAAAATTATTCTCGTCCCCTTCCCCTGCCACCACCACCACCTCCCTCGCAGAGGGACAATTTGCTGAATGGCAGGGTAGAGGCTGCATGACTTCCTTGGGCCAGGCAGTGGCCATCTGTGGGCTGGTCTCCTTCTCCCCATCCTTAGGCTGGCTGGGTCCAGGCAGTGGGGTGGGGCTAGTATTTGCTCCCATGCCATCAGTCCACCAGGATATTTCCTAATGGTCATAATGGCCAATCCATCCCTGCTCTCAAGTCCATTTCAGGTCAGGAAAATGGCTCAGGAGGGAAGGCTTAAGAACTCCCCACCCCATGCACACGATGGTCTCCATTCAGATTCTTACTCCACCACACACCTGCTTCTTAAACGGAAGGAAAAAGCTTGGGATGTCGTTGATAGAATTCCCAGCTTCATGTCTGGTTTGGGCCAAATTCAAAACCAGTTTCTGAGATGGAACTGCAGGAGGTACCTCCAAGTTGTTATCTCACTTCATTTAACTGTCCTTTGAGATGCAAAGGTCCAAATGAAACAACAACACATCTTTCCTTTTCCAGAAAGTTTTTGGGATGGTGTGAGCATGATTAGAGGAGGAATATCATGCTGGTTGGGGGATATAAGGGATTTTTTTTTAGACCAGATTTTAATATTTTATATCTGTTGTTTTAAAGTTTATTATATCAAATTATTTTTATATTAGTTGCTGTAGATTTTCTGGGCTGTGTGGCCATGGTCTTGGCATTGTAGGACCTGACGTTTCGCCAGTAGCTGTGACTGGCATCCTCACAGCTACTGGTGAAACATCAGGTCCTACAATACCAAGACCACGGCCACACAACCCAGAAAATCTACAGCTACTATTGAACTCCGGCCATGAAAGCCTTCAACAACATGTTTTTATATTGTTGTTACCTGCCTTGGATTCTGAGAGGCTCCAGAGAAGGGCAGACATATAAATATTTTAAATAGATAAATGGATTTTCTTTTTCCACCATTACCTTAAATTTACCTACGCTGAACCATTTGCCACACTGTTGCCCATTTGCCCAATTCAGAGGGTTCATTCTGTATCTGCCTTGTCCTTCCCCAAGCAAAGTAATTTGAAATAATCCACAAATTTGGTCACTATATTGCTCACCCCTAAATCCAGATCATTTATGGACCAATTAAATAGCACCAGTCCCAATACTGATGCTTGTGGTCCTCCAGTCTGAGAACTGTCAGTTTATTCCTACTCTCTGCTTCCTGTTTCATCAATTTTTAATCCATAAGAGGATGCATCCTCTTATCTCATGACCGCTAAACTTACTCAGGAGTAAGGTATCTTGTCAAAAGCCTTTTGGAAGTCCTTGTCTATAATGTCTACCAGATCACCCTTATCTTCACGCTTGGTAACTTGCTCAAAGAACTTCAAAAGGTTGGTGAAGCAAATTCTTCCCTTTGCAGATGCCATGCTGGTTTTCCTCCAGCAGGCTTTGTTCCTCTTTGTGCTTAATAACTCCATCTTTAATAACAGTTTACACAGAATTGCCTGGAACAGATGTTAGGCTAACTAGCCTGTAATTCCCTGGATCTCCTTTTGAAAACTTTACAACTTTCCAGTCTTCTAGTACAGGGGCTGATATTAGTGACAAGCTACTTAATGCTGGTTAGTAGATCAACAAATTGGCTTTTGAGTTCCTTAAGACCCCTCCCACTGTGTTCCATATTCTCACCCACTCATTGAGGCATTTAGTAAGTTGTATTTATTGATGTCTTGGTGTTGTTAGTATTATATTTATTAATGTTTGGACATGAAGCAATCTTGCACTGTGTTTGCTTTAAAAGTTTCATGATAAAAACAGGAAAAATGAGAAAGGTCTCGTGGGCTGAACATATAAAACTGCCCTATAGTCTTTATTTAATTCTATCTACAGCCCACTTTTTCCCCAAATGGGGACCCAAAGCACTATACAGCACTGTTCTCCTCTCTTCCATTTTATCCTCACAACAAGGAGGGTCCATGGCTCAGGTTCAGTCCCCAGAATCTCCAGTTGAAAGGACCAGGGAGTAGGTGATTTAAGAGAACTGAGCCCAGAACTGCACAGTGCCACTGCTAGTCTGAGTAGACAGAACTGCCCTTGATGTCACAGTGGTCTGATTCAGTATAAGGCAGCTTCATGTGTTCAAAAACCCTGTGAGGTAGGTTGAGGGTAAAAGAGACTAACTGGCCCATGCCAGTACCATCAAGTCACAGCTGATTCATGGCGACCCCAGCAAGGGGCTTTCAAGGCAACTGAAAAGCAGAGGTGGTTTGCCATGGCCTTCCTCTGCAGAGTCTTCCCTTCCAAGTACCGGCCCTGCTTAGCTTCCGAGATCTGATGAGATCGAGTATTTCTTCCAACTAGCCCAATAAATTTCCATGACAGAGTGGGGATTTGAACCTAAGTCTCCTGGATCCTAGTCTGATTCCCTAACCACTATACCATGCTGATGCATGCTGGTCATTGGCTCATTTAGATGAGTACATTTACTCTGTCCGGCAGTGGGTCTCCAGGGTCTCAAGCCAAGGAAGTCTTTCTTGGCACTTGCTAGATGATCTCCTTTAACTGGAGATGTCAGAGGTTGAATGTTGGCGCTCATGCATGCACACCTGCTGGTCTGTGTCCCTTCCCTTAATATAGTATGCAAATCTAATCACGGAATCAATTAAAAAGAAAGATAATGCGTTCCTAAGTGGGTTGAGAACTCTAGCTTATTACAATCGCTGTGACATTTTCTGCCACTGCTGCTATATATATAATTCATAACGTGCCCAAATCTGGATTTAGTTTGACGAGCAAGGTCCCTGACTTACAGGCTTTCACTCCAAGTACTCAGTTGTAATGGTGGCTTTTTATAGAGCTTTGAGCAAGGAGTCTTTCAGCTAAGTATGCCATTGCCATTTCTCTGTTTTCATAATTTAAAAGAACGTTAGGGATTCCCCCCCCCTTTCTTTTTTATTTTTCAAATGAACTTCTGCTGACAATTTGTCCTTCCAAATTGCCTGGCACGCAATGAAAATGGCTGGAGTAATGAAGTTAAAAGGCAGCTGAAGCCCATTTAGGATAACATCCATTCTGCAGAGATGGAGCCATTATATGCAAATGCATCTGGTTAACAAGCGGCTGCGTTGATCGCATGCCAGGCACTTCCAAACACAGGAGCCAACTACTTTGCCACCCATGGCAACCCATAAACTATTATGCAGTTTCAGAATAGGGAGTTAAGAAGGTACGCTACAGCTGTCAGTACCACTGATTCACAGGAACCATTAGAGTGCTTTTGCAGTTTTGAAAACTGGATTGTGACTCTGTGGCACGGTGTACTAACAGGCTGAGTTTGTGCACACACTGTTTGCCCATTTGTCTATTACACTTTTGTTCCGCTTTCAGACTCTCTGTGTTTTGAAAGCGGATTACACAATCACTTTGGAAACAAGACCGTGATGCAGTGAATACACTACATCAGTTTTAAGAATGACTTGTTAACAGAAAGGAATGACGACAGCAGGTAGCATTGCCAACTATGGGTTGGGTAATTCCTGGAGATTTGGGGGTCGAGCCTGGAAATGACAGGGTTCAGGGAAGGGAGTCTGCCCTCCAAAGCAGCCATTTTCTCCAAGGAAACTGATCTCTGTCATCTGAAGATCAGTTGTAAGACTCCGGGCCCCACCTGGAGGTTGGCAGCCCTAGTTTAGAACTCAAAAAACATCGTCTCAACTGAATGTTTTTACTTGAGAAGAATCAACAGTTGGTGTTAAATGAACCTCCTAAGGCAGGGCATTCCCCAGCAATGGGGAAACAACTGAAAAGGCCCTGATCTTGGTGGATGTTACATATGGAAATCATGGTACCCTAAGCAGGGCCTCATTGCCATTGGGTGAAGCAGGACTGTAGACAGAGAACCCAGGGCCATACAGAGTCTTGCATCTCTCTTGCATCTCGCAAAGCTGTCAGTAGATTACAGTATATTTAAGGACATAGAATATTAACATAATAAATGTTTGCTATATTTTAGTATCCAGTGTTTAAAGCTGATATATGTATTAATAATAACCAGGGCTTTTTTTGTAGAAAAAGCCCAGCAGGAACTCATTAGCATAACAGGTCACACCCAACAGCAAAAATTCGTTAGCATATTAGGCCACACCCCCATGTTACCAGAAGTGTGGTCATCCAGCCACACCCACCTTTTGCTTCTCATTCTCTTTACCTTGTTTGTTGTCAAAACCCAGGGCTTTTTTGGTAGCAGGAAATCCTTTGCCTGTTAGGCCACACACCCCTAATGTAGCCAGTCCTAATGAGTTTCTGCTGTTGGGCATGGCCTGTTATGCTAATGAGTTCCTGCTGGGTGTGGCGAACTCAGGAGCCAGCCAGAACTCCGTTCCTGTGTGTTCCTGCCGAAAAATAGCCCTGATAATAACAAATGTCGATGCATGAGATCAGCAAATGGGTAAGCCACTGCGCTGAAGTCCAGACTTATATAGGCACAACCTTTATTGTCTGCAGTCATAAGAACATAAGAGAAGCCATGTTGGATCAGGCCAATGATCCATCCAATCCAACATTCTGTGTCTCACAGTGGCTAAAACCCAGGTGCCCTCAGGAGGTCCACCAATGGAGCCAGAACTCCAGAAACCCTCCCACTGTTGCCTCCCAAACACCAAGAATACAAAGCATCACTGCCCAGACATAGTGTTCCATCTATACCTTGTGGCTAATAGCCACTCATGGACTTCTGCGCCATATGTTTATCCTATGCCTTCTTGAAGCTGTCTGTGCTTGTAACCACCACCACTTCCCGCAGCAGTGAGTTCCATCTGTTAGGCAATGTAAACTGGTGTGTTGGTGGCCCTGACTTGTGTTGTCCCAGGACAGTTTGCCTGCCTCTGGACCTTGGGGCTAGGGTTGCCAGCTCCAGGTTGGGAAATAGCTGGAGAATTTGGAGGTGAAGCCTGAGGAGGGCATGGTTTGGGGAGAGGAGGGACTTCCATGTGGTATAATGTAATAAGAGTCCTCCTTTCCAAGTGGCCCTTTTCTCCAAGTGAACTGATCTATGTCACCTGGAGATCAATCAAAATAGCAGGAGGTCTCCAGCCTCCACCTGGAGGTTGGCAACCCTATCTGGGAGTTATGGGAGACGACTCTTCTGAAGTTCTTCAGGTTAAGACCATTTACAGTAGAGGTGGACAAATTACAGCATGGGAGCCACATCTAACTTTGTGGTAGTTTGCTTTCTTTACCCATTATCACATCAGGGCACCTGAATCGCATTGGTGAACATTTAGTTTGAAGTGGGCTGGCAAGCCACAATCTGTGATAATTGCGGTTGAGCGTCATATCTCCATCGAGGAAACTGTGGTTGAGGCATTCCTTTTGTCTCTCCACTTGCAAGGAGACGTGCTGTTCCCGTTGGTGTTCTTTTGGGGAGGCGGAGCTCGGTTCAGTAAGTTAAATAGTGATTTCAGTTGGCATTTGGGAAGTGGAAATTCTAGCTTTGGTCTTCTGTCGGCCATCCGGGTTAGTCCTTGTAGCTCCAGTTTGTCAATCCAAGTGAAAAACTCAGTAATGTTAAGGGTGCAAACAATGTGTTATTAATGTTAGAGCAGTCCTATTAAAGACACTATGCTTTCCTGCACAAGGTTGTAAACTACAACCTTTGCCTTTGTCAAAGGCACTAGGAGTTCAGCGTCTAATGGTTTGGCAATCAAGGAATGCTCTGCACATGAATAAGAGCAAAATGTTCCTTTGTGCTATAAGCTGAGCTCTGAGAAGAAAACTTCCTAACATCTGGAATTGTATTTAGAAACCTATGCCAAAACTTCCAGGCAAATTGTTGTGAGTGTGTAGTATTTCCTCAAATGTGGGTGTTTCCCCCCCCCTTCGCCTTAAGTAAGTAAACTATGCAAGAGGCTCACTGCATAACTTATTTGTTTTAGTGGTTGCACAGAGAACAGTTTGTAACAAAACATGATGTTTGAACCATTTGCAGCTGACAATATACATACCAAGAAATGTGTCAAGTGGTTTGTGGATCATCACATAAACTGCCTTTATGGCTTTATTAAAAAAGAAATTAAAGGAGAAGATCCTTGTTGCCGGGAAGAAAAAAAAAATTGGCTTGACTAGTTTGTGATTCTCATCTTGCAATTTAATTCTGTTATCTTTAAGGGAAACACATGCTCACACGCACCTTAGTAACCCTGAGCTGAAATATTGGATGTACCACTTAGTTTTGGTGAACAGGAATAAAATGATAAAGAACACTATATGACTTCTCATACTAGATTTTATTTTACCCCTATTATGTTTCAACCTTGAATAGCACTCCTGATGCGGTGCAAAACATTGTGTAATCTAGTTCTATTTATCAAGCTGGCTGAAGCTACTTGTAAAAGACTTGACTGTACTGACTGTTGTTAAAAAACTTTTTAAAA
Organism: Gekko gecko; assembly: GCA_029375565.1. NCBI lineage: Eukaryota > Metazoa > Chordata > Lepidosauria > Squamata > Gekkonidae > Gekko > Gekko gecko. The sequence continues at coordinate 32,731,775 of JAPDNY010000007.1, forward strand.
TCCCTTTAGCATTTATCACTGAAAGTTCCATTGAAATCTTTTTTAAAAAAAAAAAAAAGAAACTGCACTTATATTTTAAAAATAAATCAAAAAGTATATGATCCCTGATCTAGACTGAGAAAATGTTATTCTACACAATGGATCAGAAATACAAGGACAAGAGTGGATTGATAGGCAATATTGTTGGTAAAATCAGAGTGCCCGGTACTGTAATATGACCTTGAAGTGCTTCCCATTGAAAACTGAGACAGCTAGGGGAGGGAGTTAGAGGCAGGATACACCGGGATACCCTCTTTCAGTTTATACATTCTTAGACTTCATACCTACGAGCAGAATGAGGTGGTAGACCCTTGAGATGGTAGAATGGGGTGTATCTGTTGAGAATGTAGGTGAGGGGGTCACACTTTCCTGGGAATAAGCCCCATTGAACAACATGGTGCTTACCTCTGGGTAGACCTGCTTAGGATTGCTCCCTTACAGTGTAATTCTAAGTAGAGATACGCCCTTCTAAGCCTGTTGACTTAAATGGACTTAAAAGGGTGTGATTTGGATGGCACCGTTAGTTACTGGATTGGGCTATTGTTTGTACCATGCATGATCCTTCCTTTCCCTTGAGATGCTTTTGCATTATTTTTCCCGATACCTGATCTTAGGAACGCCAAGTGTTTGTAGCACATGCATTTATCAGACCTCCCAGCGACTGGATGAACTGAGATACAAAGTAAAATTTTTGTAAACTGCAAGACCTGCCTTTTTCAGCAGCATTTTGTCTCTACCTACGTTACTGATGAAAAAGTGGAGTCAGCAGCTAGCAGCCAGTGAGCAAAATCTGGCCCTGTGAGCTGCCAACAAAGTAGTAAAAGATGGTTGTGGATGGCAGCATTGTGTGCCATGGACGTTGCCTTCTAGCCTTCGTGGTGTGGTTGTCACATCAGGCTCTAGTCCTGTTTTACAAAATAGCCCTTTGGCCAGACTGGTTGCTGTCCCAAGAGGATAAGGTAAACATGACTGAGTTATCAAAGTCCCTCCTTCAATGTACTTCCTTTGTAGAATAAGGGTTGCCAGCTGGCAACTATAGGGGGAGGCAGAGACTTACCTTTTCAGCATTAAACCAACGCCATGATGTAATTTCTGGGGTGACCCAGTAGTCACATCATCACACTGGAGTGATGCTCTAGCATTCGCCCAAAATTCTGTGGTTTAACCATAGAGTTTGAGGTGCTAGAGCATCATCTGATGTGGTGGCATCACTTCTGGGTTGCACTGGATGTGATGTCATGGCATTGGTGCAACACCAATGCCCTCCCCAGCTGAGCAGCAGAGAGCTTTCAGTGCTATCATTCTATGCTAACCAGCTTTTCTTACAGCAAATGGAATCAGCTTGGGCAGTTTTCTATCAATCTAGAGCTTGCCAAAGGAAAGGTATTGCCTAAAAAAACCCTTTAAAATCTATTTGCAGAGTTGTTTTTTAAAGGGAATGTTTTGGTGGGAGAAAAATTAATGTTCTACCTGTTGCTAAGGAGGCTATCAGTGCTTTGGGGCAAAATGCCTTTTTTCATTAAATTCCTTCATAGGGTTAATAATTGATTACTGCACGCAATTTTGAGAAAAGTCCTTAGATGCTAGTTTTCACTTGTGTTTCTTTCATGGCATGGTAGAGATACAAGCTTTTATTTTTTTTTCTTGCATGCTAAATAACATCAGCAGGCATCCTTTAATTAGCAAAGCATTTAAAAATTGTGACATAGTCAAGAACTTGTGCAATAGATTCATCAGCGCAGTCAAGCTTTTCTAGCTGGCTGTAAATCCAGAACAGAGAAAAGGAACTTTTTCAATATAAAGCATATTGAACTTATGGAATTTCTTGCTGCCAGATGTAGCGATGGCTGTTGGCTGAGATGGCTTTAGAACAAATGCATGAACACAAATGAACATATAAAGCTGCCTTTTATTGAATCAAACCTTACATGCCAATAAAGGTAATTGGCCTGGATTGGAATCAAACCAGTATTGTCTTCTCAGGCTGACATTGGATGTCCAGTGTCTCAGGCAGAGGTCTCTCACATCCATCCCTTAACTGACCCTTTTAACTGGAGATGCCAGGGACTGGATCTGAGACCTTCTGCATTCCAAGCAGGTGCTCTGCCACTGAGCCACAGTCCCTTCTCTAAATCAGATCAGCAAGACAGACGGAAGGTAGACCTATCAAAAACTATTAGCCATGATAGTTAAGTGGAACTTTATGCCTCTGAATATCAGCAGCATTTGAAGGGCTGTTGCTTTCATGTCTTGCTTATGGGTTTCATATCAGCTGATCACAGAACAAGGTGGATTCTTGGTCTGATTCCTCTGCCTGCCATTTTAAGGCGCAAGAAGGTTTACCCCGGCTTGCTGTTTACCCTTAGCTGTGCTGTTCACCTGATGCCCCTCAATTATCCTTGTCCCATTCATGCCCTGTGTGCTCTGTGAGCATGCAAAGAATAATACAGGTACACAGATGAGGAAATAAGTGGCAGCCCCCAGTAAAAACTAAGTAAAGGTAAAGAGGCTCTGTCATAGTAGACCACAAACAGAAAACAGAAGTGGACAAGATTCAGTGCAATGCAAGGGATAAATTAAAAATAGCCTTCCCTTGACTTGACAAGCCAATGAACCACCTTGTTTTGCAAAGGATGGAAAAATCAACTCCACATTGCCAGCCCAACCACTTTCTCTGCATTTTTTCCCTCTTTACAGAACAGGCTCCTCAAGGTGGAGGGGGGCGTCTGGCGTCCTTGGAAGCTTTTCAGAGATGCTGTAAGGTGATTTTATTTACCAGAACCTATAATGGATTGGAAGTTGCAGGCATTGTGTTAGGTTAAGGGAGGGGGGAGTGTGTGGGATTTTGGTCTTCTTGTTGTTTGATGTCTTTAAATATCTATTGTAAGTTGCCTTGAGTCACGAGGAAAAGGGAGAAGCTCAGTGGAGTAGTCAGGACAGGAAGGGAGGCTGGGCAACCAAACCAAAGGCTGCTGCGTGCGGACCCAGTTATTGACTCAACAGAAGATACGATCCCATTGCCAACTCTTCATAGTGACCCTGACCTGTTAGATGACCTGAAGAACGCCCAGAGGACCTGCAGCTCATCTGGGAATGATCAGGCAGGTGATAAACTCCATCCCAACAAGTGAGAAACTCATGTATCAAGGGCTAAGGCCAGTTGACTGAACAGACTGGTATAGAGTTACCAACCTCCAGTTGGTAGCTGGAGATCTTCTGCTCTTACAACTGATCTCCAGGGGACAGAGATCAGTTCACCTGGAGAAAATAGCCACTTTGGAAAGTGGACTCTGCCATTCTACCCCACTGAGGCCCCTCCTCTCCCCAAACCCTGCCCTCCCCAGGCTCCACCCCCAAAATCTCCAGGTATTTCCCAACTCGGAGCTGACAACCCAGGACCGGTGAGCCCCTGAGGAGTCACACTGTCAGCTGTACCAAGTCCCCACACTTACCTCTTGCTTCTATCTGTGAGTTGTGATTAGGAGATTGTCCCTATTTTCTTTGTTTTTATATTATTTAAATATTTGTTTATACTTTTGCTGGTGGTTTCAGTTTTACGCTCTTCATAGATTTGCTTGCGCCATGTATGCACACCATACTGTTTTTATCTTCACTTTGTAAATCATAGATGCAGTGCCTGAGAGCAGTATCCACGTTCAGTAGCACCTTAAAGACCAACAAGGTTTCCAGGCTATAAGCTTTTGAGAGGCAAAGTTCCCTTTGTCAGATACAAACGCACAGTGTGTGTCGTTTATACGTGCAATGTATAAAGCTGGCACAAAAAATAAAGATGGTCCATTTGAGCTAAACAAGAGACATTGGTTTATAAATGTTTTAAATAAAATAAGGAAGCTAAACCCAAATGGAGATTTTTTAGGTTGAAATAGTAGGTTTAAGAAATTAAATTTGCCTCCGTGAACGTCCAAGTCAGTACCCAAGGGCTCTTTCTTGCCCCAAGGCAGTGATTAAGCACATAAAAATATAAGAAGAGCCCTGCTGGAGGAGACCAATCTAGTCCAGCATCCCGTCACACACAGTGGCCAACCAGTTCCACTGGAGGGCCAACCACAGGGCGTGGAGGCCGAGACCTTCCCCTGATGTTGTCTCCTGGCTCTGGGATTCAGAGGTTTAGTGCCTCTGAATGTGGAGGTTCCCCTCAGTTACCATGGCTAGTAGCCACTTACAGACTTATCCTCCATGAATCTATCTAATCCCCTTTTAAAGCTGTTTATACCTCTGGCCATCACTATGTCCTCTGGCAGCGAATTCCACATTTTAACCACCCTCTGTGGAAGCAAGTATTTCCTTTTGTCTGTCCTGGATCTACTGCTCATCAGCTTCATTGCATGCCCCCAAGTTCTAGTATTTTGGGAGAAGGAGAAAAAATTCTCTTTGTCAACTCACTTCACTCCATGTGTAATTTTATAAACATCTGTTCTGTCCCCCTTAGTCGTCTCTTTTCTAAACTGAAAAGAAGGAGGAGGAGGAGATTGGATTTATACCCCTCCCTTCACTACCCAAAGGAGTCTCAGAGCGATTTACAATCTCCTTTCCCTTCCCCTCCCCACAACAGATACCCTGTGAGATAGGTGGGGCTGAGAAAGCTCTGACAGAAACTGCTCTTTTTCAAGAACAGCTCTGACAGAACTATGGCTTGCCCAAGGTCATCCAGCAGGTGCAAGTGGAGGAGTGGGGAATCAAATCCGATTCTCCCAGATTAGAGTCAGCGCACTTAACCACTTAACTCTTCAACCTTTCCTTATAGGGATGATGCTCTAACCCCCTAACCATCTTGGTTGCCCTCCTCTGTACTTTTTCCAGCTCTTTGATGTCCTTTTTGAGATACGGTGGCCAGAAATGTACACAGAACTCCAAATGAGGCCCTGCACCATAGATCAATACAGGGGCATTACAGTATTGGCAGTTTTATTCTCAATCCCTTTCCTAATAATCTCTAACACAGAGTTTGCCCTTTTCACTGCTGCAGCACACTGGCTTGACACTTTCATTGAGCTGTCCACTACAACCCCAAGATCTTTTTCCCTCTCAGTCTCAGCAAATTCAGTCCCCATTAACCTATATTTGAAGTTGGGACAGTGTGGATGCTACACTGTCTGTCAATGAGTTTCTTGAGGATAAAATCCAAACAGTCTTGAACGGAACAGGGGAAAAACCCAGGGAGCTTCAGGTTGTCCCCAAAGCAAAGAGCCAGGCCTGGCTTTTCTATGCCTCCTTAGAGGTGGTGCTTCAGAAGAGCTCAGTGGGCATCATCGGCGTCTGGAGGAGGCTCCCATGCCAAAGCAGCTGCCTCCATCATAAGAGGACTCCTGGCTTGGACCCTTCCAATGCTTTCTTCCCTTGTGCTTTCTTCCCTGTGGCAGCCTTTTGTGATGGTGCCTGCTAACCTTTCTCAAAAGTCCAAAAGTGCCCACAAGCTGAACAAGGTTCAGGATCCCTACCCAAAGACTTCAGGTGGGCAGTACAAGACCTGGTGGGTGGTGTGGAGGTATCCGAAGAAAATTCCCAGACTGGGGGTGGGGGTGGAAAGAGGGATGGATGAAAATGGTGGCCTCAGTTCCTAGACCCTAAGGAGAAAGGTGTCAAGGACTCCAAGGCTGAACCCTGTGGGTCCCCAGGGCAGTTGTACACAAGTTAACAAACCTTTATTTTTTAAAAAAGTTTATGAAGTTTCATTTAATTTCTGTCAAAATAGAGTCTTTATTCTACAGGCAACATATTACTCTAAAATCATGCAACAGAAAAACAACAGAATGAGCTTAACTATCTAACACTTTTTAGGACTTGTGTTAGATGGCACAAACCTTAAATCCAAGAGTCAAAGGCCACAGCTCTGGCGTTCTCTACATTGCTAGTAATTGCAATACAAGCATATCATAGTCCATAGCCAATTTGGCGTAGTGGTTAAGAGCACGGACTCTAATCTGGGAGAACCGGGTTTGATTCCCCACACCTTCACATGCAGCTGCTGGTGTGACCTTGGGTCAGTCACAAGTTCTTTCAGAGCTGTTCTCTCAGGAGCAGTTCTCTCAGAGCTCTCTCAGCCCCACCTACCTCACAGGGTATCTTTTGTGAGGAAAGGAAGGGAAAGGGATTGTAAGCCACTCTAAGACTCCTTCAGGTAGTGAAGGGCAGGGTATATATCCAATCTCTTCTTCTAGTCCATTAGAATCCAAGCTAGTCTCTCTTCTTCGAGACCTTAGTTCAATTATAGTTTTTTGGCCAAGCTGTGTCAGGTGAGGATGGCACCCAATCAGGACACATTCTTGCTGGAACTCTCTAGAAAATTACCTCATCACTCCTGATTCCTCCCCCTCCCGTCCTATGGGCCGCAGGTTCTCATGAGGAGCTAATTACCACACTTCCAGGTCTGGTCTTGAAGATGATAAGGGCTATGTGGATTGAGAAACCAATTAGTAACACCTACAGTATGGAACAAGCCAATTGCCATTTACATTAACCCTTGAGGGGAGGTTGGGGGTGCTTTGCCTCACAAAAGGAGAGTCTTGAAAGAAATAACAACTAAATCTTGGGTATTGTGATGAAAAAGAACAATGGTTCTGAAAATGGGACTCAGAGCCCCCAAAGCTGCTCTGATTCAAGAAGAATGCACCCAAAAGATATTCAACTGTCACTAAGCAACGGCACGCTCATGACACACTTTCAAGTGGTCAGGTTCCAATCTTGCAGGGGGGAGCACAGTCAAGCCGTAGCTGGAAGTTGGAGTCACGTCTGTACGTTGCAAGCAGTTGTAATTTTGAAGCAAGCTTTCATTTGAAAGAGGCATTGTGATCGTGCACAAACGGAATGCCAGCTACTTCTTAGCTGCAGAAGAACTTTCACAGGCTATTGCTGGATGTTTTGATAAAATAGAAGAGTGGGAATGGGTCAGGAGGAAGAGGAATTATACTGCAAGCAACCCATAATTAGCAGTCGGAAGGAGGGTGAAGGGAAGGACAGGAGTGGACTGGGAAGTGAAAATAGCCCTGGGAAAAGCCAAGCTATGTGGCCCTACAAGCTAGCACTGTATGGGTTACTGAGCTCAGGAGCACCGACAATGGGCATTAGCTCCCCCATTGATTCCTTCTGAAAACTGGCAGCAGAGTGAGAAAAGGCAGCTGCCGAAGTGAGCTAGGGTTGCCAGGTCCTCCCGGCCACTGATGAGGGGTAGGGTTGCTAGATCCAGGTTGGGAAATCCCTGGAGATTTGGAGATGGAACCCGCAGAGAACAGGGACCTCAGTGGTGTATAGTTCTATGGAATCCACCCTCCAAAGCATCCATTTTCTCCAGGAGAACTGATCTATGCAGTCAATAGATGAGCTGTAATTCTGGGGGGTCCCCAGATCCCACCTGGAGGCTGGCATCCCTAAAAGTGATACCAGTTACCATTGCAGGTGAAGGGTCCTGAGCCATATGGCACCTGAGGCTCTGGCAGAGTTGCCTGAGCATTATTACACTTGCACCTGGCCACCAGCAGTCCTCTAGGGCAGTAGCCCCCTGGGAAATTCCTCTGTAAGTTAAATTTTATTTATTTACAAAAATTGTAACCCACCTTTCTGCCCTTACAAGGGCCACCAAGGTGGCTAACAATTTGAAACACACATGAGAAAATTACATTATAAAACCATCAAGACCAACCCCCCCCAATACATAATTAAAACAATTTTTAACAGTTAAAAAACAGTTAAAATGCATAGTGTGAGCTAGCTCCGTTTTTTAACCTCCAGCTCACACATTTTTCCCTTAGCTCAGGAAGGATGGCTCCAGAGCAAACTAATGTATGCAGCAGCCAAATCGCTCGCTCGCAACTTTAATGCCAGTAGCTCACAAAGTAGAATTTTTGCTCACAAGACTCCACAGCTTAGAGGGAGCATTGGTCCCATAATGCCCAACATGGGCTGCAGTCACACGCACTAAATAATCCACTTTCAATCCACTTTCAGTGCACTTTCCAACTGGATTTTTATTGTGTGAACTGGCAACATCCAGTTGGAAAGTGCATTGAAAGTGGATTATTTAGTGCATGTGACTGCAGCCATAGCCTTCTTTAGAGGTCGAAGGGGACCCCTCGTCTATTTCAGCAACAGAAAAATTGGCTTCACCCAAGGCTTTGTCAGTTATACACACGCTGATGACTCTGATAACATCTTCCCTGTAAAATGAGCTCTTGCACCATGAAACTCATTGTGGCTTTGCCTGAACTCAGTTTTCAGGGCAATCAAATCCTCATTAACAGAATGGCTTCTTTTTAAAAAATTTCCATATTATTATAAATTTACAAATTTGTATTCAACATAGAAATTCACAAATAATAAATACAATTCACAGTACTTAAATTGGTCCAAGAATGCTAAGAATAGCCCTTTTCCTTTTTTTCGATAATCATTCCTTCCAGTATTAAATCAGTTATCAATTGTCCCAAATCCCAAATTTTTAAATGCAAGGCAACACTATGCCGAGTCCAATATTTCCAGTTCTATATATTTCATAGGATCCTTTGTGCTCCAAAAATCAATGAACAGCATCCATCGCCGAACAAAGAATTTCTGTACACTTCTCCTCCTGGTATTTTGCTTTAATGTTGCAATTTTATCCATTACCATTTCAAACCAGTTTTTTCCCCAAAGTTGTAGCTCTAAATTCAGCAGTGAATGCTGTTTCCAATTCCTGGCAATTAACTTTCTAGCCGCCACCAGTAAATGCAAAGCTAAGTACCATAAATTCTTGTTCAGTATTGTAGCCTAAAAGACACATCAGTAGAGAAAAACAGATTATTTTTCCCGCATGATGTCTTTTAACCCTTTCCTTGTCATGCTTCAACAATCCTTTATAATGCTTGAAACCCACGGAGTCCCTTTGGGGGAGAAAGTGGGATATAAATATGTAAATTAAATAAATCAAATAAGCTACTCAAAGATAGGAATAGGTTCAGGGCAGAGTGCAGACACTGCTGTAGCAAGGTACATAAAGAGCTAATATATGATACAGAGCTCAAGGAATTTCTTACCTGGTGTGATGGCACAGCTTTGCTTGGCACAGCAATACCTCCTAGTGGTTCCAGCCCCTGTAGGGTTGCCAGGTCTGGGTTGGAAAATACCTGGAGACTTTGGGGGGTGGATCCAGGAGAGGGTGGGGTTTGGGGAGGGGAGGTGCCTCAGCATGGCACAATGCCATAGAGTCCACCCTTCAAAGCAGCCATTTTCTCCAAAGGAGCTGATCTCTGTCAGCTGGAGATCAGTTGTAAAACTGGGAGATCTCCAGGCCCCACCTGGAGGCTGGCAACCTGTGAGGATATTAACAATGACTGCCCATTTGTGCTCCTTTATGGGTAGCTCCTTCAATTTTACAGAACTGTTTTTTGGAGGACATCAGAAGATCTACATCCCTTCTGAAGTTACGGAGGGTGGGGATATAAGATGGAATGTTTTATAAAGAGCTTTTGGCTTAAAAGAGGACTGTTTTTAACACTCTGGCAACTGCTTGGACTCATTATTGGTGGCCGTTTAATGGGGGTTTTATGAATCAGCTTTACTGTTGTCTTGGATTAAAATTTTTGCAGGAGAAAGGTGGATTTGTAAATGTTTTAAGTAAAACAAAATGGTGGCTCAGCAAGTAAGTTAAAGATCAGGAAGCTCCCAGTCTGAATTTGATGTGATCTGATTAGATGGTCTTAGGCAGGCTAGTGACTTGCTGCTTCAGTTACCAATCTACAATATGAGGATGATAATACCTGACTAGGGCTGCCATCTCCAGGTGGTGGCTAGAGATCTCCCACTATTACAAATTATCTCCAGCTGACAGATATCAGTTCACCTGGAGAGAACGGCTGCTTTTGAAAGTGGATTCTATGGCATTAAAGTCCCTCCCATCCCTCAACTCCACTCTTCTCAGGTTCCACCCCCCAAATCTCCAGGTATTTCCCAACCCAGAGCTGGCAACCCTAGACCTGACTCATAGGGTCATCGTAAAGATTACAAGAAAAGTTGGTGAAGTGCTTTGAGTGGTCAGAAAAGCTATACTAATGTTCAGTAGCATTTTTACTCTGTAATGGAGACCAGTGAATTAATGGGGAAATAATCAGGAATATTTTAGGTTGATCTTTGTATTGTCTATTTGGAAGTGTTTTGACTGTAATGACTTCTTGAAGAATACCTGTTTTTCATTTGCTGATGACATGCTTAACAGTCCTAGGCTGCGATCACACACGCCTTTAGATCCAACATAGGTGCAAATGCCTGACGGATCTAAAGAGCGCAGTCAGATAGCAACATCTGGGAAGCATCCCACAGTCATCAGCAACCCATGCTGCTCCGCTATGGAAGTGGAGTTAAAAGACACTGGGGAAAGTCCAGTAGTAACCAGGTACCAATGGGCCATGGATGAACTTTCCCCTGTCTGATCGCGCAAGCACACCCTCATGCTGTCAAGATGGTCTGATCAGGCCTTCCCGGCTCGGTGCCTTCCGCCCCCCTTCACAGTGTGCGGAGGTGTGACTCCTCATTTATGCACATGGGAAACAAATGACAAAAAAAACCCCTCAGTCGCAGTTGCGTCTGATCACACAGTGATGGGCTGCACCTGCAGCTACAAAGGGCTGTGTGATCTCGCAACTGTGTGTCAAATTCCTCCAGAGGAGATAGCTTTGCTTCCCCCCTGCTCCAACTGGCATGTGTGACTGCAGCCCTAGAGGCCAATGCTAAGCAGGTCTACAGAGAATCCTCTTACTCAAGTTTCTTCAATGGGGTTTACTCCCAGGGAAGTGTTTTTAGGATTACAGTGTTAGTAGATGAAATGAAAGAGGAGATTATTACTGGGCGCTAGGAGGATAATTTGTGCCCAGACCTACCGCTGAATTTATCCATCCTTTGGCTCGTATCTCTTCCACCCATAATTAAACAGGGGGGAAGGATGGGGAGAGGCATTTTGATTGCTGCCCCCTGCGAGACACCACACATGCTTAATATCTCTATTTGTGTCCAAGAGACAAAAACACCAGGCATACCATGTCTAGACAGCTTAATTTGTTTAGAGGATATCATTGGTCCATTCTGAATGCATATAATTATTTCCCCCCCTCTTGAGCTACAACAGTATTGATAGCAGCATTGAAGCTCATTAAAATAAATGTTCAGGATGTAAAAGGAAATGTTGTAATGAACTGATATGTAGCTGTTGGCAGGGAGGTCTAGGATTGTTGCTGGCTAGGACCTCAGCCCCAAGTGCCCAGGGAGAGGCACCAGAAAAGTCCTTAAGCCGTTGTTTAGTTGAGGACAGAAAGATAAATTCTATCCGGAACTATAACAGTGGCAGCATAGCTGGGAGCCTTATTGACACAGTTCTGCCGTGGTGGTAAAGTGGAGTCTGGGTGCATGATGAAGTAAATCACATTAGTGCTAGATCAAGCATTGCCAGAGCAAAAAAATAATCAAACCAAATCCACTTAGCTAGGCTGAAAAATCCTAGATGGTCACATTGTCTCAAAGGAGTAAATTCAAAGGTGCTTGAATGGGGTTTCATTCAGACATCCAATTTAACTGCAGTTAAATCTAAAAAGTGCATGTACAAAGCTTGTGCCTTGCTCAAGTGTGCGCCTGGTTTGTCGTCTTCCCCTTTCCGTCTTGTGCAGAGTTGAATGAAGGAAAGGTGGTTTAAGACTTAACTCTAGTTACTTGTGATGTATGAATGCAGGTGTGCTAGGTTTCTTAAGCAAGGTTTAGGTTCAGCCGTGAGCCTGCATGGGTTTGTGACGATAACTGGAGTTAGTGTTAAACCACCATTCCTTTACCATGCTCTGAGAGAGAAGGGAAAGGGGAAGAGGATGAGTTGGGCACACTTGTGAATGTGGAACAAATTGGCTTTGGGCAACCTTCCCTTGTGTTCTACCATGGAAGAAACAAGGCAGTTTCACGTCCCTTGGTGGTGGAAAGTACCATACAGTCACAACTGACTTATGGTGACCCTGTGGGTTTTTCAGTATAAGGCACCTTCATGTGTGCAAAGATGGGAAAAACGCACACATTCTTCTCTGCGTGGAAACTGGGTAATTATTTGTCCCCCTGTGTTTAGAAATAGTTCACTATTTCTTTTTTGGGGGGAAGGAAAAGACCAGAGCAAATCCCAGCAAATTTCAACGGATGATTTGAAGGGTGTGAGAAGTAAGAGGAAGTGTGTGCTTGAAGTTTGTGAAAACAATGGTTTGTCTAGCCTGTTGTAGCATCTGATTGCTTCCCAAGGATTTCTTTAATGCAAGCCAAGGGGATGAGCCACATGAGATGTTGCTATGGAAATGGAGAACACAGTGACATTTTTCTTGAAGCCAGAATAATATCATCCTGAATTCCAAGGCTGCCCTCAAGCAATGTCTGATCACAATTTTCATCTTAGGCTAGATAAATTGCTGCCTTTTGAAAAACGTAATGACAGAGTTTGCTGTATTACTTCTGGGTGGGTCTCGAGATTGGAAAGGCCTCCATTTCTGCCTGTGAAATGTTCCGTTTGTTAGGAGGCATTTACAGCTGCATGAGAACCAGTATGGCTGCAGTTGTTAGAGCCAGAGCTATTTTGGGGCAGGAACGCACAGGAACAGAGTTCTGGCTGGTTCCTGAGTTGGCCACACCCAGCAGGAACTCATTAGCATAACAGGCCACACCCAACAGCAGAAACTCATTAGTATTGCTACATTTGGGGGGTGTGGCCTAACATGCAAAGGAGTTCCTGGGTTTTGACAACAAACAAGGTAAACAGAATAAGAAGCAAAAGGTAGGTGTGGCTGGATGACCACACTTCTGGTAACATGGGGATGTGGCCTAATATGCTAATGATTTTCTGTTGTTGGGTGTGGCTTATTATGCTAATGAATTCCTGCTGGGCTTTTTCTACAAAAAAAGCCCTGGTTAGAGCGGTACACTAGGATCTGGGAGGCCCAGGTTCAAATGCCCGTTCTGCCACGGAAGGTCTCTGGGTGACCTTGGGCTGGAAACATATACTCTCAGCCTAGCCTACCTCACTGGGTTGTTGTGAGCAAAAAATGGAGGAGAAAATATTGTAAGCTGTTTTTGGCTCCCCAGGGGGGAGAAACATGGGATATAAATGAAATAAATGAATAAATTGTGGAGATTGTGGGATAAGTTCTTTCCGTGTGTTTCCCTTTTATAATGCCACTGCTTTTATAAACTGGGCTTCTTCTGTTTGAAATGGTTTTTTTCCTGTCTCCCTCTCCTCACTATTTTTTCTTGGTTTGCACCATGAAGTTTAGAGAGCAAGTCTGTGCAGTTCTACTCAGAAGTAAGTCCCATTTTATTCAGTGGGGCTTACTCCCAAGAAAGCACCCCTAGGATTTCACCTTTACAGTTCTGTTCAGATGTGAGAACATGTTTAATTCCTCCCAAATAGAAGACTGTTTTGTGGAAGAGAAGGTGGTTTAAGAGAGAATGAGACCACAGCTGGCCCAGTTGCACTTCTGCAGAGGGGCTGCAGCTAGCCTGGACCATTTTTTCATCTCTTAACTTTGAATTATAGCATCGCTTAAGGCTCCATTCAGACACCATATCAAGCAGAAAGGTCTGAAGTTGTACAAACCTAGCTAGTTGCTGGCCCTGCATACATGCCTCACTTCTCCCCCCTTCTCGCATGGAATGCAAGCAAAAGTTCAGTAAGAAACAACCTCTGGTATCGCAGCATCTGATTACAAATACAGAGGGTAGCCGGTGTTAGTTACACCACCCTAGGGCTGCCAGGTCCCCCAAGGGAGCGGGGGTTCGCCTGCTCTAGGCCCCCCCAATCCGCCAGCCCAGATGCAGCCAGCGGGGGGAACCCTACCCCCAAAGTGCCGGGATCGTGGTGATGTGCCCGGCGCGATGGCATCACCCGGAGGTAACATCATCACGCTAGGCACGTCGCCCGGGGGGGGACACACACGACACTCTAGGGGTGCATTCAGACAGTGTGCTGGGAGCGTGTAAATTGCTCCGGTCTGATGCGGGGTTTTTTTAACCCGGAGAATTGTGATCACACTGAATTCCTTGTTTCGGATCCCTGTGCAGCCACATCGCTCCCCGCCGGGAGTGTGCATCAGTGGTTTTTTTCCCTCTCAGCTTGAGCATGAGCACAGGCGGCCATCTTTAGAACTAAAATTTTCGTGCATGCGCAGAACAGCAATTTCCACGCTTCCCTTTAAACTTTAAATGGATACTTTAAATGAAACTTTTACCCCCGAAACTGGCCTCCGTGAGATCCCAAACTCGTCTAAAGTGCTTAAACTAGGCACCATTCCAACTTTGCTTTTACTAACTTAAGAGCGGAGCTCTGCCCATGCGCATACCGCTGAGGCTTAAAAGAAATGGTTGACAAAAAGCGGAAACCTGAGGCTTCCGCGGCAGCTTTCCAGAGGGGAGGGGGTTGAAGCACCCGGAAGTGGCTCGACACCAGAGCGATCAGATGACAGAAAAGTGCGGCTCGAAATGGAGAATCGGGAAAATACCACTCGGGTAAGTGGTATCAAGATACTCCGTTTTAAAGGGGGGTTGATCCAGAAAGCGACAGCTGGGGACAGTGCGCAGATGTTGGGTGTGTGAACGCGGATATAAAATTCGTTACTGAAGCGTGCCGAAAGCCGTTCAAATGGCGCGTCTGAACGCACCCTAGCAATCGCCCTAAAAACTGCAACTTTTTAACATGGCTGCAATGTGATCATAAATGGAGTTTTTCAAGCTTCTATGTCCACTGAAGACACCAGGAGCCAAAGGATGTAACTCTGCTTAGTTTAGCACTGTTAGTCCTAGTTCTCATTGCAGTGGTAAATCTTTGAGTACTTCAGCCTCATTCAGCTGCATGCATGTACAAAAAAGCTGGTTTTCTATATGCAAAGGTGTCAGGAGAAGATTTCAGATCAAGCCTTCTCCTTGACTGTAATCCTATGCAGAGTTACCCTCATCTGAGCCCACTGAAATTCGGCCACAGGAGTCCTAAATTGACGTTGATGTCCATACTGGCCAGACACAGAGTTGCCACTTCTGGGAGAACTAGGTCAAACAAGAATGTTCTGTCCCTTCTCTCACAAATGCACTCTGGTTTCCACAGTCTGAAGAGGCCAGTAGAAAGCCAAGAGGCCATAATTTTCAGAAGCTTTTTGTTTAGGGTTTTTTTCCCTATTAGCAAGCAGGTTGTGCTGATTTGTTTTAATATATAAAGAATGGTTTCCCCTTGGGGGAAACTTGTGTCTGTAAAATGTCAGCAACCATAGTGAAAAATAAAAATACAAGGGTGCCTATGGTCAGATCTTTCTTTAGGGCACGGAAAGATGTGAATGAGAACTGCTTCTCTGTTTGTGTCTTTTTCGACTGCCTTGCATATGCTTCGATGAAAGCTGTAGCATGAAATAAGGTACAAATGTCAAGTGGTAGGGAAAATCTATATCTAAACTCGTATGTGCAAATTAAAGTATGGATCATCCCAACCTATAAGCGTCTCTGAAAATAACTGGATTGCAAAGGGCTTCATTTCAAATTAATTGCTTTCTGGACCCAGGTACAAAGCACAGTCTTCAAGGTCAGCAGTTAGAAATGGAATGGGATCACTTGACCTAACCAGAGAGCTGAGATTAGACGTTTTCTGCACATACATCATGTACATTTTTTTTGCTATAGATGGAGGAAGCAGTTGAATTAGAAGGAAGATTGCAGAGGAGATTTGTTAATTCTTCTGTGTATGGGCTGATCTATATTTCTGTCCTCATCCCAGCCACAGAGTATTTCTGTCCTCATCCCAGCCACAGAAGAATACGGACCCGGGAAATTACAGGCCTGTCAGCTTGACATCAATACCTGGAAACATTCTAGAGCAGATTATCAAACGCTCTGTCTGTGAGCACCTTGAACAGAATGAGTTAATTGGCAGTAGCCAGCATGGGTTTATCAAGAATAAGTCATGCCAGACCAACGTTATCTCCTTTTTTGACAGAGTTACTAAAATGGTTGACTCTGGCAACGCTGTGGATATAGTGTATCTAGATTTCAGTAAAGCATCTGACAAAGTTTTGCATGATATCCTTGAGGATAAGCTAGTTAAGTGTGGGCTGGATGGAACAACCATTGGATGGATTCTTGGTTGGTTGAAAAATTGTACCCAATGAGTGCTCGTAAATGGCTCTGCATCTACGTGGAGGGAAGTCTCGAGTGGAATGCCACAGGGCTCAGTCCTGGGCCCAGTGTTATTCAATGTTTTTATAAATGACCTGGAGGAAGACAATAGAGGGGATGCTTATCAGATTTGCAGATGACACAAAGCTGGGTGGGATCGCTAATTCTGAAGAAGACAGAGTCAGGATTCAAAGTGATCTAGATAGGCTGTAACAGTGGGCTGAGGCAAATAAAATGAAATTCAATAGAGATAAGTGCAAAGTCCTACACCTGGCCAGAAAAAATCAAAGGCACAGATATAGAATGGGAGGGACTTGGCTTGACAGCAGCACATATGAAAGGGATCTAGGTGTTCTGGTTGATCACAAACTCAACGTGAGCCTGCAGTGCGCTGTGGCTGTGAAGAAAGCTAATGCAATCTTAGGATGCATTAACAGAAGCATTGTGTCCACATCTTGGGAGGTGGTAGTTCCGCTCTGTTCTGCTATGGTCAGGCCTCACCTGGAGTACTGTGTCCCGTTTTGGGCACCACACTTTAGAAAGGATGTTGACAAGCTTGAGCGTATCCAGAAGAGGGCAACCAGGATGGTGAGAGGGTTGGAATCCAAGTCTTAGGAGGAAAGGCTGAAAGAGTTGGGTATGTTTAGCCTGGGAAAGAGAAGACTTAGAGGGGACATGATTGCAGTCTTCAAGTATTTGAAGGGCTGTCATGTAAAAGATGAAGCAGATCTATTCTCTCTTGCTTCGGATTGCAAGACTAGATCTAATGAGTGGAAATTACGAGGGAGTCGATACCAGCTAGATATCAGGAGAAACTTCCTAACTGTAAGAGTGGTTGAGCAGTGGAACAGTCTACATTGGGAGGTGGTGGATGCTCCTTCCCTGGACGTTTTCAAGAGGAGGCTGGATGGCCATCTTTTGGGTATATTGTAGGTATGTCGGGCTATCTTTCGGCTACGCTCCTGCAGAGTGCAGGGGGTTGGACTAGATGACCTGCAAGGTCCCTTCCAACGCTAACATTCTATGATTCTAGATTCCACACCAAACTTCTGTTGTAATAACTCTTGCTTGTTACACTGGTCCTAGTTGAGTTCCTGAATATATCTACAGGAAGGATTGCTTCTTAGCCAGATAACTTTGAGACTGCCAGAATACCACAGGAAGTATTGTATTGCAACACATTGTTAGACACCACTGGGAAATTGTTTTGCTTCATCTCTAAAAGATGAAAATCTAAAGTGAAAATCTATTTGTCATGTTTTTTACCCTACCCTTACTCAGAAGCTAAGCAGAGTCAGCCCTGGCTAGTATTGGGGTGGGAGTCTTCCAAGGAATACCAGGGTCGTGATGCAGAGGCAGGCAATGGCAAACCACCTCTGAGCATCTTATGCCTTGAAAACCCTATGGAGTAGCCATAAGCCAGCTGTGACTTGACAGCACTTTCCACCCCCAAATATCCAAATATGTGCTTGAGCTGATGCATATCTGAGAGGCACAGAACTCCCATGTTGTTCTCCAATAAACATGAGGATTTTATAATGTGTAGATCAGGGATGACCAAACTGCGGCTTGGGAGCCACGTGCGGATCTTTCACACATATTGTGTGGCTCAAGGTAGGGTGGCTGGGGAAGCAAAGAGGCGTGCCTCCCCGCTTCCCCAGCCAGTGTTCCCCTCCTTGGGTAGACTTGAGGTATGTGGGGGGGGGGCAGAGAAAGAAAGCTACTTTAAATACAATCTCAAAGCCCCCCCCCCACTGGCCAGCTTGGAGAAGGTATTTGTCTCTTTAAATCCCTTCTCCAAGCCAAGCCAGCTAGCATGAGGGTGGAGGGGGGCTTGAAGGATGCATTTAAAGTTAAAGTTGCTTTCTTTCCACCTCCACCTCTCTCCCCCTCCCCATCTATTTGCTTTCTTTCCACTTTCTTTCTTTCTTTCCACCTCTCGCTCTCTCTTTGTCTCTCTCTTAGACAAATAACTATCATTAGCAAACGGAATATCATTGGACAAATAAATACCTGTTTTTTATTTTATTTTTGGCAGGGTTTTTTGGCAGTCTCAGTTAGTGTTAATAAAGCGCAAATCTGCATATGTTTCAATAAAACGTGTGTCATATTTGTCCATGTCTTGTGGTTCTCAAACATCTGACATTTATTCTATGTGGCTCTTACGTTCAGCGAGTTTGGCCACCCCTGGTGTAGATAATCCCCTAAGAGTGCTTCCAAATGTAGTTTGAGGAGGTGTTTAAAGCTAAGCAGCCAATTCACACTTCTGGGGTACAGAATCTTGTACCAGACAACTTGTGGAGTCAGAGTAGCAGCCAGACGCTTCAGCTCCCCGGCTCTAAACCTTGCAGTTCCTCCTGTGGACATCCTGGTTTGCCATGACCAACTCTGTTGGCTGCGGTGGCTCCCTGATAGGGAATATGTCAGAGTAGGAGAAAAGGGGGAAGCAGGTCCAACTGGCAGTCGGAGAGGTGAGCAAGGCAAAAATGGTCTGTAATCCTTTAAGAGGCTGTCGTTTAGTGCAGAGCTCCAGGTGAAGGTCCCAGGCTCCGTCCTTGGCATCTCCCATCAAAAGGATCAGTTAGAGGGTGATAGTGAAACAGTGTTTTACTTAGCCAGCAGACTGTCAGTTGTTATTCTTTACTGATTGTCATAATTCAGTGTATCATACCCTGACTTTTTATACCTTAATGGTCATATTTCTGTTTATCATGCACTGTGTATAGGGACTGTTTTCACTAATTGCACTGTCCTGTTTGCGCTGTATATATTAATAATTGCTTTGGAAGATGGACTATACGGCATTATGCCTAACCAAGGTCTTTCCCCTCCCTAAACCCCACCCTCCCAGGCTCCACCCTCAAATCTCCGGGTTTTTCTGAATCAGGAGCTGACAACCCCTCCTGAGTCTCTGGGTGCGTTCAGACGCGCCGTTTGAGCCGTTTTCGGCACGGCTCAGAAACGGCTTTTACCTGCGCGTTCACACACCCAACATCTGCCTACCGTCCCCAGCCGTCGCTTTCTGGAGCAAACCCCCTTTGAAACGGAGTATTTTGACACCACTTACCCCAAGTGGTGTTTTCCATGATTCTCCGTTTCAAGCCGCACTTTTCCCTGTCTGATCGCTCCATCCAGCCACTTCCGGGTGCTTCAACCCCCCCTCCCCTCTGGGAAGCTGCCTCCAGCTTCCGGTTTTAGTCCTCCATTTTTTTTTCCTTACCGGTGTGCGCTTGAGCAGAGCTCCGCACTTAAGTTAAAAAAAGAAAAGGTTCACTGGTGCCTAGTTTAGGCATTTAGAGGAGTCCGGGATCTCGGGGAGGCCATTTTTAAAAGGAGTCTTCATTTAAACTTTAAAGGGACCTGTTGAGCTCGCTCTTCTGCACACCCGCCAAACTTCCTGTTCGGGAGAGGGCTGCCTGTGCGCATGCTCAAAGGAGAGGGGAAACCCCCACCACCACCTGCAGGAGGACGGCGGGGAGCTTGGAAGGAGGAGGTGAGTCTGATCGCGATTCTCCAGTTTAAAAAAAAAACGCATCGTGCCGGAGCAGTTTAAACCGCTCCAGCACGTTGTCTAAACGCACCCTCTGAGTGTCTTATAGCGTTGAGCAAGCTTTTATAAGTGGCCTGTCTGAGAATGTCACCTGACCTGCTCTGGCCAATTGTGGTTAAGAGGAGTTCTGGCTGATCTCCCTGTAATTATCTCCTTTGGCGGTAGTCGAGTTGAGGGCACACCAGATAATTGGCATTCCTTCGTTCTGGACCCGCTGTAGGCTGTCACATTTTGACATCCGCCACCTGTTTTTGACTTGGTTCTTGCTGAACCAAGATAAAGAGTGTGAACAGCATGTTCCTGACTTCACAGGGGTGTCCCTAAAGCTCTGCAAAATGGAGCCTCTGGATCCTGGGGGAAAGGAGCACAGCTGACCCCCGTGTGCCAGGAATGAGCGCTTATTAAAATCAGCGGGGGGGGGAATGCTTTCAGAATATCTGCACTCTCAAATTCTGCTCTCGTTCAAGTCAAGGGAAGTTTATTCCTCTGTTGCTAACTTCGCTTGGAACAAAAGATTGGCATTGAGTAGGGGGGGAGAGAGAGCTAGCAGAACTCACCAGGATAACAGCAGTAACTTTTTCCAGAGATCTTCAAGTCTTGTGGGCAGAAATCCGATTTGAAAGCTCATAAGTAGTCGAAGCAAATGGGACGAAAGGGAGGAGGAAGGTCAGGCTTAACACTGCCGTGTGGGTGATTAACTCGTTGAGAAGAGGAAACTGTCAATTAGGTGGGGAGGGGGCAATTTAGACAAAATAGGGGAGCTGGGAAAATGAGAGTCACCTGCCCTATATTTGAAATCCTTCAGCTGAAAGGAAAAGTCTCGACTCTTTGGCTAAGAACAGCTGCCAAAACATGTTCTTGGCAGAAAGTGCTTGACACATATGTTCTTTTCAAAACCCTGCCTTTTGCCAGAGAAAGCAGAGGCCGGGGACATATTGAAGCACCCATCTCTTGATGCCTAATATAGACAAAAGATTCTATAGCTTATCCCCGTACTAAACACACTCATCAAATTGTCAGCAACCGTGTACAGAAGAACTGAGAAGGCCATTAACAAACGGCATGAGATTAATTTTAAAAGGCTTGGCAAACATGACAGCGTGCAAGGAGCTTGGGCCGAGGAAATATTCCATACTGGCAAAATCCTTCTGCTATTATTTAAAGAATATATACTTATATCCTGTGGCGAGCAGCTGTACAAATTGTTTACATCCGTTTTCTTCCCAGTCAGCTGCTTCAAAATATTCATTGCAGGGGTTAAGGATGGATTGTATGCATCGTCTGATAACACTGACATCGTGTAGGCCTCTGGGGTTACTGTTTTGCAAACGGCTCACAAATTGCTTCATAAATTATGCTGTGTGGCAGTGTGATGCAATTTATGTATTTAGATGTTTATACCCATCTTTTCTCCTTGAGGTAGGGTTGCCAGATCTCCTTGTCATGCCCGTGGGGGGGATTGGGGGGCATTTCAGGATGTCCCAGATGTGAAGATGCCACCCGAAAGTGTCATCATCACATTGAGGATGTCACACGGGGATGCTCTGGTTTGGGGACAAAAAAATATGGCAAAACCGGCTTTAAACCATAGAGTTTTGCCCTCAAGCCAGAGCGTTGCTGTGCAACACCCAGCGTGATGATGTCACTTTCGGGTGATGTCATCACGTTGGGGACATTGCACAGTGATGGCGCTGTTTAGGAGTGGGGTTTCCTCTGCTGGCCAGCAGTGGGCAGAAGCCCTGAAAACCAGGAGGACCCCTGCTGGAACCTGGGGACTGGCAACCCTACCTCAAAGGCGATTTAGAGCAGCTTACAATAGTCTTCTCTTTCATTTTATCCTCACAACAACCACCTTGTAAGGTAGGTTGGGCTAAGAGTCAGTCGCTGGCCCACAGTCCTCCAGCGAGCTTCATGGCAGAGAGGGAATATGAACCTGAGTCAGTTCAGTTCAGTCACCTGAGTCTAAAAAAAATAAATAAATAAAAAATCCTAGTTAATTTGTCTAACCACTAACCACTGTACCCCACTGGCTCTTCATTTGTGCACTTCAATCTTTGGGGCATAATTCAAGATGCTAGTGTTGACTATTAAAGCACTATGTGGCTTGGAACCAGCGTACCTGAAGGACCGCATACTCCCTTATGAACTAACCACGGACTATAGTCATCTTCTGAGGCCCTAATTTGGGTGCCCCCGCCTTCTGAGATTAGGCACATGGCAACCCGGAAGGATGCCTCAACAGTAGTGGCACCAAGACTCTGGAACTCTCTCCCCAGGGTGATTCATCTGTCTCCTGTCGCCATGTTCCACCAGTGGGTAAAGGTTATTTTGTTTTGTTTGGCATTCCCACCATGATCCCTCCTTCCTGTCCTGCTTTTAATTGTTATTTTTATGTATCTGTATTTTATTGTCCCATGCATCTTTTAATTTGATTTTAATTGTTTCCATGATGCGTTTTTGTTTGATTTTAATAATTTTTTTGTGTTTTTAATCTGTTAACCATCTTGGTGGCTCTGATCAAGGCAGAAAGATGGGGTTTACATTCTGTAAATAGAATAGATAAATCTACTATTGCTATTTCTTTATTAGCTACCTTTTTCTCTTGTGGAACTTAAGGCAGCTTACAGTACAATAAAAACACTTATAAACCCCATAAATGTCACAGTTTAAAAGCTCCAGTTAGGGATGCCAGTGATAAAAACCAACTCAGTCAGAACACAGCCCTAAATAAAACTGTCTTCAACTGCCTCCTGAAGATTTAGCATGAGGGGGCCAGGCACACCTCCCTGAAGAGGTTGCCCCATAACTGTGAGGCTGCCCCAGAAAAAGGTCTCTCTTGTGTACCCACCAAATGAGCATCTCCCCATGATCTTAATTCCCGGGCAAGAAGGTATGGAAGAGGTCAGTCCATATACCCCAGGCCCAAGCCATGTAGGGTTTTAAAGGACAAAACCAGGCCTCAAGAGTGGATTGATAGCCAGTGTAATTGCTGTAGTACTGGGGACATATGCTCCTGATAATGGCACCAAGCAGCAGTCTAGCCACAGCATTCTGCACTAGCTGCAGCTTCCAAACACTCTTCAAGGGTAGCCCCAAAGTGCATTGCAGTAGTCCAGTCACAGTGGCTAGAACTGACTGAGCCAGGCACAGATGCAACTGACACACCAGCCAGAGCTCAGCAAACACACTCAGAGTCACACCAGCCACCTCGCTTTCTAGGGTGATTGAATATCAAGCAGCATTCCCAAGCTGCGAACCTGACTTTTCCAATGGAGTATAACCCCATCCAAAACAGGGGATTTTTACTGCCTTTTTACTAACTAAGAGAATCTCTGGCTGAATTCAGACTGGCAGTTTGAAGAGGAAGCCAGTCGTGGCAAAAAAGCACCAGAATGAACTGTTCCGGGTTTTCCCGGTCACACTGCGCAGACTGATGCGGTAGCATACCACAAGGAGGCGTGCGGGAGCGTTCAGACTGCTGGCCCGAAGGCGTGGCTGTAAATGGCTTTTTCCTGGTAATTCGGCTACATGTGTGTGTGCACATGAGTGCATATGTGCTCATGCGCATCCGGCTGATTTGGGGAAGATCCCATTGTGCTGGCACCGCATTGGGCAGTAGAGCAGAGCACAGCCAATCATATTGCTGCTGCCTTATGTGCAACACAGGCTGCTCCCAGCTTTTCGGGTTGGCGTTCACACTTCCCGGAAACGGAATGAAATGGGATAAAGGCACTCTCTGGGATTTGCTACCACTTTCAACAGGTATCTTTTAAACGTGGGGGCAAAGCAGAACAGCACGGTTTGACTATGGGTGGGGAATGCCAGGCAGATGTGCCTGTGTGAACGCCCCCTTTAATCCACTTGGGAAACGTGGCTGAAACGTGGCTACAGCGGGGCAAATTGCCAACCTGAATTCAGCCTCTGTCTTGTCAGGATTAAGTTTCAGCTGTTTTAACCTCATCCAGCCCATTACTGACTCCAAGCACGGATTCAGAACATCCATTGCATCCTCAAGATTAGGTGGGAAAGGTAGATCTGGTTATCATCTGCATATCGGTGAAACCGCAGCCTATACTTCCTGATGACCTCTCCCAGTGGCTTAATATGCATGGGGGATAAGATGGAACCCTGCGGCACCCCACGGGGGAGAGCAGGAATCCCCCAGCACTGTCTTCTGAGACTGACCCCCCCAGATAGAACTCAACCTCCGTAATACCGAGTGCTGATTATTCACTGACCGACCATAGAAGAAAAGAGGATATATGCACAATGTGAGAGTTGTCATAACATATTACTAAAAGGCAAGGGGTGAAGTTCAACAGTAGAGTTGTGGAAGAGGGCTCATCTTCAGTAGCAGGAAGAAAAATACCATGCCTGTATTCAATGCCCAGAAAATTGCTCTTTTATTTCCCCCCCACCTCACATGCTGGGGTTTTTTTATTAGTGCTAGAATAACAGACCCAAACAATTCGCTCATGTGGCATCTCCACAAAATGGCACTGAACAGATTGTAATTAAACTAAACATAAAGGAAGCAGGTGGGCACGGTCAAAGAACAACAATGGATTATTATTCCGTTACCAGAGCAACAACTTTCTTGCCAGCTCAGAGAACGCTAGTTATGAATGGGGGGAATATATATACAAAATGCAGACTGTCAGGGCCCCAAATATGAATAATCTTACAAACACCTACTAAATAAAGAGCATGAAAGAAGGAGAGCTTGAAATTTTGGCTAGGAGGGCACCAGTGCAAAGCATTGAGGAGCAAAATTTTAAAGGAGAAATGCCTAAAAAGGAGCTCTTCTCATTTTGCAAAATACTGGATAGCTTGCGTTGTGCCTCTGCTGGCTTTGAAGCCACATAGTATTGCATTCAATGCAGGTCAAAGGTAGATTGTAACTCCATCATCATCTCACTTTTTTGTATCATTATGGGGGAGGGTCCTAATGAAAGAAAAATAAAGCATGGGAGAATAAAGGGAAGAAGTTAAGTAGGATAATTGTTACAGTGTAGAACTAGGAACGGAGACAACTGGAATCAGATCCTCGCTCAGCCACTGGGTGAACTTGGACCAGTCACTTCCAGTCTATCCACCTCACAAGGCTGTTGTGAAGATAAAATGAAGGAGGGGAAGAACAGGGATGAGCTTCACCACCAGTTCAGCTTTGGTGAAAATGAAGGAGGGGGAAAACAGGGATGAGCTTCACCCGCTTTGGTAAAAAGGATGTATTCAACTCCGGCAACACTAGAGCCAGTTTGGTGAGTAATTAGGCGTGCAGACTCTAATCTGGGAGAACTGGGGTCGATTCCCCACTCTTCCACATTTATTTATTTATTTCGATTTATAGTCTGCCCTCCCCGTGGATGGGCTCAGGGCGGCTAACAAACTGGGCACATATGCCAATTATTAAACCCATTAAAAACAGAGTAAAACAGTCAATTACAGCCATAAAACAATACCAGTGCTCTTGTTATCTCATAAAGGCTCTACCATAACAGGATGGCATCCTGGTGGTTGTAGTCCCTAGTTGATGACATCAATTCTAGGCAACACCGTCGTTCATTGTCCCAGGGGAATCTCACCACCCCGATGTTACCCTAGGTGGTGGTGCAGCGGCAGCGGCTCCTACTCAAAAGAGGCAGAAGAGCTCCGTCTTACAGGCCCTGCGGAACTGCGCAAGGTCCCACACGGCCCGGATCTCCTCCGGGAGCTCATTCCACCAGGTAGGAGCCACCACTGAAAAAGCCCTGGCCCTGGTCACTGCAAGTCCGGCATCTTTAGGGCCTGGAGTTACCAGGAGATGTTGCGCCCCCTACCATAGTGCCCTTGGGGGAACATATGGGGAAAGGCGGGCCCTTAGGTATGCCAGACCCTGGCCAAATAGGTGTGAGCTTGGGCCAGTCACAAGTTCATTCACAGCTGTTCTCTCACAAGCAGTTCTCAAAAGAGCTCTCTCAGCCCCACCTACCTCACAGGGTGTCTGTTGTGGGGAGGGGAAAGGAAAGGAGATTATAAACTGCTCTGAGACTCCTTTGGGTAGTGAAGGACAGGGTATAAATCCAATCTCCTCCTCCTCCTCCTCCTCCTCCTCCATGGATTATGTCAGTGGTTTCTGGAATACACTAACTATAAATACACGTTGATGGGGTCTGAACTGGCAGAGACTGACCAAGAGAGAGATCTTGGAGTCGTAGTAGATAACTCAGTGAAAATGTCTAGACAGTGTGTAACTGCAATAAAGAAGGCCAACGCTATGCTGGGGATTATTAGGAAGGGAATTGAAAACAAATCAGCCAGTATCATCATGCCCCTGTATAAATCATTGGTGCGACCTCATTTGGAATACTGTGTACAGTTCTGGTCGCCACACCTCAAAAAGGATATTATAGCATTGGAAAAAGTGCAGAGAAGGGCAACTAGAATGATAAAAGGGTTGGAACACTTTCCCTATGAAGAAAGGTTAAAACGCTTGGGGCTCTTTAGCTTGGAGAAACGACGGCTGAGGGGTGACATGATCGAGGTTTATAAGATTATGAATGGGATTGAGCAGGTTGAGAAAGAAGTACTTTTCTCCCTTTCTCACAGTACAAGAACTCGTGGGCACTCCATGAAATTGCTGAGCAGTCGGGTTAGAACAGATAAAAGGAAGTACTTCTTCACCCAAAGAGTGATTAACATATGGAATTCACTGCCACAGGAGGTGGTGGCAGCTACAAGCATGGACAGTTTCAAGAGGGAATTAGATAAACATATGGAGCAGAAGTCCATCAGTGGCTATTAGCCACAAGGTATAGATAGGAACTCTCAGTCTGGGGCAGGTGATGCATCTATTCTTGGCGCTGGGGGGGCAGCAGTGGGAGGGCTTCTAGTGTCCTGGCCCCACTGCTGGACCTCCTGATGGCACCTGGTATATTTTGGCCACTGTGTGACAGAGTGTTGGACTAGATGGGCCATCGGCCTGATTCAACATTGGCTTCTCTTATTTTCTTATGTTCTTATGGAATATGCTTCAGGCCCATGCAGGGAACTGGAAGGTCTTGGTACAAGTCTGAGTTAGTGAACGAATTCATGGCATACCCTTATTAATTTATTTAAGACATTGCTATGCTGCCTTTCTACCCAAGTAGGGTCCCCAAGGCAATGAACACCAAAACATTAAAACAACAATTAAAATGATGTATACGTAAAATAATTCAAAAATATAAACATATAACACCAAAACCCAAGAGAAGAGTGAATAACAGTTATAGAGGGCATGCCAAACTGTACAGAAAAGACTTTACCTGCTAGTGGAAGACAACAAGAGAGGGGAGACAGACAAACCTTCCTGGTGACAGAATTCCAAAATTTTGGCATCACAACTGAGAAGGCCCTTTCTTGGAATACCACCTGTCTAGCCTCAGGGCCTCCCAAAGAAGGACCTTGAAAGATGACCAAGTGTACTAGCACCAAGCTGTACAGGGCTTTAAGGTCAATACCATCACCTAGAATAAGCCTGGAAACAAATTGGGAGCCAATGAAGATGGAACAAAACTAGAGTGATATGGTCCCTATGACCCACTCCAGTAAACATTCCAGCTAGGGTCGCCAGGTCTTACCTGGCCTCCAGCAGGGGGGTCCTGGTCCTTGGCCTGGAGTTCCTCAGAAGTGATGTCATCACCAATCCTGACTTTCCTCCACCTCAGTGGAGCAGCAGACCCCAGAATAGGGTTGTCATTCCCCAGTTGGGGGAGTCCTGGTTTTGTGAGGTCCTGCCTGCCGCCAGCCAGCTGGGGGGCAGCAGGAGGAAAATCCCCCTCCCAAAAAAGTGATGTAACTGGAAATAAACACAACAGTGGGGGCGACAATTTGGTTTTGGGGCAAAACTCTATAGTTTGGGGCTGATTCTACCATAGAGTTTTGCCACCAAACCAGAGTGTCGCCCCAGATGTGCCTATGTCACTTCTGGGTGACGTGGGTACATCATGCAACAATGCTTCTGGCTCCTGGAATTCCTCCCCCCATCTCCCCGCTGTTGTTTCCAATGGACTTAGCATCCCTACCCCAGAAACAGCTGACTGCATAGCAAAATAATGCGTGGCTTGGCTTGCAAATTCCCAAGATTCTGATTGGTGCCTGTACTCCATAATAGCCACTTCCTGATTGGCTCTTGCCATTCGTAGCAGCCATTTTTGTGGGGGGCACCCAGTCCCTGTTCTCAAAATTCTAAAAGCGCCCACAGATTCAACAAGATTGGGGAACCCTGCCCTAAGCCAAGCAAGCTGTCTCTCTCAGCCCTGGAGCCTTTACTGTGCTATACAGCAATCGCACTGAGCCATAACTAAAGCTGTCGTGGGAAAGGAGGAGAAAGGGTGCTGGAGAGGTGAAGGAGAAAGGGGGAGGGGATGAGTCAGTGGCCTTTTCTCTCTTAATCGCTTTTAAGCGATTCGTAGTATTACTTCTGCACACCAAGCCTAAGTGTTACTTTGACCCAGTGATCACATCACACAGCTAAGCAAATAATCACTGTGAAAGAAGCACACCGGCAGTGTTTCTTCCCCAAGGAAAAATCTCTACTTAATGTTCTTGGAAAGGACATGCCCTTTCTTCAGTATCCCCTTTGCCCTCATATATTCCCCTTCCTGACTGGTAATGATGTCCCTTAACTGACACGAGCTTCAGCACATGCAGCCAGGATCTGCTATTAATGAAAGAGGGTTCCTGATGCTCACTTTTTTTTGAAAAACTAAAATGCTGGACTTCAGTTGGTAAAAGTTAAAGTGCACTTTGAAAAAGCATTTTTATTTATCTCTCTTTTTAAAAAATAAATAAATTATAAGAAGTCAGCCAGTCTAACTATGCAGTTCCTAGCCAGGACATCAGCTCATTTTGGGAAGACTTCCATTTCTCTTGCTGTGAAGTCAAAAGCAGATGATGTTGATTTTTTAAAAAATTGATGTTCAGCCACAAAGAAGAAGAAGAGAAGAGATTGGATTTATACCCCGCCCTTCACTGCCCAAAGGCATCTCAGAGCGGCTTACAAACTCCTTTCCCTTCCCCTCCCCACAACAGACACCCTGTGAGGTAGGTGGGGCTGAGAGAGCTCTGACAGAAACTGCTCTTTTTCAAGAACAGCTGTGCCAGAGCTTGTGACTGACCCAAGGTCACATCAGCAGGTGCAAGTGGAGGAGTGGGGAATCAAACCCGGTTCTCCCAGATAAGAGTCCGCGCACCTAACCACTACACCAAACTGGTTTTGTTCTTTAGGGTTTGTGTACCTGACCTTCTCCTCAGTCTATATTAATCTTCCAGGCCTTTGTATGTTGTTATGGCACAAAAATTCTGAAGATTCTGCTGCTAAAAAACTTACAGTTCTCATTTTAACACATTTTAATGCCTGTGCCTTGAGTCCATGTGATAAAGGTGGACTATAAATAACGTAAATAAATAAAAATAAAATACTCTGAGCTTCTTGGAGGAGATATCTGACTGTTTACTCAAGATGTGGTATTGCTATCTGACATGCAATGGCTTTGGATAACTGACATGCAATGGGGTTTAGTATTTGACAGCATTTGTTAGCAGATGTCCAGAAGTGTTTTGTGTCTGAAAGCTAAACTTGCAGATGTGCAGGCTGAAGTGGTACGGCCACCTCAACTGCTGCCTGTTGGGACAGTGCCAAGGAATAGGGCCATCCTCTTCCTAGTACACTCTTCCCCAAAGAGGCCCGCCAAAAGATTTGTTTCATCAGCCTTTGAGAATTGGGAATGCTTATGGAATAGAGCTGGGATATATCTAGATTTATTTTTTAATTTGTTAGCGGGTTTTTTTAAAGAGAGTTTGTCCTGTTGCTGCTAAAATGTACTCTACTTGATACGTTGTTTCTTTTTTTGTATTTTTGCATTGTGTGTGTGTGTGCATGCGTCCCTGGAAGTCGTGGTGACCTCTGGTGACTCCTACTGGGGCATTGTGCCAGTTTGGTGTAGTGGTTAGGATCATGGACTCTAATCTGGGAGAGCCGGGTTTGAGTCCCCACTCCTCCACATGAAGCTGCTGGTGTGACCTTGGGTCAGTCATAAGTTCTTTCAGAGCTGTTCTCTCAGGAGCAGCTCTTGAAAGAGCTCCCTCAGCCCCACTTACTTCACAGGGTGTCTGTTGTGGGGAGGAGAAGGGAAAGGGATTGTAAGCCACTCTGAGACTCCTTTGGGTAGTGAAGGGTCGGGGTATAACTCCAATCTCATCTCATCAAGGAGGATGTTCAGAGAAGTGGCTTAATGGCCTGCCTCTGCCTCCCAGCCCTGGTATCCTTTGGAGGTCTCCCATCCAAATACTTGCCAGGGTCAGCCCTGCTTAGCTTCCAAGTTCTGACAAGATCAGGCTTGCCTGGGCTATCCATGTGGGGGCTTGATGTGTTGTTTCGTATTGCTGTCTGTCTTGTTTTGTTGTTGTTGTTTGCAGAATACTGTTAGCCTCCTTGAGAACTCTTGGGTGTCACGTTGGCAGGGTAATACGTTTTAAAATAAAGTCTCTGTTAGGTGCATTCCATTCCAGTCCGGGAGATTAAGCAACTGGTCCAAGAAGTTGCAAAAAGCCCCAGCCCAAAACAGTGTAGTGCCAGAGACAGCTGCATAGCAGAGATGGCTTATATGGAGGTTTGCTGAAAGACTACTTGTTTCTGCCCCCAGGATCAGCAGAAGGGATCCAAGTACTTTTATCAGAGGAGGTCAGGATGCAGCGATGGAGGCACTGAGGCTGCTACTGCAACACTGTGCTTGTATGGACACCTGTTGAGTGACTACAGTGTCCAGCATAGGCCAGTGATGGTATTACTGAGCAGCCACATGCTTTTACAGTGCTCTGATAGCATCCATGTCCAGGTTGCACAGTCAGGTTCTCGCATGAACCAAGTCTCTACTTGGCTACATTGACTAGTTTTACAGTGCAGTCTAATTTTATTTTTAAATTTATAATTAAATTAATTTTATTATTTTATTAATGTCAGATTTATACCCACCCTCCCAGCCGAGGAATAAAAACACCGAATAAGCAATTTAAATAGTCCTAAAACTATATAAAACATTCCAACATTAAAAGGTACTAACATTAATGACACTAAAGGTAAAGGTAAAGGTTCCCTTGCTCGAAAGCCAGTCGAATCCGACTCTAGGGTTGCGGTGCTCATCTCCGTTCCAAAGCCGAAGAGCCAGCGTTGTCTGAAGATGTTTCCGTCGGCATGACTAAACACCAAGGCGCACGGAACGCTGTTACCTTCCCACCGAAGTGGTACCTATTTATCTACTTGCAATTTCTTGCTTTTGAACTGCTAGGTTGGCAGGAGCTGGAACAAGAGACGGGAGCTCACTCCGTCATGCAGCACTCTCGGGTCTCGAACTGCTGAACTACTGACCTTCCACAGCCTGCAGTTCAGCATCTAAACCACTTGAGCCACCACAGCTCCTCTTAATGACACTAATTATTAAATGATGGCGGTCGACCTTCAGTATTCCATCCTAGTGGTCAGCCCATAGATTTAACCTCTGTTCAGCCAGCTCAGGCTGTTCTGGTAGCTTCAAGGAACAGGGTTCTCTATCGGGGGCTGCTCCTAATTGAAGGCCTGGTGGAGGAGCTCCGTCTTGCAGGCCCTGTGGAACTGCGTGAGGTCCTGCAGGGCCCTGATCTCTTCCAGGGGCTCATTCCACCAGAGAGGAACTGCCAGCAGAAGTTTCCATGAAGGAGGTTCTTCTTCATTCTTCTCCCAAGTCTTGAACTCTGAAGCATCATGAATATCTCCTGATATGCGGTGAAGAGTCTCCGAGTATCTCTGCACAATCAGTTAGAAACTGACTACAAAGCTCAAGACTTAGATGCCAGTTCCTTTCCTCAGCTCACTAAATGAACTCCTTCTGTGAGCAAATAAATCAGGTTTAGACAGTTTGCCATCCACCAAGGCAATTGCCGTTTATGGCAAGAGGAGCTTAATAAACCACCTGATTAGGTTTGCCAACTTCGGGTTGGGAAATACCTGTAGATTTGGGGTATGGAACTTGGGAAGGGACATCAGCAGGGTAGAATGTCATGGAGTCCACCCCCAAAGCAGCCATTTCCTCCGAAGGAACTGATCCCTGTATTCTGGATATTAGGTACAATTCTGGGAAATCTCCAGGCCCCACCTGTAGGCTGGCAACCCTACACCTGCTTGAGTCTGGGGAAAAGTCAAGTCAGGCCACCATCTGTGGCTGGTGGATTGCATGTAGTTTGGCAACTTAGTAGCTAGCAGGCTTTAAATAAATAAGTAAATTCTATGAGAGAATGCAGATTAAAACCACCATTCCCTAAGATCAGCAGCGAATTAAACTAGGAAAAAGGTGATTGTTAGGATGGATAGGAGAAGGAGGGCATCAAGCAAATAGCAATCCGTATGTCATAAACTGAAAGGTGACCAGTGTAGTAAAGCTGTTCTGCACAAACACCACACTAACAGTGATAATTGGAAGAGGAGTAGTAAAGAAATTAATTTCTTAATTGGTTCTGTGATCATAAAGCTCCAACTTTGTATTCTGGTGCATATTTTCCGGTAGCAGATGAAAAGTGGTAGGCCAATAAGCCTCCGTACATCAAAGATTTCAAATTAATCCTGTCTTTTAAAAAGATCTGCACAAAATCTTTTCCTTTTGCTAGAGGTACAATCACTTCAGAAATGTAAATGAATGGCAAGACCATTTATCGCATCTCCATAGAGGAAGAGAAAAATTAGATTTCATTTGTAATCTGAGAGATTGTGTGGGGTGTTTTTTCTAGAACAACCGCATTGATTGTGCAGTAAAACATGCCAGCTGTTCTGCCCAGGCAGGGCTCTTCTGCTAGCAGGGAATATGTCTGTAATCTACATAACAAATTGCCAAGAAGAAGAAGAAGAAATGGCAAACGCTGCATTTAGTGTGGAATCACACTTAAATCAAGCATGACAACCTGTTCTGAATTCCTCCTGAGGGACAGTTGGAAGATTCCAGGCACCACAATAAATTTTAGACTATCTGTGTGATGCACCGTTGCTGTGGCATTAGAAACTGGCAGTGGCTGTTTAATAAATCTATACCTGACAGGGATGAATATGAATAGTTTTTAACATGCATGTCAAGACTCCTGAAGAAGGTGTAGAAAAATGCCGGAAAGATGCAAACACCTCTGTCAACCCTCCTGGTACACATCCTGATCAAGCCAAGAGGCAGGGTGCTAATCCAGCTTTTCTCAATGGCACCAGCATCCCAGACATAATTATTGGTTTTAGAAGCTTGGAGGGGATGCAGGGCAAGATCAGACATCTTCTGAAAAAACAGTTTTTATCTTCCTAGGGTCTTGGGCAAGTCAAATCATGCTGCAGGGCTTCACGGCCTCAGTCAGAAAATAATTCTAAACAGTTATTTAAAGTACACTGCAAGCATCAGACTGATTTTCAGACTAATTTTCACAATTCTGCCAGCTGCCCGGTAAGTCTGATGACAAAGCTTTCCCACTGTTGCATCTGAAGAAGCAGGTTTAGTTTTAACCTACAAAAGCTTATCAAGAAAGAAAGAAACCCACCCACCCAGACAGGAAAGGTAGGTCTTTAACAGTGCAATCCTAAATAGATTTGCACCCTGCTAAGCCCATTGATTTTAAGGGACTTTGAAGAGTGTAACACTGCTTAGGACTTTTCAGTTTAGAAAGGAGACAGCTAAGGGGGAACACGATAGAGGTTTATAAAATTATGCATGGGGTGGAGAAAGTTGACAAAGAGAAATTTTTGTCCCTCTCCCAAAACCCTAGAACTCAAGGGCATCCAATGAAGCTGATGGGCAGTAGGTTCAAGATGGACAAAAGGAAATACTACTTTACACAGAGAGTAATTACAATGTGGAATTCGCTGCCATAGGATGTAGTGATGACCACAGGAATAAACAGCTTTAAAGGGGGATTAGATAGTTTCATGGAGAATAAATCTATCAATGGATACTAGCTATGGTGACTGATGGGAACCTCCGCATTCAGAGAAATCCTCTGAATCCCAGAGTCAGGAGGCAACATCAGGGGAAAAGCCCTGGCCTCTATGCCCTTTTGTTGGCCATCCAGAGGAACTGTTGGCCACTGTGTGCAACAGGATGCTGGACTAGATGGACCATTCGTCTGATCCTGCAGGGCTCTTATGTTTTTATGTTCTTAGGACTGCATTGTAAATGTATTAAACATCAGTATGGCTTCCCAAATTAATTTTGAAGAGGAGTGATATCTTTGAACTGAGCAAGGGCTGGAAAGCTGGGGGGGTGGGAGGGTTCATCCACTGATACACTCCTACACAAGCAAAAGCATAGGCAATTTATTGCTGTGGGCAAAAACGAAACCCCTGCTTGTTATAGGGGAAAGACACCATTGGAACAACAGGACAGGAGGCCCAGCAGCAGCACATAGCGTCTCTGACAGTGTAAAGGGACAGGCGTAATCCCCTAATGTATTCATAGAGTGCTCATACTTACACATTTCATTCACATTCCACTCTGACGCGCACACAGCTTTCTCACCCACAACATATCAGTTGACCAACATGTTGACAGTTCAGCATACGCCTTTCTCTCCTCAGCCGCCATACTGCCAAGAACATACATCCTCATCACTTCCTGAGCCTTCTGTGCTGACAAGCTTTTAAAACTTCAGTGTAGCTAAGCTACGCTGCCGAAGCCTGATCTCTCACAGCTAATTCCCATAGAAGTTTTCAGTATTATTGCCTGTATTTACCTCAAGGTGGTGTGTGTTTTTTTCTTTTATCAAGTTCATCAGTTGGGGGAGGGGTAATTTAGGAAGCCCATTAATAGCGAGAGATCTCCAGGCCCCACCTGGAGGCTGGCAACCCTACTATGGAAGGAAGTTGCTAAGGCCACTACCCTATCAGTACACAAGCCTGAGAGGTTGTACTTTGGCACAATGTAGAACGACTGCATATATTTATTAAAATAACTTTTGGAATTAGAGAATATACGTTGGGACTTAAATAGGAAACCTGCTGGTTGGAGAACAAAACTGTAGGCAAATCCAGCCAGAACTAGTTGCAAGAGAGCCCAGAATCCACCTGGCCTGGGAAGTCAGGTTACACCAGAAGGCCAGTCCAGTACCGCTGTCTAATATAAACCTCCAAAAACTGCTTCTGTCACTCTAGCCCAGGAGTCCTTAACATTTTTGAGCCTGTGGTGTCCTTGGGAATTCTGACACAGTATATTGGGCACAACCACAAAATGGCTGCCTCAGAAGGAGGTGTGAACAATAAAATGTCAGGAAGTGAGATAATTCTTAACTCTAACTCCTTGATATTTCAAGCAGATTCTCAGGTTTTACATTTTTTCCTCAGGGGTGGGGGTTCCTTCATAGGAAACAGTGGTGGCACCTTGTTCAGGGGCCCATACAATTGTCCAGGTGACTTAAAATTGGGGATTATTTAAAGGACAAGTACCAGCAGCTCCCCTGCAGTTTTGGTTCCCGTATCTTTTAAAAATATCCCCCAGACCCCTAAAGATTCCCCAAAGGGAATAACAGAGCCGAAAAATATCAGATACCTGGGGGGAAGGGGCGGGAACCTGGGAAACCAGAAGTACCAGTGTTTTTCAGCTCCAATAATCCAGTTCCAAATTATTATTTTTTCTTTTTGTTGCACCCCTGTTTTAGTTGTTATTTTTGCCGCACACCCCTATGGACAACTGATTGTATATCTGTGCCACTTAGGAATGCCAAGCTCCCCTACCCCCATCTCCTGTTGCTCAAAAATTTTAAAAAACTGGCAACATCATGTGCATCACCTCTGGTAAAAACCTGGAAGTGGCACAGGGTAGCTGTAGGAATAATAGGCAATTGTTAGAGCTACCTGTCATCAATTCTGGGTTTTTACTGGCAGTGGTCTCATCACACCTGCAATGACACCCCTTTGGTCATATTTCCCAACCCGCCCACCAGTGTTCCCTCTAAGCTGAGTTAGTGTGAGCTAGCTCACAGTTTTCTAGCCCCTGGCTCACACATTTTTTGTCTTAGCTCAGGAAGGACGACTCTGGAACAAACTAATTTATGCAGTAGCCAAATGGCTCGCTCACAACTTTAATGCCAGTGGCTCACAAAGTAGAATTTTTGCTCACAAGATTTGACAGCTTAGAGGGAACATTGCCTCCCACCAGTGGGCCTGATAGCCTTAGTGTCACCCCTACATCACACTGCAGCAGTTGCAGTGAGAGACCGCATTCTGCTGCACAGTCTCCAGGGCTGGAGAGTCCAGGCTAAATACAAATGCCTGCAAACTTCTACAACTAGGTTCGAGTCCAGTAGCAAATTAGAGGCCAACAGGATTTTTGGAGCATAAGCTTTCGAGAGTCAAAGCTCCCTTCATTGGATTGCTACAGTGGTTGCTACGGTTGTCAGCTCTGGGCTGGAAAATACCTGGAGACTTTGGGGGTGGATCTGAGAGAGAGCGGGGTTTGGGGAGGGGCCTCAGCATGGTACAATGCCACGGAGTCCACCCTTCAAAGCAGCCATTTTCTCCAGGGAGCTGATCTCTGTCAGCCAGAGATCAGTCGTAAAAGTGGGAGAACTCCAAGCCCCACCTGGAGGCTGGCAACCCTAGTGGTTGCTAAAGTTCACTGTTTTGTTTTTTAAAAAAAGAACAACAGGGGTTATAATGAAGAACTGTGCTTTCTCAGATACCTTTGTAAAAGCTCCCATTAGATGTAACATCAGTTTCTCTGAAATAAAATGGTCTCAGCATCGCAGTCAATCCTTTGGGATACCCCTACAGATTCATAGTAGGAAGCCGCTGCTTTGACCCTTCTGGAGTTCCATATTGCTCTTTCCTAGGAAAAAAGTTTGTCATGGGATGAACCACTGCCCAGGTCATGTACTTATCTACTGTCTTCCTTT
Organism: Gekko gecko; assembly: GCA_029375565.1. Classification (NCBI taxonomy): domain Eukaryota; kingdom Metazoa; phylum Chordata; class Lepidosauria; order Squamata; family Gekkonidae; genus Gekko; species Gekko gecko. The sequence continues at coordinate 32,768,427 of JAPDNY010000007.1, forward strand.
CAGAAATTTCAATTGCATTCTTGGAGAAAACGTCAGTGCATTCTTTCTTCCTGTCGCAAACATGTAGTTCTACAAAATGGAGAGGCTGCGTCTCTTAATGTAGCTGTGACAGCCTTAGAAGACAGATGGCAGTTAAATGATCTGTTCATTGACAATGCTTTTTTTGACCTTGTTGTTCAGAAGGATAAATCCTTGTGGGTTAGAGATGTGGAAATAACGAAAACTTTTTGATGTAAGCTCACCTTGTATCTTTTGATAGCAGCTAAGAAATGTGAAACAACACTGAAATATAGATTTGCTGTTTTAAACGGCATTGAGTGTGCTTTTGGACAGCCGGATGCTTAATAAAGGTGTTTGGTGATTTAATAATGGTGTAGGTCAGGCTTTCTCCATTAAATTTAAGGAGGTGGAAGGAGGGAAACGTGTTTTTAAAGTTCATCATGATAAAAAATATTAGGAACATAATGTGAGGGAGCCCCCCACCCCACCTCGGTATTTCTGGAGCATTTTGCAAAGCAAGCTGCTTTGATTTTTTCCCCCCATGCAGAAAATGAAGTGAATGCCTGTTTGCATATGCATCACAATGATGCCTGTTAGAACTTTCAGTAGTAATGCTGGTAATAGATTGTGCCACCAAATTAGTAAACCATAGTTACAGAGCTTGCTTTTACTTGGCCCCATTTATTGGAAATGTTCAGAAAATAAGCATGCTGTTATTTCCTACCTAACCTTCCTTTCTGGGTTGCCAGGCTTGGCAACTGATGGGAGATGGGGGAGGCAGGGACTTCTGGCTTTCGTAGTGGCATCAAGTGCTCCTGGCTCAAAAGCGTTGCTTCCGGAACAACCCAGGAGTCATGTCCTTGGGCCAGAGGTGACACTCAAGCAGCTGTCCCAAATTCTGTAGTTTAATCATAGAGTTATGAGCAGTGTTCCCTCTAAGCTGAGTTAGGGTGAGCTAGCTCACAGTTTTTTAGACTCCGGCTCACGCATTTTTGTCTTAGCTCGGGAAGGATGGCACCAGGGCATACTAATTTATGCAGTAGCCAAATTATTCGCTTACACCTTTAATGCCAGTAGCACACCAAGTAGAATTTTTGCTCACAAAACTCAGCTCAGCGAGAGCATTGGTTACAAGTGAATGCTAGAGTGTCACTTGGTGTGATGACATCATTTCTGGGCACTGCTGGAGCTGATGTCATCATGCCAGGGATGCTGACTGCACCCCCCACCCCTACCGCCATCTTTTGCCTGGGCACTTCCTCCTGTTCAGCATGAGGAATGCTGATTTCAAAGTGCCTGAGGGGTGTGTGTAGAACGAATCTTGTGTACATGTCTTTTGGATATGAAATGTCACTCCCATAAATATAAATTATGATGCCTTGAGAATTGCCCTGCTCGTGTTGATGCAATTATAAACGGTGATTTGGTTCTATAAAATGGAATTGTTTCTGATTTTCTCATTTAGCTTACAAGTAAGGTAAGGTGGGCATGGGAAGTGATATATAGTGAGAAGTTTCAGTTTGAATGTTCAAAGAATGAAGTAACCTCAGAGGAAGGGACAGGTTTTGCAAAAATGACCCAGAAATGGCATCCTAAGTTACCATTGCTTGGCTTTTGACCTGGAAGTGACAGCACGGGCCATAATTTTGTGAGGTGACAGAACATCCTTGCTGTCCACCCTTCCCAACCTCCACCCTCTCCAGGCACTGCCTCCAGAGCTCCAGGAATTCCCTGGGTGAGAGTTGGTAACCATAAAAAAGACTCTTGTTACATCCATTTAGATCTTATCTGTTAAGAAGATGATTACTGTGCTTGAGTGTTCTTCGTACTGCCAGCGGCAAGGATGGAAACAAAATCAGAGTTGGTTTGCTCTGTTCCACTCACCATTTGCTCCTGCTCCGCTTTCCATTTTCTGCCCCGCTTTCCATCCTTCCAGCTCCACTGAGCATCAGCTGCCACCTCAGAGCATGTGAAAAAAAGAGAAAAGTCCCAAAGCCTTTTGCGGAGTATATGAATACAGCATGCATCATAGAGCAGAGTCTTCAACAACGCAAAATAATAAGTGAAGGTACTCAGTCAGTGATCTGTGCTATGTCAACAGGAGTGTTCGGAGCATGTCCCCATTCTCACCCCTTGACTTTCGGAGGGTATATTTCCAGTGTCAGAGCCCCATGCCTGGAGAGGCACACTCTGAGGAAGTAACGTGTAGACTGGAGAGAGGAAGAAGAGTACTGCTGTCCTCAGCCCACACTTCCCTTTGCTTTGAAAAATTAGACCCCTCTTTTTCTCCACTCTTTGGACATTTCTGTGTGTTTGAACAACAGAACTGCTGCCATGAGGTCAAATTTCAGCCTCAGGGAGGTGATCCACAGCCCCTTTCTGATACTAGAGGGTTTTTGTGAAGCACGCTGTTTTATGCATGGAGTGTATGCTAATACATGTACTCAGCAATATCTAAAAGAAGACGATCCCCTTGAAAGCAGGCATATACACCTTCTGGACTCTTTTGACAGCCAGGTGAAGATTAATCTGTCAGCAGTTTACTGCTCTTCCCAGAACGTTACCACATGTGCCCTTCTGCCCATGCTGCAGGACACCAGCCAGAGTTGCTTGCAGGTTTGGTTTCCGCGCTCATATAACGAAACATGGGCTCATGCCAATAAGCCAGGACCTTCCATGACCTGGAGCTTCGTTATATAAGTAGTTATAATAATAGAATTAGTGTCACAAGGGGAGATTTCCCCCCCCCCATGTAAATACGTGGTATAAAAACAAGATAGTGACAACTTCTTTAGGAAGTGCTACCTGTTGGAAATGGCTCCGTTATGTCTGTTCAAGGAAGCTCTCTGACAAGCCTATTGAGGGAGTCAAGGCTTGTGACAGGAAGACTTCGGCTGATTCTGCACCCATCTGTTTCCTCACAGTTTTTCTACAGCCACACCAGGAGGTTTAGTCTCCCTTTACACTGCATACCACTTTCACTTTCTTTGTTCATCAGGTTTTACGGTACTTTCTGCATAGATTTATGGCCATTCAGGGGTGACATCGCAGTCAGTACAGAATTGCCCTGGGGTATCTGAATGTGCTCCCTCATGGATCACTGCCTTGTCGTGGCGAGGGGGCTTGCATGGTTCGATGAGGCTGCGGGCTATGCCGTGGAGGGCCACCCAAGATGGACAAGCCACAGCAGAGAACTCAGACCAAGCGTGATCCCCTGGAGAAGGAAATGGCAACCCACTCCAGTATCTTTGCCAAGAAAACCCCATGGACAGTAACAAAAGGCTAAAAGATATAACGCCGGAAGATGAGCCCCTCAGGTTGGAAGGTGTCCAATGTGCTACTGGGGAAGAGCAGAGGGCAAGTACAAGTAACCCCAGAAAGAGTGAAGCGGCTGGGCCAAAGCCGAAAGGACGCTCAGTTGTAGATGTGTCTGACGGTGAAAGGAAAGTCCGATGCTGCAAAGAACAATACTGCATAGGAACCTGGAATGCAAGATCTATGAATCAAGGTAAGCTTGACGTGGTCAAAAATGAGATGGCAAGAATGAACATCGGCATCTTGGGCTTCGGTGAATTAAAGTGGACAGGAATGGGCGAATTTAACTCAGAAGACCATTATATCTACTACTGTGGCCAGGAATCCCGTAGAAAAAATGGTGTGGCCTTTATAGTCAACAAGAGAGTGAGAAAGGCAGTATTGGGATACAATCTCAAAAATGACAGGATGATCTCGGTCTAAATCCAAGGCAAACCATTCAACATCACAGTAATCCAAGTCTATGCCCCAACCACTGCTGCAGAAGAGGCTGAAGTGGACCAGTTCTATGAAGACCTACAACACCTCATAGAACTAAGACCAAAAAATGATGTCCTCATCAATCATAGGGGACTGGAATGCTAAAGTAGGAAATCAAAAGGTAACTGGAATAACAGACAAGTTTGGCCTTGGAGAACAAAATGAAGCAGGGCAAAAGCTAACAGAGTTTTGTCAAGAGAACACGCTGGTCATAGTGAACACCCTTTTCCAACAACCTAAGAGGCGTCTCTACACATGGACATCACCATATAATCAGATTGATTATATAATTTGCTGTCAAAGATGGAGAAGCTCTATCCAGTCAGTAAAAACAAGACCTGGAGCTGACTGTGGCTCAGATCATGAGCTACTCATTGCAAAATTCAGATTTAAATTGAAGAAAGTTGGGAAAAACCACTAGGCCATTCAGATTTGACTTAGATCGCATCCCCAATGAATATACAGTAGTGTTGAAGAATAGGTTTAAGGGGCTAGATTTGATAGACAGAGTGCCTGAAGAACTATGGACAGAGGTCCGTGACGTCGTAAAGGAGGCAGCAATCACCGCCATCCCAAAGAAAAAGAAATGCAAGAAAGCAAAGTGGCTGTCTGATGAGGCTTTACACATAGCAGAGGAAAGAAGGAAAGCTAAAGGCAACGGTGAAAAGGAAAGATTTGCCCAACTGAATGCAGATTTCCAGAGAACAGCAAGGAGAGATAAGGAGGCTTTCCTGAATGAACAATGCAAAGTAATAGAGGAAAACAATAGAATGGGAAGGACTAGAGATCTCTTCAAGAAAATTGGAGAAATCAAGGGAACGTTCCATGCAAAGCTGGCCATGATAAAGGACAAAAACGGTAGGGACCTAACAGAAGAGATTAGGAAAAGATGGCAAGAATACACAGAAGAACTATACAAGAAGGACTTCAATGTCCTTGACAACCACAACGGTATAATCACTGACCTCGAGCCAGACATCCTGGAATGTGAAGTTAAATGGGCCTTAGAAAGCATTACTAACAACAAAGCTAGTGGAGCTGAGTTATTCAAAGTCTTAAAAGAAGATGCTGTTAAAGTGCTGCACTCAATTTGCCAACAAATTTGGAAAACACAACAGTGGCCACAGGATTGGAAAAGGTCAGTTTACATTCCAATCCCAAAGAACGGCAATGTCAAGGAATGTTCAAACTATCGCACAATTGCACTCATTTCACACACTAGCAAGGTCATGCTCAAGATTCTACAATTTAGGCTCCAACAATATGAGGATAGAGAACTGCCAGAAGTACAAGCTGGGTTTTGAAGAGGTAGAGGAACTAGAGATCAAATTGCCAACATTCACTGGATTATGGAGAAAGCAAGAGAGTACCAGAAAAACATCTGCTTCATTGACTATGCTAAAGCCTTTGACTGTGTGGATCACAATAAACTATGGCAGGTTCTTCAAGAGATGGGAGTACCAGACCACCTCACATGTCTCCTGAGAAATCTGTATAAGGGTCAAGAAGCAGCAGTTAGAACCGGATATGGAACAACTGATTGGTTTAGCATAGGAAAAGGAGTACGACAAGTATGTATATTGTCACCTTGCATATTTAATTTATATGCAGAGTACATCATGCGAAACGCTGGCCTGGATGAATCACAAGCTGGAGTTAAGATTGCTGGGGGAAAGATCAATAACCTCAGATATGCAGACGATACCACTCTGATGGCAGAAAGTGAAAAGGACCTAAAGAGCTTCTTGCTCAGGGTGAAAGAGGAGAGTGCAAAAGTGGGCTTGAAGCTCAACATCAAAAAAACTACGATCATGGCATCTGGCTCCATCACTCCTTGGCAAATAGAAGGGGAAGTCGTAGAAGTAGTGACAGACTTCATGTTCCTGGGATCCCAGATCACTGCAGATGGTGACTGCAGCCATGAAATTAAAAGACGCCTGCTCCTTGGGAGGAAAGCGATGGCAAACCTAAACAGCATGATAAAAAGCAGAGACATCACCCTGCCAACAAAAGTCCGCATGGTCAAAGCAATGGTATTCCCCATAGTAATGTATGGCTGCAAGAGCTGGACTATAAGGAAGGCCGAGCGCCGAAGAATAGATTCTTTTGAACTATGGTGCTGGAGAAGACCCTTGAGAGTCCCTTGGACTGCAAGGAGATCAAATCATTCAATCCTAAAAGAAATCAATCCTGATTGTTCCCTGGAAGGCCAGATCCTGCTGCTGGGAAAGATTGAAGGTCAAAGAAGAAGGGGACGGCAAAGGATGATGGTTAGACAGTGTCATCGATGCAACGAACATGAAATTGAGCAAACTTCAGCGGACAGCGGAAGACCGGAGGGCCTGGCGTAATCTGGTCCATGGGGTTGCGAAGAGTCAGACTCGACTGTGCAACTGAACAACAACAACATCTGAATGTGGTTTTGAGCGGCACCTTTGCCTTCCTCCGCTTCCAATTCAAAGGGAACAATAAGCAGACAACTTGACATGGCTTCATTGATCTCTGTCAGTTCCCCCACCCCTATTTCCCCCTCTGTCTTTATCACCTCACCATGAATTACTTGGCTCAGGAAGTTATGACTGCTGAGACAAGTACTGACACAGGAAGATCTGCATACCAGATTGAATGAAAACAGATATTCCGAGGCAAGGGGGAATCAGGTCGAGTGCTGAGGAAACATGGAGAGAATGCCAGATGCAGAATGGAACTTCTGCATAGCTTAGGTTTTTGAACAATAGTCTGTTGGCATATGTGACCATAATACCAAGTGGGTTAAAGTAGAAAGATCATATATCCTTTTACATTGTAAGATCTGCATTAACGCCTGACAGTGTCTATGTGCCCTGTATTTCCTCAAAATTTGCAGAAACAAGGTTCCCATCCAGATTCAGTCTGGTTGAAAAGTAGATCACACCTCACTTCTGAGAGCAGAATTTAAATAATTAATGAAAGTACTGAGCAAGCTCTTCTTTGTATGCGTATTCTTAAATTGACGGGAACATTGCTTTTCATACTAACTTAAGAATGTATGCTAGAGGGACAACCATGTTTACCTGTTTGTAGCAAGAACAACAAAGAGTACTTTGCTTCCATAAAGACAGATTTATTGTGAGGTAAGCTTTTATGAACCATTTTGTGATAACCAATACAGCGTAATGGTGAGTATTGGATCAGGAGTCAGCCTAGTAGATTTGGATTGCCACACTTTCTCAGCCTAATGTACATAGTACACCCCTTCAGGGCTCTTGTGAAGATAACATTTATTCATTTATTTTCAAAATTTATATCCCACCATTCTGCCCTCATCAGGCCCATCAGGCCCTTTCTGCCTAGGAAAGGCTGCAGCTCACTAACTGGACAAAGCTGTTGGAGGCTGTTGTCATGTCTCTCTAGGACTTATCCAAAACTTTGTGGTTTAATTTCAGACACAAGACAAATACATTGCCAATTCCTGCTTGGAGTCTAATTAACTGCTCTTCCGCATTCTCGTTTTTGTCGCTTATGGGTTCCTATTGCTTTTTTGCACGTGTTTTGCTTCCACTAGTGGTTGATTCAATATTATATCACTGTATGTCCGGCATATCTGCCTACAGATTTACACTGCAGATTTTTATGCCAGGCATAGAGGGATGTAATATCAGACTGACCACTAGAGGGAAGAAGACACACACGGAGGTGGGGGACCCTGAAGCAATAGGGAAACACCAGGGATGAAAATGAAAATGCAGAAGAGCCCTAAAACAGTGTGAATAGCATGGCCTGTTCTAGCTATGTGGGTGTGGCCCAGGTTCATACCATCGTTAGGTAGAGCAATCAACACAAACTGATTTTTCTCCCAGGGAGTCAAGTGCTTAAAGTGTTTTAATACTTACATCGGTTTTCAAACATATCAGCCGTTTTATGTGTTTCTTTTAAAAAATGTTCTGTCTTAACTTTTAAGCTAGAAATAATTGAATTGCTGAATAATCTTTAAAGTGCTTTTTTTCAAATTCAAGGAAGTGGCATAGTTAATCTTGACTATATTATTGTAAAAGGATATATTGTTTTTGCCAAATGATTGCATATCAGTTAAATCCCAGAAAATCTTGCTTTCTTTTACCTGTAATGCAGTAAAATAAGTGATGGGGAGGTGGAAGACACAGATTTAAGCAGTAAGGTGTGAAAAAGTTTGTGTCATTAAAATAACATAACTCAAAGCTATCTGTAGTACATAAAATCTGAAGTGTCAACTTCACAACAAAGACAAGTTAGTAAGCCTACCAAAACTAGTATGGTTTTTTTGATAAACTTAAAACCAGTTTTGTAGTATAGTTTTGTTGCTAAGTACCAGTAATGCTTACCCCTGCATCGTTTGCAGATTCACAACTTGCTACACATTGGTTGTCCCCTGTGACCGCCTACCTTCCTGTTTATAAACAGGGCATATGCAACAGCGTATATTGTGATGCTCTTCTTAGTATTCAGGCAGGTTTGTATGGGAAGAGGCCATCCTCTTGAAGGTACCCAGGTCCTAGGCTGTTTACAGTGCAGTACTAAGCAAAGTAACAGTTCCACCCTTCAGTGACTTCACTGGACTTTAAAGTCTGTAGCTCTCCTTAAGAATGCACTGAGGGTCCAAAGTAAGCCCCAGTGCTTTTGTGCTTGAAAGAGCCATTGCCCATCTTCCAGACCTCTTGGAGGAGGGAGACATGCCACAAGACTTGGAGGACGGCAGATGTTATCCCAATTTGCAAAAAAGGAGGAGGGATGACCCAGGAAACTACAAGCCAGTCAGTCTGACCTCTGTCCCAGGGAAGATACTGGAGCAGATTTTAAAGGGATCAATCTGCGAGTATCCAGGCAAGTCAGCACAGATTTGTCCCCAACAGGTCCTGCCAGACCAACCTCATTTCCTTTTTTGATCGAGTGATGAGCTTACGGGATCGAGGGAATGCTGTTGATCTTGTTTACCTGGATTTCAGTAAAGCTTTTGACAGGATTCCCCATGATGTTCTGATGGGTAAACCAGAGGCCTGTGAACTGGACCCTAGGACAGATAGGTGGACAGGGAACTGGTTGGAGAACCGCGCTCAAAGAGTAGTTGTCAATGGCATTTCATCTGAATGGAAGGGGGTGTCCAGTGGGGTGCCACATGGCTTGGTTCTGGGTCTGGTACTTTTCAGTATTTTTATAAATGATCTGGATGAAGGTGTGGAGGGGCTGCTTATTAAATTTGCAGAGGAGACCAGATTGGGAGGAGCAGCAGCAAACACACCAGAATTCAACAAGATCTGAACACGCTGGAAAAGAGGGCAGATATGAACAAGATGCAATTCAACAAAGATAAGTGCCAAATTCTACATCTAGGTAAAAAACATTAGGAACACGCATACTGGGTGGTGGATACACTTCCGGGTAGCAGTATGTGTGAACAAGATCTTGGGGTACGGGTGGACCGTAAGTTAAGTATGAGCAGCCAGTATGATCTGGTGACAAAAAAGGCTTGGGGTGTCAACGGAAGCATAACAAAGATGTCAACAACACAGCCTGGGCTGCTGCTGCCGGAGCATACCAGGAGGAGGCGCACCAGAACGTTCAGATTGCTGCCCCGGAGGCGCGCTTGTATGCGGCGTTTCCCCATTAATTCGGCTGTGAGTGTATGTGCGCATGCGCCGTCCTGGATGTGCCCCATGACCCATCCGGACCTCTGCGCCAACCGAACACTCATAGTTGGATTCGAACCAGTTTATGGATCCACACTGGTCTTTCTGCAAGTGCAAGGGCTTCCTCCCATGAAGTGTGATTTTCCCGCCTCCCCCATTCTACAGCACCTTTCTATTGATTCATCCAAATTTATGAGTACAGTATAAATTCCACTTCTTCCCTTTGAACGCTTGAAGCTGCCTTATCTTGAATCAGACTGCTGGTCCATCGAAGTCAGTATCGTCTACTCAGACCAGCAGCCACTCTCCAGGGGTCTCAGGTAAAGGTCTTCCACATCACCTCCTACCCGATCCCTTTAACCGGAGGTGCCGAGGACTGAACCAGGACCAGCTAACTAGACCTTGCCAGGCTGTCTGTTCTGGCTCTTTAACCGCTATATCACACCGGCTCCTCTAGTAATGCACAATACTAGCAGGTGCAGGTTTCATAGCTTGCGTCTGATTCCACAGCTTGCGTTCTATATCTGCAACTTGTATTCACTGGGTTTATCTCCAGCGAAAAGGATTCCTGCTTGTCAGAGGGACACCTCCGAGAGATTTGACTGTATACCACGTCGCAGTGCCAGGGAAGTCGCCTCAGCATGGAAAGCTGTGGAAAAACTCAACCAGTGGACATCACAAGGCTGACAGGCAGCTGTACATTCCTGCTCAGTTTCCTGGAAGACCATGTACTAAGAAAGAAAGAGAGGCCAGAAGCTTCTGGTTGCATTCTCCCTGGACAGCTTCCGAATTTGCACTCAGTAAATAAAAGGAAATTGATTTCGTACAGTAGGGCTCTCCCCCTGCCTTTCCCAAAGTCTGTAATCCTTCCTAATGATATCCTGGTGTTTCTTAGTCCAGGGTGCCATCGGATGCAGAAGAAAATGGCTTTGCTTATTCATTAGTTTACAAATTAGGACAAAGGATTTAGGATCACAGTGTTCGTTATCCTGCATTGTACGTGATGTTCCTCCAAGTTAATTAAATCACTGGCTGATTTGATGCTCTGTTTAATCTGAAAACATGGGTGATCTTAAACCTTTTGCGTTAATAGGGACACTTCTTCTCTGTTGATGATGCCCTCCGCACTGGAAGGTCTCATACGTTATTAGTGTACGGTTTCTTTACAAAGCTTTCTTTCCATCCTGTGCCAACAGGACAGAGTGGGAATCAATCAAGGCCATATGCACTGAGGATGTGTTGGAGACATTGACTAGAAAAGGTCCTTAAGAATAAAATGCAGAGAGAAAGGCAAGAGAGAAACACTCCCCCACCCCCCAGACTAACATGATAGCCTACCAGTGCAATCCTACCTAGAATTACTCCCTTTCTAAATCTATGTAAGTAAACGGGCCTAGAAGGGTGTAACTCTGTTTAGGACTGCACTGTGTTAACTGCAGCTCGTTCACGTTGCAAATTATTGCTGGCGAAAGACTTTACGATACCAATTGCTCCAGAGGGTTAGTTATATAACTGTCTTGTGCGAAAGAGGCCAGACCTAGCACAAAATACCCATTGAAAGACGCTCTTAACTATGGTTAACTAACTCAATATTATGCCATGAACATTTTGTTTCCTGGCAATTGCTAGGCACGGAGCTGTCCTTTTTCTCAACCTGTGCAAAACTAGCCCCTCCCCGGTCTGCTTGAAAAGCTATGAACCAACAGTAATTTCAGTAGAGCGACTGGGAGCAGTTTCTCCTTTTTTCCTCTGCCATGCCACTGGGTCCAATTCAGCTTGGTGACTATACAAACACAGGGAGAGGGGAAGACAGATTGCACGAGATAATAATGCCTTTTTGTGCTGCACCCACCAAGATGAACACAGCCCACAAGCCACATATGGAAACCATGGAGGGGGGACACAAACTTCTTAATGCTGCAAGTTATGCAAGCCTAGCCCCATACAAGGGCCATTTGCTTGGCTGGCAGTCGTGGGCCATTTGCTTGGCTGGCAAAAAGACCCTTTAAGGGTCTTTTTGTGAGCCAAGCACGCAGCCCATAACCGCCCCCTCCCTCCTGCTAGATTTAAAGGGCCCTCCAGCTGATCGGTGGGCCACCTGGTCCCTGCCGATCAGCTGAAGCCCTTTAAACTGGGCGGGAGGGGAGGGAGAGGAGTGGCCAGGCATGTAGTCATTCTTGGGAGTGGGGCTTCCCTCACCAGCCAGCTGGCCAGGGGCAAATTGAAGCCCCCCCAGAAGTGAGGAAAACTCCACCCGAACTCAGGACTGGCAACCCTAGTGCTTCGCCAGTTGCAATTGTTCTGGGACAAAGTGCCCATGGTCATACATGCCATGGAGACATCCAGATTGGGCTACTTACAACACACCACTAAAGGCTGCCTTTGAAGGTAGTTCACTGGTCCACTGGTTCAGAAGGCAGCAGCCAAAATGCAAACTGAGCCTAAGGAAAACGAGCATGTGGCACCATTTCTGCACCAACTTCCGGCTCCCCATTTGGAGAGCTGGGAACTGTGAAGCCAACTAGTTATGATGTTGCTTGGTCTGGGATTCACATCCTGACAGGATTGCTCTGTAACCCTGTTACAAAAACTCATCTGTACACAACCCAGCAGTCCATCTTGTCTTTTACCTGAGGATTGCTGAGTTGATCCAAGCAAGCAGGTGTAGTATTTCACCTCGTCATTGCAGCATTATGACTGGGGCAGTCATAACTGAGGATGCAAAAAGCAGCCAGGAAAGAGGAGAACGAATGTCACAGTGGGCTTGATTGCAGTAGCCAGACAGTTCTTTGGTTCCAAACTTCCAGTCTTGCTCTTGATGTGTTAAAAGCCCTGTTGTTTGAAATGTTGGATATCTGTCTAATGATTGTTCAAATAGGATCATAACATGAACAGTTTATCCCCATATATAGACTTTTTTCAAGTAGCTCTATTAGATGGTAATCTAAAGCACTTCCTGTGTTAAAAAAAATACTTATCTTTAGTTTTCAGTCTTCCTTTTCACATAGCGGTTTGTTCCAGGGACAAAGAAACTATGCAAAGGATCTATGCCAAGCTTTCTTTGCTGGTGACTTCTGGAAACCTCCATAGGGGTCAGATGCGGACAAATCTGATCAAGAATTCTGTATGCGGGGGCTTTCCTTCCCCTCCATTTCTCTATATAGTGCCTTCCTTTCATATAGTACATGAAGTTCTCCCGGGTCTCAGGTAGAGATCTTTCCCAATCCAGATATCTTAGGTCATGGTCAGACAGCTCTTTAGATCTGACCCAGGCACGGATGCCTGGCAGATTTAAAGGGAACGATCAGACAGCAATATCTGGGAAAGCTGCCACTTCCATGATCAGCCCGTTTAGCCCTGCCAGGAAGCCATACTTAAAAGATACCAGTGAAAGTCCAGTGCTGATGCTTCCCAACGGGCCAATGACGGACTTTCCCCCATCTGATCATTCCATCACGCAGTCAGCCCATTGAGATGGTCTGCTCCAGACAACCCCAAACATACGCCATTTTTAAAAAATCTCTAAGTGATATGTACATAAACACATATACAAATGATAGCCATGGAGCTCTGTTCAAGTGTCATGGACACTCTAGTGTTTACGAATGGCCCGTGAACTTAATGAACATCGGTAATTGTAGTTGGACCTAGAGGGAGGATAAGGTAGGCCTTTCCACACACAAAGTAGTCCCTCCAGTGATCCAGATCTCAAGGGCAAGGGGGATGGCCAGGACTCGTTTCATCCAGCCCTGGCCATCTGCATCAGAACAGAAACTGAGAGAAGAAGTTGGGTGTGCTTGGACTGGCCTGTTTGTTGCTCTATGGGGAGAGAGAACCTATGAGATCATATAACCTGGCATAGGGATTTCGGCTACGTGTCCCTCATGCGGTGCTTTAACCATTCGATTCTGCACATGCATTGAAAAAACAAGTATGCAGTGAAGCACATATGCACATGTGCAAATGAATATTTTTTTTAAAAAATAGACTGCGCGACTCCTTCCGTGGACACTGTGTAGACAATCCGCAGTGGAGTCCGCGCGCAGTAAGGCGATTCACTGGGGGAGCTGTCTGGTCACGCAACACTGGATAAAAAAGATCTGGATCAAATTAGAACCGGGCCAATGGTGGGATTAGCTGCCCGTCTGAATGCACCCTTAGATCTTTTTAATTGGCAGTGACCCTGATGGAACTGGGAGAATTCTTGCCTAGAAGCTGTCATGGATGATAACAGGGTCTTGTGTAGATAAGAGCTGTGATACAGCAAGTGTCCCACCGGTGAGCAGGGGACCCTTCTTCAGTAGAGTATAGGCATAACACTGCCTCTTTGTCTTCATAGCCCAACATTGTGTTCTGTTTCTCAGGCACACTAGAGCACAATGGAACCGTGGTAATTGGCTTTTATGTATATACTAGTGGCAAGGCCTGTTGCATGAGCAGATGCAATGGGCGCTGGCCGGAGTCCCGCTGAAGGCCAGCCGCAAGTGAGGGAGGCCATCTCGGGCCTGTGGCCCCAGCAAGGCAGCACCGCCCCCAGTCGCCCTGAGTGGCCTACCTCGTAGTGAACACAGTGGCAAGGGAGGGAGCCCGTCGTTGGGCTGCCGGTTGAGGAAGTAGGTGCCGCTTGCCAGCAGCTGCAGCAGCGCCATGGCCCCCTCTCAGGAATGGGTCCAGGGTCCTCAGCATGCAGCCGCCAGAGCATCCATCCAGTCTGGCGGCTGGCGACAGACTGCGGCCGAGAGGCTATCTGCTGGCTGCATGGGCGGGATTGAGCCCATGCAACCAGGCACGTCAGCCAGTGGCCAGGGCCCCATGTTTGACTGGCAGCCCCCGCGGCCTACTGATTTTGCCACGCATTTTGACCTTATTTGGGCAAGCCGGCAGACCACTACTGTTTTATATAATAGGGAAGGATATACTGAAGCTCAGGCACAATTTTAGCAGGTATTGAAAGCTTTTTGTAACTACAGTTTCTAACCTGCTCTTGAATTTGTTGCAAACTGTTTGTATTTTAGACGGCTGGGCTTCTTGAGCTCCCCTACAGACCAACATTAATTTTTGTTCACTGTTTAGATTGCTCATATTTCAAAGGTCCATGCGACGTGACACTTTGTTCTTAGTAGTTGCTTGACACTCCCCCCACCCCCCTGCCTATAGTATTTTTAGATAACCACAAAGTTAGGATCTGTTGCGAGAACAAATATTTGCTTCAGATCAAACTTTTTTTTGCCTAGTGCTTCCAGTCCACACACGTACCCATGATATTTCCAAGTTCTGTTGCCCTTTTGCTCTCAGAAAAACACGAGACTGAAAGCAGATACCTTTTCTCCTTGGACTAGGTTTTGTGGACAGAACAGATCTTTCAGGGCCAAGTTAGCCAGAACAGCATAGAACTGAATGCCCTGTACTTAGAGAGGGGAAGCAAGGTTGGCCTGACCATAATGCAGGGCAAAAGTCTTCCCCAGGCAATGCATCTGGCCTGTCAAATGGGGATAGCAAGTTTGGCCTAAAATATGCTTGGACAAATTGGCACTGCTCTGGTTTAGCAGCTGATTTAAGAATTCAGGTTGGAATGGCATGCCTAGTACCAACTTGGACATTTTTCCTGCCACTATTAGGGGAGGGGGGGACATTGCAAAGTGTGTATGTGTTTGTCTGTGTGTGTCCCATTTAGCCTTGTTTCCTCTGACAACCAAAAAACCCCAAGGACAGGCCTTTGTTTATTTGCAGTAACATTTCTGCCCCACTTCTTCAGAAGCACAAAACAGCTTCCAAAAAGGTTTTTAAAAATCCAAATTTCATAAAATAATCACAGCCCAATAAAATAATATTGTCCCCATCCAAAACCAATGCTCCCACATAAAAAGGTTGTAGCCTCCAAAATCAATCAAATACTGCAAAACCAATAAACCAACTCATAAACCTAATGGAAGAAGTTGTAAGTCCAGAAACTCAGGCTGTAAAGTCAGCAAACAATGGGTTTGCTTCCAAGGGGTCACTGGAACAGGGTAGCCTTACATAATTTCCTGACTCTTGCTAGAGAAAGTGCACTGTGCCCCACCTCTGGAAAGCTGTTCTAAAGGTCTGGCCCGGCTACAGAGACGGGAAGAGGCAACTGAATTAATGATGTGGATGCTTTTGGAATGCCTTCTACTAGATGGCAGCTTTTGACACAGTTTTCTAAGACATGAAAAGACATTTTAAGGGGTCAAGCTTTTCCTCTCTACCAGTATATCTGTCTTTACAGGAGCTGTCGAACACAGGTGGCAATAAGTTCCAACACAGGAGAGCCTGTTGTCTGGTAAAGGAACTTAACCTGTACAGTGTGATAAAGTAATTGTCTCCAATTGCCTGTGCATGAAACCCCTTGCTAATATGCCAGTGGCTGTAAATAATGTGCTGCCATTTGACCTTATTGCGTAATTACTCTTGTGTATCCATCCTTTGACAGTCATTCCCCACCCACAATCTTGGACGCAGTCTTTAGATCAGAGGTGTCAAACTCATTTATTATGAGGGCTGGATCTGACATAAATGCCACTTTGCCGGGCCATGCATGCCATAAAACGTAATGCCAGGTACCGGAGATAGAAACTGTATAAAGGACAGCAGCTGGTAAGCTCCAAGTTGGTGTATTCTCACTGCAAAAGGCCCCATAGGCTGGAAGGGGGGTGCAGAGGAAAACCCACACAGGCAGACTGGAGAGCCAGCAATGCAGCACTGGGCAGATGCTCCTACGATGCTTGACTGCTGTAGACAAGGTTGTTCTGCCGTGCTGAAGCCACAGTAGAATGGCTCCCCCCACTCCTCCCAGCATTTCCTCCCTTGCATCAGTTGCTCGCGGGCCACATAAGAGCCCTGGACGGATGTTTGACATCCCTGCTTTAGGTTTTAACTTCCATCCATGCTGGTATTCTCTAACCAGGGCTGGTAATCGTGGATGAATCAACATTTTGGGTGTCCTTTCATGACAACGACAACAGCAAATGTTGAACGGGATACTAAACGTGAACCCAGTGGTCTGCCTAGGGTTACCAGGGGTTTAGGGTTGCCAGATCAGACTGGAAAACTCCTGAAGTCTTGGGTGTAGAGCCTGGGGAGGACAGGGACCACAGTGGGTTACAGTGCCATAGATTCCACCCTCCAAAGCATGGATTTTCTCCAGGGGAGCTGATCTCTGTAGTCTGGAGATGAGCTATAATTCCAGGGGATTCCCTGGTCCCACCTAGAGGCTGGAATCCCTGGGTCTACTGATGCCTTTTTCTTCACTTCTTCATTGCAGCAGTTCTCTATGCCCCCTGTGTAAGGTTGCCATCCTCCATCTGGGGCCTGGAGATCTCCCAGAATTACAACTGATCTCTAAACTACAGAACTTCGTTCCCCCTGATAAAATGGCTGCTTTGGAGGGTGTCTGGCATCACATCCTTGCTGGGCTTCCTCAGACCTTGCTTTCCTCAGGCTCTACCCACAAATCTCCCAGGATTTCCCAACCTGGAGTTTGCAACTCTGCCTAAGTGGCAAACGGAATTCCGAAGGCTTTTGATCACATTCTCTGTAATGCAGCTCTGACAGGCTGATAAACTGACTTTGGATACCACCTCCCACCACCAAAACTGTCTCCCCCCAAGACAGCTACATAGCTGTGGTAGTTATTCTAGGACTTTTGGCACCACTAGTTTGCCTCTGTGGCTGAGTTGGCCCTGTCTCCAAGCCCTTCCAATCCTAAGGTTGTTTAGCATCACTTTGACCATGCTGAAAAGGCATGGAGTCGTCACTTCTCCAAACTGAAAAGTCCCAGGCTCTTTAGGCTTTCCTCAGTGTTCCCCAGAGAGCACTGAGGTTGGGGTCCCAAAATCATTTGGCCCTCCCTGGACTGAAAGACGCCAGACTGGCCTCTACCAAGGCCAGGGCCTTCTCAGAAGCGGATCCACACTGGTGGAATGAGCCCCCAGAAGACATCAGGGCCCTGTGGAACCTTTTACAGTTCCTCAGGGCCTGTAAAACGGAGCTCTTCCACCAGGTCTTCGATTAGGAGCCGCTACCAGTAACAACTTCGATACATTGGACACCGACTGTGGCCATACTCCGTATCATCTTATTATGTGGGATGTTACCGCCGCCAGCATTTTACCAACACTTTATCTGTATTGTGATTCATTTATGTTTTGAGTTTTTATGATGTTATATTGTGTATATACATTTGTGTTTTAATGTATTTTAATTTTTAATGTGAGCCGCCCTGAGCCTGCCTTGGCAGGAAGGGCGGGATACAAATTGAAGCAAATAAATAAATAAATAAATAAAGTGCTCCAGAACCCTAATCATCTTGGTTGCCCTCTTCTGTACTTTTTCCAGCTCTGCAATATCCTTTTTTGAGATATGGTGACCAGAACTGTGTACAGAACTCCAAATGAGGCCCTGCACCATAGATCTATACAGGGGCATTATATTATCAACAATTTTATTCTCAGTCCCTTTCCTAATAATCCCTAACATAGAGTTTGCCTTTTTCAGCACTGCAGCACACTGGGTTGACACGTTCATTGAGCTATCCACTACGACCCCCCCAAAAAAATTTCCATCTCAGTCTCAGCAAGTTCAGACCCCAATTGGCCTATACTTGAAGTGGGGATTTTTGGTCTCAGTGTGCATCAGCTTTCACTTAACCAGCATTGAACTTCATTTGCCATATTGTTGCCCACTCCCCCTGTTTGTGGAGATCCTTTTGGAGCTCTTCGCACTACACTATTCACATCTAGTTTCAGATCATTTATGAATAAATTAAATATTACCGCTCCAATATCAATCCTTGTGGGATCTCACTGCTTACTTCCCTCCATTGTGAGAACTGTCCACTGATCCCTACTCTTTGCTTCTTGTCATCTAACCAGTTTTTAATCTGTAAGAGAACCCGTCCTCATATCCCATGACTTCTACATTTACTGAAGAATCTTTGGTGATATACCATGTCAAAAGCCTTTTGAAATGGGACCTGTACAAATCATATAGCGTTACAAAGGGGCACCCGTCAAGGCTGCCCACTATCACCTCTTTTATTTGCGCTGGCAGTAGAACCTTTGGCCAATTCAATTAGGAATAATGTTGAAATAACTGGCCTTAAAATAAAATCAAAAGACTACAAGTTATCGTTATTTGCTGACAGTATGATTCTTTATCTGTCAGAGCCCACAGAATCCCTCCCAGCTCTTAATAACTTACTAGAGCAGTTTGGTAAATTGTCAATGATACGAAATCGCAACTTATGGCTTTTAACATTGCACAACTTCAATGGGTTCATAAATACTTAGACTATCTTGGTCTTAAAATACCAGTACAGCAACCTGAGTTGCTATCTTTAAATCACCATGCAATGCATGCTGAATTGTTGAATACCATTAATAAGTGGAATAAGCCAAATATAAATTGGACAGAAAGATTTAATCTAATTAAATTCTTTATGCTACCAAAGTTTATATTTCTATTTAGAGTGGCCCCCATAGCTATTTCGCCTTCAGTAATCAAAAACTGGCAAGCTACTTTTCAAAAATTTCTTTGGAACCAGAAAAAACCTAGGATAGGCTTTGCGATTCTAAAGAGACCCAGAGCCTTAGGAGGATATGCCTTATCTGATCTGATGCTGTGCAATAGGGCAATTTTATTGGCTACAGCAGTTAAAATGCTACATATAGAATCGAAACCTACCTGGGTAGAGATCTATAACGACCTCCTGTATTCAAATACACTAGCAGACTTGTTATGGACCCCCGAGCATATACCTCGAAATTTGTTACGTAATCTTGAGGTAATACAACCATCTATCCTATCTTGGAAAAAGTGTACAAAGCCGCTGTTACCCAAAATCTCGCGTTATTCTACACATTTACACAACAGTGGTTTAGATCAAACACGACCCCATCACTTGCAGAAAGATGGAGACGGCACAAATTAGCACGCATCACAGACGTCATCGCAAAAACAGGCATTGCTATCAAAGCTGAATTGGAGCTTAAATTGGGCTTAGATATACCCTGTTTTTTTTATTTTCAACTAAGCCATTTCTTGAATGCAATTAAGGCTACATCTTTAATTACACAGCCTTTGTCTAAAGTTGAACTGTTGATTCGTGACCCAGATGCACAAAGTAAAGGTTTAATATCAAAATTCTATTCAGTACTGATTCATCAATCTTGTGATAAACCATTACCTTACCAAAAAGCATGGCAGAGAGATTGCAAAAGACTCCTGAATGATGGTATCTGGGAACGGTTTTGGAGCTCCACCAGCTTTAAAACCAAATCTATAATGGTACAATTTCAGAACCTGAAGATAATGACAAGATGGTATGCAACACCTAAATAAATTTCTTACATGTCACCTACCCATTCGCCACAATGCTGGAAAAAAATGTCTTCCAGTCGGTGATTTTCCCCACTGTTGGTGGAAGTGTGAAAAAGTTCAGACATTTTGGAAAGAAATACTAAAAATTATTCAAGAAATCACCAAGATACAAGTACCATTTTTACCAGAAGTTTTATTTTTAAACACATGCCTGAAAGAGTTGTCTGGCAGACCACACAAAGACATTATCGAAGTTATGCTGGATGCTGCAAAAACAACAATAGCATCCTTTTGGAAAGACGTTCGAGAACCAACATTAGACTCCTGGTACTGCAAATTATGGAATCATTATCTTATGGATGCAGTTACCAACAAATTATCTTATATTTCTCCAGACTCAAACCGATCAGCATTTGTAGGAAAATGGTATCCTATCTTAGAATATCTGTCTCAACAGCAGTTTGTATCCTCTCAGTGATCTCAGTTTCATAAACGGATCTGAAATACGGATTATATTTCTTTTGGTTTCCTTTATTGTTTTACCTTTTTATCCTGTCTTTATTACATTATTTCTTCTTTATTGGTGTTCTTAATGCATAACGTTGATAGCACCTACTCAACTGTTCAATTAATAAAATGTTCTATAGTATTTCGGAAAGTCTGCACTTAAAATATTTTCTTTATTTAGTTGTAGTAAATGTTAAGTAGTAATCGGTTTTCAACTCAAAAGAAACGGCTTGCTCTCTGCTGGTAGTTTTTGTATTTACAATTCTATGACTTGTTATAAATCTGTATTGCTAATATGGATAAAAGTTATAATTTTTAAAAAAAAAACCTTTTGAAAGTTCAAGATCTACCAGGTCCCCATTGTCTACATGCTTGTTCACTTTCTCAAAGAGCTCCAAAAGAACTGCCCTTTGCAGAAGCTATGCTGGTTTTTTATTTTATTTTTAATTTTATTTGTCAGATTTCTACCCTGCCCTACCAGCTGAGGCTTTTCCCTCAGCAGGCTTTGTACCTCTGTGTGGCTTACAATTCTGTCTTTGATTACAGTTTCTACTAATTTGCCTGGGATAGAGATTAGAGTTTCAAGCCTGTAATTTCCTGGTTCCCCCCTGGACCCCTTTTTAAAAATTGGTGTCATATTTGGCACTCTCCAGTCTTCTGGAACAGCAGCTGAATTTAGTGATAGGTTAAAAATCTATAGAATCTTTTTGTGTGTGTGTGTGTGTGTACCTAATTATTGACTTACATTTCTTTTCCCAGAGCCTGTGACCCCTCCTGTTCAATTCATTGGGACAGACTTTCCCATTTTTAAAAGAAGCCTCTTTACTTTCTATAGTTTCCTTGACTTGCACTGTTAACCACGCAAGCCTTCTTTTAGACTTGGCAGTGCCTTTCCTAACCTGTGGAATGTATTCTATTTGGACTTCAGTTGTGGTTTTAAATAGCTTCCAAACATCCTCTAGGGATCTGACTCTCTTGTGTTTCCTGTTCAGTTTCCTTTTTACTATTCCCCTCATTTTTGTAAAGGTCCCTCTTTTGAAATCAAATGTTACAGTTTTGGACTTTAGGGTTAAATTTCCATTGACCTGAATGGTAAACTTTGTGGTCACTGTTCCCAGTTAGTGCAACAACCTCTACATCTCTCACCAGGTCTTGAGACCTGCTCAGAACCAAGTCCAAGATCACTACCCCCCTGGTTGTCTCTGTGACCAACTGTTCCAGTGCATGGTCACTTATGATGACTAGGAATCTCATTTCTACAGCATGACTTGAGCACACATTTACCCAACCAGTGTGAGAGTAGTTGAAGTCTCCCAGTATAATATAATTACCTGCTTTAGTCACCTCCCTTATTTCCTTCTCCATCTCAAAACCATCTCAGGTGGGCGATAGTACCCCGCACAAACACACTTTTAAGCAACCTTTAGGATCCAGTATTTCCACCCATATTGCTTCTGTCGGGGAGTTAATTCCTCTGATGTTTTCTAACTTGATTGATTCTATGCCCTCTTTGGTGTACAATGCAACGCCTTCCCCTTCCTGAGGTTGTGAATCAGACCTCTTCCCTTAAAAGGCCCTGTAAGACCGAGCTTTTGCAGAAAGCATTCTAAGGAAATTAGCTTTGGATTGATGAATTATGAGTTTGAAATCTTCCTAGATAATTGACATTGTTGGCTGTGGACAAAGATGGTGAAATTGCCATACAGTTGAGGTGTTCTTTTGGTATTTTTTATATTACTGTGAGTTTTGTTTTAGAAAGTTTTCTTGTGCTTTTCATTCATGTTGTCAGTTGTTCCAAGCCCTTCTTTAAAAAAAATGGTATCCTGCTTTTCTCTCTGATCAGGGACCCAAAGTAGCTTTTTATTGTTCTCCTCCCCCAGTCATCACAACATCCTTCTGAGAGAAGGTTAGGCTGAGAAATTGCGACGTGCCCAAGGTCTCCTGGTGGGCTCCCATAGTTGAGGAAGGGATTCGAACCCAGTTCTCCCAGGTCCTAGTCAGATGCTCTAACCACTATACCACACCCCTGAAAAAGTTAATTCATTAATGTTAATATGTTTCATTTATGCCATAAGAGTGTACGCAGAACCTGTCTCTTTGATTTTCTTTCTTCTGCAGCTCTTAGCAATTTTAGGCATTTAATAAGTAATTAATAATAGAAATTCTATATAGGGCCTTACCTACCCAGAACAGCCAGCCACTTTCTGTACCTGCCCCTGATAAAGCTTGCTCCTGTAACAGTGTTGCTAAACTTTCTGTACCTTTTTGATAGCCTTGTGTTATTTTCTGTTCCTAATGAGTGACAGCACAGGGCTTTTTAGTCATAATATTCAGGCTCTTTGCATTCAGGTCTTGACATCAGATAATAGCTCAGAACCTTAATGGGCAGCTTAAAATCATTAGCGTTCAGGACAGTTAATCTTCAACCCAAAATCATGCTCCCGAGCAAGCTGCTGATTCCAGGAAATTATATTATGAGCGAATGAATATTCAGTCCCCGTCACTGTGTAAGCAAAAACTGGAAGTGCGATTGACAGAGGTAATATAGTTTCTGTTCAAGCAGAAAGATTAAAGTTGTAATTAAAAAAATTAACTGGGACACTGGACAAGTACAGCTGCCTTCAGGTATAAAACCTTGCCTGTCCCTGTTCCATAGCATCTGTGAGCATTTCATGGTAAACAAGGTTCTCTGATCATGCAGAGCTGAGATCCATTGCAGAATTAAGGAGAGTCTGGCTGAGGCAAATGACTGTGTAATTTGTAGGGTATGGATAAGTTTAGGAGATCAGGGTGCCCTTTGAGAGGTGGTTGGTCCCAGAGGTATTTTCTTCCCTAGGTTCAGGTCCCCTGCAAGTTGTGGAGGCCTTCTGCTAGCCTGGGAAACTTCCATTATACTGATCCCAAATACAGAACGGTCCCCTCCCCGGGGGGGGGGGATGATGGGATGCTGGCAACTGTTGACATGCAAAAAAGTTTTGTTCCTACCTTTTTGTTGCATCATCCTCCCCTCTTTTTTAAAATTATATTTTAATGTTAAAGGTTACATCTCTTGTGCGTGAGGGAGCCCATATGCATAAGTGAGCCCTCAATGGTCTGGGACCCTCATACCTATGGGACCGCCACTCCCATTATAACCCCCCCCCGCACTCCCTTCAGTCATCATCTAGGGGCCTCTTGCAGGTGGCCCCAGGATGGCTCTGTTAGCTGTCACCAGGGGAAGGGCCTTCTCAGCTGTGGCCCCTACCCTGTGGAATGCACTCTCAGATGACACGTGTCCTGCCAGCAGAGAACGCAAAGTGAATTATTTAGGTTGGCCTAAATATGCCCAAAAAGGAGCTGCCTTATAGTGAGTCAGACCATTGAGGTCAGTATTGTCAGACTGGGGTCTCAGGCAGAAATCCTTTGCATCACCTACTGCCTGAACTGAAGATGCCAGGGACTGAACCTGGGACCTTCTGCATGCCACACAGATGCTCTGGCACTGAGCCACGGTCCTTCCCCAGATTTTTGCAGACTTCTGTCACCCACAGCAAACATTTGACTCCCCCATCATGTGTTCTGGGGGAGTCCCCCAAGAGCAGCATTTCCAGGGGCATTTTGTCCTTGTACAGGAGGCCAGAAGCAAGGAAGTTGTACTTCAGTGATAGAAATTGTTCTGTCAGCTGAGATTTGCCAGTATGTGTACCCACAAAGAAAAAATACGTTGCAGAGGGGTAAGAAAAGAAGCATAGCACTATCACAGTCATATCACCTTTGGATGTTGTGTGAAAAGGAAGATTCACATGTTTGCAGGTCCTGCCCACATTGGTGCTGTTTTCCTTACCTCAGTCCCTGTGGCCACTACCCCACAACTGGAAGACTTTTTTAAAAAAATGTAACTGCTAGGTCATTATAGTGTTACAGAGTTATAATGCTGTCTTGCAACAAGGCACCAGTCCCCAGCTTTCATTTTTAAAACAGTAAATCCCTGGCCCTTCTCACTGCAAAGTAATAAGAAGAAAGGTACTAACTGCACATTTCTCCTTATAACTCTGCAATGAAAAGGGCCAGAGACTAACTGAAAGCTGGGAATTAGGATGCTGTTGCACTAGATCTTTATAACATTATAATGATCTGACAATTGTCCATTTTTTTAAAGGGCCTGAAAAAGCCCTCTGGTGAGGTGGGTGGGGTGGTAGCCGCAGATGGCTGAGACAAAGAAAGTATGAGGGAAATGTCTGTTTAGAATGCTGTGTTGCCAGCAGCAACAATGAGAGCTTCATGGAAAATTGCCTCCATCCTGAGGCAGCCAAGCAAACCTGCTCATGGAGACAGGCTTCTGCCCATGTATTGCATTACCTGCAGCCAGCTGGGTGAACTTGGGTCTGTCACAAGTTCAGCTATATCACCCACCCTCCAAAGCTGCCATATTTTCCAAGTGAACTAATCTCTATAGTATGGAGATCAGTTGTGATTCCAGGGGATCTCCAGGCCCCACCTGGAGGTTGCCAACCCTAGTTTGTGGTCAGTTTTGTCAAAGTTAGGTTCATTGCTGATGTGGGGCTTTCTTTATTTTGGATTGTGCTCTGGTGATTCATCTTGGTTTTGTTCGTTTAGTGAAGGAGATTCCTGCTGGATTTTGTTCATCCATTTCTTTTATCTCTTCTTCTATTGAGTCTGTTTGATGGTATTATTATTTTTTTAAAAAAAATTACATTTCTGATCTTTTTATGGCCATTTTGTAAGTGTTTTGTACTGAAAAAGAAGCCAAAATATTTTAATTGCTAAATAAATACGTGGGCATGAGCCCTTGTGTATTATGGAGAATGCAGCCTGCCATTCTGCATACCATTGGTGATGAAGCACATTTTGAACTCCTGATAAAGATATATAGAATAATTACTTCTTTCTGTTATCTCGTTAAGTAAAAGAACAAACACCCAGTCTGCTCTTAAATCAGTGGAGAGCGAGCTATTTTACAGCAAAGAATAGAGGCAGAAATGTGGAATAGCATTCCGGGGAGGGAGGCTGCTGTCTCAGGTATTGAAGCCCTTATTTTCTCTTGGCATCAAAGGCCCCTTTACCTTCCAGACCACATATCTGTGATTGGTTATTTTCATGTAATAGTTGTGATTAATCTTGTCTTTTATGACAGACAGCATTTGATTCACATCATCGATCAGTCTTTTTCTATCTGACGAACCTTCAAAAGTAAATGTGCTATTTTTCAGAAGCAGAGTCACTTTGTCTTGACTTGCACAGAGTCATTTCTAGCAGAAACTTCTATTCAGTATTTCCCACCCGCACATGCAGTTAGTGTGTTATTTATCGATAAAGTTCTGATGTGGAAATGGGAAACAATATTGGTGGCTGTTTTAAAATCAGTAGGCACAAGTCCGTTGAGATGATCTTTGCAAGTTCTGCTGAAATCCATGAGAACTTCTGGGAGTTCAGACCTAACAAATTCATGATTTACCGGTGGATAGTCTCTGAAACAAGAACTTAGCTTGCATATGATCATAAATATCCTGGTTTGCCTCTATAAATGCGGGATTCATCAATCAGAGACGCCGCTAGTAAGAACTGGTGAAAGACAAGGGAGGTTTTGAGTCACTCTGGCCAAGCATCTCAGTAGCCCCAAACAGTAAATGGGGGAAGGGGGGTAGATTTTCTTATGGGGAGTACTGGGGTAGGGAGTTTGTTTTCTCTCCATCTAGCCGCCCCTCTCTCCCAGATAGGGTGGCCAGCTCCAGATTGGGAAATACCTGGAGATGTTGTGGGTGGAGCCTGAGGAAGGCGGGGTTTGGGGAGGGGAGGGACTTTAGTGGGATATAATGCCATAAAGTCCACCTTCCAAAGCCAGCATTTTCTGCAGGGGAACCTGTAGATCAGTTGCAATAGCAGGAGATCTCTAACACCATCTGGAGGTGCTGTGGCTCAGTAGTACAGCATCTGCTTGGCATGCAAAAAGTCCCAGGTTCAATCCCCAGTATCTCCAGTTAAAAAATCTGGCAGTAGGTGATACGAGAGACCTCAGCCTGAGACCCTGGAGAGCTGCTGCCAGGCTGAGTAGACAATACTGACTTTGATGGACCAGCAGTCTGATTCAGCATAAGGCAGTTTCATGTGATTCATGTGAAGTTGGCGACCCTTCTCCCAGATCCAAATCTCCGGCTGTGTGTTCACAATTATGATACTGTGTTAGAACTAACAATAACAACAACAAACTAGCAGGTTTCATGTCCTGGCTGCAGATCCAGGCTTCAGGTTCCAAAGCTGACTGTAGGGACTGTGGTGCTAAAGGTTTGGAAAATCAGTTAATTGTGGGTTGACATTAGCATCCAACCTGACTAGACCTGCCAACCTCCAGGTGGTGGCTGGAGATCTCTGGCTCTTACAACTGATCTCCAGGCAACAGTGAGAAAATGGCCACATGGAAAGGTGGACTCTATGACATCATACCCCATTGAAGTCCCTCCCCCTCCCCAAATCCCACCCTCTTCAGGCTCCACCCCCAAAATCTCAAGGTATTTCCCAAGCCAGAGTGGGTTCCTAACCCAGTATAACCTACGAAGTTCTTGGCAAACAACTCCCCCCCCCCCCCCCATTATTCACAGTTAGGAAGATGATCCTGGGAGTTTATAGTGAGTTGCCAAGCATGGCTGGTGTTTTGTTTCAGGGCTGCCAGACATGAGTTACACAGGCCTGGTTCATGGACTGCTCTACAGGCCTCAGTGCCAGGGTTTCATGTTATTCTGCTAGACTGACCATGCCACAACAGTAAACGAGCGGGAAAGAACACTGTGATGATCCCAAGATAACCTTGGAAGGAAAGGTGACATACTTGCCTTCTGAATTATGTAGGCTAAATAGTACATTTATTCTGTGCTACTGAATTGGCATCAGCTGCCTTCCAGCTTGCCCGGAGTTGAGACCGTAGCTAAAATCCATGATGACAGCAAAACAAAAAAAACAAGCATCGAGGGTTTTGGGTTGGCTTTTGTCCTCGGGATTGTAATGGCTGAATACTCTGCCACTCCTCCAGGATGCTTTAAAGTGACTTCAGTCAGTACTTGGCAGCTCGTCAAAGGCGGTTCCAGCAAAGTTAGATGTGGATTCCATTGGTTTGTTTCTCAGAATTAGTGTATATTTTAAGCCACTCCACATCAAAACTTGTTGTTAAAATTGCAATAAGATAAAAACCAGTAAATACAATGTTCCATGCAAATTCAAACTATTGGACTGGACTAAACTTTTCCCATCCGGAGAGGACGGGAATTGGAACCACAGATACCATATGACATGACTATAACTAGACATGGTCTCTGTCAAATTTATGCAACAAAATATTACCCTAAAAGCTACTACCCAAAACAATGCTGTCTCTTAAACCCAGCTGAAACAGGATCTCTTTTAGAATTCAGCTAGACATTTCATAGAAGACAGAAGTTCGTGAACCCAGATCTGTGTGCTCAAGCATCTAAAAAGTGGTTCGGAAAGAGGTGCTTCGGAGGAGAGAAGCCATACAGGCCGGCCTTACTATGTGGTGAGGTGTGGCAGTAGCCTCAGACATTGTATATGTGGGGGCCCTGCCACCACTGTCCCAGTCCCACAAGACGCAAGAATTTGGTCAGCCTTATTGGCTTGAATGAGGAGGGAAGACATGTTAGCTTTTGGGTGGGGATGGGAGTGGTGGGGAGGGGCACCCTCATGCAGCGCCCCCTGTTGAACAAGGTGGCAATCCTCCTGTGCTTAGAGTTGAACCATGGCTCTGAGGGGAGTGTGCTTAACTTCTCCCACTCCCTGGATGGTTTTAATTAGCTGGCGTTCCTAGAAGTGGAGCACGTCAGGTCCCGTTGAGTAAACACAAGCCCTTATGCAAACTCTTAGGAGTGTGGCATCCATTTGTAGATCTGTGCTTTTACGTGATCAAAAAGGAAAGCACAAACTGTATTTCCCGTAGCCTGAATTTTGCACTCTGAACTTCAGAGCTTAATAACTGTGCCCTTTAGCTTTTGGTGTCTAATGCCACTGCCTTTATGTGCAAATTGTTCAGCTGCACATTTTAGTACATTTTACAATGTATACAGGAGACTAAATGCATGTGGCATCCTTTAAAGAAGTGATTTTTTTTTTGGTGTGTAAGAAATAAAGGATTTCCCAAGAGATTGGCTCAACCACTGAGGAAGCCATTTGAAATAACAAAGGCCCGCTATGAAGTATCGATTAAATACATAGTGAAAATGATCAGTTAGCAGATCATTTGTGTCTAATGCACCAGCATAGATTATGAACACGGGAAATTTCCAACATCAATGTTCTTTTATATCATGTATCAAAAGTTACATCAACATCTGTATCTGAATAGGGGGAAATGTGTCATTTGTGCTATTACTTCTGGAGATCTTATGCACACCATGAAGTGTGTGTGTGTGTGTGTGTGTGTGTGTGTGTGTGTGTGTGTGTGTGTGTAGAGGGGTGTTCCAATTTTAGATTTAAAAAGGATTAGTCCTCTAGCTGAGGCCAGGGCAGGCCAATGGGTAGGAACAGGAAGAAACAGTAGCCATTGTAGTTAGCAGCTAGATTGTCAAACTAGGGCTAGGAAGCCTTGCATTCCAAGGTGATTCTGGGCCAGGCGTTCTCTTTTCCACATAATCCACCTCACAGCTTGTGAGGAATGAAAGTGGATGACACTTCCAGGTCCTTGGATCAAGTACAGGATAAACTGTAATAGGTTTTAAGCATCCCTACATCAATAGCAGGCTGATGGGGGAAGTATTCTCTACTGTGGTGAAGACTGAATGGCCGGGAGTGAAACCAATAGCAAACAAACGAAAAAATGCTTAGATGAAGAAATGGAAGTTTTTAGACAAAGTTGACTAAAACTGAAGCTTTCTCATGATGCTGCCGGCTTTGGGAATGTGATACAAGGCTAGCCATTGTGCTTCATGCTTGAATATGTTCTTCTTGAATGTGTGTAATGACACAGATATTACAAAAAATGCCAACAATATTCTCTCCCTTCCAATGGGCCAAGCCATATCGCCGCCACCACCTTTGTAATGTCCTGCCTCTCAAGAAAGTGAGATCAGATTACTTTTTCGTAATCATATTTTATAAATACCATTAGCAAATTTACCTAGTGGCACCTCTCAGGAAGCATCTGAGGCCGCATTCAGATGGGTCTTTAGATCCAACCCAGGCATGAATGCCTGGTGGATTTAAAGGGAATGATCAGAAAGCAACATCTGGAGAAGGTGCCGCTTCCATGATCAGCCCGTTTAGCCCTGCCAGGGAGTCATACTTAAAAGGTACTGCTGAAAGTCCGGTGATGCTTACTGATGGGCCAATTACGGACTTCCCCCTGTCTGATCATTCCAGCGCACAATCAGCCCATTGGGATGGTCTGCTCCGGAATGGCCGCCATTTTAAAAACATCTCTAAGCAATATGCGCATAAGCGCACGATAGCCGCAGAGCTCCACTCAAGTTCCGGACACTTTAATGTTTATGAATGGCCTGTGAAATTAATGAACTTCGTTAATTGAAATCAGACCTAGGCGCAAAGTAGTCTCTCCACTGACCCAGATCTCAAGGGCAAGGGGTGGTCTGTAAAAGAACCTATGAGATCATATAACCCGGCATAGGGATTTTGGCTACGTGTCCCTCAAGAGGTGCTTTAACCATTTGATTCCACACATGTGCAGAAAAACAAGTACACTGTGAAGCGCATATGCGCATGCGCAACTGATTTTTTTAAAAAAACAAACCCGACTTGTGCAGCTCCTTCATGTGGACGCCATCTAGACAATCCACAACGGAGTCCACATACGGTATGGCGATTCATGGGAGGAGCTGTCTGGTCGTGCAACACCAGATAAAAAAGATTGGGATCAAATTAGAGCCGGGCCAATGGCAGGATTAGCTGCCCGTCTGAACACAGACTGAGAAGAGTGCATGAGTGAGAGAAAGAAAATTAAATGCGAGTCCAGTGGGCAATACAGAATTGACAATTCTTTGACCATATCCATATTTTTATAGTCAATATGGTAACAAATGTAATACACAGAATTGGCAAATTGATGACAGGAGCAATTTATAGCACCACGTAGTTCAAACCAGATGGTATGAACATGCATTATTTTGAATTCTTTTCTTTTAATCAGTTTCTGTAATTTTTTTTCTCTTTGTAAATGCAGTTAATATTTTCTTTCTTTTTCCTTTCAGAAAGACCACATATCGTCAAGTGCAGATCACCTGAAATGGAAACATTTTCTTGTTACTGGAACAATGGTGATTTTCACAATTTGACTGCCCCAGAAAACATTCAACTGATGTATAAAAAAAGGTAAAGGCAAGTCAGTTATCTGCTTGAAATTGCTACCCAAGATTAAATCCATTCCATGTTATGGCACCAGAAATACCTAGATGTGAAAGTCATGAAAATAGTTTTATCACACACAGTAGCCTTTATGCCAGCCGTGATTCTGCACAAAACAGTGTCATCCTCTTTACAGAGACTCCTAAAGACAATTTGTAGTTAACAGATTAAATTAGTGAACAAGGGACAATGTGGTCACTGGGCAGTATGAGGATGATTGATCTGTTCCAGAACCATCCTGCTTTGTCCCACCAGATTTTTTTTTAAATGATAGAACCAGAGAAATGTCGGGTTCCCTGGCCCTAGATGAGAACTAGCCCTAAGAAATTTCAGTTGGTATTTACTTAGTTGCCAGGAGTTCCTAGTGCTTTTGGAACCTTTCAGAAGTTCAAGTTCCATTCAGTTTACACCATAGAGTACACAAAAATAATTGGGGCCATCTAGACCAGCATCCTGTTTCATATAGTAACCACTGGGTACTTCTAGAACACTCTCCCCCACTTTAGTCACTCAATATCTTGCCCTAAGTTTATTGCTTCGGGACATCATGAAATTAAACATGGTGTCCTTGCTGGTTCAGTTCACAACTGTTTTCATGTGAGCTATCAAAACTTCTTTTTCATTAAGTCCAGGATCCAAATAAGTGTTTAAGTGCCCTACAAGTAGGAAACCACAAGGATTTGTGAGGAGAGCATCTCATTTTTCCCCTTCTCCACTATTTCCTCTTTCCCTTCCCTGGCAGCCTCTACAGCTTTTCTCCTTTCCCTCCTTCCTTCTCTCCTTTCCACCCAACAGACAACCTACCTTTATCTGCTTCCCCCATCTTCAGTCCCCCCCCCAGCCTCTACCTAGGAAGACGATGGCACAGTTGTGTGGTGCCGGCCACTAGGCCAAGCCCACTTACATGGTAGAGGACCCTCAAGGACCTGTGGGTGGGGACATCACTTTCTCCTGTATCCCTTCCCTTTTCCCCTCCAGTTTGGTGTAGTGGTTAAGAGCGCAGACTCTAATCCAGGAAAGCCAGGTTTGATTCCCCACTCCTCCATATGCAGCTGCTGGTGTGACCTTGGGTCAATTGTAGAAGAACAGCCTGGGAGACGTAACTGATGCAAAATAACAATATAATAGTACTTACAAAATTGTATAAATCCCAGTGATGATACAAAAATATATGCAAAAATCATTCATTTTGATATTTCCATTTCATCCATAATTCATATTTCATATTTCATTACGAAGCCTCCGGAATGTGCCTCCGTTTCGATTCTAGACTTCCTCAGAAGTAAATTTTCTTCTCATTGATATTCATATTCTCTAGCTGTAAATAAATTCAAACAAATTGTTACGAGTTATTAGTAAGTTCATACATGTCATTAATAAAATATACATAGCAGAAGCATAGACTGGAATGAAAATCTTTTTCAATAAAGTATTATACCATTCAGTAAGTGTTGTCTCTTAATTTTCTTTCCTCTACTTTCCATAAGTCTTGTATTTTCTACAAATAAAATCATTGCACAATATAGTTATTTTCATTGAATTATTTTCTTCCTTGCCTATAGACCTACTAAAAAGAGTAGACACTCACCAAATAGGAAATAAGGTTTTTCTTAATCAGCTCCAGTCGGGGTTTGCTGTGCGCTATCTATGCTGGAATGCCTTAAGATTCTCCGATGTGAATTATGTGGCCTTTGGAATTTACACCCTTTGCAGAAAGCATTAAAATGGTCATAATGAAGCACTGGCATATTGTGGGTTGAATAGCGATTTGGATCTTTCATATCTTTTATAATTTTCTTCAGAAAAAATACCTTTGGTTAAAAAATATAATCCCTTGTGGAGCTTCTGTAAAAAATATGTTTGGTTAAAAAATATGTTTGTTTAAATTTAAATTTATTTTAGGATGCAGCATAATTAGAATAAAGGTAAAGGTAAAGGTTCCCTTGCTCGAAAGCCAGTCGAATCCGACTCTAGGGTTGCGGTGCTCATCTCCGTTTCAAAGCCGAAGAGCCAGCGCTGTCCGAAGACATTTCTGTGGTCATGTGGCCAGCATGACTAAACACCAAGGCGCACAGAACGCTGTTACCTTCCCACCGAAGTGGTACCTATTTATCTACTTGCAATTTCTTGCTTTCGAACTGCTAGGTTGGCAGGAGCTGGAACTAGAGACGGCACTCACTCCGTCATGCGGCACTCTTGGGTCTCGAACTGCTGAACTACTGACCTTCCACAGCCTGCAGTTCAGCGTCTTAACCACTTGAGCCACCGCAGCTCCATAATTAGAATACTTCCCCTTTAAATAGGCTGTGCAAAGGATAGTTAAATAGGTCCATTCACGTCAGATTGCTGCCAGACTGAGTCCTTCCTCAGAGGCCAAAACAGCCTTGAAAATGCTGTGGTTGCCTAGCAATGACCACTGGGGGCTTCTGTTGAATATTTTGAATCAGACCATCAGTCCATCAAGGTCGGTATTGCCTACCCTACCCAGAGCAGGTCTCCAGGGTCTCAGCAGAGATCTTTCACATCACCTTCTACCCGTTCCTTTTAACTGGGGATTCTGGGGAACAAACCTGAGACCTTTTGCATGCAAAGCAAAGGCTCTTCTTAAAGCTCCAGGTGTTTCTTTTGTCCTTTTGGGTTTTTTAAAAAAGACATGTATTTTTCTGCAAACACGGGGCATTTTCAGGTCTGTAGAAAGATCTGTCTTGTCTGTTCAGAGCTCCAATCACTGGATTTAAATATCCTCAGATTTGGCCAACTTTGCGAATATACAAGAGAAGACTCACAAGGGTCTTGTGGGGAGAGGGAATCCGATTCCCCCTGCCTTTGCTATTTCCCCTTTCCCGCAACCCTTCTCTGTCACTTATGCCCTCTCTCTTTAGTCTCCCAATTATTCCTGTCAATCATAACCTCTCCGTTTCTTTCTCCCCCACCCTTCTCTGTCACTGTTCTTCCCCTCCCTCTCCCAGTGCCTACTGACTGTCTCTCTCACCCTCACCAACCCACAGTTGAGAAACAGATATAATTTCAACAAATGGGTTGAAATTAAATCAGAAGAGTTTTGGCTAAACATTAGGAAGAACTTCCTGACAGTTAGAGCAGTTCATCAGTTGAACAGACTTCCTCAGGAGGTGGTGGGCTCTCCTTCTTTGGACGTTTTTAAACAGAGGCTAGATGGCCATCTGTCAGCAATGCTGATTCTGTGAACTTAGGCAGATCCTGAAAGGGAGGGCAGGAAGGGTTGCATCCATGCTTAGTTCTTGTGGCCCTTTCTTACACGCCCAGGGAAATGCTGATCACCACTTTGGGGTTAGGAAGCAATTGTTCTCCGGGTGAGTTTGGTCACAGATCCTAAAGGGGTTCCCCTCCTCTTCTGGGCACAGAATATGGGTCATGGGGTGGGGGGAAGGTATTTGTGACTTTCCTGCATTGTGCAGGGGGTTGGACTAGATGACCCTGGAGGTCCCTTCCAACTCTGTGATTCTACGGTTCTGTATAAATGATATTTGCCATATCCCTTCAACTGTTTAACAACACATTAGAGAATTTACTCTATGAAAATAAGGCAAAATGTCATGGCTACTTGCATGAGGTAATATAAACATAAAATTCAAATTTGCTTATTTGATGGGGTGGAGTGAAAATAATATTTTTGTTTTCTCAAACCCGATATAATTTTTTTTCCTTAGAATGTTCATGGTACATGCATTTTTCAATGTAATTTTGCTATCATTCTAGGCTAAGTGAATGGAAAGAATGTCCTGACTATATAACTGCTGGTGAAAACAGCTGTTACTTCAACACAACATACACCTCTATTTGGGTTCCGTATTGTATCAAGCTAATAAGTGGAAATCAAACATATGATGAAAAAAATGTAAACGTTGAAGACATAGGTATACTTTTACTATTATGTACTATGTCCTGCTTTGTAAAAAATACTTCTGTACACAAAGTTTCTTGGTGCATATTAATTTGAAAACTAGATGTAGTTATACATTTGGGCAGATCTGTTCATTCTCCCTACAAACATTCCGATGTCAAAAATGGCAAGGGACATATGTTCTAGTTTTTACCACAATTTATAAAACCGTGCCTTTGTCCTCTGCACATCCTAGATTATCCCAAAACCAAGTACTCATACAAGAATTATCGATTAATTTTTCAGCATCTTGGCCTACTTCTTCCAAATCCTCAGTTCCTACATACACAAGCTGGACCATTTCATTGCCCAGTTCCACTCCCTACCACTACACCCATTCTGCCCCTTCACCTTGTCTCTGGTTCCAACATGCCCAGAGCTAGCTCCTGGTTTTGGTGAGCCTTGAGCAAAATTACCTGTGGTGTCTCTCTTATTATACCTCTCTTATTATACCTCATCCCCCACCTCCATCTTCACACACTTATGTTCACACACACACATTCTGCCTTCATACCCAGTTTGAGGAGGATGAGGCAGGGCTAAAGAGCGCCAGAAGGCCATTTTCCACTCCCTTAACTAATACCTGAGAGATTGCCTCAGAATCTTCTGTGGTGCCACAGAGCCATCTGAAGAAGTCTCCCAGTCTCTTGTGAGAGAGCTATCCAGGGAGGAAGTTCATATTGGAAAAAATATTTTCTGTACTCACTGGAAAACATTTGTGTTTTAATTCACAGTAATCCCTGACCCTCCCATTGGACTCAACTGGAGCGTACTAAACACAAGCCCAACAGGTGTCTACACGGATATTGAAGTCACTTGGGAGCCTCCACCTTCTGCAGATGTTAAAAAAGGATGGGTCACTCTGAAGTATCAGCTGCAGTACAAAGACGTCAATGGGACAAAATGGAATGAGGTATGTGTGGGGGGAGAGGAGCCAGAGACCCCTAAAGCTCCATTCCCAGGAAGAGGACATCCAGATTCTTGACCTGAAGGTCAGCGTGAAGCCCTAGACTGATTAGAAGACTCAGAATGGACCTTCCTTATTGGCATCTACATTTGTCTGTTGGACAGAGGCTTGCTTATGTGGTAGACTCAGGCTGCAGTCCTAAAAGCACTTTCCTGGGAGTAAGTCTTCTTGTATAAAATGGGACTTACTTCTTAGTAGACCTCCTTAGTGCTCACTCCATCCACGAACAGAAACATCTGGTTTGTCCAATGCCAATGCACACTTGAATGAAACGTATAATTCTACTTCTAAATATTCTGAACTGCATGTTGATTTCTGATGTTTTGACAGCAGGCTAGCACAGGACTAGTTCCAGTCCTGACCTGCAGATAAACAACCATTTCTATAACAGTATGCATAAAACGTTTGCAATAAAACCAGTTGTCAAGAGGAGGTAGCCACAAAATTTTTACATTTCTTGTCCACACTGAATTTGCAATGAAAACAGTGAAGCATCAATTCATTGTTTGGTCCCAACAGAAACAATATTGTGCTTTCACTTTTTAAAATCCATTTGCATTATTTGCCATTAACATTTTTTCCAGCTCACCCTCCTTTTATCCTCGCTTTTAAGATTTTACAAGCAACCCTAATTACAGCTGCTTTAATCTCAATGGGGTTTAATGAATTTCAAATATAGTGTTCAAATGACCCTGGTACTTTAAAATTATTAATTCCTCATTTTGCATCCTTAGAGAAGTAATTGTATTTCAAAACAAGGTTTCCTCTAATTGCATAGTATTAACTGACAATTATGGCTCATTGTCTTGTATTCATCAAATCGGATTTAAATCATGCACTGTGGGATAACAACGGAACCCCAGTCTGTAATAACAGCCATTACTTGCATACATAATTTCTCTCACAACAAAAGTATCCTGCATTTCACAGAACAAACCAGCAA
This sequence comes from Gekko gecko, assembly GCA_029375565.1. Taxonomy (NCBI): domain Eukaryota; kingdom Metazoa; phylum Chordata; class Lepidosauria; order Squamata; family Gekkonidae; genus Gekko; species Gekko gecko. Next base: position 32,804,900 of record JAPDNY010000007.1, read on the forward strand.
AGCCCACATCCTCCAATGGTATTTTAGACTGGCTTTGCAATAAACAGAACCAATCGGAGTCTTGAGGTCCTTGAATGATGAGTTTTAGTAGAAAGTTATAGGATGTAGATTCCAGTCCGGCAGTACCTTAGAGACCAACAAGATTTCCAGGGAGTAAACTTACACAAAAGTCAGAGCTTTGACTCTCAAAAGTTGATACCCAAAAAATCACGAAAGCTCATAAGCCCCCATAATTTTATACTTCATAAAAAGCTTTGACTCTCAAAAGCTTATCCCCATAAAATCTTGTAGGACTTTAAGGTGCTACTGAGACTCAAATCTAGGTCTTCACTGCTGACCAACATGGCTACCCTCCTGAAACTATATGGACAGTTTTCGCAGTGAAGGACCCTGAATGACATTGTTGGAACAATGCTAATAACATTCATTTAGAAATGGTTTGCTATCAAATATGAAACTGTGTGATCAGCAAGTTTGCATAAGGCACCAAGGTTATTCATGATGGTGAAATCCTGGGTAGTCTGTGCAGAGTTCTGAAAGTTTTAATAGGGATAGTCTTGTTCTCACCATCCTTTGAGGGCCCTTGTCATCTAATATTACGGTTGACCTTCCATGGATGCAAACGTATAGATTCATTTTGCATGGACTTCACAACTGTGCATAGCTGTCCAGCATGGTATACAGAACGTAATGGATCCATTGTGGGTCATCTCGCCTGTGTACAGCTTGGCCATGTGGTTCGGACAATAGGCTGACACAGTCCCTGACCCTCACTACAATACAGGAGAAGCAGGAGCACAGAGTGTGTATCTGTTCCTGCCCTATAGCACGGGAATTGACTGCACGGCAGTTTTCAGCATGTGTACATTACGGAAAGATGAGTCAGGAGATCACAGTCCACTGCAGACATTTACACAGGCAGGATAAACAAGTTATAATTTTTCTAGGATTTAAGGATATTTCATTGACTGTTTGCTGCAACAGCTTGGTTAAGAGCGGTGGACTCTAATCTGGAGAACCAGGTTTGAGTCCCCTCTCCTCCTCATGAAGCCAACTTGGGTCAGTCACAGTTCTCTCAGAACTTTCTCAGCCTCACCTATCTCACAGGGTGTCTGTTCTGGGGAGAGGAAGGGAGGGTGATTGTAAGCCACCCCAAGACCCCTTCGGGTAGTGAAGAACAGGGTACGAAACCAACTCTTCTTCTAAGTGGAAACCTCCGCATTCAGAGTAAGTAGAGTTCTGAATGCTAGTTGGCAGAAGATAATACTGTTGGAAATAGATTGGAAACTAAATGAGCTGTGATCTGATTCTGCAAGACAGTTCTTGTGTTCTAACAGTATGACAAATAAAAACTGAACTAAAACTGGATATCCTGGTAACTGCAGATTCTTAAATGTGTTGATGTAACTGTTGTAATACAGGAAGTATTGCTCTTGCATTTATCTTGTAGGGCTATGATATATAGATAGATATAGATATAGATATAGATATAGATATAGATATAGATATAGATATAGATATAGATACATCCCAGGCTTAACCCATTCCTTTCATAAGATTTTCTGTCTAAGAAAGAGTTTATGGAGGCTTTTGTTCATGAGCAGGCAACAGGATGCAATGATGGTTGCTGGCCTAGATGGCTTTTAAAAAGGGATTTCACAAAGTCATGTAGGCTTTTCAGTGGCAGTGCACAACAAGATGGCTTCAAGAGGGAATTGGACAAACATATGGAGCAGAGGAAGTACTTCTTCACCCAAAGAGTGATTAACACATGGAATTCACTGCCACAGGAGGTGGTGGTGGTGGCTACAAGCATGGACGGTTTAAAGAGGGAATTGGATAAACATATAGAGCAGAGGTCTATCAGTGGCTATTAGCCACGAGGTATAAATAGGAACTCTCAGTCTGGGGCAAGTGATGCTCTGTATATTTGGTGCTTGGGGGGCAACAGTGGGAGGGCTTCTAGTGTCCTGGCCCCACTGGTGGACCCCCTGAAGGCACCTGGTATTTTTGGCCACTGTGTGACAGATTGTTGAACTGGATTGGCCATTGGCCTGATCCAACATTGGCTTCTCTTACGTTTTTACATAAGAGGGGGAGGCATTGGCCTCCATGCCTTGCTCGTAGATCTTCCAGGAACATCTAGTTGGCCATTTTAGGAAACAAGCTGCTAACCCACATGGACCAGTGGTCTATCATGCAGAGTTCTTCTTTGGTCCTTTTCATACATGTATTTACTTCATTTACACCCTGTTTTTCTCCCCGGTGGTGACCCAAAAGGGCTGACACACCATTCTTCCTTTCTTCATTTTATCACCCTGTGAGGTAGGTTAGGCTGTGTGGCGAGTGTGTCAGGCTTCCACAGCTGAGTGGGGATTCAAACGAGGGTCTCCCAGATCCTGGTCTGACACTCTAACCATTAAACCACACTGCCTATCCACATTTAATTTATCATTACAGCCGGAGACACCGGTCTTGGCAACGAAACTTCCTGTTTACGCTCTGAAGACTTGCCACGATTATGAGATACGAATCCGAGCAAAAGGACCATCTGATATCTATGGAGAGTTCAGTGAAATACTTTATGTGTCTTTTGGTGCAACGGGCCTGGTGCCATGCGATGAAGGTAAGTGAGAAAAGGGTATTCTGAGCTCTGCTACTAGACACAAGTCTAACTTTACTCAGTTTAAAGTACTTTTTTCCAGTTTACATCTTCGTCGTGGACTCATATTCCCCCAGTAATTAAGATTCTGGCTATGTGGCTTGTTCAGTGTCTCTGATGTTTTCAGGGCACAATGCACACTGTGCCCCCCTGTCCAATTTACTGTATCGCACATGGGCTGAGTAAGGGTCAGGGACAAAGAAGGTTTCATGTGAACAAATACTCAGAGGATTTCAATCCAACTGGATACTAATAAGGTTTGCACTGCAGCATGGCAGGTACACCTGAATCAAACATGGTTGGCTTCTTTTTAAAGTGGAGCAGAGCTAGAACAGGTTGTGCTGTAGTTACTGTCTGGAAGGATTTTTGTTTTATGGTGTGCTTTCAGATGTCAAATCAAAACATCCTCTGTTTTTAATAAAGTCCTAGATACTAGAAGGAAAGATGCAAAAGCCCCTAAAGGCTGTTCTTTTTTCATCTCTCTATTTGGGGGGGGGGGTGTTTATTGAGAAGCCAGGGAACTCTTGAGGCCTGGAGGTAGCTCACAGGGCATTTCTCCTGCACACCTTAAAAAGAGAGATATTATGGAAGAGCAAATAGACCTAACTATTTTATCAAAACCTTGGCTAGATGAGGAAAGTGGTCCAATTCTGTTGTGGCTGGTTCCAGCTGAGTATCCAGTCCATCAGTCTTGTAGTAATTGATAGGGAGTGAATCCTTTGTGAGTCTTTCTCCTCTCTTAAGTATCCAGTGGTGATAATTTCTCGTTCAGAGCTTTTTCAGTAGTGGCACCTCATTTATGGAATGCCTTTCTTCTTCAAGCTTACCTAGTTTCCTACATTGCATTTTTTTAGGGGCTAGGCCAAAACATTTCTGTTCACCTGGGCTTTTAATTAAGGAGATGATTTTTTAAAACACTATTAAGTCTCTGCCACCATGCTAAATCTTCTTGCAACTTAAGTTCATTTCTTGAATTCAATATATTTATGTATCTCCTCGGCAGATTTTCATCATATAATCTGGGTAGAGTAAACACCTCTAACGGTACAGCCAGTTTGGAAATTTTCGTAAACCATCTCTTTTGTATGATTTCCCACACTTTTATAAGTGAAGCCCGTAACCAGTGTTGTTTAAAATACTTATGCACTGAGGTTTTTTCGTACCAAAGGAATGCATGCCAACCTAGTTGCAGATCATGACCTTCTAATTTTAATATCCTTCTATTTTCCAACATGATCCATTCTCTAATCCATGCCAATGCCGCTGCTCTATAATATAGTGTCCAGTTAGAATGCCCAAAACTGCCTCTTTCTTTTAAACCTTGTAGAGCCTTCAATCTGATTCTAGGTTTTTCCCCAGCCAAACAAACTTTGTAATTATCTGGTCCAACTCTTTAAAGATTGTAAAGCTTTGTAATATTGGAATCATCTGAAAGAGAAATATCCATCTTGGTAGAATATTCATTTTAACCAAAGCTATTCATCCCATCAGCAAAAGTTGCAGGTTTTTCCATCTTTCTAGGTCTTGCTTTGTTGCTTTTATCAACTCCTTATAGTTATTTTCCTGTAGCACACTGCATTTATTAGTTAAATTAATTCCCAAGTATTTCACCTTATCACACAATAGATAACCTGATTCTCTCTGTAGGATATCTTTTTGTTCCTTCATATTCTTAGTCAAAATCTTTGTCTTGTTGATATTAACTCTTAGTCCCACCACCCTACCATACTCCCTTAAAGTCCTGTTCAAGTCAGGGATTGAGGAAAGGGGGTCCTCTAGTATAAATACTAAATCATCAGCAAATGCAAGGAGCTTAAATTCTGCCCCCTGCACCTTCAACCCTCTAATTTTCCCATTACACCGTATTGCTTCATTAAGTATCTCTAATGCATAGATGTATAACAGTGGTGACAAAGGACAACCTTGTCTTGTTCCCTTTTGAATTTCAAAATTTTCTGTTCGATCTCCATTAATCATCACTGAGGCAGTTTGCTTTGTATATATCGCCTGAATCATCCAAATAAATTCTGTTCCTGCCTCCGCCATCTTCAATGTCTCCAACACAAAGTTCTAGTTCAGATTATCAAATGCCTTTTCGGCGTCTAAGAAGATCAAGGCCATTGTTTTTTTCTGGATGCGCTTCGTAATATTCTATTACATCCAAGATACACCTCAAATTATTTTTGATTTGTCTTTTAGGCAAAAAAACAGCTTGATCCTTATGTATAGTTCTTGCCAATATTCTCTTGAGTCTTTCCACGATAACCGAGGCAAACATCTTATAATCAGCATTTAGTAACGAAGTTGGCCTATAATTCTTAATTTCTTTTTCATCCATGTTTGATTTAAGTATTAACGATATTGTTGCTTCCCGCCATGAGTCTGGAAGCTCTTCCCCCTCCATGATCCTCTTACCTATCTCTTTCAATTATGGGATAAGCAATTCTTCGAAAGTCACATAGAATTCTATTGGTAATCCATCTGGACCCGGTGCTTTACCCTTATTCTGTCTTTTTAAAGCTTCTACCATTTCCATCATCGTAACTGGCTGGATTCCATATACCAGGCATCTTGACATAAGTGGACACAAAGATGGAAGCCAGGACTAGCAGGCCCTATAATCATGCCTAGGACGTGACACTGGAAAGCACATGCTATCTTGCCCGGATAGCTGTGACTCACCACCACCACCGACATCTGCATACTTCAGCCTTGCCCCAGAGTAACTTCTTTCAATCTCAGTCACTAATCCCATCAATCTGATCTCATCTTTCCTTTCCACATTTCCTTGATAATGATTTCCTTTCCCATACCCCAAGACCAGGTAGCTCATCAAGAAGTATTGTTTCCATTTCGATTAGTTTAAATTAGTAACCCATTAGTCCTCCAACCCCCGGAGAACTAATCAGGAACCCAGCTCAATGTGTACCTTGCATCTAAAAGAGAACCTCCGGTTTCTTTTGTCCGGTCTTGGGAACTTGTTACCACGTTTCCAAAGCTACATTGGTTTACTCCAGATTAATCCCATCAGTTCTTTGTTCTGAGGGATCCTTCGCATCAGGAAGCCTTCTGGATACATTTCTGGGTATAACTAGCCCAGCGCGACACCATTACATCATTCATGTTTTCCCAAGCGCCCATTAACACACACACCCAATATAATGGGTCCTTCCTCTCAGCGAATTGCTGTTTGTTTTACTGTCTCGCCTTCTTCATAGACGTCTCCAGGAAAGGTAGCTATCGCCTCAACCCCTGCTATTTTCCTGCTCCTCTCTCGATTTCCATAGATCTTGTATGTGTGCATGTTCCATGTGTGCTGCTTGTATGCTACATTCCCTAAATACCCTTTAATAAAATATTCTCTATTTTACCCTTGGACCGGTTATTAAGAGCTCTCATAAAGGGAGTAATCTCTGTAGATATAGGTGGGACGATCTCCACTATTACCCCACCTCTCGCTGAGGCCTACCATTAAGTTAATTTTCCCTCAGAAACTGAAGTCAGAGATTCAGCTTCTTAAATCAAAGCTGGTAGAGGTAACTGGTAGACCTCCTGCTGGCACCTGGGTTTTGACCACTGTGTGACACAGAGTGTTGAAGTGGATGGGCCACTGGCCTGATCCAACATGGCTTCTCTTATATTCTTAAGATGCCACTGGTCTTTTTTGTTTTATTTTATATTTATTAGGAAAAGAAAACCCTTTCTCATTAAATCTAATCACTTATGAATGGTTTCATTGGAACAATTGGAACTCTTTATGCTATCATTATAATAGTTCTCTCTTGTGACTGTATGCTGTTGAGATTTATCAGTATATCCTCCTGTCTGTTGTCTGCCTTTTGGACACGGGTTGACTCACGTTGCATTCATTAATTCTTAGCCAGGTGGGGGGGGAGATCTCTGAAAATTTAAAGATCCCTCAGCACTTCTCAGTAGCCAGTTGCCTTCCAGTCCTGTGAAACTGAGACCAAGGCATGTTCATGAGGGAAACCTTGGTTTTTAACACTGAAGTAGAAATGAACCTCCTAAAAGCAGGAGTGATATGGCAAGGAAGCGTTTTATGTCTACATCTCTCTTTCCATTGTGGACTATGACACAATCCCTCCCTGGGTCTCTGTGTTCTCACCTGCGTGTTGTATGTTTTCCTGTGTGTAAAAGTACGTTTCCTCTTCATTGCCACCACCCCAAGATATAAAACCCAGCCTCTCCAATAATGGCCCCGGTCACACGGGCCAGAAAACGCGCGGGGGAGGCGTGGCATTTTGCCCCGGAGCTAAATAAGGCGCGGTAGCCCGATCTCACAGGCCACCGGGTTTCCACGCACCAGCTCTGCGCCGCGATCACACCGCGCTGCTGCAGCGCGGCAAAACAGCAGCACAGCAGACCACGCAAGTGCGAAGTGCGCATGCGCCGTTGGGGGGGGGGCGGGCCGCTGTCGGTGACTTGTGTGTGCGCATGCGCTGTCCAGCGTTGGTGCGCATCCCAAGGAAACTTACAACATCCGGAAACCCCGGGGACATGGGCGGGCGTCGGAAGCCGCAGGATACCGGCGCTCCCGTGATCAGACGCCAGCCTTTGCCCCGGGGTTTCCAGAAACTAGTACCTCGGACCTACTAGTTTTTTACCCCGCGTTTTCGGAGGGAAGCCGCGGGTTGGCCACGGGAGCCCTACGCCTCCCAGATGTGCTCGTATGAACATGCACGGAAAGTCCGCAGGGCTCCCGTGACTTCAGCGGGGCAAATGCTCCGTGTGAACGGGGCCAATGAACCCTGGTAAGGCTCCTTTTGAGGAAGTACAAAGGGCAGAGATTCCAGTTACTTTAGCTCTCCCTGTGTGTGTGTGTCCTTAACATGCAAGAGTGATCTTCAGAGTTTAGGTAGGTTTTGAGACACAGGCTGTGATCACACAGAAGGGGGGAAAGGCGGGCAGGAAGCGAGGCTGTTTGCCCCACCTGCAATGACGCACGTTTGCACAATCGTACTTCCCACCGCGCGCCCGCAGTTCCCAATAATACTGAGTTTTTGGCAGCGTGAAACGACGCCCCGCTGACGACTCTGGGATGCCAGACAGATGTGTCTGTCTGATCGCATCCCTTTAATCCGCAGGGGAATTGCATGTCTGCCACGGCTTCTGGTACGTATGATCACACCCAAAGTCTGTTTTCTTAATCCTAAAAGAAATCAACCCTGACTGTTCCCTGAAAGGCCAGATCCTGAAGCTGAAGCTCAAATACTTTGGCCACCAAATGAGAAGGGAGCACTCACTGGAGAAGACCCTGCTGAGAAAGACTGAAGGTCAAAGAAGAAGGGGACAGCAAAGGATGAGATGGTTAGACAGTGTTATCAAGGCAATGAACATGAAATTAAGCAAACTCTGGAGCATGGCGGAAGACAAGAGAGCATGGTGTGATGTGGTCCAAGGAGTCGCAAAGAGTCGGACTCGACTGTGCGACTGAACAACAGCAACAACTGTTTTCTTAAATGACAAAGGAACTTTATTACCCAGAACAAAGGAAGATTTCACCTTTGAAAAATTCTGCTTGCTTGGGTGAAAACACCACCACCACCCCAATCCAGTGTTAGGAATCCTGCCCCTCATGGGAGATACTCTGAGCTCTACCAATGCGGTCCTTTGGCACATATGCCAGGGCTGTCTCCCCCATCAGGTTTTTATGGAGACTTTTCATTAGCATCTTTGACAGGTAGGCCAAATGAGCTGGTTGTCCCACTGAAACCAAGTTCCTGTTTTCTCTGACTCTCCCCTCTTTGGAAAATAAACAGTTGCCATGGTTTCAGGGTCCAGTCATAACAGACTACATCTACCATTAGACCTTCCCTGGTCCTCTCTGCCTAGCGCAGACAGAAGAGGCTAGTGGAAGTTGAACCTGGTTACGCTGCTCAATTCAAACAAGCTTGCAGACACGTACAAAAGATGACAAAAACCTTCTACTGTTACTTCCTGCCAGTAACAACAAATTAATCTGTGAAGTGGTTTCTTGCATGATTCAGATAGCAGGGTTTTTTATGTGCCCTGCCTTAAGACCTAGTTCTCACAAATAGCAGTATCTGGACACTGACATTTAAAACTGCCAGTGAGTGGTCTCACGATGGAATCTTCAACCATTTTCAAAAAAATCCCTACGCTTAGAAAGCTAGCATGTCAGCAAGGCAACGCTAAAGCCTTTCCCCAAAATGCTGCTTCTTTGTGTACAAAGATTTTTTAAAAATATGTACAGAGGAGCATTTATCCCCGAGTTCTGACACAGTTTTACCTCTTCAATTATTATTCATCCCGCCTTTCAATTGTGGTTTTTGTTATCAGTACTGCAGTCCAGTAGCTAAAACTAATTAATGGTTTACTGCTCCATGGAAAAAAATGCAGACAAATGAAAAACAAAATTGAAAACAGTTCAAAGCTGAGGTCCAACCAAAATATGGAATAAAGAAAGTATGAAATAAAATGTGAGGTTTTAGCTTTGGAAGGACCAGATAGAGAGAAAACAGAGTAAGAGAAGCCGTTCTTGTAAATATTTAAAATGCTGAAATTGACTTTGCAAGATATTGAAATTTTTTTAAAATGTTTCTTATCCCAACTGATAAATGAATGAATGAATGTCCTTCAGTATTTACTAAGCAAAAAGGTTTAAGACTGTGTTAACTGGACTGCAAATTGCTTGGTCCTGCTAAAGAAATCTGGGTTATCCGAACACACACACACACAAACAAGGCAACCAAAATAATCCAGCATGAACAAGCAAGAATCTTTCACAATAAAGATAAAGAAATTGAGGAAATGACACAACTCTCTGGTTGGTTGTTTTTCAGAATTTCAAGTCCCTTGGTCTTTGGTGATCGCCTTTGGAACCCTTGGCGTGATGGTGATGCTATCGCTTATCCTCTTTTCTAAACAGCAGAAGTGAGTTTGCTACCCCCGGCAGATTATGTCTGTTTTCAAAGTGTGCTCTTTTTTTTTTACACCATCAATTAATACATTTTCTAACTTTATTCAGTAAAATCAAATGAATCCTGCTGGTGGTGGTAGACAAAAACAAAGGTGGGATGGACAGACTTTCCAAGAGACTCCATTCTCTCAGATGATAAAAGCTGTGTGACACACATATAAGTCACTAAGTGACTGAATACTAAAGTGAGGGAAATTTCATTGAACCTGACAGTGAAGTCTTTATTATCCATCGTCAGTAGGTATTCAGACCAGAACAAAGAACAAACATGCACTTCTTGATACGTAAACATCAACTGTTTTATCAGAAAGCATTAAAGATTGATTGTGATGCCTTTACACTGTTTGCAAAGTCTAGAAACGGTGTACATTTAAGTTCCATATTAATTGTACATTACACTTTTGTCCAGCTTTCACTGCAGGCTAAGTGTCACTCATTAGAATTAAACCTCTCAGTTGGTTAAATTTGTAGGGTTGGTTGCCCTCCTGTTTATTTCTCTTCCTCTTGCCTTTTGACTGTTTGCTAGGCTTTCCCCAAGATGTGTGGAGACTGAGATTACTCAGCATTATACATGTTGAGTAACCCATCTTGACTGCATACCAAAGCTCCAATAGGCTACCCTAGAATATAATAAAGAATGTAATGGATTACAAGTGGTAAAATCATTCTGTCAGCTCAGGAATCTACTGCCTCCTGCAGAGCCAAACTATCCAGAAGGAAGGAAGTAGAATTCCAGATTGTACCACTTCAGATCAACTTTGTGGCTACAGGGGGTATAAGAGAGCAATGCCCCCTCAGAAATTTGCCCTGCCCCCTTCCTGCATTCCCAGCTTTCATTGGGAAAAAGAAGTCTTTAACCCTTTTTGATGACAAGATATAAGGGGAAACGTGCAAGCAGTTTTGTCCAAATTTCCTAGGAAGGAATGAGGTATGAGGAAAGGGCAAGATGACTAGAGCCAAGTCAGGCTACACCTTCCTCACCAAATTCATTTTCAACTGCTCTTTCATAACTTTTTCTTGATGGGCTCTTTGCATCTTTCTTGTTAGTTTCTTTCTACTTTGATAACTGCAAGAGCAAGTGAGAACATTAGCCAAAAAACTGGAGTATACTCTGGGGTTGCCTGTTCTGTTTGCAGTGTGAAAGTTTCTCAGGAGTAGGTGGGCCATGAACAGAAAAATTAACGCCCAATAATAAACTAGTACATCAGCTTTCGGAGAATTTGGAAGGTAACATGGGGGAACAGTCAAAAATGTAATGCCCCCACTTTCAGTGTAACAATAATTTAAGGAAAAGATGAACAGATATGAATCATATATGACTTAACACCACACAAGGCTCCAGAAATTTCTCAAATGTGTACCAGTATTCAATACATGAAATACATGAACTGCAATCAATAGGCTGGAGATTTAAAGCAATATCTAACATTTACTATTTAACACTAAAAAAAAAAACCTTCACAAATTCTAAGTTTACAATCTCTATGGACTTCAAATATCCATAAAGCAAGTACATTCACTTCTTAAGATAAACAATATTAAACAATATAAAGTATGTTGTCAACAGCAAGTAGATCCAGTCCTTAAGACTTGAGACAAACAATAAAAAAGAGACTGCAGTCAACTCATCCTCCAGATTATTCAATGAGTTTTCGATGCCTTCATCAGGACTGCCCACAGGGACTCCCAAAGAGGCACAGCCACAGGAACTTCTCAGCCAGAAAGCCTCCAAACTGTCTTATTGTACAGCAATGTCTCAAAACTGCCCTATTCATTTGTTCATGATGGACACATGTAACCCGATTCTATAGGTGTTCTTCCATCTAGATGAATATAAAGACTTTTTTTTTAGTGTTAAATAATAAATGTTAGATATTGCTTTAAATCTCCAGCCTATTGATTGCAGTTCATGTATTTCATGTATTGAATACTGGTGCCGGCTTTCAGTGTGGCATCAGTCGAGTTTGTGATACATAAACATTTAACATTTTCTGCATAGTCATTCATGATGTACTATTTCAGAGTTTTTAAATTAAATGTAAATGTTTCTTTTCAAGGTTAAAGATACTGATCCTTCCTCCTGTTCCAGTCCCCAAAATTAAAGGGATTGATCCAGACCTCTTAAAGGTAACTTGGAGATGTTATACAAGGCCATTTGGCAGAGTGATCACTATTACAGTAGCATGTGACATAAACATTCCAAAGTGATATGCTAGCTAACAACTAAGAACCTCCTCCCTGGTTTCTGTGTTATGGGTTTGTATGTTTTTATTGAATTAGTTTATATACTAGGAATAAGGCCCATTGTGGAAATCCATACAACAGACTCTAGAAAGAGGCTCTGGGCAGGTGCCCTGGTCTTCGGAACTCAGCGTCAATCTGCTATGGTGGAGTTGGCAACCCTGTCTCCTTCCCAGCCAAACATCAATCTACCTTTATCTGCCCCTCTGACTTCAGTTTTCCATCTCCTCCCCCCTCCCTCCTGAAGAGCAATTGTAATTCTGAGTGATCTCCAGCCCCCACCTGGAGATTGGCAACAATAGTTCCCCAGGAGGAGATGGCTTGTTTGGAGGATGGAGTCTATGACATTGTACCTGTCTGACGTCCCACCCCTCCTCAAACCCCACCCTCTCCAGGCTCCACCCCTCAAATCTCCAGGAATTTCCCAGCCTGGAGTTGGCAAGCCTATCTCCTTCCCAGCCAAACATCAACCTTCTGACTTCAGCTTTCCATCTCCTCCCCCCCTCCCTCCTGGGGAGCAGTTGTATTTCTAAGTGATCTCCAGCCCTCCCCTCGAGATTGGCAACCATGGTTCCCCAGGAGAAGATGGCTGGTTTGGAGAGTGGAGTCTGTGGCACTGTACCTGTCTGAGGTCCCACCTCTCCTCAAACCTCACCCTCTCCAGGCTCCACCCCTCAGATCTCCAGAAATTTCCATACCTAAAGTTGGCAACTTTATCTCCTCCCCTCTCAGCAGCCTCTTCCTAGGCAAAGTTCTGTCTTTCCCATTAGCGGGGAGCAAAGCAGCTTACTTCATTCTCCTCTTCTGCTTTGTGATCTGTACAGCAACCCTGCAAGGTAGATTAGGCAGAAAGTCTATGGCTGGTCCAAAATTACCCAGGCAGCTTCAATTAGGGAGGCTCCTGCTTAACAGGAGCAAGCAGGCAGGGCTAGTGAAGTAATGCCAGTCAGGAGGCATGAAGTCACCCTGAGAGTGCTGGCAGGCCTAGGGTTGCCAACAAAGACAGATTGATGCAAAGGAGGATGGAAAAGTCTCCATATCTCTATTTTGCCTTAAATTGGTTTTGATGCCAGCAGAGTGAGAAAATGCCAGAGGCTCTGGATGGGTGCCCCATGGTAAATGGATCAAACAATTCCTAAAGATTTTTCAAAACACTACTCTGTCGATAATTCATTTTCTACACTCACAACATCCCCTGCCAGAACGCAACTCATCCCCAGCACTTTGAATTAGCACCAGAGCTTTAAGAGCTCTCCAGCTGTCACCTGGAGATTGGCAACAGCTTGTTTGGAGGGTTGGGTCTATGGTATTGTATCTGTCTGAGGTCCCCCTCTTCTTCCTCCTCAGACCCCACCCTCAGCAGGCTTCATCCCTAAAATATCCTGGAAGTTTCCAACCTGGAGCTGGCAATCCTATGTCCTTTCCAGGCAACATCAGCCTACCTTTATCTGCCTGTCTGTCTTCAGGTTTACATCTCCCTTCCCCCCTCAGCCTCTGCCTAGGGAAAGGGCAGTCTTTCCCTGCAGTGAGAACCAAAGCAGCTGACATCATTCTCCTCTCCCCTGTATGATCTGCACAACAACCCTGTGAGGTATGTTGGTAGAAAGTCTGAATGGTCCATAATCCCCCAGGCAGCTTTTATAACATGAATCTGGGACCTGCACACCATCCTCTGAAGTGTTCTCAAGTACATATCTGTGGCAGTAATGGGGTGACTGCTGGCACCTTTTCCTATCATTTTTTGCCTTGTGGTATTCTGCTTTTGATGTGATCTGTCTTTTTTGTGGTGTGGCATGGTTGTGTTATTGGGTTTGTTTCTTTTGAAGGGGAAGTGATATGTTGTGGGTGAGGACATATTTTACCTCAGAAAACACCAGGTTGCATATGCAACTGACAGTTCCAACTGTCTCACGTGAGGGAGGAGTTTGAGGTGCGGAATGGTGTGAAGTCCAATCAGCTTCCATATGAAAATGACCTTGAAACACTGGCCCAATCAGAGAAAAGTGGCGTAGGCTGCAGTGGGTGGGAGAGAACTCAGGCAATGCAGCTAGTGGATAGGGACAGCTTCTGAGTGGCACATCAGGGAGTGAACTGATTTTGGCAAGCATAGAATGTTGCCATACCAATTGCTTTTATATAATAAGGAAGGATTATTTTAATGTTCAGATGTTTTCATGTTCTCCACTTTGGGGACCTTATTTGGGCACAAAGGCAGCATAAAAATGTTTTAAATACATAAACAAACAAGGCTTGTCCAACTACATCCACAATAGGTTTGTGGAATCAAATCTTCCATTGGCCTTAGGTGTATAAATCACCTATAATTGTGTACCTATTTTGACTGGAGCAGGCAAAAAAGATGGTTTGATGGGGCACTGCTTGATTAAACACAGAAATGGTTGGATCTTCCATGGAGAGCATAGAGTGGCCTCAAAAGGTTTAGGACCAGGGTATCTGAAGTGCCACTACCTCTCTTCTGAATGTAGAAGCCTGAATTGTTCCTTTCATAACAATTTTTAACATTTTTTTTCATAGAAAGGAAAACTTGATGAAGTCAATTCCATCCTCGCCTGTCATGGTAGTTACTTACCACCGCTGTATGGAAATGACTCTTGGGTTGAATTCATTGAGCTGGATATAGACGACGCCGAAGAGAGAACTGGAGGGTCAGATACCGACAGGCTTCTTGGCGACGACCACCTGAAGTCTCATAGCTGTCTTGGAGTGAGGGACGATGACTCTGGGCGGGCCAGCTGCTGTGAGCCAGATATCCCAGAGACCGATTTCAGCGCAAGCGATACATGCGATGGTACCTCAGATATTGGTCAGTCCAAAAAGGCAAATGAAAAAGAAGAGGATCTCTTGTGCCTTGATCAAAAAGACAACAAGAAGCCAATGTCAGATGATCTGGACAACTCGAATACTCAGCCACCATCTGATAATTCGCCAGAAGGCCAGCAACCAAAAACCCAGGTTTATAACAGCACTGAGGTAACCAGCCCTCCTGTCCAAACCCAGCTAAGCAACCAGAGTTCAGTCGCAAACATTGACTTTTACACACAAGTCAGTGACATTACACCAGGAGGAAGTGTTGTACTTTCTCCAGGGCAAAAAATGAAGATGGGGAAACCCCTAAGTGAGGTTCAGAAAGAACTCACCGCGCAGTGCCAGCCAAATTTTGCCATGGACAGTGCCTATTTCTGTGAGTTGGATGTGAAAAAATGTGTCACTGTGACGCCTCAAGAAGAGGCTGAGCCAGAAGCTCCAGAGCAGAGCTTTCCTGAGGGTGCTTACTTTGCCACAGAGAGCCTTACTACTAATGCTGTGAACACCACCACAGCAGCAGTGGAAGAAGATGCCGAAAGTTCCGACATGCCTGTGGCGGACTATACCTCCATTCACGTGGTACAATCTCCACAAGGCCTTGTGCTCAATGCTACAGCCCTCCCTGTGCCAGACAAAGAATTCTTCTTATCGTGTGGCTACGTGAGCACAGACCAACTGAACAAAATCCTGCCATAGCTTTCATGTGAAAAATGGTGTGACACCCCCCTCCCAAATGCCTCCATGGGGTTCCAATGCACAGGTGGAGTTCTTCGAAAAAAGGGGTTCCCAGATTCATTTCATTGCCATGGAATACTTTCCATAATTGCAAAGCATTCCTTAATACTGAAATGAATAGTCATGTTTATGGGGAGCTCCATGTATGTGTTGGCGCCCCTGCATGCACACTGGAGCCTTTGAATTGGGACAGATATGTATCTCCGTATATTTAAATGGCATAGAGTTGGCTTGGGCTTGTATGCTTAAACCAAAACACATGTGTTTGATATTTTCAAAGGGAGAGGGGAAGACGCAGCCCCTTCCTTTTTATTCTGAGATGTTGAATCAGTCACAGTATTGCTGCCGTATTTTGTAAATATCGTCTTTTGAAATGTTGCAGAGGCTGGTTTCAGTAGCAGTGATCGTCTTTTGTTATTGTCGGTGTCAGTTTGGGGTCATTTTGAAGAAACTGGATGGCTTTGTTATGTACCATAAATCGCCTTTGTTCGAAAAGCTAATAGCAGGTGGTTTTTGAAGTCTGAGTATATGATGTGAAATCGCATCACTCGCCAAGATGTTTATACTGGGAACTGAAGCAAATATGTAGGAAAGCAAAAAATAGTTTCAATAAATACATTTATTTCGAATTATATAAATATACCTATTTTAATACTTTAGACAAGCAGGCATGGATATTTTATATGCACACTGCACACTGTAGTTTAATTATAATGATCCATCTCTAGAATGTATGTGCTTGCAGTCATTGCTGCAGTTTCGAGAAGAATATAAGGGAAAGAAATATTTTTTACAAAATGTTTTTATACCTCCACAAAATTTACAGAGCATTCTCAGTGTAAAGTTGCTACAATACTTTATCGGAACCTATTTGATTCTTGAAATACTATCCATGCTTCTGTGCTTCAGAGCAGAATGCCGTAAGTACAAAACAGAGACTTTCCGTCACCAGGGTTTTTTGGCCCAGCAACCATCATTGCACAATTTGTATAGCAGCAAAAACTAAAACAGATTTGGACATCTTCAGGACCACAACTACACTTTTATGGGAAGTTTTGAAGCACACAAGAAGCAGCGCGGGTGACTTAACAACAACTGGCCTTCACATCAGATTCCGAGGTTCAAATGAAGTTATGGAAATCAGTATAATACTGTTAACAATGCACATTTCTTTTTTTCTTTTCTTTTTGCATATTCTGCATATGTAGAGAGGCTTTTAAGTAGCGTGGCTTAAGCCTTATTTACATGGATCTGTTTTCTCAAGGTACGCCTTAACAGTCTTCAGTCCCAAATTTTGTTTACATAGGTAAGGGTTAAATAATGTAAATAATATAAATGAATTCAATTCAACCCAAAGGCCTGTTTCTGGCATGCATGCCATGCTTGGTTTCTTCAAGTGGTCATCTAGGCAAGTATTAGGGCCAGGGCCAGACCTGTAAGCAGCTGCATCTGACTCTAGATTTGCTCCAAACTTTGAGGTTCCCTACTTAAAGGGCCGCGGTAGCTCAGAGGTTAAAATGCTGAAGCTGCAGACAGGAAGGTCTGTAGCTTGGTAGTTCGAGACCCGAGTGTCGTGTGACGGAGTGAGCTCCCGTCTCTGGTCCCAGCTCCTGCCAACCTAGCAGTTTGAAAGCAAGAAATTGCAAGTAGATAAATAGGTACCGCTTCAGTGGGAAGGTAACAGCGTTCTGTGAGCCTTGGCATGTAGTCATACTGGCCACATGACCACGGAAATGTCTTTGGACAGCGCTGGCTCTTTGGCTTGGAAACGGAGATGAGCACCACCCCCTAGAGTCAGATTTGACTAGCTCTCAAGCAAGGGAAGCCTTTACCTTTTACCTTTACTTAACATTGTAAAGCATGAACTGGCCAGAAATTAGAAGAGAGTTTAAATGTAAGAAAAAGAGCTCTTAGACTGTAAAGGTTATTTCTCCCAACTGTTGTTATTTTTAGGACAGGGGCAGACCATCAAACTTGGGAACAGTCTGGAAAGCCAAGACAGTCATTGTTGGTCTGTTTAAAAATGTAGGCATCTTTTGCATTGGAGTTGGGTGAGTAGTCTGTTAGGAACAGGAGATGAAGTCCAAAATCTGGGCCCAATCACTTGCCAATGCTTGCCTTAATCAACAGTTCTCCTGATTCACTGAACTTGAAGGGACTTGCCTCTAAACAAATCTGCTTAGGAAGGATCACACTGTTAGAAGATTATCCTGTCAACATGTTACACTTGTCACATGGAAAATAGCCAGGTGCTGACTGGGAAGAATTCATCAGGCTTCTTCCTGAATTCAGTGAAGATGAAGGGGTTTGTCTTGAAGATAAACGAAAGATGTAGTAAGTGGGCATTCCTTTTTTGTTATTTTGCTCAACTAATCTTCCCTCATCTTGTCCCTTCCAATTGCCAAGGGAAATAAGCGGAGAGAACCAGAGACACCAGGAGGGAAAAGCCACCAGCCTCTTATTCTTCCTGAAAGTCAGAACCTTGCTTCTTTTTATTCAGTGTAATGTGTAGCCAGATTCTAAGGACTCTGACAGAACTAACAGCCTGTATCTCAAGTAGAGTTCTAGATAAACAGGTCGCAGCCAATGCTCCCTCTAAGCTGTGGAGTCTTGTGAACAAAAATCCTACTTTGTGAGCTACTGGCATTAAAGTTGTGAGCGAGCAATTTGGCTACTGCATAAATTAGTTTGCTGTGGAGCCATCCTTCCTGAGCTAAGACAAAAATGGGTACGCTGGAGGCTAAAAATTGTGAGCTAGCTCACGCTAACTCAGCTTAGAGGGAACACTGGTCGCAGCCACTTTTAACTGAGACCCGAAGTTGTGACCAAGGGGTTACCCCTCTGGCCATGACAAACCTGAACCAAGGTTCCCAATTCAAGACAACAGATGTGAATGTAGACAAATCCCAGCATCCCGAATCATGTAAACATGCCTTGAGAAGCAAACCAAATCACAGCTGGAGGCTGTTACGCTTAAGCACTTCTGAAGACTATAGTTCAGAAACAGTTACTTTAGAAATCAATGTTTCTGACATACTTGCTATTTTAACAAAAGCTATTTTTCTAAACGGCAAATATAAGCAAGGATGTTGCCTTCTCAGTGGCTGGAACTAGGAAATTCTGTGTTTGGCTTGTATTTTTAAGACAAATTGTATTAGATACTCTGCTGAAGTGTTACAGCTTATTTTTCCTGACAGCCGCCGCCTTTCATTCTCAGCACTAGTGCCATTAAAGCTGTGTAAGTCTTTGTTGTGGGCAAGGGAGCCTGACACTATATTTCTATATTGATGGAGCATTTCAATCACCAAAAACTAGTTAAATACCTCAATCAATCTCAGAATGTCACTTCGGTACTTTGCTGGTTACACAAGCCATTATAACTCTTAATATGAAAAATTGTTGTCTTTCTGTTTATATTTAACTTGCCTCATGTCCGTGTCGTTATTTCTTCTCCAAGTTTAATAAATTTATTTTCGTTGATCCATCTTGGTATCATTTGTGTACTTTCCTTGCAAACGTTTTGTGAAGGATGAAAATGCATCTAAGCTGGAGAAACTCTTCACTGATTGACCATCAGCCAGCACATTTGCACAACACATTTTCCAAATTACTGCAGTGCTTTTGGCATATAGGGAGGTCTTTGAACAACTCTGAGAAACTTCAGTTGCTTCAAAAAAAATTGATTTATTTAGAAAATGTCTGTGCTACTTTGCCAGAGGGCCTACTTAAAGTGGCTTGCAAACGAGAATATAATAAAACCATAAAATAATATAAAAATCCCATAGATCTGGTCATATTTCATGTATATGGCAAGTGGTGTCAAGTCGCAGACAACTTATGGCAAGCTCCGGTGGGTTTTTCAGGGCAAGGGACGTTCAGAGGTGGCATGCCATTGCCTGGCTCGGGGTAGCTGACCCTGATACTCCATCCAGGTACTAAAGATGGCTGACCCCACTTAGCTTCCAAGATCTGATGAGATTGGGTTAGCCTGGGCCATCCAGGTCAAGGTGGTCACATTTGCTATATCTGAAGCAGTGAGCAGTGACTCATGACAGCTCATAGCCTGCCACATATTTTCTTAGTCTTTAAGGTGCTCCTGGACTCCTGCTCTCTTCTTCATTCGACTAGAGCCTAAGGATTTTCACTGGCTACCAGTTTGTTTCTGAGCACGATGCACAATACTGATTCTTGTGCAGAGCTACTCCAGTCTAAGCCCATAAAACTCAATGACTGGAGTAACTCTGCATAGAGTTGCATCGTTAAGCAACTTAAGGCTCAGATATTGAGAAGCCAGAAAGGTGCAGCAGTTATGGGATCAGCAGTTTAATGCTCAATAAATACAGCATATTTATGTCAATGACTTCAAGAAATCATACAACTAGGGCTTTTTTTGTAGAAAAAGCCCAGCAGGAACTCATTAGCATAATAGACCACACCCAACAGCCGAAACTCATTAGCGTATTGGGCCATACCCCTGACAGTGCAGCTCATTAGCATATTAGGCCACACCCCATGCTTTCACTTGGTTTGTCCGGACGCCCCACAGCTGCATGGCGCCCAGGCAAGCCCCCCCTTTGAAGGGAAGGCAGTTTAAGCCAGCCCTTGGACAAGCCAGGTAAGGCACGGGGAGGCTTTAAAATGCCTCCTCGATCCTTCCAGGGTCCCCCTGGCCCACCCGCCTCAGAATTGCGTGGGGGGGTCACTCTCCAGGCCTTCCCTCTGTAGCCACACACACAGAGGTTTTGGTTGTAGTGGGCGTGGCCAACTCTGAAGCCAGCCAGAACTTTGTTCTTGTGCGTTCCTGCCCCAAAATAGCCCTGCATACAATATAAGTCCACAGTAGCGTTTCAGCAGACATAGGGTTGCCAACTTCCAGGTGGTATCTGGAGATCTCCTGCTACTCTGATTGATCTCTAGATGATCAAGATCAGTTCCTCTAGACAAAATAATTGCTTTGGATGGTGACACTGTGGCATTATACCCTGCTGAGATCCTTCCCCTCCCCAAACCCTGCCCTCCCCTGGTTCCACCCCCAAATCTCCAGGTTTTCCCAATCCAGACCTGGCAACCCTATGATGAAGCTGTTTCCAAAGGTGTTGGCAATTGCCTGACTGAACCTAAATTGGATATAAGCAAAAAGATGCCCTCACAATATGCGAGAAACCTTTGTGTTAGGACTGCCAAGCCTGTGTGGCATAGGGGTTAGAGTGTCAGACTAGGATCTGGGAGACCCAGGTTCAAGTCCCCACGTGTGCCATGGAAGCTCACTGGGTGACCTTGGGCCAGGCACACTGTCTCGGCTTAACCTACCTCACAGGGTTGTTGTGAGGATAAAATGGAGGAGAGGAGAATGGCACAAGCTGCTTTGGACCCCCATTGGGAAGAAATTAAATGAAGTAAATAAAAAAAAACATAAAACAGAGAGAAGACTAGATAGTCGCCATCTGCTCAGACACTGGCTCCCACACAGAGTTCTCCAGCTGATACAGAAGGTGGATTCCTGAGAAGTTAAAGAAGAGACTTAGAACATCAGCTTCACACATAGACATCAACTGGACCTTAAAGAGTGAAATTGAGTGGGGAATCTGAATAACATATCAGATTTCTTTCACCGCCAAGGTCCTGGTTCAGTTTTACTCTGACTTCCCAGGCTATAAAATAGCTGTATGATCAACCAGTACACGGGGCAGACTGAGGTCAAAATGGCCCTGGCAAAGGACAATGCCTCATCCCGCTGCCACAGCCCCCGCACCCAATGGGGGGGTCAAAGACTCAGTTGGAGAAAAAGGAAATGCCACTATGCAGAGACTGAAGACAGAAGCTGCTGAGCTCTTCCTTGCCAACAGCACAATATTTTACCTGGTAAAATCAAATGCAAGGTCTGCACCTGCCAACAGAGTAACTCAATGTCTGCATTTGTCCAGTGATAATACTGTGCATCCTATTGTTTTCATAACTCAAATGTTGTCTATGTACCACCTTGCATCTCCCCCCCAAAATACTACTGAAGACGCTTTTTTCCAAAGGAAAACAGGATAGACTACAGACAGTAATATGTATTATATACATTATATATTGTATCTCCTCTATTCTCAGTTAAATTTCTGTCCCTGCTCCCTTATATCATTTCATAGCACTACAAAATACAGCAGAACGTCATCCTGGAATCTATTGTTCCAGTGTATTACAAACAGTGCCCATTTCCCATAAACTTGATAACATATGAATTCAACATTAGTTATCTCATAGCAACTTTGAAATTAATGAAAAATCCCATGTTAATTTATTTTATTTATCTTCTTATTTAAAACAATTATATACCACCTCTTCAGAGACCTGCTCAAGGCAGAGGAGGAGGAGGAGATTGGATTTATACTCCGCCCTTCACTCAGAGTCTCAAGAGTGTTTTACAATCTCCTTCCCTTCCTCTTCCCACAACAAACACCCCGTGAGGTAGGTGGGGCTGAGAGAGCTCTGAGGGAACTTGTGACTGACCCAAGGTCACCCAGCTGGCTGCATGTGGAGGAGTGGAGAATCAAACCCGGTTCTCCCAGATTAGAGTTCGCCACTCTTACCCACTACAACAAACTTAAAACAATTAAAATTAACAACCTTTTAAGAACAGCCAATCAAACTCAGAAGCATAAAACACACAAAAACCCAGTCGTATAAAAGCACATTCAAACTGAAAACATGAAACCTTTTACCACTGTATTAAAAGAGGACAGATTTTCCCCCCCAATATGAGTCAATAGAGATGCAGGCTGTGATTATCAAACCCATAATAACCCCTAAGTTAATTGTACATGATAGCCATAATGGGATATATGATTGTCAACATCACTACTTTGACACTGA
The DNA here is from genome assembly GCA_029375565.1 of Gekko gecko. Lineage (NCBI taxonomy): Eukaryota > Metazoa > Chordata > Lepidosauria > Squamata > Gekkonidae > Gekko > Gekko gecko. Next base: position 32,827,183 of record JAPDNY010000007.1, read on the forward strand.
TGGATGGGAGGGACAGAAACTCTAGGATAAAAAAGAAATAGAAGATACAAATAATGCTAGTTTCACTTAGATAATTTTCCCTCCTCCCCCCCACAAAAAGAAAAAAACAAACCAGTCCTCACTGCATGACCCTCAGCAATTTCCATTTGGAATTGTGTGAAGCATCAAAAAGCAGATTGTGATATATAAGGCATGGAGGATCTGCATCACAAAGAAATGAGCTGATGAAGTCAAAACTTCTACTGGCTAATGTGAGCTCCCTGCATGATCTTAAATAACTTATTCTATCCCAAGCCCTAAAGTTGTAAAAAAATGACAATTCTGATCCATTTTAGTTCCAGGAATGGAATTTGCTATTTATAGGAACAATATCAGAATTGTACTTTGTTATCCAGATAATATTTCCCTTACTGGCAGCTTGGTGTAAATTACAAGAGTTATCCTTTTATATCAGTAACATTTTTTTACTATTGATATACCAATAAAACACAAACCTCAATTAGGAAAGAGAGTGCATACCACCACCACCCATGTCATATATCTACTATCAATAGCAACTGTTAACTTTATCTAGAAATATTTCACCTCTTCTGTGGCTGGAGCAGTGTTGGGGAAATTAGATAATCTCTCATAGGGCCAAAGGAATGATTAATGGTGGATATTCTCTGCAGAAGAGAACACAATCCATTGTTCTGCTCGGAAATGAAATGACAAAACAAGACCGGACTGGACTGAAATTGTGTGTCCTTTCTTCCTTATTTTGTGTGATGCATTCAATTACATGGACTGATCCCAATATATTGCATGTTTTACTTTAATTTTCTCAAAGCTATTCTTGTTTAAGATTCAGGAGGCAAGAAATAGGAGACCATATATTTAATTAATGCCATATATTTAAGATGTTCAAAACAATGAAACACTTGGGGGGTTGTTGTTTTGTTTTTTAAACAAGATTGAGTCTTTTCCAAGGGAACGATTTTAGGTGGCTTTCAACGACAAATACATGGAATACCAGTCCATCAACAAGTTTGGAGGCAGGAACCTTCCGAAAGTTAGTGCTGAGGGGCAACAACGGTGAGATGGTTTGGCCTCCATGTTCTGCGTATAGCATTTCCAGAAGCATCAGGTAAGGCACTGTGAAACAGAATTCTGGATGCTGGACCAGATGGAGCATCATTACTCTGATCTAGCATGGCTGTTCTTAGTCGATTGAATTATGAGATCATACTGTATAGCTAAGAGAACTGTATTCGATACTGAGCATCTAAAATAAGCCTGCACAACCTGTGAGCAACAACAGTATGTGTGTCTCCCACAACAGCTCGCCCAAGACTTGAAAAACTGACAATATTTACTCAGGCCCTCTAAAATAGGGAGTAGTGAAGCCCTCAGAAGACCACAGGCCATCTTGAAATGGTATCATATGGAATCCTCTGTAGAAGTGTTTATAGTACTATTGATTAATCCTGAAACTGATTATTGTGTACATGCATAATTGTTATGTATTCACTTGTTGGATTTTGCATGTTCACAAATACTAAATTGAATTCCAAGCAAATTCAACCAACAAAGATGGGGAAGAATACTGTAGCCTTATAGATTTATATCCCCTTTTGAAGGAGAAGAAGGAGAAGGAGAAGGAGGAGAAGGAGAAGGAGGAGGAGGAGAAGGAGAAGGAGAAGGAGAAGGAGAAGGAGAAGGAGAAGGAGAAGGAGAAGGAGAAGAAGAAGAAGAAGAAGAAGAAGAAGAAGAAGAAGAAGAAGAAGAAGAAGAAGAAGAAGAAGAAGAAGAAGAAGAAGAAGAAGAATTGGATTTATACCTCGCCCTTCACTAGGAGTCTCAGACCAGCTTACAAACTCCTTCACCTCCCCACAACAGACACCCTGTGAGGTAGGTGAGGCTGAGAGAGCTCTAAGAGAATTATCCTTGAGAGAACAGCTCTGACAGAACTATGGCTTGCCCAAGGTCATCCAGCAGCTGCAAGTGGAGGAGTGGGGAATCAAACCTGCTTCTCCCAGATTAGAGTCCACGCATTTAAACACTACACCAAACTGGCTCTACCCAGTCAGGGCCACGAAAGCAGCTGACAATGAAAGCAGCACAGTAAAATAAATCATTACAAACAACTAAAATACATCATAAAAGCAGTTGAAACTGGAGCTAAAATACATATACAAAACAGAGAGCAACAAAAAACAACAGAGCAATAACACGGCAGGAAGGAGGGAGGGATCATTGAGGGAATGTCAGATGAAACAAAAATGTCTTCACCTGTGAGGGAGTTCCATAATTTTGACACCATACCAAGATGGCTAACCCAACTGAATGAACTTCTGAATACCATGATGAAAATAAACAGTGGAATGTGGTTGTAGTCCTCATGCTCTGTTTATACTCTCCCAATGGTATCTGGGTGCTACCACTGGAAACAAGAAGGTTACCAGACTAGATAGGTCATTGATCTTATCCACTAGGGCTCTTCTTATTGTACTAAGCGACTGTCTGCTGTGGATTCTGCCAAGTAGCTTAATGGCTATTCTCAAGCAAAATAACAGAATTATGGACGCAGTCTACACCTCTGCTTCTGATAGAACAGGCACTTTTTTCTGATCTCCCCTTTATTTAATCAGGAGTTCCTCTGTCCAGAAGCAAAATCATCCTGGTTTCTTAGATATGAAGACAAACTATCCTGTGTGTGGCAAAATTTCTAGCAGCTGTTGTCAAATCACATAACTTTTGCAGTAGCAACCTTTAAATTCTTCTATGTTTCCTTGTGGGAAGAGGGTTTGCTGCTTATGACTCTGGTGGAAAAACAGTAAAGACAATTTAAAAAAATTAAAATTGGAAGAGTATCTCTCTTACAGTCAAAAAGGCTTGTTTTTACTGTAAAAGAATTAAGAATCACCTACTTTCCAGCCCTTCCTCTGTGGGTCTCCCAATTCAAAATACTCATGCAGAGACACAAACAGAGAAATCTTTTGAAGGCCAGTAATTCTTGCATTAGGAGAAACTGAATGGTGTAATAACCAAAAAATAAAGATACATAAAAGAATTATTCTCTAGTTGTGGAGACTGACTTCATAATTCACTGCTCTGCCCATGTCTTCTTCCAGAAGCACACCAAGCAGCCTTCTCCTCAATTGATTGGGAATTGAGACACATGAAACTTGTAAATTATGTTTATTTCTGATTAGGGATCGGCACGAACTGGCTCACAAGCTAAAGTTCCTGATGAATTATGGCTGGTTCATAATTCGCAAACTGAAGTTTGTGGCAGGTCAACCAGCACAAATTTTCCATGAACTTTCAAGTGGTTCATGGCAGTTCATGAGGATTCCTGAATGGATACATTTCCAGACAGACTGTCTCCACTGAATCAAAACTTCAAAGCGGGGTGGGGGTGGGGGTGGGGGTGTCAGAATTCTCTAGCCTTGGAAAAACCAATAGGGGCCCTCCAAAGCTTAACAGACACTGCTGGCTGCCAATAACAGAGTTCCCATGCTGCTCTATGGGATCAGAATGTGATATATATCCTCAACTCAACTTCATACCCTCTCCTCTGTTGGGTGTTGACAGTTAGACAGAAAGGCAGGAAACTTGTTAAAATCAAAGCACATTCATTTATTCCTGATTGTGAACACCTTTCCCCTGGTGGGGTTTGGGTTTTAGTAGGACTCAGGGCTCTGAGCCACCTCGTCTCTCTGCTCATGCCAAGCAGAGGGGCTTAGCTACTGGGTACCTCAGCTGAGGACTCACATTTTATACCCTCCCACCTCTCCTTATTGTGAACACCTCTCCCCTGGTGGGGTTTGGATGTTAGGTAGACTCAGGGCTCTGAGCCACCCCAACTCTCTGCTCATGCCTTGGCTCAGGACCCACATTTATACCCTCCCATCCCTCCTGACTGTGAACACCCCTGTGCACCATGAGGGTGAAAGTGGGCACAAAGGGTCCTTGTAGTGGAAGGCAGAAGTCCTCTAACTCCTGTGTACCACAGGTCCCCGTCCCCGGGCACCAAGCACGTTCTGCCAGGCCACTGGAGCTACAAAAGTAAAGAGATCACAGGACAGGTTGTCAAAGTATACACACTGTGAAAAATGACGAAAATTGCAAATTATATAAACAATTAAATGTATGTAATGCAATTAATGACTCAATTTCTATGTACCAAAAATTCAACAATCTTTTAAACTGCTGATACAGTCAAATTCATTCATTCAGCAGGTGAACTCCATATATTCCAGCCATCAAGTGTCCTTATTACGATTTCACTTTGTTGAAAACTGGAAGCGACGGAGGTTATCAGTTGACTTTTCTTCCGTTCTGTGCTTCCACAAAGCTCACAAACACAACTCCAACCAGCCAGCTATAATGCCTGTTTCACCAGCTTCTTCAAGGGAAATTCTGAAATACAAATTTCAAAGATTCATCCAATTAAGGATGGGAGGTCAGTCCTAGGTTTCCAAAATAACAATAATTGCCAAAACTTTTCTTATCAGTGGTGGCACTGATGTAGGGCATGTAGAGGAGCATCAGGGGGAGGCCCCCTGTGAGTTTGATATCTCTAGCTTAAGTAGGGACTATCCAATACACTCCTGAACCTCCTGAACCTGTGCCTGTCGTTTCCCCAGAAAGCATTTTTCTGGGGGCACCTTCTTTGGGGGGCACTGGTTCATTTAGCACCTAAAAGTTTGAGATGGTTCATGGCTCACAAACCTGGCATGCCTTGGACCACGAACCAAAACAAATCGCATTTTCCCTGTTCAATGCCCATCCCTATTTCTGACAGGACATGAGTGTTCCCCATATAGCACACAATTTGATAACTACTGCATAACGCAACTCTGTTAAGTAGCAACTTGGATTCCTTCCCAGCAGTCAGAGTACTCTTTATTACTCTCCTTTCCCTGTTATTTCACATAGGGCTTGATTAAAACAGAACAGAACAACCAGCCAAACAAAGAAAAAGACAGAATAACTGACTTGTTCACAATTTGCCATTCAAATCTCTGACTGGCAACCATTAACCAGGTGCACCCCCCATCGTTCTAACAAACAATCCTAAACATAGCAAGCTTTCTTTTTTGTATCTTTTAAAGGTACTAGAACATTAAAATATGAAATCATATGCTTTGGCTCATGAGCAAGTATTGTGATGTGGACAACTGGCAGTCCTTGCATTTAGAGAGAAAGCAAAGTTGCAAGACCCTGCTCATTGTGAACAAGTATCCATTTTATTTTGGCTCAGTGGGGCATGCTGATCTTTTGAGGAAACAACTACTGTCTTTTTAAATACACCTACAATCCTCATTCAGCAAAATACAAAAAACATTTCATTCCTACCCATAGGTATTTACAAAGGTATTCTATGGCTGTGGTCAGACAACAGGCTTGGTGCGGTCTGTCCACACCTCTATTTTGCCCAGTGTTATTTGTTCCAGAGATGTTTGTCCAAACATGCAACCCTTAACCCACCTCACCATGCACTCACTCTGTGGTTGATCATTCAGATTATTGCTGCAGGGTAACCACAGAGCAGGCAGGCAGACGGCATCCTTTTAAAAATTGTCTTTCACACATGCACCGAAGCACTCATTCAAACACTACTCCATTTTGACAGCTCCGTGATCACCTTCGCCAAGTACTGCAGCCCCTCTCAGCCTCTTCCACTTTGCCTCTCTTTCTTGGAATGCATGGGGAAAGCCCCATTAACTTCAGTACATTTACTTCTATGTCAATCATGGGATGTTCTCAAACAGCGTCTTTTTCCGCTAATACACTTTGCATGGGGGAAAGTGAGATGGAGAGTTCACCTTCCAAAGCATTCATTTTCTCTCTGTGGTCCAGTTAACTTTAGCCAAGGTCCATGCCCAGAAAACCCTGCACAGACTTTTGGGGCAGATATTCAGCCCAGTTTTACTCAGAAGCAAGGCTGCCTGGATTTTTAAATTTTTCCAGCTTTACCCAAATCTCCCTGAATTTGAGAAATACTAGCCTTCCCAGGCTCCCTGCCGATATGGGAGGCTAACTAGAGACTATCTCCACAGCTTTCCAACCCCAAGAAACAGGAGGGGATTTGTCCCTCAAAAACAACTCCCCTGACAGAATGTGTGGGTGTAGAAATGCACTAGCGGTGATTCAAAACTCTAGGGTGAAGATCTGCTGATGCACACATCGCTAACTTATTTTTTTTTAATGGTGCACAGATGGAAGTGCGCAATGTGACTTCCCAAACAGTTTGATTTCTCAAGAAAGAGTCCAGTTTGGTTTAGTGGTTAAGTGTGCGGACTCTAATCTGGGAGAACCGGGTTTGATTCCCCATTCTTCCACTTGCAGCTGCTGGATGACCTTGGGCAAGCCATAGTTCTGTCAGAGCTATTCTCTCAAGCCCCACCTATCGCACAGGGTGTCTGTTGTGGGGAGGGGATGGGAAAAGAGTTTGTAAGCTGCTCCAAGACTCCCAGTGAAGGGCGGGGTATAAATTCAATGTCTTCTCTTCTTCTTCTAAAAATCAGGCTTTCTTTGGTGTCAGGAAAGTCAGAGCTGAGAACAGAGTGCCGATGACTGGGGAACGGGATACAGATGTCACTTTCTGAATGAGCATTTTCAAGTCGAAGGGGAGAAGCAATGACATCAGATCAAAAAACCTTGTCTGATCACAGCTTGTGTTCTGTTTTGCTGAATCACTGAGTGATCGACTACACTGCTCCTATGTTTGGCTTGTGGCACAACATAGCAGATGACCTTTCTGTCCAAACTGACACCTTGCCATTCAGCTTTTGGGACACCACCAAGTCAACACACACACACACATACACACTTATTCGGAGTCAAACCATTTCTCTATAAGGTCAGTATTGCCCACACACAATATTTTTGAACCTGTGGGCACCCTTGGAATTCTGACCCAGAGTGGTGGGCAAAACCACAAAATGGCTGTGACAGGAGGCAGGGTCGAGCACAAAATGGCTGCCACAGGAGGCAGAGCCAAGCACAAAATGTCAGAGAGCGAGGTCATGACTAACTCTAACAGTAACTCTTCAACATTTCAAGCAGAGGCTGTGTTTTACAGGATGTCTTTTAAAATAGACATATGATTTAAAAATATTTTTGTGCACACAGTTTACCTTCAATCACACAGTGAAGATCTTTAAGCTAAGGAGGCAGCTGCTACCAAAGCATTTTTTAAAAATCTGCACAGCCATTCAGAAGCCCCTGCTGTGCACAAGCCCCACCTAACCCCACTGTGGCAGCAGAACTTGCTTAGATACCACTTGTGGGGATGTGCTAGCAGTGGAGGAAGGTGGAGAACATCTTGCTAGCAGCAGCCAAAGGAGGTCTGGGCTGAGTTTGCTTCTCCTCTTTTTGCTGGTATTTAGCCTGAGCATAGTCAGTGGTGCAAACCAAAGGGTTTTTAAGCCATGGCTCAGATCTAGGGTTGCCAACATGGCTTGGGAATTTCCTGGAGATACAGGAACAATGCCTGGGGAAGGCAGGGTTTGGAGTCTGAGGAAGGAGCTCAGCAAGAATGTGATACCATAGAGCCCTCCTTTCAGAACTGCCATTTCCTCCAGGGGGAACTGATCTCTGTAGTTTGGAGAACAGTTGCCGCTCTGGGAGAATTCCCCCCCCCGAGTTTGGTAACCCTACTTGTAGCCTACTGGTAGCCTTGGTGAACTAGGCCAGTGGAAAACTCCACTCCAAGATGTGGAATATTCTTGTTTATTTGTTTGGTTCCATTTTTTAAATTTAAATTGTATTTTGTGAGCCACTTTGGGTCCCTATTAAGGAGAAAAGTGTCCTGAAAGTACCTAAATAAATAAACAAATAAGTTGGACATTTGAGGTACTGGGTATACCACCCCTCAGTCACTTTTTGTAAAATGGCTGTCCAGGAAACTAGTTGCTGGCCAGAGTTTGCCCTGAAAGCTCTTTGGGTAGATCCCACCAATCCCCTGAGAAAAGTTATATAAAAGTCATGGCTACTTCTGGTAAATGACTGTGTGTGCACCTGAAAGTCATGGTGATCTCTGGTGACTGACCCCTACTGGGGGCCTGGAGGATATTCAGAGAGGTGGCTGAATAAAGCCTGCCCTGCCTCCTGCACTTCAAGATAGTCTCCCATCCAAATACTTACCAGGGTCAGCCCTGCTTAGCTTCCAAAATCTGGTGAGATCAGGCTTGCCTGGGCTATCCAGGTCAGGGCACTTATTTATGTATTTATTTGTTAAAATATACCCCACCTTTCCTCTAGTTTAAGGACTTTTTCTCCAACTTAAGTGGCTCTTCTGGAAGACTGTCCTTTGGCTGGAGGAGAGCTACTTGCAAGATGGTGGGAACCACCCCACAGTGAGGGAAGTTCACTCTCCGCATCCTCACAGCTACTCTCCTTTATTGGTCCCCATGCCTAATTTTGGTACTGAGTCTTTACACATTTCAGTTCTTTCAGAAGGTTTGGCTTTGGGAAGACTCACGCTGTGCTGTGCAGCCACATTTGTGTTTTCCAGTCCCAGGATCACCACCTGTTTTTCCAGCTGAGTTCCTGTGTTCGAAATAAGGTCGCCAACCCCCTGGTGGTGGCTTGAGACCTCCTGGGATTACGACTGATCTCCAGGCAACAGAGATTGGTTCACCTGCAGAAAATTGCCACTTTGGAAGTTGCACTCTACAGCATTATACCCTACTGAGATCCCTTCCTTGCCCAAACCCCACCCTCCTCAGGCTGCACCCCCCCCCCAAATCTCCAGGTATTTCCCAGCCTGGAGCTGGCAACCCTATGGGATTGTGACTAAGAGGATGTAACCATATTTTGTGAACCTGTACTGAAGAAAGTTATGAAAAATTAAATCAGGCATGGCACAAAACCCAGAGCTCCAAATTCTCTCTGTCAGCATGTGGATGAATCTATTACCAGACCAGCGCGGGGGAGCACTTCCTACCCTGTGTGCGTGTCAGTAATGGTATGCTCCATCCAAATCGTGCTTGATTTGCTGGGGGGGGGGGCAGGCCTGGCAGTGCAAGAGAAAAACCTAGAGTTTAAAGCAACAATCTTTCACTCTGAGGGAATTTTTCATAGAATCAGTGTTTAAAAAATAGAAACTGGCTCCAGAACATTACAAATATAGGTAGCGGCCTAGTTTTGCCACTTCTGAGTGTGGCATTATTACCTGTACCTCTATAAACGTAAGCACTGGTCATGCAACAAATGTGTGTCAAATGAGCATGTGCAGCCCAGTTTTCATCTGCTTCCCAGCTCCAGAATGTACTCTGCATGAGGGCTGCCTTACCCAACTAAACAGGAAATACAGGTCTGGCCTACTCTTTAAGAGCAGTTTGATAGAGAGAGATCCCCTGAATCCTTTCACTCCATGGTCCTCAACACAACCACCTGCTAATTGCTGTGGGTCAAGGGATGGTGGTAGGGCAGCCTGGTTCAAAAACTGGCCACCCTAATTATGGTGCTTCCTTTCTCTCATACACTGAACTATCACACAGACACCTTGTTGTGGCTCACCACAGGCTGAGTTATGTTTCTCTTGAGGGGGAGGGGGGATGTTTAGTTGTGGCGAAAGCCTGAACGGCATGCTCTGTGTTTATTTGTTTTAGTTATTTATGCCCACATTTGCTCCCCAGTGAGGGCCTAAAGTGGTTTACCACCTTGTTCTTCCCCTCTTTTTTGTCTTCACAGCAACCGGCCTGTCAGCAAGTTTGCCAGCAGCCTGAAGGAAAATGTTCTGTCCCTTTAACAGAAGCTTACTGTGTGGAAATGCTTGGAGATAAATTACATCATTTGATAAATAACATTCCATCAAGTTTCTGTTAAAGTCCTAGTGACCTTAACCCTGTGAAGTTGGTTAGGCTGAGAGACAGGAACTGGCCCGAGATCAGTCAGCAACTTTTATTTTGGATTTTAGTATTTCAAACTTATTTTTGTGACTAGATCAAGATGGGTACCCGTGTTAGTCTGTCTGTAGCGATAGAAAAGAGTAAGAGACCAGTAGCACCTTATGTAGAAGTGAGCTGTGACTCATGAAAGCTCATACCCTGCCACAAATGTAGTTAGCCTTTAAGGAGTCACTGGATTCTTGCTCTTTTCTACTACTTATGTGACTAAGTATGTCAGCTGAACTGAGGGGAATAAACCTTTAATAGATAATCAGCTTCAAGAAATGATGTTTGGAATACTGTTGTCTGAATATTTCCAAACTAGATATTAAAAATAATAATAACAGGGAAACAGAAGGATGTTTACAAGCACTAACAAAAATGGAAAGTATTATGACAACATTCCCTATCAAAGATGTATCAAATTTTGTTGGATGTTAAGAAAAACAGCAATCCTAGTTTTGTTCACAGAAGGGGTTGGGGGACGTCATTTAATAAGCACAGAGAGATGTCTTTGTTGTTGTTAGGTGAGGAATACATTCAGTTTTCTCAATGGGAATCGCACATGATACCAAAATAGAGACTATGTGACAGTAATCCTTGATCCAACATTAATGAAGAAAGAATTGTGCTAATCTGGTTCTAATGCTTAAATACATGTTTCTTTTCTACAGAAAGCACTTGAGTGCTCTTCTACATAACCGAGCATGAAGAAAATGAGTGTGGTAAATCTGGATAAACTGCTAGATGATTTCTCACATATTGAAAAGGTACTGTTGTGCGAAAGTAATACCAAACGTTTAGTCTGCTGTGTCGTTGCCATGCTAATGTGTTTATTTATATTTATTGAAAATTTTCTTTCGCGCTTTCTCTATAGAACTTTTCAGATGTTATGTTACAGTCATGCATACCAGGAGCCTACTAACTGTGTGCACTGGAGATGTATGTTACCCACAATCCATCCAATATGCACAGTCATCAAGAACAGGGTAGCACATATATGCATGTACACCTCGGGTTGCTAACAGACCTGGAGTGGGAAATGTACATTATACCTTTAATAGAGGCATAATGTGAGTAAATGGGCAACTAAAGCTTTTGATGGCACAATGGTAAATAACATCCCATTAGGTAAAGGTAAAGGTTCCCTTGCTCGAAAGCCAGTCGAATCCGATTCTAGGGTTGCGGTGCTCATCTCCGTTTCAAAGCCGAAGAGCCAGCGCTGTCCGAAGACATTTCCGTGGTCATGTGGCTGGCATGACTAAACACCAAGGCGCACGGAACGCTGTTACCTTCCCACCGAAGTGGTACCTATTTATCTACTTGCAATTTCTTGCTTTCGAACTGCTAGGTTGGCAGGAGCTGGAACTAGAGACGGGAGCTCACCCCGTCATGCGGCACTCACGGGTCTTGAACTGCTGAACTACTGACCTTCCACAGCCTGCAGTTCAGCATCTCAACCACTTGAGCCACCACAGCTCCTTAAGCCTCTATTAAAGGGATAAAAAAACTGTCCTCCTCCAGTTAATTGGCAACCCTACATAAAGCTTTAGTATTAAAAAATACACAATTTTTGAGGGCCAGGGCTGTATGCACATGGTAAATATGATCATTGCTCTTGCTCATAGAATACAGTGACTGATTGTATAGGGAAGATTGTGCTCTCCTGTGCTGTTGGTATTTTTATTTTGTTTGTTTATTGTAGCTTATATCCTGCCCTACCCCACAAGCTGGCTCAGGGCGGGGCACATCATACCACAATACAGCAGCCGTTTAAAGCATTAACTATTCGTTAAGAAGTAAGAAGAAGTAAGAAGTTAAGATAACTTAAAAAATTAAATAATCTACGTAATAATCTGGATCTCCTAACCAACAGTTCAGCAACTGATTACATACTAAAGTATGCTGACCCCATGCTAGAAGGGGCGATGGATCAAGATGTATCAGGTTGGCCGCTCCCAGCAGCTGTTGATATCCAAGGGCCGTGGGTGGCCAATGCAGGGGAGACCGATGTTATTGGACATCCACTGTCTCAACCAAAGGCCTAGTGGAAATCTCCATTTTACAGGCCCTGAAGAATTGTAACAAATACCACAGGGCCCTGATCTCAATTGGGAGCATGTTCCACCAGGTATGCTCCCAGTATGTATAACTGTAACGTCTGAACAAAACTAATATGATCATCTGTGGTTCACAATAAAGGCAATTTTTTAAAAAACGAGAGCACAGATATTTTCATTTGTAATCTAAACAATTTCTGACAGAAAATATCAGAACTTCATGGAGAAAATAATCGTCTGACTCTTCAGCTGGAAAAAGCAAACAAATTACTGACCATCAGCCAGTCACAAGAAGAATTGGCCAAAGAAGGTGAGTCACTTCAAAGTGTTTTCCTGCATTCCTATATTTAATCAATTTAGGCCCCGTTCACACAGAGCATTTACCCTGCTGAAGGCACGGTAGCCCTGCGGACTTTCCATGCGCGATCACACCAGCACATCTGGGAGGCGTAGCACTCCCGTGGCCAACCTGCAGCTTCCCATGGAAAACACGGAGTAAAAAACTACTAGGGTCGAAGCACTAGGTTCCGGAAACCCCAGGGCAAAGGCCGGCGTCTGATCGCGGGAGCGCCAGTATCCCGTGGCTTCTGACACCCGCCCATGTCCCAGGGTTTCCGGATGTTGTAAGTTTCCATGGGATGCGCACCAATGCTGAAGGATGCATGCGCACATGCAAGACACTGACAGTGGTCCGGGCCCCCCAATGGTGCATGCGCACTTCACAACAGCGCGGCTTGTGTGGTCTGCTGTGCGGCTTTTTTGCCGCGCTGCAGCAGCGCGGTGTGATCGGCACTCGGAGCTGGAGCATGGCAACCCGGTGGCCCGTGTGATTGGGCTACCGCGCCTTATTTTGCTCCACGGCAAATTGCCACACTTCCCCCCCACGTTTTCTGGCCCGTATGACCAGGGCCTTAGTATGTTGTATCATTTGTAAATGAATCTGGCATGCAACATGCTATGCCATAACCAATATTTTATAAAATACTGCCTTCTCTGAAGAACATACGAAGGACAAGTGTGAAAAGACTTCCCAAAGCATTATGTTTGTGTGTTTATCTGAGCACTTACATGTACAATGGCACAAAGGTCAAGTTAATATAATTGAAAATAGTCTACAGACCCTCCTCTCAAGTTTATACATGTTCAAGACAAGAGGAGTGGAGGTTGGAGAAGAGAAAGACGATTACCCTAACTATTCCAAAATCACAAGTTGACTTGTTAATTGGCATTAGCATCCTTTGGGGCCAAGCTAATATTCCCTCCCTGGTGCTTTTGCCTAGATCCTCCGATCCTTTCTCACTCACAGGACAAGGCATACTGATGTCCACTTTCTACTGCTCCACTATAGGTATACTGAATTAATTACTAAGTAGGGTTGCTAACCTCCAGGTGGGAGCTGGAGATCCCCCAAATGTATGACTAATCTCCAGACTACATAGCTTATTATTGATTGATTGATTGAAAATATTTATTCTACCTCTCCTGGAGAAAACACCTGCTTTTGAAGGTGGACTGTATGGCAGTATAACCTACTTTATGGCACTATGACCCTAAACTACCCCCCCAGGCTCCACACTCAAATCTCCACCAGGTATTTCTGAACCTGAACCTGAATTCTGGCAACCCTCCTGCTAAGTACCAGGCAGCCAAGCAGGCTTTAGGGTCCCTTGCAAGATGCTCTGCAATGGACCCACAACTAATTATGCGGAGCCACCATGCAAGCACATATACATCTGGAAAAGGGATGCAATGTTTTAATATGCCCTTAACTGCCATTAGCATCGACAAGATGCATGAGACAGGAATGTGCTCCACTTTCTCTGGGTGCCTCTCACCCTTCCCTGCATGAAATAGGAGACTGCCTGGCAAGGGGATTGCAGCCTCAGGGGTTACTGAGCTGATCTCCCATTCCTGATGGATATGTAGAAGCCAAGTTGGTAGCGCGCTGTCTTCACTGTGCCAACCCTTGACACATTGGTCTTGAGCAACTCTGGCCCATGCTGTGGAACTCTGGACATTTGTAAAAAGGGTCCATAAACTGGGGGACATGCACCTTAGTTATTTATAGAACATTTATATCCCACCTTTCCTTGTGATTCAAGGTGGCTTACAATAACAGTTAAAAACATTTTCAGTTAAAGCTAAAAAATAAAATATCAAATCCTAGACACCCACCCACAAAAAAAAAAAAAAAAAGGTGCTTGCCATTCAAACCCCCTCAAAAGCCCTGGCAAAGAGCGCCTCCTGAAGATGAAGAAGAAGAGAAGAGATTGGATTTATATCCCGCCCTTCACTCGAAGTCTCAGAGTATGAGCTTACAAGCGGTCCTTTCCCTTTCCCTTCCCCTCGCCCTCCCCACAACAGACACCCTGTGAGGTAGGTGGGGCTGAGAGAGCGCTCTCCAGAACTGTCCTTGAGAGAACAGCTCTGACAGAACTATGGCTTGCCCAAGGTCATCCAGCAGCTGCAGCTGGAGGCATGGGGAATCAAACCAAGTTCTCCCAGATTGGAGTCTGCACATTTAACCACTACACCAACTTGACTCTCCAAGGAGGGAGGAAGGGCTCACCTCTTCATGGAGCCCATTCCACAGAACCAGGATGGAAAAAACCTAGGCTCTGGTCAGTGCCAGATGGGACCCCCCAAGTGGTGGGATAGCCAACAGATGGCTGCCTGACGACCCGTACTTGGTAGACCACCTGGCTCACACTGCTGAGCTATGAGAAAGACAGGCCAGGAGAGGAATGTCACAACCCTGGGGTGTGCCCCCAAAGGTTTATTTGTTCAGGTTAGCTTGGTGATGAGAAAACTTGGGTAATATTAAAAAAAAATCAATCTCATTTGGTAGCATGATTTTAGGCACTGGTTTTAACCACAAACCTGGGTTCTGGGCCAGTAACTCATTCCAGTTACTTTAAAACAGAATCAAAGTTTTATTTACAAAAATTAAATACATATATAAAAACATACAAATAAGGGAAAGGGTGTGTACACTGAAACAAAGACAAACATAACAAACCTAACCCTCTAACACTGACCCTGTGCAGCAGTTTTCCCAGCAGCGCTGATGCAGAAGCAGAAGTTACTGAAGAGAGTGACCACCTCTTCCTCCAGGCTCACAAGTCCTTTGTGCAGAAAGTCATCCTCATCCTCATCACTGACATCCTCTATGCCTTCACCTTGCTCTTGTCCTCTCTGTCTCTTTGTGGTTCCTGATTCCTGATTTTATCCTAGCTCAGCTGTCAAATTTGTGATTGACTGACCAACCACAGGCCTCAGTCAATTGAGAATGCCACTTCGGCCTGCTCTTTGCATAACTTAAGCCTATTTGCATGTATCACCGCGGGCCTCTTATCTGATTCCATTTCTTGAAGCAAATAAGTGTTATGAGATAACACTTGCAACACTTCTTAAGGGCCTTGCCAACTTTCTGCCAACTTACTTCCATACTCTGCTGCTAATACTAGAACCCTGTCATTATTTGAAAAATCCCTAGATCTATCATCTAGATTACACCCCCATCCTAGTTGCACCTCTTGCATGTCAACACTGGCTATACCTCCAGTCATGTCAAATAACCTCTGACTATTTTCAGATGCCTGAGTATTCAACAAAGTTTTTCCTCCTTGCAAACAGGCTGAATAGGCTGGCTAGATCTATATCCCATCTCTGAGCTGATCTCTTTCTCCACTTGCCACTTACACAGTTACAGTCTGTTTCACTGCATCCACATACAGACACCGAAAAAGCTGATGATTATCTTCTAAAAGATTCTGCTCATGGTGTGCTAAATAATGAGTGTTGTGCATTAATATATACCTTATTCTGAAGTGTTAGAGCACTTGATAAAGTTACATCAAAACAATGTCTGCTTTTCGAAATGACCCCAAAAAGGTTCACAGCAGTGATTTATATAACTACAGTCAACAAACTACTTATGCTGGAGTGCTTACGTCCGAGACTGTGCTCACCTGCTTATCAACCTGCAAAACCCGCCATAAGGTCACATTTGGTACACCTAGTACTAAACGCTTCTTTGCTCCTGCCGCAAGACTGTAAATTGGGCACCCTCTTTTTTTTCTGGAAAGGTCTGTAGAGCTGCAAGCAGAAATTCAGCCCATTAAACTTTCTATTAGTGTTCAAGGATAGTGACTTGAAAATGTTCAGCTACTGACAGTGCAAGCCTGTGCATCTTTACTCATAAGTAAGCCTCAATTTATCCAATGGGGCTTACTTCCAAAGCAAGCATTCTTAGGACTGCAGCCTGAATCACTGGCTGTCTCTTGGTTTAGCTACCTGTCTAATCTGCTTGATGAAAACTTTGAACATTTGCATTCTGTACTAGGAGAACTAGATGCAATAATAAACATTGTCATGTCTTTTTTTGGAATTGTGCCTGTATTCTGCTATGGTATTAATATAGTAGAAAATTATTAAAAGTAGCTCAATGGTTCTGGGTAATCAACAAAGAAACAGAGCAATTCCATATACACGAAATATAAAATCCATCCTTTAGGTAGGTAAAACCTTAGCATCTGTAGAAGCAGAGAAGCGCAAGAATCCAGTAGCACCTTATAGACTTACAAAATTTGTGGCAGGGTATGAGCTTGCGATAAGTATGAGCTCACAAAACCTCATACCTTGCCACAAATTTTTAGTTTTTAAGGTGCTACTGGATTCTTGCTCTTTTCTGCTGCTGCAGACTAACACAGCTGTTTACCCATCTTGATTTGTTCACATCTGTGAATAGGTGGAGCATTATCATTCAAAAGTAGATTGATACTGTACTACAAAATTCATTTTTCTTAATCCCCTCCCATAGACCCCCACACATGGGAAATTAAATTCTTGGTTTTGGTCCTTGCTAGAATATATTGACAGCTTGCAAACCTGCGACTGGTTAGTGCAAATGGTTTTAACAAGAGAACTGTGGTGTTCCTTTAATGACAGTAGATATTCACCTGCCTGAGCAATCTGCCTGCAAAGGATGGGATCTGAAACCAGTGCTCTGCATGAAAGGGGGTAGGAAAGGACAGGGGTGTTGGTGGTTTGGACAGAAGAAGTTAAGAATTTAGCAACACTACAGTAGAAAAATGAGAAACAGTCTAGCAGGATTTACAACAGCTGTTCTCTATGAAGTGGATGCAGAGTTCACGTCAGGGTTGCCTGGTTCCCCCTGGCCACAAATGGGGGATGTGGGGGGTAGGGTTGCCAGATACAAGCTGGGAAACTCTTGGAGAGTTGGGGATGGAGCCTGGGAAGGACAGGGAACTCAGTGGGATACAATGCCATAGAGTCTATCCTCCAAAGCTGCCATTTTCTCCAGGGGGATTGATCCCTGTAGTCTGGAGATGAGTTGTAATTCTGGGGATCCCCAGGTCCCACCTGGAGGCTGGCATCCTTAGTATACGTATTTACAATCTGCCATAAGAGACTCTGATCACACACTCAATTAGCCACGCGAGAGGGACGAATGCCGGGCGGATTTAACAGGCGCAATCAGACGTGAACATCTGGCCAGTGTCCCACACCCGTCGGCAACCCATTTCGCTCCTCCGCAAGAGCACAGTTAAAAGACACTGGGGAAAGTCCACTATCAAATGGGTTGCTATTGGCCACAGACGGACTTCTCCTGTGTGATCGCAGACAGCCTCGCTGCCCAAGAATTTTTTTAAAAATTCTTTGCACATGTGCATAAGTGGATTGGTGCATAGGTGCATATGTGCATAGATGCATGGGTGCATATCTGCATGCATATGTATGTGCACAATGGTGAAAGTCACAAAAACAAACCTACCAGAAGAAGGACATCCAGATGACCTGATTACAATCATTGTGAGAGATGACTGTCCAGATAGGCAAAATCGTGGATTCAGAGCACAAATACCTGGAAAGTACTTGATTTTCCCGGTGTTGGAAAAATCACTAAGGAACCAGGATTGAGTGATTGTGCAAATGCGGGTCAAATTGCTACGGAGCAAATAGCCTCACTCTCCCCCCCCCGCATTATCTGGCACGTGTGACCACAGTCTTTGTTTGTTTCCAAGAGGTGCTGCTCACACAATTGCTATGTACAATATTTTATCTGACTGCATTTCAAAAACATAAATTACAGCTGATCACAGACATAATGAGTCTCAGTGCTTCAGTGCATCAGACCAAACTCTGGACCACACACTGGCTGCTGTATTCATCCCAGCCTGTTCCTCCCACCCGCCTCCTTCTTCCCTTCATATGCAGACCTTCCTTGTTTCAGGAACCTCCCATCAAATGCCAGTTTCCCATGCCATCCAAATATGAATGCCTGGCATTTTCTTCCCCACAAACCAGGGATTCTGAGCAGGGAGGTGGTGGAAGGGAAGATGGAAACAAGCCAGGGTTGAGCCTGTCACAAAAAAACCCTTTGTTTGATTGTGAAATTTGTATGCAACCGCTGCTTGGGTGAAAGGAGAACACTTAATACTATCTGATCTTAGTGTGTGGCTTTTTCTGCTCAGCACAGTAAAGGAGAACCAAGTTCAGGTTGTTGTGTTTTAAATTTCATTTTGAATTTTTAAGGGAATACAGAATGAAAAAAGGCAATAGGGGGAAATGCTTTAAAATATAACTACAAAAACATGATATAAAAGGCAACTTTACGGATATTAAGGACATTCCTCGATCAAAATACATGTATATATAAAAGAGTATATGACATAATAGCTTAAAGAATAGGTGGCATGATATATATGGCATGATGACTTAGAAATGTATATGGCATAATAGCTTAAAGATGTGTATGGTATAATAGCTTTAAAGATCAGTATAATGACCTATTCGAAATATTCTATGATTGTCTCATAATAACAGTCATATAAAAATAATGCCCTTAATATTTCATATTAAAACTATCATATAGTATTATCATATAATATTAAACCATTCAAATCTATAACTATGGAGATTGGTTATATAATAATCATAGAACACTCGCCATTTATTTTCAAATCCATCTTTTGTTCTTTGATGAATGTAGTTCATCAGTTTTGCCATAACTGCATATTCTTGTATCTTGTCTATCCAGTTCCCAAGGGTTGGGCAACCCTCGATTTTTCGCTTAGCTGCAAATACTACTCTTGCTGCAATTAATATGATATCTGAACAATTAATGAATTGTTCTTTCTGCATACACTGGTAGAATTCCTAGTAGCATTGTCTCTGGTGACACAGCAAATTTAATATTCAATATTTTTTTTATTTCAATATGTATTTCTGTCCAATAGTTGCTAGTTATTTTGCAAGACCATCATATATGGTAAAAGGTACCATCTATCTCTTTATACGTCCAACACAATCCTTTATAGTTTTGATCCATCTTCTCAATGTATTTTGGGGTAATGTGCCAACAGTAGGACATTTTATACCAATTTCTCTAAATGCTTGACTCACTGTAAACTTTATATCTTTCATCCATAGCTTTTCCTGTTGCTGGAATAAAATCTCCTTCCCAAAGTTTTGTGACCATTTCACCATATATATATTCACCATATATATATTCTGTTTCTGTACCATATTGTAGAAGAAGTCTGTAGAT
This sequence comes from Gekko gecko, assembly GCA_029375565.1. Lineage (NCBI taxonomy): Eukaryota > Metazoa > Chordata > Lepidosauria > Squamata > Gekkonidae > Gekko > Gekko gecko. The sequence goes on from JAPDNY010000007.1 coordinate 32,846,700, forward strand.
ATGTCCTAGAAGATGATATTTTTATTCAATATTATCTTTTCAAATTGGGTCAAATTCCTTAGTGTATCTCGTTCTCAATGCATAAGTTGAAGCCTCAATGAAAGTTGAAGATATGTTAAACACTGTATCTTTTTTCCTTCTTCATTAATAACTTGCCAAGATCTGATTTCCCCATATTTACTGATCATATCTTGATATTTTATAAAGTCATTTTAAATACAAGTAATCCAACGTCTTCTGTGACATTTTAACAGGCGACTGTAGATGGCCTGATTTATAACAGCTTTTAATCAGATGATGGGAGGTACCTAAAATATAGTGCTCCACAGATGATCAGCAGTGTCTAGGAGGCACTGGGCAAGTACCAAGGGCAATTAGTACAAACAGTGCGAAGTACTTAAAGATGAGCCCTCAAAATTAATCACAGCTATATTTTTCATTGAAGGTCGATGCCTAGATTATAGCTTTGTAAAATAAACACTGATCTTAGCGATCTGCAAGTTCAAAGATTGGCTGGATATATATTGCAGGTGGAAAAGAAATTATAACTTTCATCCCTTGAAGCATTCTTCAAATGATAGAGCAGAACAGAACGGCTTATAAATCATAGATTGTTTGATAGAAATGGAGCATTATTTGTTAGGCTGTCTCTGCAGTAATTCAAAGACTTTACCTGTAAAGAAGAAGAATGGTATAAAAGCATAGATGGATTAGTTTAACAGAATTTACTGTGCACTATCACTTTGCAGACTTCCTTAGGGATGGGCAGTATACAGAATGAATAGGCAGTGTTTATTAACAGTGCAGGGAAAACTATGAATGTCAAGATTCATTTTCTTGGAGTACATTTTAAGCACAGAAGTTTTCTATATGCATAATATGTATTAAATAGCTAACAGTAAGCTCTTCTAGCCAAATCCATTTCACATATTAATTACATATAATTAATTATATCACTCCAAAGAATACACATTAAAAAGATTGTCATTCATAATAGTTTATTCACCCCCAAATCTGACATTCTTTGAGCATATACAAAGTATGTTAATTTGACTGTTAAACTAATTTTTCAGATCTTATTCAATCATTATGATCTTGATGCTTTAATAGAAATTTTAACTGCAGTCAGCAGATTTATAACACTGAAATGTTCTTTGATTCCTGAGTATATAAAAAAGAAGTTATTAACCACAATGCACTGACAATCTCCAGGACCTATAATGAATTCCAGTCTGGTGCTAGCCTTGCAAACACTTTGGAAACTATATCAGATGCAAATGAACAGGCTGCTCTCAATCCCAGCATCAAGAGCCTGCATAGTGGGGACCAGAGGAAGAAACGGAGTCAATGGATCTTTTCATGGGAGACCCAGACAGCTGTCCCATTCATGGAAATTTCTGATTGCATTCTCATGCAACTGGAGATGGAAGCAATGAGGAGGGGAAATGGGACTTTATTATGTCTTGTGGTATTCTGATAGGTCATGTGGTGGGTTTCCTTCAACCCTATCTAAAGCGGTGTTTTGCATTTTGATATTTTAGGAATATAAAAAGACGATTTTGTTTCAAAGCTACCTGGCAAATATGAGAATACCAGAGGTCCATCTTGTGTTCATTATGTGAAACTGCAAGCACTTTTAAATACAACTAGATTTTTTTTTAAAACAACACAACCTTTTAAAAATACAGCTGTTATACTGGTTGTTAAATAGCGGGCACGGTTTTAAAAAATGCAAAAATAATGCTTTAAAAAACTCTGAAGATGCAACAGGTAGAGGCCTAGCAACCAGAAAAACATTTTTAAAAATTACTCAAAAGAATGCCTGTTCTCATACAGGATAGTTTTAAAATGCTTTGACAGATCTGTATAAGAGATAATTACAGCAATTTTTTTAAAAAATATATATCTTATTTCTGTCTGGCTTTTCAAAAGAATGTGCTGCACTTCAGAACGTGATTAAGGGCCTCCAACAAGCTATTGAAAACCAGCATCATTTGAGAGGTAATAAAACAGCCCTGTGTTTAGCCAGCTGTATTGTTGGTAGATAATTGTGCTATTATTATTATTATTATTATTATTATTATTATTATTATTATTATTATTATTATTATTATTATTATTATTATTATTAATTTATTGAGGGGCTGCCCGTATGGTGTGTTACAGAACATTTGGAACAGGTCTTCCAGAATAAATAAAGGTTGGGGAGGAGAGGGATGGGCTGACCTGGCATGGCCTTCTAGAGGTCAGTCCAGAAGTGTCCTGGGAGGCCTGCCTTTAGTATCCTGATCCTCCCTCCTTTCTTCCAGCAACATATAGCCATTGCAGCAGCAGCCTAAGGAAGGAGATGCTTAACTCTTTTCCCATGGACCATTTCCCCAATCACTGCCCCAAGCTGCACTCTCAGCCACAAACTGATCTGTAACACATGGGCAGGTGGGAATTGCACACACACCTTCTGGCTTGCCATTATTTCCATCAACTTTGACACTTTCCAACATTGTTTTTCAGTGAATATTTTAAAGAACGTTTCTGGAGAGTAATGTTGGACTTCCTAGATCACAACCAGCTTGGCCACAGAACGTGTGCAATTTCCCTTGTGTCTGTACTGATTTGCATCAGCAAAAAGTAATAGTAAGGACGTCCATAGAACTGTTTAGGGGCATAGGGATGCCAGCCTCCAGGTGTGACCTGGGGATCCCCCAGAATGACAGCTTGTCTCCAGATTAATAGAGCAGTTCCCCTGGAGAAAATGGATACTTTGGAGGTGGATTGTATGGCATTGTAACCCACTGAGTTCCCTGTCCTCCCCAGGCTCTATACTCAAATCTCCAGGAGCTTTCCAGCCTGGATCTGGCAACCCTACTCCCACATCCCCTGCTGGTGGCCAGGGGGGACTTAGGAACCCTAGGCATGGAGCATCAGGGGTTCTTTCCCTTGTGGCCATGTCAGCATTGTTTGCTTGGAAGATCCCAATTTGGAATGGGGGGGAGGGGTTTGTCACAGAATCCAGTATTACACAGAAATAATGAATGGTGATTAGAAGTACCAAAGACATTCCAAAGTTCCTTCTTCAGGCCTCTTGTGTTTATTTATATTGACCCCTGTAAAATATTGGGGAAGTCTCAGACTGGAATCCCAGAAGCCAGGCTCCAGTGCCTTACCTTCAGCACCACTAGTAAGTAGTAGCCCGTGAGAGCCTTGTGAGATCTGTGTTTCAGGGTTGCCATGTATAGGCTGCAATCACACACACTAAATAATCCACTTTCAACCCACTTTCAGATTGGATGTTGCCAGTTCACACACGCCCAATCTGCATCTAGCATTTGCTCCACTGTTTTAGCAAACCCACGGCTGGAACTTTGATTGATTGTCAGATTTTATGGCAGTGTCCAGACTGCATGCTGCTTTCAGTTCATTTGGTCTCTTGGCTTTATGATAGCCGTCTGCATAGATTTATGGTGTTTTACGGCCATTCAGGAGCGACTTTGCAATCAATACAGCGTTGGCCTGGGGTATTTGAATGTGGTTTTGAACTGCATCTCTTTTCTGTTCCAGTGTGGGTTTGGTAAAACAGCAGAGCGAATGCTAGATGCAGATTGGGCCACAGTAAAATCCAGCTGGAAAGTGCATTGAAAGTGGATTATGTAGCAAGTGTGACTGCAATACAGTTTTGCCTATATGCCCAGTCAATCAGCTCAAGGATGCCTTCCAAGTGGCACCATCAGCTCAGTCTACTAATCTTATCTCTAGTCCCTTCCCACCAGGCTATTAAAGTGCTATCATTCAGAGCTTACTCTTAGGGGAAAGCAATGTCTCTGCTTATTGCCCAGCAGGCTGCCCAGTTCTGTTACCTTTTAGCACCCTACTTGGTACCTGAACTTTGCCTGGACGCATTCCCTCCCCTTCTGCCTCTGGTCCCTGGGTACTGCATGACACCTAGGATTTGATTTGTACTTGATGCCCTTCTGTAAATACCTATATTAGGCACCAATGGGTCAATAAGAACACAGGGGACGCTGCCTCATAGTGAATCAGACCATTGGTCCATCAAGGTCAGCATTGTCTACTCAGACTGGCAGCAGCTCTCCAGGATTTTAGGATGAGGTATTTTGCATCCCCTAAAGTTTGATCCTTACTAGAGATGCTGGGCATTGAATTTGGGACCTTCTGCATGCCAAGCAGATGTTCTACCACTGAGCCACAGCCCCTCTCCGTAACTCCCTCCCCATATGTCCCCTGGCCCCCAAAACCCACCAGCTAGAAAATATCCTTCAGTATGGCCTGATGAGCCTTAGCCCTTAATTTCTTCCATCTATGTGGTAGTTCGATAAGGCAAGTTCTATTATTTACTTCAAACACTTTTAAAAATATAAACTCATTTGGAGCTGCATGTTGCAGGTCTGATTTTTAAGATTATTTTCTTTACACAGATGAAAATAAGAGACTGAAGAACGCAGCCTGCATGTTAGAAGAGAAAGTAAAGGCCTGCAAACAGGTAGGAATGTTCACTATGTTTGTATTGGGCTTCTTTTGGTAGGAAATCAATGGTGCAATATTATTTCCATGAAAAGGTTATCTTTTTATGATAAGTTGTTATTGGTATCATTCTCATTATTGCCATGATTGTCATTAGAAATCATCGCAAGCAGGGCTTTTTTTGTAGAAAAAGCCCAGCAGGAACTCATTAGCATAATAGGCCACACCCAACAGCAGAGACTCATTAGCATATTAGGCCACACCCTGACAGCACAATTAATGAGCCTATTAGGCCACACCCCCATGCTTTCCCTTGGCTTGCCCGGGTGCCCCACGGCTGCAGGGAGCCTGGGCAAGCCGGTCCTTGGACAGGCCAGGGAAGGCACAGGGGAGGCATTTAAATGCCTCCCCGATCCTTCCAGCCCCCCCCCGGCCCACCTGCCTCAGAGTCACCAGGGGGGCTGCTCTCCAGGCCTTCCCTCTGTAGCCACGCACACAGAGGTTTTGGCTGTAGTGGGCGTGGCCAACTCTGAAGCCAAACGGAACTCCGTTCCTGTGCTTTCCTGCCCAAAAATAGCCCTGATCGCAAGTGACTTGAATATAAGCAGATTTGCTTCTCTTCAAAGTTAAAGTTCTCAGTCTTGGTTGAGGCTCAACATCTGTCTTCACACCCATCCCAAACACTTGTTTGTGTGTGTCATCTACCAAGAAGGCCATAGTTATACCTATACAATGTGTATTGTGACATGGCACTAGTAGAGGTGCTGTCACAACCTGTTGTGCGTTGTACTTACCTACATTGTACTTACCTACACAGTAAGAATTAATCATAAGTTTTGAGGGGGAAATGCTGCATGCATGCAGGAAATTCAGGTTCACATATAGTGGAAAGGGTTGGCATCAGCTCCTGGAAAAGAGTCAGACCAATTTCCCACAAGCAGCTGCACTGCCCTTGCTCTTCCCTTGCCCCCAATTGTATTTATCAGTTTCCCACTACTTGCTGTGTGGCTGCATTTTGACCTGCAGCATCCCCCGATTTCTCCTACAGGCCAAATAACAGTTTGGGGGAGGGTGTGATTTCAATCAGGACAACCGTGGGTAGAAAAGGGTTACATCCCCCCCCATCACTGTGGACCCAATTCAGTTAAGGTGCTCCCCTTTGGCTACTATTAACTTTAAAAAACTGCAGTGGTCAAGGGATCTAATCAGAGATTGTTTGGCCTTTACTCCCATTGACTAAGGCATGGCTGTAGCGGAACCGTGCAGTGGAAAATGGCTGCAGTGGAACTAGGGTTGCCAGCTGGCTTGGAAAACTCCTGGATATTTAGGGATGGTGAGAGGAAACAAATGAGCAGGGTGCAGTGCCACAGATTTCACCCTTTAAAGCAGCCTTCCCCCTCCCAGGGGAACTGATCTTTGCCATCTGGAGATCAGTTCTAATTCCTGGAGATCTCCAGGCTTTACCTGGAGGTTGGCAACCCGGAGTGGAACTATGCAGCCCTTATTCCATGATGGTGTTCTTTCATCATTCAACTTACATGTCCAGCTGATAGCGCCAACACATTTTTTCCCATGTTCTTTCAAAGCTGCCAACAACTAGAAAGTATTTAGTCAATGTTATGAGCTGCGTGCTGGTAAATAAACCTCTCCAGAGGCCTACTCAACAAGAAAGATCAGGAGTATGAACTGGCCCTAACTTAGCTTAAAGCAGTCCAATTCTTCCAGCTCAGCTGTTTTGGGGATAAGGGTTATACTCTTCCTCTTTTATAAATGAAGACCTGAGACTGGGTCTTGCCCAAGGCCTCCAGGAGGACTCATGGCTTACAAATGGGGATGCCAGCCTCCAGGCGAGACCTGGGGAATCCCCTGAAATTACAGCTCATCTCCAGACAATAGAGATCAGTTCCCCCGGAGAAAACAGATCCTTTGGAGGGTGGACTGTATGGCATTGTACCCCACTGAAGTCCCTGTCCTCCCCAGGCGCCATCCCCAAATTTCCAGGAGTTGCCCAACCTGGATCTGGCAACCTTACTCCACCCCCTTCCCCCATTGGTGGCCAGGGAGACCTGGCAACCCTGCTTCCAAAGTTAATTTTGAAATGCCTGATGGTGTTCTCCTAAGGTTTTGTTAATCTTAATATGGTATGTAGGGAAATTTCATGCCTGCAGCCATCAGATGCGCTGCAAAGCCTATTGTTCCAAACAATTGTTTAAACAAATTCACAGGAGTATAAAAGTCAGATTGACAGGCTCATGAAAGAAATTGAAAGCAAGGAAGAGGAGCACAGGCTTGAACAAAAGAAAACCCACTGCAAAATGAACGAAAGACGTAAGTAAGCACAATGCACACACACACTGCATTTGTGATACACGGAAATTTGTCACATCCAAAGCAAAATCTTCGCTCTTGCCACTTAATTCTTTTAAAGGCCATTGCTTTAGGAGTACATTTCACACAGTGTATAAGTTGTGTAAAGTGCTGTCAGGTCATCACCAACTAATGATGAGACCCCATAGGGTTTTCAAGGCAAAAAGATGAACAGAGGCAATTTTGCCCCTGCCTGCATCTGCACAGCAACCCTGCCTTTTCATGGTGGCCTCCCATACAAGTTCTAACCAGGATGACTCTGCTTAACTTCCGAGATCTGAAGAGATCAGGCTGGCTTGGGCCATACAGGTCAAGGCAAACATAACCTGCCAAACAGGCCCCAGCTGCTTGGTGGTAGAAAGTGACATCAAGTCACACTAGACTTTTTGGTGAGCCTGTAGGGTTTTCAAGGCATGAGACAAACTGAAGAGGTTTGCCGGTGCCTGCCTCCGTATAGCGACCCTGGACTTTCTTGGTGATCTCCCACCCAAGTACTAACCGGAACCATCCCTGCTTAATTTATGAGATTAGATAAGATCCAGCTAGCCTGGGCCATCCAAGGTCAGGTTTCACAAGATAGACCTCTTTAAAACCCATTTTAAGTATTCTTTTCCAGCTTATAAAGAGCACAATTACCATCTAACAATTAAGAATGTAATTGAGTATGTAATGTGATTTAGAATGGTAGATTTAAATGTAATCCTGTGTTCCGGGGACAAGAAAAATACTCTACACAGCCAATTTCCTGCTTCAAAGAAAAAGATGCTGTAAAGTTTGCCTCCTTGCTGGATAGGAGACGGATGGAACCTAATGACAGACCCTCCCCATTAAGAGTACATCAATCTCCAATTCTGATGTATTTATTACCTATGTTATTCCCACCCCCCAGTTGAACCCAAACAGATGATAACCATAAACCAAGCTAGTTATTCTTTTAATCTGTTAAAAACATCTTCGCTGTTTTGCTTGCTAATTTACTGCCTGCCCTCTGTGTGTCTGACTGCTATTTCCAAGTCCATTTCGTTGTCTGACAAAGTGTGCTTGCGCATGAAAGCTCACACCTTGAATAAAACTTTGTTGGTCTTAAAGGTGCCGCTGGACTCTAACTTTGTTCTGTTGCTCCAGACCAACGCGGCTGCCCACCTTGATCCACTTGCAACTTGCAAACTGATTTAATTATATTTGCTTGATTTGGCTTCAGCAAGACGGACAGCATGTTTTTCTCTCGTCCCATGTGCAGGCATGAGGAAAATGTGGCCTGGCACTTTTCTTTCAAAAAGTTTGGTGGGGACCAGTATAAACATGAAAGAATGAGCCTTGTTTGTTCATGTGTCTGCCCAACTAATGTATAAAGGATGTGAGAGGTCTCATTTTGAATATCAAAACAGAGTGTATGTAAAGGGTGCATGAGTCTGCCCTTCCCCTTACCTTCTCATGCTCCATTGTCCCAAGCATGTTCCCCACAGCCAAGCTCATTTTGGGTATATGAACTGACTCAAGAGAAAAAAAACCTTGAGGTACTAAAGAAGTATGATGAAGCTTGGATACATAAACCTGTAGGCCTTGAAATAGAGATTGGGCATATCCTCCCATATTGGCTTCCTCTTCCACATAAATTGGAATGGGTGGTGGAAAGTGCTGTCAAGTTGCACCCAATTTATGGTGACCCCATTGGGTTTTCAAGGCAAGAGGCGAATAGAGGTGGTTTGCCATTGCCTGCCTCTGGTCCTTTCCGCACTATACCTTAAATCCTGGTTCAACTCTGTCCCTGAATTTATATTCTACACTACACGTGCGTTCATCCCTGTATTTATCTCGGGGTATTTTTACATTCTACACTATACTCAAGTTCACCCCTGTAATTATCTCAGGGTATTTTTTGTTTCCACATTACATTGAGGTCATCCCAGTTTCACCCCACACTTGTCCAGGTCAGGGCTAAAATTCACAGTAGCTACAGAAAAATTCCAACTTGTTTTGGACCAAAAAATAAATTTACCTAATGCACAACAAGTTTAAGTAATGTATTGGTCCAGTTCTGCAAACACAAAATTCAAAAGAGGGTCTTTTCATTTTAAAGATGATATGGGGTCATCCAATGAATGCTGCTACAGTTAAGTGCCATGCTGTTGTCATTATTTGTATCAGTTGAAACAACAGAGGAAGAACACAAACAACTAATGGAAAAGAAAGATCTGGAGATTTTAGAATTAACCAGGCAACTGAGAACTCAAGAAAAGGAAAAACAGAATGAGATCATCAAATTACAAATAGAGGTACATGCTAGAAACCTATAGTGTTCTTGCTAAATGAAAAATAGAGGAAGAAACCAATGCCCACATGGCAGAAACCTTGCGTTGTATATCATCTGTAGTACTCTGGATTTCACTGTCATACACAGGATTCCTCCAATAGGACTTTGCACTGTGCGAAGCCTCAGAATTCAAAGAGGGACTATAGAGAGCCAGAGAGATAGATAGGTCAAGACATTGTGCATCCTTCCTTTCTGCTGCTCCATTGCTACCCCTTTGATGAGTAGATTGCTACTTCCTTCCAGCTAACACCTTCTCTCTTCTCCATCTTGCTTCCATGAGAGCAGGACATGTTCCCTGCAGCTCCATCCTAGTTAGTTATGACTACATTAGAATCTTATCTCTATTCTATCCCACCTATAATAGAGTTCTTTACAATAAAGGGCTCATATTAGCTTGGTAAGATAAAAAGTCTTGATGGGAATTTTATTTCCTCAGCAGCAAACACACACCAGGGAATGCCACTGTGCCATGTCCCTTGAGCAATCTGCAACTTCTGTCAAAGAGATCCCATGCAGCAGCCAGTTTACTCTTGAGAGAGTTCTGGTTATGTCTAGGACAACCTATCACTCTTCAGGAGAGGGAGCACAAAAGTTTGGTCCGGGAGGCTGGAATACACCTGTTCCATAACCTCTAGAGAGAGATGAAACTGACAAAAGAGGCCCTGGTTTGTCCTAATTCTTTCTTCAGATACGCAGCCGTTCTTGCACTATGAAGCTCTTGTGGGCACTTAGGCTTGGGCATGTTATCTTCCTATATATCAGCTTGGGCAGTGTTGACATTTGAAAACCTGTGTACAAGAGAGTTTTTTTCAGAATCAGGTTGTGAGCTGATAGTTTGGCCATGGAGCGAAGTATTAGCTCTTTGGTTTGTTAGATCTGAGTCCCATAGCAGCTCAGAGAACAAGATTTTGGGGGTATAAGGCCTCGAGAGTGAAAGCTCTGAGGCTTCCGGTCTGGGATCCATGGCGTCCTGACGTGTTCTGGCTTGCTCTCAGAGCTCCCAGAGCATACGGAGGGTCTTGATGACAGGGTGGGCTTGATACAGCCCACCGCAGATCCCCCCAGGCAGGGGGTGACTGGCAGCGAGCATTGGCCCGAGAGGGAGTTGAGATCGGCTGATAGCGGGGCTTTGAAGAGCGTCGCGACCAGCCTTGATCCCCTCCCCCAAAGAAGGCACTTCGGAAATTTTCTACAAGACCCCACCGAGTTGAATTCTCAACATAAGAACGCATGACCCAGACCTCCAAGACATTCTACGGAAACTGATATCAAGGAAACACTGCAATAACAAGACACGGACTTTGAAGGTAACTTTTTAAAATTGCTCACCGGATATGCGTGAAAGCCGAGAGTGAATAACATCCGATGAAGCGTATGAGCGTGCGGTATCTTTTGTACTAACACCAACTCCGAAAAAAAGCAGTTAAACAGTAAAAAAGGCCAAAAAGCCGGATTGTTGAACATTCCTGCGGTTGGAGTATTGACTTTAAAACAGAAACTAACAGCAAGCCCCGCGAGAATAAGAGTGGAAAAGTACTCTAGCTGCAGCAGAAAACGCCATAACAGGAAGTGACCGCAGACCAGACAAGTCATATCTCCTAGAGAAGTCTAAGGAGGCCGGAAGAAGACAGGAAACCAGAGGTAAGGGGGACAACTAAGAGTGCCGGACAGGAAGTGTACAACCGGAAGAATCATTTACCATAGAGAAATTGCGCCCGCCATTTTGAGAAGGTCAGAAAAATTTACTTCGATTTTAGCTAAAAGCCTTAATAGAAAAAAGTGAAATTAGAGTGATTTAGGTGGGCATAAGAAGGACTTTAATTTGATATAAGTTTTAGGTGAATTTTAAACAACGGCTTACAACTTGCGGCAACGACAGAGGGCGAACTCCTGGTCCTCCCCGAAAATGGCGGCTAAAGAAGAGAAAAAAATACAGGGCTTGATGGAAGCCATGGAGAAATGAGTGATGGACGCGTTACAAAGGATGGAGAAAACTCTAGTAACAGAAGTAACAGACTTAAAAAGGATTTGTCTGGGATTACAAAAGAAATTCAGACGCTGAATAAAAGAGCAGATGAGATGGATGAAAGAGTGAAGAGAGTGGCATCTAATATTGCTGAGGTTGCTATAGAAACAGAAAAAGTTAATGTGATGGTCCAATATAATGCTATGCTTAACCATATGCGATTCAGGGGGATCCCTGAAGACAAAAGTGAGAATATACACTCTGTTATGGTGGATGCTGTTGCAGATTTTTTAAAAATAGAAGAGGAGAAGGTGGCAGCACAGATTGATTTGGTGTACAGAGTCAACTCTGCGATTGCGCAAAGGAAAAAATTACCCAGAGATGTGATTGTCCAGTTCATATCCAAAAAACTGAAGGAGGATTTATTTAAGCAACAATTCCAGGAAGATTTTACAATTGACAACAAGAAAATTATGATATTAAAGGAACTACCCAGAGCAATTCTCCAGGATAGATGACTTTTTAAAGACTTGATTGATGAACTGAAAACAGAAGGCATAAGATACAGATGGGAAATTCCAAAAGGTGTCAGTTTTACATTCAAGCAGAAGAGAGTCACCATCAAATCAGTAGAGCAAATGACCAGATTCATCAATGATAATTTTAAAGACTCTGATAAATAAGCATGAAACCAACATGGAGAGTCAAATTATATCATGGAATGTTAATGGGCTTAATTCGCCCCAAAAAAGAAAAAAATGTTAGACTTTGGTTGGAAAAACAAAAATGCGATATTGTCTGTTTGCAAGAAACACATATTAAAAAAACTGATGCTAAATTTTTGATTCAAAAAAGATTAGGAGAGGAGTTTTATTCTCTCTCCTCCCAAAAGAAAAAAAGGAGTTGTTATATATATTAAAAAGGAATTGGAACCAAAAGAAGTTTTTAAAGACAATGAAGGGAAGCTTTTGGCGGTGGAAGCCGTGCTTCAGGGCAAAAAGACTTTAATTGTCAACCTTTATGCTCCAAATGGTGCGAAGGAAAAAATTTTTCGGGATTTGTGGGAGCAGCTACGACAGCTAACCTATGAGCAAATGATTTTGATGGGTGATTTTAATGGTACTGTTAACAATGTCATGGACAGAAAATCCCAAAAAGGAAATGAAGACATGGGTAAACTACCAAAAGTTTTCTTTCAATTGGTTAAACATGAACATTTGGAAGATGTTTGGAGAGTTAAAAATCCCAAGGACAGAGAGTACTCCTTTTATTCATCAAGACATGAATCTTTTTCAAGGATAGACATGATGTGGATGACTGAGAACCTGATCTTGCAGACACGCAAAATTGAGATTTTGCCTAGAACTCTTTCTGACCATAGTCCAGTAAAATGGTCAACGTTTGTTAAAAGAAAGAAATTTCAATGGAGACTCAATGAGGATTTGCTGGACAAACAAAATATTGTGGACAAAATAAGGATAGAAACTCAAACATATTTTCAACTGAATTTAAACAAGGATGTACAGACGCAAACGGTATGGGAGGCCTATAGAGCTGTGATGAGAGGACATTTGATTGCAATTAATAACAATGAAAAGAAACAACAACTGAAAATAGATAAAGAAATTATGGAAAATATTCGGAAAAAAGAAGTGGAGCTAAAAAAAAGACCTGGCAAAAAGAAAATTTTGAGAGAATTGAGGATTTTAAAGGAACAATACGAGGCGAGGTTAAACAAAGAAGTATATTGGAACTTGAAAAAATTGCAACAGAAGTCCTTTGAAGGTGCAAACAAACCTGGTAAATATTTGGCATGGCAATTGAAGAAAAGAAGAGAGAATAAAACAATAACCAAATTGAAAGATGGAGGCAAAGAAATTTCAGACCCAGGAGGGATCCGGAGGGAATTTTTTAAATATTATGCGACACTTTTTCAATCAAAGCAAGTGGATCTGCAAAAGGTGCAAAATTATTTATCTAAGGTTAATTTGATGCAACCAAGCCCAGAAATGAAAGCAATATTAAATGCTGTAATAACCAAAGAAGAAATCAGTAAGGCAATAGGAGAGGCAAAAATCTCCAAAGTTCCAGGTCCAGATGGTTTTTCAGCCAAGTTTTATAAAAAATTTCATGAAGACCTGGTCCCGGTGTTAGAGATTCTTTTAAATGAAATTAGACGAACTGGGAAGATTCCAGATTCCTGGAATGAAGCTGCAATCACCCTTATTCCAAAAGAAGCGCAAGATTTAACAAATGTAAAGAATTATCGACCAATTTCACTTTTAAACAACGATTATAAGATTTTTGCAAAAATTTTAGCAGAGCGCCTTAAGAGGTTTTTGAAAGACAATATTGCTGAAGATCAAGCTGGTTTTTTACCAAATAGACAAATAAAAGACAACATAAGGGTTGTGCTAGACGCAATTGAGTATTATGATAAACATCCGGAAAAAGAAGTGGGGTTTTTATTTTTGGATGCAGAAAAGGCATTTGATAATTTGAACTGGGAATTTATGTTTAAAGTGTTAGAGAAATCCCAGATGGGCGCAGAATTTATAAGAATGATTCAATCAATATATAAAGAACAAAAAGCTATGGTGATTGTGAATGCAGAATCAACTGAAGTGTTCCGGGTCAGAAAAGGTACTAGACAGGGTTGCCCCCTGTCACCATTGTTATTTATCTGGATTTTGGAGATCTTGCTGCAAAGGGTGAGAGATGATGATAATATAAAAGGTTTGAATATTAGAGGTTTTTCATATAAATTAAGAGCATTTGCTGATGATATTATGTTTATTGTTGAAGATCCTGTCAATAATATGCCTAAGGTATTTGAAAAAGTAAAAGACTTTGGTGATCTCGCAGGGTTCTATGTAAATAAGAGTAAATCCAAGATATTGTGTAAAAACATGATAGGTGCAAAGCAACAAATGTTACAAAATGTGACAGAATGTGAAGTGGTTAAAAAGGTTAAATATTTGGGAGTTGAAATTACAATGAAAAATATTGACTTGTTTAAGAATAATTATGAAAAACTGTGGAATGTAGTAAAGAGTGATTTAGAAAAATGGGAAAAACTTAGATTATCTCTTCTTGGAAGAATTGCCGTTGTCAAAATGAATGTACTGCCCAGGTTGATGTTTTTGTTTCAGACAATACCAATTGTGAAAGATGTGAAAGTGTTGGTGAAATGGCAAAGAGAAATCTTCAAATTTATCTGGGCAGGAAAAAAGCCAAGAATTAAAATGAAAATAATGTACGATTCTAAAGATAGAGGTGGCTTCCAAGTCCCGAATTTGCGTTTGTATCATGAAGCTGTATGTATGTCTTGGTTATCTGAATGGGTTAACTTGGAAAATAGAAAACTTTTGGCTCTTGAAGGGCACGATTGCAGATTTGGCTGGCATGCCTATCTTTGGTATGGGAAAAATAAAGTGGATTCACTGTTTAAGCATCATTATGTAAGGAGAATATTGTTTGATGTATGGACCAGATATAAGGATACAATGTCCGATGAGAAGCCTTTGTGGATTGTACCAGCAGCAGTTATACATCCTTTTTCAGAACATAAAGGCAAGGACTGGCTGAAATACCAAGAACTGTTGCAAAAAGAGGGGAAAAATATGTTTTAAAACCAAACAATGAACTAGAATTTGAGTATGGATGGTTACAGTATTGTCAAATAAGAGATATTTACAAAAAAGATTGTAAAGAGGTTGGTTTTAGAGCTAAAAATGATGAGTTTGAAAATATCTGGTTGAAAAGAGAGCGGAAAATGATTTCAAAGATGTATAAATCTTTGTTGACTGTATATACTTTGGATGAAACTGTTAAAGAGCAAATGATAAAATGGGCTATAAATATGAACAAAGAAATCCCCATGGAAGCATGGGAGTTTTTGTGGAAAAGATCATTTAAAATGTCTACCTGTGTTAATGTAAAAGAAAACTGTTACAAGATGATGTATAGGTGGTACATGACACCAAAAAAGATTGCTAATATTAGTATGGATAAGAACTTGAGTAATAAGTGTTGGAAATGTAAAAAAATAGAGGGTTCTTTTTACCATATGTGGTGGTCATGTGATAAAGCAAAGGTATATTGGTCTAATATACACTGTGTGATGCAGAAAATATTAAAAATCCCAATTGGGAGAAGCCCGGAACTTCTTCTCTTAGGTTTGACAATGGAAAAATTTCCACAGGAAAAAAGGACATTATTATGGTACATGGTTTCGTCGGCGAGAATGGCCTTTGCTCAGCAATGGAAAGCGGAGAAGGTGCCAGATATACACGACTGGTTTAGAAAATTGCTGTTTTTAGCGGAAATGGACAAAATGACTAAAAAATTAAATGGACAAATGGCAGAACAGTATCTAAAAGACTGGGAAGATTTGAAACTGTATATGGAAACTGAATATAAAATGAAGGGGAAAATGTATAATCTTGAATTGTATGGATACTGAACTCTGGAATGCACTATATATAGTTAAACTATGCTGTTAGGTTTTTATATATTTGAAATGTGTTACCTGGTTGTCGATTGATATAAGTTTAAACTTGTTTACCGTCTATTATATACTTTTTTGTTATTAGCAGTGTTGGAAGCCTATTGGGGGGTGGGGGGATGGGATGGTAATTTGTTTCAAACTGTATTGGTAACGTTGTTGAAAATGTTGAATGCATCCCAATAAAAATTTTTGTTCAAAAAAAGAGAGTGAAAGCTCCCTGAGCATTGACTCTCAAGAGCGTATACCCCCAAAATCTTATTGATCTCAAAGGCACTACCGGAGTCTAATCTAGCTGTTCTACTGCAGACCAACATGTCTACCCTTTGAAACTATTTTATTTGAAGGCTCAAGAGACTATTTGTGGAAAAGATTCTTGGCTTTGGTCTTTAAATGAGCATGCAAAAACAGCCAAAGCAGACTTCCAAAATACTTAGAAAAGGCGTATCTGGCCTAGTGTTCTGAAGAAGGGCCAATTCTCCTTCTATAGACTCACAGCTACCAACTACAGCAGGGGTCCTCAAACTATGGCCCGCGGGCCACATGCGGCCCGCCGAGGACATTTATACGGCCCGCCGGGTGTGCGCGGGAGACACGCCCTCGGGGGGCGCGCGGGGCTCTTGCTTCTGTGGGCGGGTGGGTGAGTGCGAAGACCCGAAGAGCGGGGCCTGGCGGGGGGCGGCCGCTGCCACGGCCCCGCCCCGAATCTCCAGGAGACCCCCCTCCTGTGCCCCGCAGATAGCCCTCCCTCCCCCCTCCCCCTCAGCGGCATGGCGGCGGCGCAGAATACCCAGCCGGCCAGCCGGGGCGCAGGAGGAGGTGGCGGCGGCAGCGCAGCTCGCCCCCTCCCCCCCCTCAGGTGGAGAAGGAGGCAGTGGCCAGTGCACATGGAGTCGCCGCCGCTGGCAGAGAATGCCTGGCCAGCTGGCCAGGGCGCAGGAGGAGGCAGTGGCGGCGCAGGTCGCCTGCCCTCCCCTCCCCTGTTGGGTGATGGAGGAGCCAGAGGTGGCAGCCAGCTGGCCTGGGCCCCAAGGCTAGACCTCGCGCGGCGCTCCAGAGCTGGAGAAGGACTCGGAGCAGCCGCTGGTCGCCTCTGCTTTGCCGGCAAAGTCCGAGTCCGGGGCGGCCCCTTTAAGGCCAACAAAGTTTTCTGCAAGGCGTTTCCTCCATTTTGGTGGAGCCGAAGAAGTGCCCTGGCACAGGAAAGCTTGTGAGTGAAAAAAACCCAGTCTGCTTCCTAAACTGGGCGCTGTGCGAGAGCCGGCCAGCCAGCCAGCCAGCCGGTGAGAGAGAGAGAGAGAAGCGGCGGCGACAGTGGGGGTGGGTGGGGGTGCAAAGGCAAAATCTGTGGTCATGGGGGGTGTAGGGTGAGGCAGTGCAGCTCACCCTCCCCCTCCCCCTCGGGTGGAGGAGGAGGAGGCGGCCAGTGCGGGACTCCAGGCTCCGCCGGGAGGTTGGCATCTACTCTGTTCCATAGTCTGGCCCTCCAACGGTCTGAGGGACAGTGAACTGGCCCCTGTTTAAAAAGTTTGAGGACCCCTGAACTACAGTGAGCCTAACAACTGCTTTTGAAAGTCCTCCCCTTCATTCATTTAGGTTCTTGGTCTGCCAGCAGAAGCGTAGAGCAACCTTCTCTGGTAAACTTCTGAGAACTCTGCCCCACTGTTTTATTTCAGCAAGATTTCTCTGGTGGAGTTCTGACTATTTTGATTTTGTTTTGAATCTGAGGCAAAATTGGCTACCATTAGGTACAGATAATTTCTGTGCTTTCGATGCGATTTAATGAGCTTTCATTGTGTTTTATGGATTACAGGTTAAAAGTAACTTTGACATTGGGTATAAATTTTGTCAATAAAGCTGTAATAGCACTGTATTGGGCTTTTTTATATCCACTGTCCTTCACAGGACTTGATTCTTTAATAATTGCTTAAAATACAGGTATCAGACTTATTGTGCTCTGTTTGTCCTCTTCCATTATATTTCTCAGATAGTACACAGAGAGACCAAAATATTTGTATTGAAGCATTTTGCTTTCTTCTGCCTTGCCTAATGGAAATACGTTTTTATTCATGCATTCTTGAGTACTTCAACATCATATTCTG
Source organism: Gekko gecko (assembly GCA_029375565.1). NCBI lineage: Eukaryota > Metazoa > Chordata > Lepidosauria > Squamata > Gekkonidae > Gekko > Gekko gecko. Next base: position 32,864,435 of record JAPDNY010000007.1, read on the forward strand.
CATTTTGTCAGATGTTGGAAAGGTCTTGTCAGAACCTTAGTAGAGTTCATAATTTCTTCAGATATGAAGTGCAATTCTCTCTCCCCCCCCCAAGTAGGTAGGGATATTTCCTTATAGGGTTTATCAATATTTTAACATTTTTATTTCAGTTTGATGCTAAACTGACACAGTTTCAGAACAGAACACCCAAATCACATCCCAATCCTGGGGCATTACCTCAGAACATCTACAGACGGGTATGTGTTTTTCAGCCTTTTTTATGCTTGCCAAACGTTGGTCTGTATGTATGTATCATCAGACAATGTACAGAAGTGCCATTTTGCTTTGACTATTAAAGGTGTGGTGTACCATACTTAATATGTACCAATAACACAAACTAAGCCTCTCTTCTATGAAGGACAACAAATCACCCCAATGCAGTGATTTTTTTTTTTTTGGTGCAGAATAGCAGTGTACTACTTGGAGGGGAGAGTGGCAAAGTTTCTCAGTCCAACATAAGAACATAAGAGAAGCCAATGTTGAATCAGGCCAATGGCCCATCTAGTCCAACACTGTCACAACAGTGGCCAAAAATACCAGGTGCCATCAGGAGGTCCAGCAGTGGGGCCAGGACACTAGAAGCCCTCCCACTGCTGCCCCCCCCCAGCACCTGCCCCAGACTGAGAGTTCCTATCTATACCTTGTGGCTAATAGCCACTGATGGACTTCTGCTCCATATGCTTATCTAATTCCTTCTTGAAACTGTCCATGCCTGTAGCTGCCACCACCTCCTGTGGCAGTGAATTCCATGTGTTAATCACTCTTTGGGTGAAGAAGTACTTCGTTTATCTGTTCTAACCCGACTGCTGAGAGGGGATGATAGTGGCTGCTTAAAACTGCCTGGTGTCATTACAGTGGTCTTACCCTCATTTGGACCAGTTCCATGGCAGGTACATGTCATGGTCTTACTTTATTCATAAAATATGGTATTTTCAAACAATTTCTAGTATTTTTCAATGGCATTTACTTTATCTCAGTTTTGGGTTTTTAATGGGCCACAACCCTATTTTCTTGAATTTCTACAGAAGCTTCAGCACTTTCAGGAAGAGAAAAACAAGGAAATTGAAGTCCTCCGCAACACTATCAGAGACTTAGAACAGCGGCTCAGCAAGGGTCAAGATGTCCGTCCAAAACGATGGTAGATTTGAGAACAACTTGAAAACTGTTATCAGACAAGCAGGAAGCAGTGTTAAGTGATGAGTCCACCGAGGATTGCCAACTTTTCCATTTATTAAAAATTCCCTTATCAGTTGCACCACAAGCATAAAGTCCACCTATATTCCAAACTTCCTTCATGCTTACAAAGCACTTGCCATAAAAGAACTCAAGTTTTGTAGGAGCTGATTTCCCTATCAAACCATCAATAGCTACAGCAAGCACATTTTAAGCCAATTCCCTCTTTTGTTGAATATTTTCTTTCATCCTTAAATCCTTCAGGTCAACACAAAATTCAGTTCATTTCAGAAATGTAAAGTGTTATAACGAAACAGTATTTAGCTACAGAGATAGAGAGATGTTACACAAGTGTTAATAATCAGTTACAAAAGGTGTTCACATTGGGCTCTAGTGTAACAAACCACAGATCAACAGAAATGGTGGGTGGCTATACTGGTTCTCACATCTGATCAACAGAAATGTTTTTAGCCCTCATCCTTTAATGTGATCTGCCTGCCCCTGCTCCATACTATCCTACTCCCCCCCTCAACCCCAAGTCCTAATGGCTGAGATCCTTAGCTTCAGTGGGGCTGCTTGTGAGTAAGCAATTTTAGAAACAGTTACTTTAAGAACGTTTCTGCACACAGGCAGGGAACTGGGCTAGTTAACATACTACAAGACATCCAGTGCAGTCCTAAACAGAATTACATGATTCTAAGCCCACTGACTTCAATGGATTTAGAAGGGTGTCACTCTGCTTAGGATGGAACCATTCATCCTTACACATACGTACAAAACCTATTTTCTTGGAGCTACAGATTTCAGTAGAATCCCTCTTTGGTTGTTAATATATTCTTTGGAATACCACTGATGCATTTTTGTACACTGTGGCTTTTTAGTGGAGGGAAGCCCGATTTGCGTGTATTTTCTTAATTTTTCACATAAGAAAAAAAGACAATATTCTACATACAGTTTTCAAAAAGTGGTAAACATATCTTTCCTTGTCCTCTTCTGTTCTTGGTTGTAATACATCCAACAGAAGCCCCTAGCTCATAGTTTCTGCTTCTGTCTTCATTAATACAAACAGAATGGTAGAAAAGGAAACAGGAAAGGCAAGCCACCAAAACACTACAAACGACTGAGCCAGCACTGGGGGAAAAGTGTACCATTATGAGGGTGTTGTTTTCCAAAAGCAACACCAGCTGATTTTGCAGACTCTGTACAAATCAGTGAAGCTGCAGACCACGACTGCCACCAAAAGTATATGGCTGAAATCCAAGTATGCTGACTTGACTGATTTGTGGGACGGAGTTGCATAGTTGACTCTCTTTTGAACAGCCACATAATGGCACCTTCACAGGAAGATCACTGTTCAGATAAGACACTCTGTTGTGCTGTCTTGATGAAATGCAAACCTGTTGGTACCGACAACTGCATTGTTATAGAATGCATTCTGTAAAAGGGCGTGATCTTCCCTAGTGCTAAAGATGTTTAGATTGCTCGTCAGGCTCAGCTTCCTGCCCTTTCGTCTCAAAGTCAGACATCAGACAGGACAGGCTCGCTCTCTGCTTGTGACTGTCAAGCAGCTGTAGGCAGTCGTCACTGTCAAGACTCCAGGACGTTCTCTGCCAACAGCTGACCCTGTCACCTGCAGGAAGATGGGAGCGCTCCACGGCAGTATCAGGAGGCTGTGCTGGCCAGATCCTCAAACAAGAGGTGTCGGCAGTGTCAGCATCAGCTACCTGAAGCAGGCCCTGTCTCCTGTGGCCAGGATCAGCTCAACTGCCGGTTGCAGATGGCATTCCCTTTTCGTCAGAGACGTACCGCTTGTGGGGCAACAGCTTGCTGTGGGGCAGCTGCAGCTATCTCCAAACTACCTGCCTGACCTATGCTAACCCTCTGCTGTTGGACCTGATCGGACCGATGTTTGTGGGCATGACCAGTGCCATGCTGGTTTTGATTTTCAGAAAGCAGTTGTCCGTGTCTGTGATGGTGCCCATGATGTCTTTGGGCTGGAGGTGCTCCCTCAGAAGATGCTGTATGTACTTTTGTTAGGTTGCTGCATCTTTCTTCAATCTCTGGAGTCTAGAGGGAATGAGTTCAGGCAACATTAGTTTCAGCAGATAGTTCTAGATTTGTTTCCGGCTAATAATCAAAATCTCAGTCAAGTTCTATATTCCGTTGTCAAAAAATTAAACAAGACTAATTTAAAATAAATATTGCAATTGTGAGACACTTAATTTTTCTCTAAGACAAAAGTTACCAAAGTGGCAAATCTAGGCAACCTTTTTGAAAGCTGCCAAAGTATAGAACCATTTTCTTCTATCTTCTTCCCCAACCCCAATAATTCCTGAAATTACTCCATGGTAAAATCAACATAGATCTTTTCTCAGGAAAGTCTGTTTTCATTTTCGATTGCAAGCTATGGGAATTATTGTTGAAAGGCAGTCTATAAATACATAGAAAATCAATTTTATTTTTCACATGTGTATTTGGATAGTCTAAGGAACTCAAGTGGTTTCCATGCACTCTCCAGTTCAGAACACTGGCCTACCCCAAACGTATTTTGCCTGGGAAACAATTACATAAAGTGCATTCCTGAACACTTAGGAGTTTTGCCACATTATAGCAGAAATCAGCCACATCAAACAAGCAGGCATGTCCACAATGCAACTTGACAAAATTGGCACCAAATCAAGTCGATGTCTGCAGAGAGGCTTCTTAGCACCAAAAAAAAATATGGGACTGAGAAGATTCCAGGCACTAGGGTAGTCTGGAGAAAGCATTGTCAGTATGTATATATTTTGGAATGATCTTATATTCCATTAAAACCAGCAGCGGGCAGGGAGTTAAGAACAAGCTTACCAAGTGCAGCCCACCCTTAGTGTCTAAGAACAAAATTACACATTATATGTGTCTGCAATTTTTCTGCAGCAGGGCCAAAATCACTCAGGAGAACTTTTTTTAATGGGAAAGTGTGACAAGAAAGGATATTAACACTTCCCCCTCCCCCCAAAATTAAAGCCAGTGGGTGTATTGTATAACTAAAAAGTCAGCTAAAAAGGATCATGGAGCTATATGCAAAAGAAGTCTGACAGCAAAGCAGCCATTCAATGGACAGTTGCCATTAGAATCAAAGATTTTTTCAACATATTTCTTGAGGGATTTCTGTATCCAGTTCTTAACAGATTTCGTTCTTGTAGATTTTTAAAAAACATTTGTCTAGAGTACAATATAAAGCAATGGTTCACAAGCATTTGGAAGCAAGACTCCTAAACTTGCCATAGCTTTCAGATCGACTTGTAAAGTCACTGGATGCTACTTTTTTCCATTAGTTAACAGTGAACTAACTTATTTATAAATATATGGTGGCGCAAGAGGCTTTATTTCACAGTCATTTCACTTACGATGCAGAGACAAAACCAATATCCAACAGGGCCTCCCAGAAGCTTCATCTCCCAGCTCCTCCTCCCCCTTGGCCTCGTGACCCAGCTCCCAAGACAGGTGCAACCGACTCTTAAGTCCCAACTCACAGGATGAGAACCTGCTATAAAGTGAAGTCATACCATGTAAGAACAGTTTCCACATGTTGATTCACAGTATGTAACCTGAATGGCTTCTTCCACATATGGGAAAGTCAGAAAGGAGTAAGGCAAACCAAGGTGATACACAAGACGGCCACACCTAAGAAAGAGAATCAAGTCTCATTATCAATGCAGTCTTTATGCACAATTTTCTTGAACTGAAGAATAAGTATGTTCTCTGGATGACCTATGCCTGGTTATGATCCCCAAGAGCTCCTGCCAGCACTTTCATGCCTGCACCAACCCTATGTTGACAAACCTTCGCAGAAAGGACATTTGCAGTAGCTGTTTGCAATAGCAACTCTGGCCACTGTCTCCTCGCATAAGAAAAGCCCTGCTGCATTAGACCAGTGGTCTATCTAGTCTGGCATCCCGCTTCACACAGTGGCCAACCAGTTACTCTGGAGGGCCCACAAACAGGGCACAGAAGCCAAAGCCTTCTTCTGGATGTTGTCTCCTAGCCACTGCGTTTCAAAGGTTTACAGAACACAGAGGCCCCTTTTAGTCCCCATAGCTAGTAGCCATCAATGGACCTCCCCTCCATCAAGGTCTAGCCCCCTTTTAAAGCCATTTATGCTCATGGCCATCACTACCTCCAGCGAATTTCACAATTCAATTACTAATTGAGTAAAGAAATGCTTCCTGTGCCTATTGCCCATCATCGTCACTGGGTGCTTCCAAGTTCTGCTGTTAGGAAGAGGGAGAGAAAACTCCTTCTGTTAGTTACGGTGCTGCTAAAACAGAGGCACCCTTTCTTTTTCTGTGTCTGTCACAGTCCAGGGAGCTCTTTACTGAATGTCCCCATCCCGTTGATTGTATTGACTCACTCTGCATAATCCACCTTGAGTCCCAGTGAGTAAGGGGGACAATAAATAACACAAATACAAATAAATAAGGCATAGTGCCAGTTCTCACTATGATTATGAGAGTGATTAGTCGGGGCTGTACCACGTCAGGCTGCATGACTGAGTATCTCTCCATAAACAGGGAACTCATACACAGAAATGTAGCATGTCAGGGAAAGGATAGGCTACAGCCTCTCCCCCTCATATCTAAGTTATTATGTCCAGGGTGGGGTTTTTTAACATATAGCAGCATTTGAGGCTCCACCCGGTCTGATGTGGTGAAGGCCAGACCTGGGCATACCACCTTAGGGAAAACTAAGACAAAGCCATCAATGTAACGAAGGGCTACCAAGAACAAAAGGTTGACATCTAGCACAAAATGGGGACTTTGTAAGGTCTTGTAAGGTCACATGCTTCAAACCCCTTAATGGTGCTCTATTCGAATTGAGATTTCCTCGCTTTCCCCTTTATAGTCAGACCTGTCATAGATCAGGAAGTCATCCTTCTTTCCATTTAGAACAGTCCAAACATCAGGCTGGGTCTTCCCCTGCTGGTACACAGGAATGTTCTCTGAAACCTTCTCTCTCAGTTGGGGATACTTTTTCTGGGAACCGAGCCCTTGGTGGTTGACTACCACAAAGGAGACATTGGTAAATCCATCATTTTCCAGTTTCAGTCGCAGGTCTTCCAGCCTAATGGAAGGTAATGAAGAAAAGTGAGCACTTCATACTAGGGGTGTGCATTCGGTATTTACCAAGCCGAATAAATACCCAAATAATGCCTTATCAGTATTGTTTGGGTATTAAACCAAATCAGATTCTCTGATCTCATTTGGCTACTGTATAGAGATTCCCAAATAAAAGCCTTGCTATTTCCCCACACTGGAAACAATGGAGGATGGGGGCGCCCTCTTTGGATGCCATAGAATTGGACACCCCAGTCCAATCTTTTTGAAACCTGGGGGTTCTTTTCAGGAACTACACTGCAAATTTGACACCTCTACCTCAAACCCCCTCCCCCCAAGACCACTGAATATACCCTAGGAGATTTGCCATTGACTATAATGGCCCCATAGGGTATGATGCACTCAAATACATTCGGGATTCCTGAATATTTCCCAAATCCAAATTCAATACCCAGCAGGCTTCCATGGCAGAGTGGGCATGTGAACCTGCGTCTCCCAGTTGCTATTCCAGCAATCTAACCACTACACTGGCTGAAACACATACAGGTTTCTCATCTGCCCCAACAGTCGGCAATATATCCGAGGTGGATTGTCTTCCACAGCCTTGTCTGAAATTGTTCAGTCATGACTGTCTGGTTTCAAGTTGCTTGTATACCAAAAACTGCATCTTTGGAAGAGGCTTCAAATATTATTTCATTTTCTGATTTGATTAGGAAATAGAATCTTTAGCCAGATGTTATAATTAACACTGATGCGGAACAGGATTTTGGTGTTATATCAAGCCAATGCAGTCTGTCTTGGCTCAAATGCTATAAGAGATTTCTTCAAAAACTGTTAAGTTGAATTACTCCATTGTTTGTGGAATTGAAGTTAAAATTATGTGTCATTCTAAAGACTTTTCTGCGTATTATTCTAACAAGGCTCTGACAGGCACAAATTTGCAAGCATTAGTATAGTGCTGAGGAGAGGGGAAAATATGTCATTTTTTACTCCAACTGCAACTTTTGTGCAAGCTACAAGCTGTATATACCAGCAGCTGGTGAGACAGCAAAAGCAGAAGAGAACCTGGCAATAACAGGCTCTTCCCTGCCTCCAAAAAGCAGGCTTGGGCTGCAACATGCCTCTTCCCACCCCCACCCCTCAGGTGATTGTGCACAGCCACCAAAAATGACAAAGGGCAAATGGATGGCCATTCTCAAGTTACTGTTTAGAAGGTTTATAGGTCATCCTCCCCAGCTGGTAATGGTACATGGACTTGCACAGTCTCATCATAGCTTGCTATCTGCCCTTTATTTTCCCTGACACGATATATAGCACCATGGGACTGGCCTAAGAAAACATGGGAAATTATACTATATGGGCTCTTTTATCAATAAGTTTTTGTCAGAATCAAATTTAGGATAAAACTAGAAAATGAAGCTGATTTGAGGAAGAGCTTTGTGGTGTCAAACGGTGCTATAGAATCCCAGCCGTGAAACCAGCAATGTCACTTTCTGAGCCAAAAATTACTTTACAACTGTAATATCAACCCAGTTTAAGAGCATCATACAAGTTAAGGCCCCATTAAATCTGGTAAAGCTCCAGAAACCTGAAATATTTTTTATTCAACCAACTCTGTCTTATTCAAGGGTCTTGTTTTTCAAAACGCATGAAGCTGCCCTATACAGAGTCTGACCTTTGGTCAATCAAAGTCAGTACATCGACTCTGACTGGCGGCAGTCCCCTAGGGCCTCAGGTCTTGCACATTACCTACTTGCCCAGTCTTTTTAACCAGAGATGCACGGGCAGAACCGGAGACCTGCACCTAAAGCAGATGGCTGACCACTGACCCATGTCTGCACCCCTACACAAAACTTCCTCTGTTCTCCCGCCTCAAAATGCAATTTGAAAATGCAACAAGCCGTCCTCACCTGGAAGCCTGGAGCAGGCACAAGTATCAGCTAGCTTGGAGAAGAGCCACGACTGTTACAAAGCCTCTGGAGTCCAGCATAGGGTTTTCCTCCTGGATGTGCCATTCTGGAGGTTCTTTACAACGGGGGCTGGAGCCCTGGCTCTCCGTCCCTCCTCCTGGGAGGAGACAGAGAGCCAGGGCAAGGCCCAGCCCAACCCACATGGCTGGGCTTTGGCTGCAAAGCAAAGGAAAACAAAGTTATGGTAACAGCCTAGGAATCTGGAACCTCACAGGCACTCATGCTCTTTGCCCATGGCAAGCATTCCTAGAAGAGTGAGGGCAGTGAACTCTCCAAAGAACTTTGCTCCAAGACATCCCCTCAATTCTTTTTAAGCAATAAACCAAAAATGAATTACTTTGCATTTGATAAAAGTAAGCATTAAGAAGGCAGAATATTTTAAACGTTCCCGTTTGTAAATATAGTTCTTTCAAACTTACATCCACCATCCCAACCAATTTGGAACAGATTTCACATTCTTTGGTCATTCAAATTAGCTGAATGACACTACCAGTTACCTAGCACTTGCGGCCAAAGTGCATACCGCAAGACAAAGCATCTGGGATTAAAAATACACCCCCCTGGTGTTAAAGAGGACTTATGACCAAGTAAACAGGTATAGGGTTGCAGTCTTTGTTCCTGCTGAGCCCTTGCCTACAGCTCTTCTAATAACTAGAAGGCAAAGAGGAGTTCCTAAGTATGCCTACAGATTTTAAAATCCATTTCTATTTTTAAACGAAGAGCCGCTTTTCTCTGATTTTTCGTTCTCTCTTCACCTTGTTCTGGCAACTAGCCCTTTCAGTCCTAAATTAGGGGAGGGGGGAGACTCAAACTGGAAACGCCAAGCGACGGGAATGAATCCAGACAGCTTGACGTTCGACCGAAACCAATGCTGGGGATCACGGGACCCGTACGGACAAAAGAGACTAGGACGCTGCGGTACGGAGAACTCGGCAACGCCCAGTGGGAAAAACTGGCCGGATCCGTCCTATTTTCTTGCATCTCAAGAACCGGAGAACGCTGTCTGGCCACCAGCATCTGCCAAACAGCTTGATCACACAGGAACAGAACATACACACTGATTTTTTACAAAAATCAACACGTTGTGTCCCGCCTCGTCCCGCCCCAACCAAAAGGCACTGTTCAAAACACATTAAAAAGAGAACACACGACTTGCCACACATATGCATCAAACTACTGGAACCCAACTTTCAGCCTCCAGCCTCCTCGCCGTTCTCTAGCCTGAGGAAGTTAACCCCGGGATGGGGCACTGGCGACCCCCCTGCTCCTATGTGCGCGTCCTTTGCGCACGCATAAAAAAATCTATCATTATCACTAATTTCTCGATTAGTCCACGAATCAACACGTGGCAATCAGCAGGGCGCTGGCGTGTGAAGGTGCAGTGGAGACCCGACACGCGGGTGGGGTGCATATGCAAAAGTTGAAGACAACTTCTCCGCACGCCTCGTTTGTTTGCAAACTTCTCTTCCAAAACTCTGCGCTCTCCACTACCAACCTCTGAGCCGCCAGCAAGCCAAACTTCGCAAGGAAAGCAGAGACTTACCCGCGCCCCCACCCCTTCCTCTGCTTGGCGGCTCAACAACTTGGCTCGTGCACGACGGCGAGAAGGGGAGGGAAAGAAAACAGCCACGGCCAGTTCCAGAGCTCTGGTATTTATACTTCGCTTGTTTATCGCCGCTGTCAGCTGCGAGTTCAAAGTTCAAGGGACTTTGGCAATCTCTTGGCAAGCGAATCACAAGCCTCGGAGCTAAACCAACCCCGTTTTTTGTTTTCATTAACTAACTGGGAGGGGCGACGGCAAAAGGGCCTTTTGCAAGAGTCCTCCGGGTTTGAGAGGAGGCGGTTTGGGAGCTCCCTCCTCCCGCCCCTCCTAGGTAGTGGTATAGTCAGAAGGGGAGGGGGGAGTGGGAAGGGCCGCCATTCAGAGAAACTTTGTTTTCTTTCAACAGAGGAGGAGAAGGGCCTGCTGTACCAGCGGGTTGGGTTGCTCGTTAACCTCTTGCTTTGACCTTCCCCTGCGGTTGTTTCGCTACATAACAGCTGGTTTTTCAGAGACATCAGTACGCTTGGAAATTGATTGGAAGACTACATCAAAAAGTACTCAGAAGTTTTACATTTGCGAAGTAGTGCTGCCTTTGCTTCTGGCATGCACTGCTTTGCACTCCAGGTGGGGGAGCTCACATGATCGAAAGATGCTCCCTACAAAAACAGCTTTCAGGTAGAAATCCAACAAATCATGGACCCACTTTCCTGAGGGGCTAGATTTTTCTGTGCAGGGATTTGTTTGTATGGAGGAATGTTCCTTGACCTAAACTCCGCTTGTAAGTTTTGAAGTAATGAAGCAAACTCAGAAACAAGTCTGTTTGTGAGCACCAGGGCTGCTTTTGCATAGGGATGGTTCCCTGTTCATGTCTTGTGGTGCAGCCCCATATGGGGACTGTGCTGGGGCAGGTCAGCAGCTGAGAACTCTTCTCTAGCTAAGAATTTCCCAGTACTGGGGCAGTCCGCCGGTGAAGAGTAGGGCATCCTCACTCGTGCCTCACCTATGCCTCAGACAGACCCCTGTTCCCTCAGTTCTTTCTTTGCTGTATGAGAAGGATCTTCTCTACTCTCACTCCAAGTAACTGTTAAAACCATTTCTCCTCAAGATCATCTACTGCTATTCAGAAGAAGTAATATTATTAGTTTCCCCACCAGAGGGAAAGTTTTTCCTGATTTGATCCTCACTCAAGTTAATATCTCTTTGCCTAGTCAGTGTTTGATCATCCAAGATGGCATCTAAACCTTTGTTTAAGAAATGTAAGAAATGCGGCCTTAAGATGACACGCACCGATGAGCATGACCTTTGTTTGATCTGCTTAGGGGAGAGCCACCATGTCGGGGCCTGCAGGGTTTGCCACAAGTTCACTGCTAAGGCGAGAGCCAATCGTGCCTCATGACTGAAGGCTGCTCTGTGGGAGAAAGCATGCTCGCCTCAACCCCTGTTAGCCCTCGTTCAACCATCTGGGTACCAACCACGAGTACCTCTGCAATGCTGATCTCAAAACGACTGTCTGTCGGGTTGGTTCCAGTGAACACTACTATGGCTCCACTGAAGAGACCTTTATTAGTGTCAGCAAGACCAGAGGGTGATGAGCAGGTTTCCCACCTCCCTTGCATTTGTGCAAGGGTCTGAAACGAAACCAGTTGGTAAAAAGCAAAAGAAATCTAAACATAGAGAGAGGTCCCCCTCCATTTCTGAGAGATGCAGATGGCAGGGGAAAAAAACCAGGGTAGCCTAAAGAGATCTGGGGAAGGGAACCATGGAGGCTGCCTTTGGTTCCAAGAACCCCTTCACCACATTTAACATTTAATGAGGAACCAGCATCAGATAGGGAGTACAGCCAATCAAGAGATCATTTGGAGCCTGTTCATACAGTGCACTTTGGGGGTGCAGTTCACAGGCTGAAGATGAACTTCATGGCCCAGAGTACTCCATGTCCTCCAGTTACCTAGAGCGCTGGAATCAGGAACCCCAATTCACAGAGACCATTTCAGGGAGAGCAGGAGGTGATCCCAGGTCTTTCTATGCATTCCAATCACCACTCAGAGAACAGGAGGAGATGTCAGTCGTTTCTCATTGCAGCGCTGAGACTGCTTCTGGCCCCTCTCCTGAGGAAGCCATCAGGGATCCATCTCCGGCAATGCCAGGTGATGATTTAAAGCTATATAGTGAACAAATGGTTTGCATGGTAAAAGCACCTGAAATGGACATATCGACTTCTGATGTAAGACCTCTAAGGACAAAATCCTTAGCCATTTGCAGTCTGACATGCCAACTTCTGACACTTTCCTGACCTTGCAAGGTTTGGAGGACTTGACAGTTCCTATATGGAGGAACCCAGCCTCTGCTCAGGCCAACCCAAGGAAGATAGAGACACTGTACCGTGTTAAACCAGAGGTATCAGAACATTTGTTCACCCACCCCAGACCTTCATCATAATTGAGGGAATGCAGTTTTATCGTAGGCGAGGTCATCATGTGTCACTGACTGATAAGGAAAACCATCGTGGAGATTTCATAGGAAGAAAAATTTGTTCTTCTGCTTCACTTAATTTTCGTATAGCAAACCTTGAAATGATTATTGGGTGGCTACCAATTGAATTTGTGGGAAAGCCTTTCCAAATATCTTGGCCAACTGCCAGAGGAAGCTCAACATTTGGCAAAGCTTATCCAGGATGAGGCTATGAAGTTGTCAAAGCAACAAATTAATGCAGGAAAGCATTCAGCTGAGATATCAGCACGTTCTGTGGCTTCAGGAATTATTCTGCACAGGCACTCATGGCTCCAGAACACAGCAATTACTGGTTTAGACTAGATCAAGAGTGGAGGATCTCCCTTTTGAACGTTCAGCTCTGTTTGCTGAATCTACAGATGAATTTCTATCAGATATTAAGAAGAGCAAACAAACTGCTTGGTCCCTGAGTGTGTATTCAGGGATGGCTAGTCAAGGCTACCGTTTTCAGCCGAGACAGCAGTCCATTCCAATGTATCCTTACAGGAATCAGCGTCAACCACATTACTTTCTATATCCTCCGCGTCAGTTTCAATCTAATGGTTTTGGGAGACGTAAAGGCACCTTGTGCAGGACTGCCCCAGCAGCAGAATCACCATGAAATGGGTGAACAACAACAACAACCTAAATTGTGACTAGTTGATGCCCCTGAGGGAGGCACTCCTACGTATGTTAATTCTTTAGCAGTTTTAAGAACATAAGAGAAGCCAATGTTGGGTCAGGCCAATGGCCCATCCAGTCCAACACTCTGTCACACAGTGGCCAAAAATACCAGGTGCCATCAGGAGGTCCAGCAGTGGGGCCAGGACACTAGAAGCCCTCCCACTGCTGCCCCCCAAGCCCTTCTGGGAAAGCCTCTCCAAGTTTTCTCAAAGTTGGATTTCTATTTGTTCAGATTCTTGGGTTTTATCTCTTATCACTCAAGGTTATAGATTAGAGTTTTGGTCACGTCCCCAGTTATGTTTAGGTTCTGCAGCTGTTGATAATACTATCCCAGAATCACAGCTCAGTTGAAAGGACCTCCTTTCTAAAGGAGTGATTCAAAAGGTTCCAAATGGTTTGACTTCCATGGCTTTCTATTCTACATTTTTTGCTGTTGATAAGAAAGATGGGGGCCATAGGCCCATCTTAGACCTCAGGTTATTAATCATTTGTTTATTGCCAAATTTAGGATGGTCTCCCTGTCATCAGTTCTTGAGCTTCTGTCATTGAATAGGTGGTTCACAATCCTGGACTTGAAGGATGCATATTTTCATATTTCTATTTATGAATCACATAGAAAATTCCTTCATTTTAGACATGGTGGTGATATTTTCCAATATTCATCTCTGCCTTTTGGTTTGGCAACAGCCCCAAGGGTATTTACAAAATGCATGGACATAGTGGTTGCCTTCTTATGTACTGTCAGGCGCTTCAGAAAAGTCAGTCAAACACTAGGCCTCATGCAAAAGGATAGTGTTTATTATACTGCAGATCTAAAGGCACGTTAACATTCTCTTGTCAGGAATAACCCACACAAAGGAACATCTCTGGTTATACCCCTCCGGGGTGAAGCCCCCCCCCCAGCCTTCTACCAATAGCTACAGAGCCCTTGCGCGGGACGGAAAGGTGCTACATATCTAAAAGCTGTAAATTTCCATGGCCTAGCTGTTCTCATAAGAAAAAGGGAGAAGAGAAACAGCCTGGCACTTCAAGGCCATTTGGCCATCTGGAGATAACCCGAGATGTGAATTGCTGCGTTACCCAGGCAACCCCGTCACCTCCCCACATACCAGACAATACATAGGCAGACCCACTGAAACCTCCACCCCTCCCTTCACCCTCATGGCAGGGTTACCTGACATGTACCCAGGTTTGTACCATATTTCTGTATTTAGATTATCGGTTTATAGTGGCTAATACCAAAGACTCTCTACAACATCAGGTTAGGATAATTACAGGTACATGCAGAAATCTGGGGTTACTGTTAAATATGGAAAAATCCAAGTTAGAACCATCTCAAACTGTCACTTTTATTGGTGCTTTCCTGGACCAGTCGGTAAAGCATTTTTGCCTACAGAGAGGGCTAAAAGTATAAGGGCTTTGGCTTCGGCCACCTTTAGAAACCACTGGCAACCTATTAAATCAATCCAAAGATTACTAGGTCTAATGGCATCAACCACTGCAATGGTTCCTCTTGCCAGGCTGCAGATGAGAGAACTACAGTTATGGTTCTTGAGGAAATAAAAATCCCAGCATCCAGGTCCCAAATTGCCGTCTTCCCATCCCTGGGGTAATCCTGCATTCTCTAGAGTGGTGGATGCAGGACAGTAACCTATTTGCTGGGGTGAAGTTTGGTTTCTGGGTGCCTGACATCACCATTACGACTGATGCATCTTTACTTGGCTGGGGAGCCCATTGTGGGGAGCACTGGCCTTAAGGTAAATGGTCAGTTACTGAAAAGAAACTTTGTATTAATGTTCTCGAATTGAAAGCTGTTAGGTTTGCCCTAACATGTTTCTCAGATATCATGCCAGGGATGAATGTTTTAATTCAAACAGACAGCATCTCCACAACAGGTAAGGTAGCACAGGCTCCATGACACTTTGTCAGGAAGCAAGGGCACTTTGGTCAGTGGCCAAAAATATACAAGTTGATAAGTATGACACTTAAAGGCAGCATTCCAACAAGTGATTCAGCTTTAATAGTAGTGATTCAACAGCTCAGAACAGATCAGAACAGACAACACAACATAGAGCAACAAGCCTCTTATTTAAACAGTGTGGGCTAGCATAGCCACGCCCACATCAGTGGTAACAACCAATAGTACTGCTTAGATAAGGTCCAATCAGTTTGCTTCCCTCCAGTGCAATCCTTGTATCCTGATTGGCCTACTACGCAGAGTAGCCAATCAGGTATTGCCATTCTGGATACCAGCCTGTCAATGGGGACGAAATCAAGCTCAGGACATAACACAAGTCACCCCTCGAGCCATTCACATTGCCAGCACACAGACTGTGCAGGCAGACAAATTGAGCCGTTGTTTCCACGGGACTTACGAGTAGTCCATTCAGAACAAATACCTTCTGCCCATTTTCCAAACATGGGGGTTCCCTCAGGTGGATCTCTTTGCTATAGAGAGTTCAGGGAAAGTGCCAAAGTTTTGCTCATGGAGAGGAAGAGATCCGTTATCCCTAGGAACAACTGGATTGTCCTGTGTGAATGAGGCATTCCAGTTGCAAATATAACTGTTACAGTGCTGTATCCAAGAATGTGTAGATGCAGCCTATGTCATCAAAACAGCCCTGGTGGTCCCTGGCCTGAGAGACATCTGGTTGTCCTCGACCAGAGCCAGGGCTTTTTCTGCCCTGGCTCCAACTTGCTGGAACTCTGCCAAATGACATCCATGCCCTGCGGGTCTTGTCACAGTTCCACAGGGCCTGTAAAGCAGAGATGTTCTGCCAGGCTTTCAGCTGAGGACAGCGACGGCTCCATCATGGCATTCCCACCCTCTCCTGTGAGATAGCAGCATTACCAGCTTTTCTTGTGCGATCTCCACCTATATTTCTCTGTTACTGGTTTTAACTTGTTTTTAATTGATGTTTTATGACCGTGTTGTACACTGCTCTGAGCCTGATTTGCTGGGGGAGGGTGGTTGAAAAAATCCAATGAAATAATGCCACCCCCGTGATGGGGGGGGGGGCAAATTGAAGTGCAGGCAAGGAAGAGAAAGAGCTCTCAGTGTCATGTTTGGCGCTGTTTATTACTTCTATGTTTATTTTTTTATTTATAACCCAAAGTGGCTTTTTGCATCACACACACCCCTCCACTTAATCCCCACAACAACCACATTGTGGAGGTAGGTTAGGCCGAGAGTTTGTTATGGGCTCAAGGTCACTTGGTAGGCTTCCATGGGTGAACAAGGGATTCGAACCTGGTCATCCCATGTTCTAATCGGGTCCCCGACATGGTGCCTATGGGCACCAAGGCTCCTCTGGCACCTTGTTTGGTGCCCAACAAGTGTTTGTAGAAAGTAGGGGGGGGGCAGGGGGAGCTCTTACCTAGCAGGGCTTCAGACTGGCCACTGAAAATCAGACTGGTTGTTTCAGCTGCAGTTGCCAGCATAGTGTTTGTTTTACTCTCTCTCCATTTGGTGAGCCAGTTTGGTGTGGAGGTTAAGAGTGGCAGACTGTAATCTGGAGAACGGGGTTTGATTCCCCACTCCTCCTCCACATGAAGCCAGCTGGATGACCTTGGGCTAGTCTCAGTTCTCTCTCAGAGCTCTCTCAGCCCCACCTACCTCACAGGTGAGGAGAGGAAGGGAAGGAGATTGTGAGCTGCTCTGAGATGCCTTCGGGTCTTTGGGACGCCTGCACTTGGGCTTCCTCTGTGTATGTGACTCTGCATCCTGAAGCAGCCATTTTGTGGCTGCCCCCCACCCCGGAATCCCCAAAATGCCCACAGGCTCAAAAAGGTTGGGGACCCCTGCTCTAACCACTTCACCAGACCAGCCCTAACCAATGTCCCTCGCCACTATGCCACACACTGACGTCCGTGAAAATTCCAGAAAATTGCTGAGGCTGTCTTTTTTCCATGAGTTGGCCTCTCCTCTACAGCTTTAGCAGCAGTGTCCTCTGGATGTTCCGGTACGTGGTGAGATCATATTGCATTGTGCCCTGAGGCAACCTGCTCTTCAAAAGGATTCTGAGATATAAAAAATTTAGTGCTCATCATGTGAGGGGACCACATTGTTGGGTCAAAACAGAGGGAGATGTACATTCATGGTGAATTTGCCAAGATAAAAATGGCTCCAATGAACCGCCCTCTTCTTTCTTTACATCCCTGTCCATAATTTTGTTTTCTATCCTATGGTCACACAGGAATGTTCCAGAAGAGAGCGACCTCCAAACTCCTGACACAAGTGATTGGCTATGGGAAACTAAATCCAAGGACCATCCTATTATATACTTCCGCTTCCTAATAGCCTTCGTAAATGATCTAAGAATGAGTAAACAATCTCCAGCCTATGATATTTATTTAGCAAAGGATATCCTTTATTCCCCTAGGCAACATAAATGGTTGCTGCAAAGTCAGAACAGCATGGGCCCAGGCATGGCTCTATAGTACATTTAGCATAATAACTTGACAGCCCTGGGGAAACAAAAACTCGGTTGATTTTCAAATGGCGATAATTGCGCTCCTTTCATCTGTTTGTTTTGGGAATAAAAGCTTGTCGACTTCGTGCATTATGCAATTACCAAAACCTGTTCCAGCCATTTGGGGGGGGATTCTGTCAGTTCTGAAAGATTATTTATTCTGCTTCGACAGGATGGCTGGGACCCAGAGAACTACTTTCAGTCAGTGCAATTGGTTGTAAGTGCCCGGTAGGATTTTTGTTTTTCATTTTTGTTGCGTTTGCTTTTCGAATAGTAGATGCCCCCATCTCAAAGAGGGCTTGCCAAGTGACATGGAGACAGCTGCTGGGGAAAAAGTAATCCAAGCCCTTCTTTGGCTCACTGGACCAGTGACACCACTTGCTATATCTTGGAATGCTTCTCTCACTAGGAAGCCCTGCTGTGTGTCGACTGGGTTCTCCCGTTACCTTTCCAGACAAAATGATTTATGAGTTGCTTGCTGTGTTCTCGTCTGACCAGAGGCTTGGACCGCAAGCTCTTGTTTGGCAAAGAAACTCCCTTTGAATTCTCTAATTATTTGCCATTTAGGTTTCACCCCTTGAGTGCTTTAGACAAAGATCGCTCTAGCAAATATGCTGATCTTAAAAAGATAACCAGATTGGTAAGATGCCATCAAACATTCATAGCACGCTCCACAGTCCAGGGCCATCAAAACACAACAGTAGGTAACTTGTAAATATACAAGCCCTTACAGCTGAGAATGCAACAACGCACTAGCAATATTGACCCCAGATCAGTGTGGGGTTGTCAAGTAAGCTCCAGGGAATGGGTGGAGATCTCTTGGAATTGCAGCTGATCTCCCGGCAACAGAGACAATGGCTGCTTGAAAGGTGGGCTCTGTGGTATTATGGTCCTCCCCTCTGCAGATTCCACCTTCCCCAGACTCCGCCCCCAAAACCTCCAGAAATTTCCCAACCCAGAGCTGGCAACCCTAGATCAGTGTGGGATTTGCATGTTCTCCCACCTGTCCCAGTACTGTTTTAATGGTCCTCCCTCCCCTGATCCAAAGCAACCGGCCATCCTGGCACCCAGTTAGGGGGAAGGAAAAGAAGCAGATGGATGAAGCAAAAAATAAAATAAAGGTTTGGCACTAGGTCCAAAGACTTTGGAGTATTTTTTACACCAGTAGAGGAACTGAATGGGTTGCAAGGTGCTCACTACACCTGCATGTCTTTCTGCCCCTGTTCTAAAACTGGAACCTCTACCCTCCCCGTTTAGCCAGGGCAGTCTTGTTTCTGTGGTACCTGGGTCTAGAAATCAGAGTCACTATATTTGCCATTGGGGGAACATCTGATTTTGCCAATGTGATTTGCTAAAACAATGGGGTTCAGCTCCTTGCCCAACTCGATCGCCAACCCCTGATGTCTGGTAGCTACATCTCTGAATGGGGAAAGATGCATCTTGTGGCTATCAGGAGAAACTTCCTAACTGTAAGAGTGGCTGAGCAGTGGAACAGACTGCCTCGGGAGGTGGTGGATGCTCCTTCGCTGGACGTTTTCAAACGGAAGCTGGACAACCATCTTTCAGGTATGTTGTAGGGCTATCTTTTGGCTATGCTCCTGCAGAGTGCAGGAGGTTGGACTAGATGACCTTCAAGGTCCCTTCCAACTCTAAAATTCTATGATTCTATGAACACTAAGTGGGTTGTGATTGAAGAAAAAGGCAAGTGTATCACTGAAGAATCAAATGCAGCCCATGGCTTGTCATTTCATACACTGTAGTTGGCTGAGTTGTGGTTTGAACTCTTGATAACACATTGTTGTAAAATTACGTCTTTCTTAATATAATTGGCATTGGACAGGGTGTGGCAGGGCATAAAACAAATAAAAGAGAGCTTGTGGCGATGAGTAACACTGGAAGAAGGTGCCTTTGGCAATGGATAAGGATATTACACAGCTGTAACCTATCATCAGTCCAGTATTTAGGGTTATCAACAGGGCCGACTTATCCATTAGACACAATAGGCACAGTGCCTAGGGCCCACAATACTTTTAGGGGCCCATGAAAATGTTTGTTTGTTTGTTTTTTAGTAATAAGAAAAATGAGTTTTGAAGGCCAAAGAAGGGTAGCGTAGGTAGTGATCTGACCATGAGATAAATCTGGTTCTCACTGCAGTTCCATGATGGCCCTTTTCTGGCACTGCCTGCTGCCACCGGAGGTCAGGTATGTAGTGACAAAGGAGAAGGCCTTAACTAAAAAGCAGGAACCTGAAGGAAGCTAGGCCAAGGAGAGAGTCGTAAGGGGAAGGGAGACAGAGGAGTAGGGGCAAGTTAGGAACTGGAGAAATTGTGTGCTGTTGAAAATAAAGGCTACGGTCTCCTTTCCTGTCAACCGGAATTCCTGTAAGATTAAGACTCCTTAATTTTATTTTGCCCTTGCTCTTTCCTTCAGATATGTACTTCTAAAACTTACTTTGACCAAATTCTCACAAGCTACTCAAAAGTGCTTTTCAGACTTTCTTCTGCTGTTGCACGTGT
This sequence comes from Gekko gecko, assembly GCA_029375565.1. Lineage (NCBI taxonomy): Eukaryota > Metazoa > Chordata > Lepidosauria > Squamata > Gekkonidae > Gekko > Gekko gecko. Next base: position 32,884,418 of record JAPDNY010000007.1, read on the forward strand.
GATGGACGAGAAAGCAGGGCCTTTCTAAATTCCCAGGTATTTTGTTCCCCATGTTTGTCTGGGAAAAGAAATTCAGCTTCTGAATTCACAGATGGCTGGGAAAGAAGGCTGGTTTACAGTCACAGCACTAAATTAGGGTTGCACAAGGCCAACCTCTACGTGGGGCCTGAAGGTCTGGATTAGGAGTGATTTCCAGGCGACAGTTCCCCTGGAGACAACGGCCACTCTGGAAGATGGACTCTATGGCATTATACCCTGAAGAGGTCCCTCCTCTCCTAACACCCTGCCCTTGCCAGGCTCCATCCCTGAAGTCTCCCGGGATTTCCCAATCAGAAGTCAGCAACATTATTTGTGATGGATGGATTTTAGCTTTAGTTTAGAGAAGAGGTCATGGGTTAGTGGTAGAGGCACTGTTTTGCATGCAGAGGGTCCCTGGTTCCATCTCCAACATCTCCAGCAGCTTCCTATGTGTTAATTGTTCAACTGAATCCTTAGCTACATGTCCCTGGAAACAACGGTCATTCTGGTACAGTGGTTAGAGTGCCGGATAAGGCTTCAGGAGACTCAGGTTTGAATCTCTGCTCGGTCACGGAAGCTTGCTGAGTGATCTTGGGCCAGTCACATACTTGCAGCCTAGCCTATCTCACAGGCTGGTTGTGTTGATAACATGGAGAAGTGAAGAATGATGTAAGCCGCTTTGGGTCCCCATTGGGGAGAAAGGTGAAGTATAAATGGAATAAATACCCAAATAAATAAATAAAATTGTGTCTTCCACAGATTGGGCTGTCTAACATTGTGGAAACTGCCCTCTCCACTAATTAGACAAGAAAAGTGTACTTGTTTTGCCCTATTTGGAGGGATGGGTGACTTCAAGCTTTCCCAGTAGTGCAGTTGCCAAGGGGGTGTGGCCCCAGAAGGCATTTAAGCCCTGGCAACACCCACATTTGACCCTCTTTGCTGGTGGGCTCAGCATGGAAGACAGTAATGAATGGCAGCTCCAACAAGCTAAAACAAAGTGATGGATAGAACGGTGATTTATTCTCTTTGTTTTAATCTCTTTCGGAGGATCACACCAGATAAAATGCTGAAAGATCTGCTTCTAGGTTCCTCATATGGTTTTTGTTATGTATTAAAGTACGAATCCATCCTATGTATTCTAATGTTAAGCTTCAGTCGGAATGTGGCTCTTCATCTGTCACATTACCATTGGCTGGTTTCTGAGAAACCTCTGTAAATATCCAATCACTATGTGAGAATGTATCAAAGAGGGAACGGTCCTGATTGGCCTTTATCCCTGCATTGTTATTGGTTCTTATCTTGTATTGGGTGTGGCTTTCACAGCCCAGGATAGTTTAAAAAGGGAGCTGTGCTCCACTTGTTTGTTGTGTGTTCCTGAGTTGGTGTTTACTGGTACAAATAAAGCTGAAATCACTTTTTGCTGAAATCCTGTTGTTGAGTGGCATGGCAGTGATAGAGTGTTCTGTGAGATTGGGAAAATGGGGCAGACGAGAAAGAGGGAATCCTTCCTCCTCTTGTGCTACGCCTCCAGTCCGAATCAAAGGGCACTGCACCTGCTGGTTCTGCCAAATCTATTTATGGATGTTTTAGCATCTCATCTGGCTTCAGCTGAAATCTCTGAATGAAATAAAGCAATAACTGGCCCAGTAGTTTCTGGAAGCAAAGTCACGCTCAAGGAATGAAATCTTGTTGCTGTGGATTAAACCAAATCTCACCTTTCACAAGAAAAAGACTGCAACTTGGCATCTTTCACACAACTGGATTCATTTTCTTTGCTTATCTAACCAGTCTCTGAGGTTCAAGGATTTTTAGAGCTGTTGTTCATGAAGAGGAAACTTTTGGACCAATAGTGGGAGGTTGGGAGCAACAACCTTGAGAAATGTGCATCCAGAATAAATCTTTCGAAGTGCATCACAAGATGAGGAAAATAATAATGAAAGGGGTCCTTTGTTTGCTGGAAACCTCTGTGTCCTAACAAGGGTGCCATTGAGTATTTTTGACTGTGGGGTGTCAAGTGGAGATTTATTTCTTAAGGAAGAAAGGGGAAGACTGCTGGACCTGCTTTAGAAAGGTTCGAGTTGAATTTGCAGTCTCTGAATAGTGTCATGGTTAAGAGAAACTGAGCTGCGAAGCCCCCATTTTAGATGTCATCCTAGTCAGGGACATGCTGGGTAGGCACAGGCCAAATGCCTAATGTGAAACACAGGAAGATTAAAATTCAATAATTAGTCAACCTTCCTAAACTGAAATCACTGTTGCACTGTAAAGCATTGACACCAGTTTGTATAATGTCAGTCTTCCCACTTGGGCATCTATTGATCTTGGGCATCCCACTTGGGCATCTATACTGCTATACTACCACTTCCCACTTGGGCAGTCTGCCTCGGGAGGTGGTGGATGCTCCTTCCCTGGATGTTTTCAAGTGGAGGCTGGACGACCATCTTTTGGATATGTTGTAGGAATGTAGGGCTATCTTTTGGCTATGCTCCTGCAGAATGCAGGGGGTTGGACTAGATGACCTGCAAGGTCCCTTCCAATTCTAACATTCTATGATTCTATGATCTCCATGCAGAAACCCGACACCAGCACCTTGAGATCTGCCTTTCTGTTTTTCACACATATAATAAATGTGTGTTTAAAACTATCTTTATGCTCTCCACACATGCACACCAGCAAGCAGGGGGGAAGTTATCAGGTATGGATTTGGTCTCAGGCAAACTATTTTCTCTTGGCCTCAAACCCCGCCCCCCCCAATCTTTGACACTGACGTTGTTGTTCAGTCGCACAGTCAATTCTGACTCTTCGCTACCCCATGTACCATATCATGCCAGGCCCTCCTATCTTCCATCGACACTGACATTATATTGATATTATAGGACAGCCATTAGGATTACAGAGATAACATGCATCTGAAGAACTTTGAGCATTTAAAAAAGTGCTATATAAATGCTGAGTCTAGAATAACGCAACAACTATAATGTGCAAAGGGCAGTGGGAGGAATCCTAAGCAGGTCTACTCAGAAGTAAGTCATGTTTTATTTAGTGCTGGGAACCCCCCCAAAAAATGGCAGGAGATGGGACTTATTGAAAGAGTGATCTTCCAATGCCACTATCTCACTTCCTACTACATAAACAAAAATGACATCAACTCATCACAGAATGTTCTAGGATTCACCTGAAACCCTGTGGTAAAAACCACCATGAAACCCTGTGGGTGAATCCTAGAGCAACCCGCAATGTGGTGATGTCACTCCAGTTAAATAGCTGGAAGTGATGTTGTGGGACTGGAAGATTGCCATTTCTCACCCCCATTCCCCACCCTATTAAGTAGGGTTGCCAACATCCAGGTGGGGCCTGGGTATTCCCCACTTTTACAACTGATCTCCAGCTGACAGAGACAAGCTCCCCTGGAGAAAATGGCTACTTTGAAGGGTGGACTCTATGGCACTGTACCATGCTGAGACGCCTCCCCTCCCCAAAACCCACCCTATCCTCCACCCCCAAAGTCTCCAGGTATTTTCCAACCTAGACCTGGCAATCCTACTATTGAGAGCCAGCAGGGGTGGGCAAATGGCAATCCTGGTTTTATTTAAAAGGGCTTACTCCCAGGAAAGTGTTCTTAGTATTGCAGCCAATGTCTACTCTGTTCATAGAACATGCATCAAGTACAGTCATGGCTTCCTGTATTTTGTGGCCAGCTGAAAGCAAGATTGTGCTCCAGCTCAAATGAAATGCTTGTGAGTCCTGTTTGTATCAATGGGATTGTTATAGGATGGCTGGCCTGGAAGGAATTCATGTTACTTTAAATCACTTTAAGAATAGGGTGTGAAGAAATATATGCACAACCAACATTCTACTGCACAATAACCACGTTCACAACTGGAACTAACAGTGTGAGAGAGATGCAGGTGTGCCTTTTAGTATAAAAAGTCTCAGATGAAAACTCTCTGAGTTCCGAAGAAGACTGGCATCTAGCACATTTGAAAATAGCAAAGACTGGATATGGCAAGATAATGAGATGAAGTTTTGTGCCAGACTGACATAGATAAGATGAAGTGAGCCATATTATCTTTATATGACAACGTGCACTTTTCTGAACAGAAAATAAGCCAATGTTCAGACAACCCACCAGGACAAATGCTAATCTCAAATTCTTATCATTTTGATAGCTTTGCAGTGAATAACTACATAGCGACTTGTTTTTCTAACACCAGGTTTTCAGCCAGCCCATAAACAGTTGAGCCACCAAGTTGATTGACCTGCCAGTCATGTACTGAGGCCTGCTGGGGCACGATAATCCTACTTTTTCTGAAACAGAAGCAAAACACAACTCGTGGATGCTGGGTTGCTTATAGTTCAGATGTACCATAAACTGTGCAAGTCACATTGCAGGCCCAGTTCCAAGCCTTGTATCCAAAGCTACCAGCTGACTGGAGGTTCTCAGGAATCTGTCTCTGGTTATTGCACGTCACTCTGTGTCTTGCATGAGAAAGCACTCGTTGCAGTCTTCTCTCCCCTGCAGACTTCTGCTGATGCCCGTGCCATCCCTTGCGTCAAGGACAGACTTGCCTTTTCTGTTTATCACCGCCTTCCTTTCCTCTTCATCTCTCCTCTCCAGACCCATCTGCCTCAGCTCACCTACTTCTGCACTGCCAGCCAACTCCTTGCTAACACCCTTATCATTCATGTGTTAATTCCTCTGGCCTGACCAATGCACAGAATCTCACAGGGCATGGGTGGGGCCACTTTCAGATTCCATACAATTTCTAACACAGTATTATACAATTGTGGGAGATATGACCAGTAAAATACAAGTGAGGGAGATATGACCAGTAAAATTGCCCAAAGGGGTAGCAGGTCTGTCTAGCTACCTAACTCACTAATTTTCCCAGACCTGGATAGCCCAGGATAGCCTGATGTCATCAGGTCTTGGAAACTAAGCAGGGTCTGCCCTGGTTAGTACTTGGATGGGAGACCACCAAAGACATGCAGCATCTCTGTGCAAGAGGCAAGCAATGGCAAACCCCCTCTGAATGCCTCTTACCTTGAAAAGCCTGGGGGGGGATTGCCATAAGTCAGCTGTAACTCACTAATTAACTGAGTGTTGTCAAATTACAACCAACTCATGGCAGATCATGGGGCTTTCAAGGCGAAAGATGAGCAGAGGTGTTTTGCCATTGCCCTTCCCTACACAGCAATCCTGGCCTTCCTTGGTCTCCCATCCAAACACCAATAACACCTGGGTTGCGGTCCACTGGGTACACAAAACGTACAACACCTGTTTGCCGGAAGCAATCTTGCTGATATGTTCAGGCCCAGCCAGTCCAATTCCCAGCTCCGAGATTCCAAGATTCCTATCAAGCAACTGTTTTTCTTTTCCTGGCCTGAAGTCAGCTTCAGTTATGCCTAAGTAAGGTCGTGTCGGCAACAGGTCAACTTCATATTGTAATATAACAGTTGAGATATGACACATTGATAGAACACTGATCTGTGTGTGACATAAATGTACACAGAACTGTGTGAACTTCATGTTATCTGTGAGATTTGAAACTGGATCCATTATTGGATTTCTGTCATTTTGCCTCCATATTACTTTGGAATAAATATCATTCATTCGCTCAATTTTTACCAAGTACCAATGTTCCCTCTAAGCTGTGGAGTCTTGTGAGCAAAAATTCTGCTTTGTGGGTGACTGGCATTAAAGTTGTGAGTGAGCAATTTGGCTGCTGCATAGATTAGTTTGCTCTGGAGCCATCCTTCCTGAGCTAAGACAAAAATGTGTGAGCCGGAGGCTAAAAAACTGTGAGCTAGCTCACACTAACTCAACTTAGAGGGAACACTGGTATCCACTCATCAGCTTTTACAACCCACTGCTCTCTGGTATTGTTTTGGTTACTCTTTCTTCTTCTTTTTTGTTTGTTTTTTATTTTTCTTAAAATGCAATTGTAGCAATAAGGCTGTTTGAAAGGGCTAGTATCCCTTTAAATTCCCCCCTCCCCTCTATTGTTTTTTAAAAAGCTTCAGCTTCTCAGCTTTATTAATTACTTCTTTTTTACTCAGTCCTGGGGGAGATACATTAATTATCCTTTTCTTTCTACAACAAAAGCAACTGCCCATCAATTTGCTGTTATTTTTATCACAATGGTGCAATTACAAAACTGTGATCATGAAACTCGACCAACTGGCAAACAATCACTAAGATGCAAAGGGAAAAGCAGTAATTAAACCCCCACCCCAAGCAAAGGAACTAATTAAGGCTCCTTTCAGGAATGCAGTGGCTACTGTGAGTTGTTGGCAGGAAGTACTTAATGTATCCCCATGCATCCCAGGGAACTAGGTTTGCCAGCACAACGCTTGCAACTAGTGGGAGACTCACCACTGGCAACGTGCTGATGTCACTTCTGGCACAAGTGCTGTCACTTCCAGTTGTGCAAAAGTGACGTCAGCAGGTCCGGACACTAGCCATCCCCTTCATTTCCCTTTCACTTTTCTCCTACTGCCCTGCTGAGCAGCAGTGAATGTGGGAATTCGGTACCCTTTCATGGAACATATGGATTGCCCCAATGGGCCAAATAGTGCACTAGACTGTTTCAATTCACGGAAATGGGGGAAGGAGACTGAACCCCTTTCTCCATACACAATGCAATCCTTTTTTTTTTTTTTGGCCCCCTGAAGGGGAATTTTTTATTGCAATTTCTAAAACTAAAATACTACATAAGAAATAAGGGAAGGGTCTACACACTAAGGGAAAAAAGAAAAGGTACCACTAAAAACCCAAGAGTGGGTGTCATACAAACTGCAAGATTACATATTTAAATTGCTTAAACTTCACGTTAAACCAATGAACATGGTCATCTTCTTCTGTAAATTTCAAATCTATAGTCCACATCTACTGTGACTTCATAAAAAACTTAAGACAGTACAATTTATACATTTTTTAGAACTTCAGAGTTATGGTAACAAATCACTTCTTATCCCTCTTCTTCCTCCGTTTGTAGCCCACTTTGGGGGCTGCAGCCCCCAATTTAGAGTCTGATTCTTCGCCAGATGATGGCTCCGCTCCATCCCCACCTCCCTCTTTGGAGCTGTCCCCTTCTTCTTCTTCTTCCCCATCTGCTGGACGACTATGAAGCTGCAAGAATTCTCTTGCCTTCTCAATGGAGTCAATTTTCTCCTTTCCGTTGACAAACTTAAAGATGACTCCTTCAGGTAGTATCCATCTGTCGGCAATTTGCTTCTTTTGTAAAAATAAGATCAAGTCTTTATATTTACGTCTTTTCCTCCTTACTTCAAATGGAATGTCTTTTAAAACCTTTACCTCTTTGCCCTTGATTTTCAGGGTAACTCTGTTAGCCACTCTGAGAATTCGATCTCTCACTCTTCTTCTGGAGAACCTCACTGTCACTTCTCCCAGCAGATCATTTTTCCTTATAAATTCCATGTATGATCTAAAGACCGTATCAGTGTCGCTTTGCAGATTCTCTGCTTTCATGTCTGCCATTTGCCCCAGAGCTTTGCTCATTATCTGCATGAGATTCTCCCCTTTTTCCTCAGGAATCCCCTGAAATCTCAGGACATAGCTTGCCCTTTCCATTTGTAGCTGTAGTAGTTGAGACTCATCTTGACACTTCTTCTCCATTGTCTGCATTTGTTTTTGCAGCTTCTTGGCATTGGTGTCGACTTCTTTAAGTTCTGCTCATGTTGGTCAGTCTTCTTGGTATTTCCATTGACTTGAGCCTGCTGTGCGTCCAGCTTTTGGTTTATTTCCGTCACCTGCTCCAGCAGAGGGTGCAGTGCTTCATTTAAAATCCTTTGCAGATCAGGAGTTGTGTCCTATCTAGGCACAACACTCGCTGGGCTGGCAATTCCGGTAGACTTAGCTTTTGCTATCTTCTCCCTTTCCTCCTCCTTCATCGGAGGTGCCATTTTTTCTGAGGATGTTATCAAAACAATTGATAACAAAAGTTATCAAAGTCTCTCAAGCCCTCACAATGCTTGGTAACTTCTTAGAAGGCCTTTATTCCAGTCCTAATCACTTCAAAACACCCCCCCCCCCGCATAATAGCAAAATTCGCTTTTATTTATCTCCTCGGGGGAGAGTCCCCTCCCCCTTGCTTCCCGCAGGGCGGCTTTCCGGCTTTATTATTTCTCAATGTTCTCGCTTAGACTTAACTCACAGTTCATTGGCAATGTGGATTCACCTCACTTTGCATGTCAAATCGCTAGATCACCCAGTGCTTGATCCGGTGTGCGCTTCTAGTTCCTTCAGGAAACTCCGTAGCAGGACCGTCGGGGCAAGGATGCCCCCCGCACTGGTATGGCCACCGGATGGGGTGCCTTCTAGCGCCCCATGGCTTGGAGCTCATTCCCAGAGCTCCGTGGGGAATGCGGACAATCGCACCCCCTTCCTAGTCATGGGTTCTGGCAATCGCCTCGCAGGAGATCCGCGGGAGAGCGACCGCCATAGCGAGAAAACTGGAAGCCCACAATGCAATCCTGATCCAAATTGGGGACGCCATATGCAGGAACTGAGGGCACCCAACAATTCCCATCTAACTGTTACAAATGCTGGGGACTCCAAACCCAACTTGTATACTCTGTATGTTAATTGGAACAAAGCTCCAGGAATCCTGGTCTCTTTGGAGGCCAATGATTTATGTGATTTATTCTCCTATTATAGCAAACTCTGAGTCCAGTGGCACCTTTTAAGACCAACAAAGTTTTATTCCAATTATAAGCTTTCGTGTGGAGGCACACTTCTCATACCATGTTTGTGCTGGATGTGAGTGGACTAAATGGTTAAATCCTTCTCTTCCAGCACGAATGGCCACTGAAATCCACACCCTTCAGGATTAAGTTTTTAGTGTTAAAGCAAAACCACAAAGTCTGATCACTGGTCTTTCAAGTAATGTGCAGTTTTGTCCTTAGTCTTCATGTCTGGGAATTAACAGATCCAGATGTCCCCTATACAGGATAACTCAAGGATGAGAAGTTCATAAAGCCAACTCCTACTGCAGGATCAGACTCCGAAAAGCTCATCCTACACAATCCAGAGTGCTACAGGGCAAGCACACATGCACCATGGAAAGGGGGCCTTCAGAACAAAAGAGTTCCAAAATACTTAAGTTTGCTGAGTTAGTGTGCACAGTGGGAAGAGAGGAGGAAATCCAAGCCAGGTCACCAGCCAGTCTGATCTAGAAGAAGATTCCACAGATATGGAGAAAATATATTCAATTACCAGGCAATTCAGTTGTGGCAGATTAGTCAGCTATTCCTGAAGGTTGGTTAAGGTGACCTCAAAAGACATTTCCCAGAAACAGCCCATGAACAAGTTAATGATTTATATTCCACAGTAGAAGACGGTTCTGTGATCTGCTGGCAAAGAATGTTAACACAAGCACGGGCTGAACTGGTGCAGGAATGGGGTCTTCACTCCCTGTCTCTGCACTTACACATAATGTGGCTGGCAAAACACAGGTGACTAATGAGTTAGAGGGGCATTCCCAGCTAGCCACATGGCAACATGAGTCGTTTTTACAGAACAGGTATCACTCTAGTCAATTCAATATTTGTTCAGCTGATGACATGAATAGCCTTGCTCTTTGTTTACATTTGCATAATTCATATGTGTGGAGTAAGATGGTGAGGACAGATCTGGTGATGCCCAGTGAGTTGTTTGGGATCAGCTCCCAATACACAGCATGCAATGGAAAAGAGCTTCAGTCCTGTTGAAATCAAGTGGAAGGGAAGCCCAGTCTCATCGTGACAATTTATCTGTAAAAGTAGCATCCTAGAAAAGGCAGGTTGCCCGTCTTGGCTCCATGTGCTTCTACCAGCCCCTCAATCCCCACATGAACTTGCTTGCATTGGCATGCCCTCTTGGTTTGGCACCACAAGCTCCCAGTGGTTCTTATATCCTTCCACCAGCCTCTCAGATGCCCACCACAGCACAGTTGTGCATGGATGGGAGCATAATGTGGCATTGGCTGTTACTGCTCTGGTGGCTTGTTCCAGGCACCAGGACAAGGGACTGTCTATTATGGCAGTAGAACACAGAATCAGAGAGCTCAAGGCTCCTCGAGTTGGGGTCAACAATCTTACGCCAGTTTAGTGTAGTGGTTAAGTGCGCGGACTCTAATCTGGGAGAACTGGGTTTGACTCCCCACTCCTTCACTTCCACCTGCTGGATGACCTTGGGCAAGCCATAGTTCTGGCACAGCTGTTCTTGAAAAAGAGCAGTTTCTGTCAGAGCTCTCTCAGCCCCACCTACCTCACAGGGTGTCTGTTGTGGGGAGGGGAAGGGAAAGGAGTTTGTAAGCTGCTCTGAGACTCCTTTGGGTAGTGAAGGGCGGAGTATAAATCCAATTTCTTCTTATTATTATTATTCAAGAGGCTCACCTGTCACAATCTACTAGTTTGTGAAAGTCAGGGATTCAGAGAAACTAGTAGAGAGTGGCAATAAATTGTTAGCATGTTATAAGTGGTTTTTACACTCGGACCCTCCACCAAAGCCCTCTGGTAGCAGGGGCGAGAAAATGGTGGCTGTGTGACACTAAGGCAAAGACAATAGTACCAATGTTGGTGGAACCTTCTAAAAGGTGCACCTTCTTGTCCAGGCAGCTTGGACTGGATTCTTCTCAGAAAGATCGTACTGAACCAAGTTTAAAAAGAGAATGAACCAAGGATGGGGAAAACCTAGAACAGTGGACAGTTGTTGTGTAGTGGGTTCAGGAAACAGCGTGATAACCAGCTCATGGTTTATTAGTACACAACAGAGCGCCGAAGAATAGATTCTTTTGAACTATGGTGCTGGAGAAGACTTTTGAGAGTCCCTTGGACTGCAAGGAGATCAAATCAATCAATCCTAAAAGAAATCAACCCTGACTGTTCCCTGGAAGGCCAGATCCTGAAGCTGAAGCTCAAATACTTTGGCCACCAAATGAGAAGGGAACATTCACTGGAGAAGACCCTGATACTGGGAAAGATTGAAGGTCGAAGAACAAGGGGACGGCAAAGGATGAGATAGTTAGATAGTGTCATCGATGCAATGAACATGAAATTGAGCAAACTTCAGAGGACAGCGGAAGACAGGAGGGCCTGGCGTGATCTGGTCCATGGGGTCGCGAAGAGTCAGACTCAACTGTGCAACTGAACAACAACAACAACAAACAGAATACCAAGTACCAGCCGGATGGCCAACTATATACAATCCCCGTGGACCACCCCCAGGTCCCATTGGTGGGTTTAAACTTCCAGCCAAGATTTCTATTGGTGACTCCTTGAGGTTTTAGGATCCTAGTCCCTATTGTCTCTTGAGCTCCAAGCTCTGGTAAAGGTCGCTGTCACCTAGTGGTGGTCACTGGACATAACAACAGTTAAGAGGACAACACTGTGTGAATGGTACAAAAAAAAATTGGAAGCCAAGGTGGAGAAAAATTTCCATGTGGGTGTAGCCACAGGTAACTAGAATGACTTTCTTCTAATGCAATGCAGAAACAGACTCTTGTTTGCAGAAGACCAGAACTGTGTTATTCCTACTGTTGCTACAACAGACTGTCCCGGCTACCCCTTTGGAATTAGTTCCCAAAGATGAGGTTCTTTCCTTTATGATTTTTTTTTTTGGCATCACTTCATGTCAGAGCTTCTTGACTTGTTACAGTGGCAACATGAGCGCATTCCCCAGTTTGTTCCCTTATTCTGCTGGGAGGCACAGAACAGGCATATCTTTTATCGGAGCAGTGAAGCTACTGAAAAATGGCCAGTTTTACAATCTTTAAAATACCAAGGCTTCAGAAAACAAGGAAGGAAACAACTGATCCATCGAACATGGGACATGAAACCTCTGGTTTTAAAAGCGTTATGATTACTACAAGGAGGTAGTTTTATGCTAAGGGTGGGGAACTCTGTAATCATTCTCGGCATGAACCCCCTTCTAAAACCACTGAAGTCAATGGACTTGGGAGAGTGTAACTGTGCTTAGTATTGCCCCGTTCATGGTGAGAACAGTTCGCTAATGTGGCAAGCTGCTAAGGGACAGCATCTGGAATCCTGATCCACAGAGGCTTTGAAGAAGAGGTTGGCACTGAAGCTGTGCTTTAGGATGTCCTGCCTCTGGAACAGAGCTTGGGGTCTGGAAGATTAATCAGCTGGGGTGGGTCCCAGCTGTTAAGATTATTGTGTGACAGAGGCATTAAAAGTTCAGGTCAAAGTAAATAATACAGATTAAAAAATCACAGAGATTGCAAAAGATTGAATGGCGGCAGGCAGTGTTTTTGAAGCTCATACCTTTCATATTCAAGAATCTTGGGAAATGTAAACATGTATTTTTAATGGGCCTATTAAAAAACACACAGGTGAATTCTCCTGCATTAATTAAAGAAAGCAGTGCAAGAGAAAGAAGGAGGGGGAGGAGGGGAGGAGGAGAGGCAGCCACATGACTTCCCTGATCTCCAAGTGGCGATTTGCCGCTTGGAGATCAGGGAAAGCATGCAGCCGCCCCTCTCCCTTGCAGGAGGTGAGGCAGAGGGGCGACTGCGGGCTGCATGCCTTCCCTGAACTCCTGCAGGGGAGAGGGGTGGCGTGGGCAGCCCCTGCTAGAAAAACGGCATTTAAAAGGTTTCCTTTAAATGCTGTTTTTCTAGCAAAGGCTGCCCACACCTGATCTCCAAGTAGTAAAATTGCTGACTGGAGTTCAGGGAAGGCATGTGGCTGGCAGCTGCCCCTCTCCCTCACCTCCTGCAAGATTTAAAGGGCCTGCTGATCAGCTGGAGGGCCTTTTAAATCTTAGGGAAGGGGAGGGAGAGGGGCGGCTGCAAGATTTAGAGAGCCCTCCAGTGGGTCGGCGGGCCATGTGCTCCCGCTGATCAGCTGGAGGGCCCTTTTCACACCCAGGGGGAGGAGGGAGGGGAGAAGGGCAGCAGCTGTTGTGGGGCGTGCCTCCCATTTGAGAGGGTGGAGCCCCAAAATGCCCCACCGTAGTTACGGGCCTGGGCAATGGCAAACCACCTCTGAATGCCTCTTGCCTGGAAGACCCTACAGGGTGGCCGCAAGTCAACTGTGACTGACAGCAAAAAAAGAAAAAGCCTCTCTGGTGCTGCAATAGTGTTAGGAAGAAAATAAACAGTTGAGGATCCTGGTTTTCCCAGCTGACATCAAGTTCGACTGTGCCTTTGAAGCTGCTGGCATGGACAGAGCACCGGCCTACCTTACAAGGTGTGCGTAAGCAGTTCAAATTTGTGCAGCACTCTGAGTGCTTAAGGTTACCAGGTCCATTTCAGTGCACCTCGTGTAGATGTGTTCCTTGGGACCGCAATCCTTCTTTTTAACCTATTCTGTGCTTCTCATTTCGTGAGAACAGAACGGCACAACGCCCAGCTTTTATCCGGTTGTTCCAGTTCCAGAGCTTAGCCCACATCACAAAGTTTTAAAAGGGTGGACAGCTGCGATAATCCCTTATCTTTCAGGAGTGCTGTTACTGTTCATTTGATGCTTGTTCGTGGCTTTGAGAAGTAACATAATGTCCCGTTGGCTCTCACTTGAAGCCAGACCTCGCTGAACTTTTTGCCAGTTCAAAGCCCGAGGGAAAACAGGACACGGTTTCTGCTGACTCTGCAGCTCACAGTCTTTTTGCCAAAACTTCCTGTGAGAACATGCAAAAGGAAAGCAAAGCTTATCTGTGAGGTACACAGTTTTTTCCCCCTCAGAAACAGGAACATGCTTGGAGCCAGAAAGGTCATCAGTGGCTACATTTAATGTTAACTATCTTTTTTTACTCACATTTTTATCCTGTCTTTCCCTCAAACAGCTCAGGAGAGCATTCGTGGCTTCTCATTTGATCCCCGCTACAAACCCGTGAGGTAGGTTAGGCTGAATTTTAAAAAACACAATCACCCTCATCTGCATTTTGAAATGGTATTATCATCCTGAATTCCGTAGCCTCTGCCCGTCGCTGTATTACAAAGATGGAGTCCAGAGGCACCTTTACAACTAACAAAGTTTAATTCTGGGTATAAGCTTTTGGGTACGTGCATTAGAAGCATTCGACCCTTGATCTTTGCATCAGAAGCATTTGACACTTGTACATGAAAGCTCATACCTTGAATAAAACCAACATTGGCCCCGGTCACACTGGGGGAAAAGGCGTGATGAAGTGCGGCTTTTTAGAGCCGCATCAAAAGAGAAGCACGGCGGTGGGATCAGACAGATCCCCCAAGCTGCCACGCAGTTGCTCCCCAGCATGATCAGATGCCGGGGGGAAGCCACAGACAGGAGAACAAGGCGAGCCTGCTGCGCATGTGCGTGCATGCACAGTTCAACAGGGCCTCGGAAGCTGCACGGAGACGGGTGCATCGGCGATCAGACGCCCGTCCATGCTGCGCGTCAACCAGTTGGTAGTACTGTTTTGGTGCTACCTTTTTGATGTGTGGTTTTGCCCGGAAAGGATGGATCGGGGATGGGTGCGCTCCACTTCCCAGATGTTGCGGTATGATCGCGCCCGCTTGATGCGCCCCTGATCCGTCCCTCTTGCGTGGCAAATCTCCTGTGTGACCGGGGCCTTTGCTGGTCTTAAATGTGCCACTGGACTCAAGCTTTGTTCTTTGTAATAACAGTTACACATGTAATTTCTCAGTGTCTGTGTCCAGGGGGGAAAGGGTTACAAAAAGGGTGGTGTATCTACTGAAAACAGAAGCAAAGTATGCCATAAAATATAAGACAGGTAGGGGTAAAATCGCCACAATTTCGCACTCAGCAGTGCAGCTCTGAACTCCTTTTTCCTAGAGGTCTGTTGAAGTATAAGTCAGCATTTCTTCCAGTAAAAAGGTAAAGGTTCCCTTGCTCGAAAGCCAGTCGAATCCGACTCTAGGGTTGCGGTGCTCATCTCCGTTTCAAAGCCGAAGAGCCAGCGCTGTCTGAAGACATTTCCGTGGTCATGTGGCCGGCATGACTAAACACCAAGGTGCACGGAACGCTGTTACCTTCCCACCACAAACTTCCAGTAGTGCTTTCTTATTTGGGCCTTTTAACAGGTCAGTTAAGCAGGTGTTGACCACACACCTATCTGTAGTATACAACCATATGCCACTTTTTTGCGGTAAATTAACTGCCTGAAGCCTAAGAAGGTACAATAGAAATGTATGTAAGCAAAACACATCTCCCTTTCTGCACATTGTTCAACTGTTTGGACCACCTGAGGAGTTCTAAAATGTCCAATAGGTCTTGCATCAGAAGCATTTGACCCTTGACCTTTCTTTGCACATCAATCAACATCCCTCCCAACAAACCACACCTTTTCAAACACAAAGAACTTTTCTTCAAATAAAGATTAAGTTTATGCTTCAAAAGATCTGAAAAGCTGAGGCATCTAATGATTCACTGAAGAGACATACGCCCTGCTCCAAGACCCCGGCACATATTCAGAGACAGCAAATTTGGGTCCTAATTTTTTTAAAGGCACACAAGTTTAAACGTCACACACACACAGGGAGCTTTATATTAACTGGGATTGTGGTGTTCTTGTTGGCTGCACGGGATTCTCTCATCTGATCACAAAGCCTCTCATCCAGTCAGATGGAGATCTGCTTAGCTTCACAAGGAGGAGGTGTATCTGTCCTCCAATGGAAGTACTCTTGTTATGGCTGACTGTACCCTACAGCAGAAGGAAAGAACATCAAGAGATACCAAGACAATGAAAAATGAGGCAGCAGCAGCCCTTAGCCCCATTAAACTAAGAAAAATGGTTAAAATAATGATACGTTGTCAGGTACGACTGAGCTAGAGGTGGCCCGGGCAGGATCAGATCTGTTTATAAAGAAATGCCATCAGTATGTATCATCAGAAAATAAGCAAAGTCCAGAAGGGCAAGGGCAAGGATGTTAGTTGGGTCGGCTTCTGTTTGTGAATCAGTGGGGTGCTTTTTGTTCAAACAGCCCGTGTGGCGCAGCTGTGTTTATATGCGGAATGAGATGAGCACTTGTTGCATATTCTCCAAGAATTCAGATTAAAACTCTGGACAGACCAGCAACGTTCCTTGTCTCATACAAAGGACTGCATTCTGAGATGCCGTGGATTGCATTCAGCTGCTCATCCTGCACTGTTTTTAAAAGCTACATGGCCAACGTTCCTTAGAGATACGTTATTTATAGCTGCCATGGTCCAAAAGTATATATAAAAAAAGCCAAGAACACAGCCCACGCATTGCACAGCACGCAATACCTTTGATTGGAGGTGGAGGAGGAAAGTGCTGTCAAGTTACAGCTGACTTATGGCGACCCTGTGGGGGTTTTCAAGGCAAGAGACTTCTGGAGCTGGTTTGCCATTGCATGCCTCTGCATCATGGTCAAGGGCGCACACAGCCATGCTAACCAGCTGAGCTTCGCTCTCTACAAACAATCACTAGAGAGGATCTGAGAATGAGCCAATCGGTCACTTTGGATCCTAAGGCAACCCTGTGGGAATGGGCACGATGTAAATAAACCAATCACGGGTGTGCATGGGTGTGTGGGGTGTGGCAGAGCAGGGACATTTAAGCAGGCCTCCAGGCTGGCTATTGGATTCCAGTTTCTCCTCCCTTAATAAAATATGAGCTGATTTCACTATCAACCCATCTGGACCCAGTACTTTACAATGACTCTGGTAGTCTTTAGAGGAATCCCATCCAAACACTAGCCAGGGCTAGCCCTGCTTAGCTTTTGAGATCAGGCTAGCCTGGGCTATCCAGGTCAGGGCCAGTGTTTCCTCTAAGCTGAGTTAGCATGAGCTAGCTCACACTTTTTTAGCCTCCAGCTCACACATATTTGTCTTAGCTCAGGAGGGATGCAGTAGCCAGATCGCTTGCTCACAACTTTAATGCCAGTAGCTCACAAAGTAGAATTTTTGCTCACGAGACTCCACAACTTAGAGGGAGCATTGGTCAGGGCTACCTTTGATTAGGACCAGCCAGTGATACATGACACATGGATGCACATGAACACATGAATCTGCCTTATACAGAATCGGACTATTGGTCCAACAAAGTTAGTCTTGTCTACTCAGTCTGGCTGCGGCTCTCCAGGGTCTCAGGCAGAGGTCTTTCCCATCACCTACTACCTGGTCCTTTTAACTGGAGATGCTGGGGATTGAACCTGGGACCTTTTGCACGCCAAACAGATGCTCCACCACTGAACCATGGCCCCTCCCCTAACAGTGTGCAAGCTTTCAAGTTCACTAGAACTCTTCATCCAGCCAGATGTTACAAGATAAATAAGTTTCCTGTGCTCTTCATGATAACCGGAAGCTTACCTGATTTATAACCAGTAGAAAACAAATGTGACTGAACCAGGAAATCTGCTTCAGCGAAAGAGTCAACAAAAGGAACTTAATGACTCTGTAAAGTTTCCAGATCAGGATTCACTAAAACATGGTAGGAGTCTTACTTAGGGATTCCGTTTTTGTTATCTCCTAGGCCCTGCTACAAAGCCAAACTTCTAAAGAAAGAGATCATTTTTGAGGTGAGCAGATAACAATGTGGCAATATCGACTTGGTTCTAAGTCAGGGCCAACAACTTTTGTTTTAAAAAAGCTCTGGAAGTGTGGAAAGATATTGGATTTATACCCTGCCCTTCACTCAGAGTCTCAGAGTGGCTTACAATCTCCTTCCCTTCCTCTCCCAACAACAGACACCCTTTGAGGTAGGTGGGGCTGAGAGAGCTCTGAGAGAACAGCTGAGAGAATTTATGACTGACCCAAGGTCACACCAGCAGCTGCATGTGGGGAATCAAACAAGATTCTCTCCGATTAGAGTCCACGCTCCTAACCACTACGCCAAACTGGCTCTCTGAATGCACACAGAGACCCTTTCCCCAGGGGAGAGGGAATTTCACAGAAGCCCAAAGGGCACAGCATCCTTAATCATCTGCAAAGTCCCTTTCCTGTGAGGGGAATGCTTTCTTGCTTGTGGGGAGACTACCTAGTTCTGATGGACAAGTACCTTCCTCAATGAAAAGTTTAAATAGAGATGCATCTCTCATTTTTACAGAATACTCGTTTTAAAAAGGTTGCCCCTTAGCAGAGGTCCATCAGTGGCTATTAGCCACAAGGTATAGATAGGGACTCCAGGGCAAGTGATGCTCTGTATTCTTGGTGCTTGGGGGAGGGTCAACAGTGGGAGGGCCTCTAGTGTCCTGGCCCCACTGGTGGACCTCCTAATGGCACCTGGTATTTTTGTCCACTGTGTGACACAGAGTGTTGGACTGGATGGGCCGTTGGCCTGATCCGACATTGGCTTCTCTTATGTTCTTAGGAAATTCAGCAAGAAGGTATTTTGATGATCCTGTTGCCAGCATATTTTACAAAAAAATTAAATGTTAAGTCTTACAATGTTAATCTTACAGGCATTTGTTCATTTATGCCCTGCCTTTCTCTCCAATGGGGACTCAAAGCAGCTCACGCTGTTCTACACACCTCCATTTTATCCTCAGAACAATCCTGTAAGGTAGGTTAGGCTGACCGAGTTTGACAGGCCCAAGGGGCACCCAGCGAGCTTCAACGGCAGAGTAGGGATTTGAACCCAGGTCTCCCAGATCCCAGCTGTTCAGGTCTACCTGCCACGACTATTCTAACTACCACTACTAACCACAGACTTTTTATCACAGCCTGTGGGCCAATATCTTATGAATATCTCTTTCCATGACTTTGAAATGCCATGGAATCTGAGATCGTACACCTGGTCTAGGGACAGCAAACCTACAGAGCTGCAGGCAACTAAAGGTTTCATGGTGCAATTCTGTGACCTTCTCCCAGCAAGTTATCCTGAAGCTCAGTTTGCCTCTTGCTCAAGACCACTGTGTGATACAGCTGTAAAATGTGCATTGACCAAAATGCTCAGGTGTATTACAAATGCCTCTCCTTCAGGCTTCCGGTCGGAGTAAAATGGCGAATTGACACACTTTGCGAGTTGTGCAGAGTGTACTGCGGTATCTGACGACAGTCTGGGCTTTATCTGGCCCAGCGCAGCACTCCCCAGGCGGGGGGGTGGCAAGCAAGCAGCCAAGCCTGAGGGGGAGTTGAGATCGGTGTGGATAAGCTTCAGAGGAAGCTTGTTTACACTTTGATCTCCTTCCGTGAAGAGGGCAGTTGCAAATCAGCACTACAGATACCAGCTGGGCTGAGAATTCAGCATAAATTCGTCATCTACCGACCTCTTTAACATCAAGTTTAACATCGATTACAGAAGAAGCACCGCGAAACCCCGAGATTACAAGCAAGGTAACAAACGAATAAGCGCTTACCGGTTTAAAGAAGAACGCGACATTGAAACGTGCGGATAAGCGTAGAAGCCTTTAATGAACTATTCCGCTTGATTTAAAAGTAAAATGAAAGCTTTCCTTTAGAGAAAACGGCTGAAAAGTGACTTTGTTTTGCATTCCTGTGGTCAATCAAGTCTAAACTTTACGTAGCAGAAACGAAACTAACTGTGACTCTATGATACAGGAAGTAGGCTAGAGTGGACGTTTTAGAGGTTGCTGTGCTGGAAACAGACGGACGTTTGATTGTGTGACACCACTTTTACCGGAAGTTGGATTACAGAGACGGACAGATAAACAGGAAGTTTGGAAGGAGCCTACTCTAGCCAGAAAACCATAGAGAAATTGCGCCCGACATTTTGAGGAGGACTAAATTTTAAAAAGTTATTTTTAAGCAGAAAAAGCGCTGATACAAGTTATAAAGGTGGCGATTTGGCTTGAAGATTGCTAATATAAAGATTGATTAGTACTGAAGTCGCTTCCAAAACGGATTTGAGGTCAAGACCTAGAGCTGCGTCATCACCTAGTCCAAGAATGACTGCAAAGGAAAAAAAAGAGTGGCAAGCGGCTATGGAAGCGATGGAAAAACGGATGACCGAAGTGGTGCAGAATCTTGGAAAACAAATAGAATCACAGCTGCAACAACAATTGCAACAACAGCTGCAAATACAACTGGAGCAAATAGAACAAGTGCAAGTCCAAGTACAGAAAAAAAATATGGAAGAACTGAAAGAACTGGTACTAACAGAAGTGTCAGGGATTAAAAAAGATACAGAAGAAGTCAAGAAAGAGGTCAAAAGTCTGGTGACAAAATCTGAAGAAATGGAACAGAAGGTTAAAAAATCCCTGTTAGAAAATACAAGGCTGGAGTCTATGATGGAATATAGAGCTACTCAGAATCATCTGAGATTGAGAGGGATAGAAGAGGAGGAAGATCAGGACTTACGAGCTCTAGTAATCAATACATTGACAACTTATATAGGGGAAGATGTTGGAGATTTGGATCCAGACTTTGACTTGATTTATAGAGTAAACTCAGCTTATGCCAAGAGAAAGCAATTACCCAGAGATGTGATTGTTCAATTCGTGACAACAAAAATGAAGGAAGATGTTTTCAAGAAACAATTCACACAACCGTTGGAAATTAATGGAAAAAAAATAATAATTCTGAGAGAAATTCCGAGATCGATTTTACAAGACAGAAAGAAATTCAAGAAATTGACAGACAGACTAAAAGAAATGAATATTAGGTTCAGATGGGAGATTCCATATGGACTTTCATTCGTGTACAATTTGGTGAGATCTACTCTTAAATCTGAAGGAGACTTATACAGATTCAAAGAGAACAATTTTGATGATTTTAAAGATATTTAATTCAACACAATTATGGATTACAAATTTTTATCTTGGAACGTAAACGGACTAAATTCACCGAGTAAAAGAAGATTAGTGAATCATTGGCTGGAGAAACAAAAATGTAATATAATTTGTTTACAAGAAACACATATAAGAAAACAAGATAATAAATACCTGATTAATAAAAAATTGGGAGAAGAATTTCATTCCTCAGCAACTAATAAGAAAAAAGGAACAGTGATTTATGTTTCAAAAGAATTGGACCCTAAAAAAATCTTCTCAGATAAAGAAGGAAGATATGTTGGCGTGGAAATATTGATGAACAGAAAAAAGACATTGCTTGTAAATATATATGCGCCCAATGGTGCAAAAGAGACTTTCTTCAATGATTTGACTAAAGAGTTGGACTGTTTAAGTTATGATCGAATAGTCCTAGCTGGAGACTTTAATGGTACAGTGAATAACATATTGGACAGAAAATCCAAAGCAAGTGGAGAGACAATTGGAAAGTTACCTAAAAAATTTTTTCAATTGATGAAGCAAGAGAAACTGGAAGACGTTTGGAGGAAGTGGAATCCCAAGATTAAGGACTACACTTTTTACTCTAATAGACATAATTCCTTCTCCCGAATTGACATGATTTGGATGTCAGAGGAGATGGCGCAAAAAACTTATAAAATACAAATTTTACCGAAAATTAATTCTGATCATAATCCCTTACTCTGGATATCTAAAGAAAAAACCAAACAACTATATTGGAGAATTAATGAGGACTTATTAGATCAAAAATTAATTAATGAAACCTTAAAAAAAGAAACGAAAAATTTTTTTGAATTGAATTTAAATAAAGGTACGGATATACAAGTTGTATGGGATGCGTACAAAGCGGTAATGAGAGGTATGCTTATCTCTCTGAACTCCAAGGACAAAAAGCAAAAGATCCAACAACAGAAAGATCTTCATGAAAAAATTCGACAAAAAGAAAAGGAATTAAAGAAAAGACCAGGGAAGAAAAAGATTATTAAAGAGATCCACTTTCTGCAAGATCAACTGAATGTTTTATTGAACAGAGAATTATATTGGAATTTGAAGAAATTACAGCAAAAAGCATTTGAGGGTGCAAACAAACCAGGAAAGTTTTTAGCGTGGCAATTGAAAAATAGAAAAGAAAGGAACTTTATATCCAAGATTATTGAAGATGGAAAGGATGTTATGAATTTGAATGGTATAAAAAGAGCTTTCTTCAAAAATTACGCCAAATTATTCAAAAAGAAAGGAATTGATCAACAGAGAATTAAGAAATATTTGGAGACTATTGAAGTTCCAGAGCTGGGAAAACAAATTAAGGAATCATTAAATGGTTTAGTAACGAAAGAAGAAGTGACAATGGCGATAGAAGATGCAAAGTTGGGCAAAGCTCCAGGACCAGATGGCTTCACAGCAAAGTTCTACAAGAAATTTAAAGAGGAGCTAACCCCCATTTTAGTACTTCTGTCAAATGAGATAAGAAAGACCAAACGGATCCCAGATTCATGGAAAGAAGCAAATATTTCATTGATACCTAAAGAAGGTTTGGATTTGACTCAAGTAAAGAATTATAGACCAATATCACTATTAAATAATGATTACAAATTATTTGCAAAAATAATTTCGGAGAGATTGAAAAAATATCTGAAAGATACTATAGCGGAAGAACAAGCTGGATTTTTACCAAACAGACAAATCAGAGACAATTTAAGAGTGGTGATAGACGCAACTGAATATTATGACAAGCATCCTGAAAAAGAAGTTGGATTCCTCTTCCTAGATGCGGAAAAAGCTTTTGACAACTTAAATTGGGAGTTTATGCTGCAAGTTATTGAAAAATTGGACATTGGACAGTTCTTTTTAAACATGATTGTGGCAATATACTCAGAACAAAAAGCAGCTTTGAATATAAACAAAGAAAGGACGGATTTTTTCCAAGTTCAAAAGGGAACACGTCAAGGCTGCCCGTTGTCCCCGTTGCTGTTTATTTGGATGTTGGAAATATTATTGACAGCAATAAGAAAAGATAATAGTATTGAAGGACTTTCAGTCAAAGGATTCGTATATAAATATAGGGCATTTGCAGATGATGTGATGTTTATGATTCAGGATCCTATTGAGAAAATACCACATCTGATGGAGAAAATTGAAGAATTTGGCTCAGTTGCGGGTTTTTACGTTAATAAAAACAAAACTAAGGTGATGTGTAAAAATATGACGAAGCAAAGACAAATAGAACTTCAAGAGAAAATTCAATGTGATGTAGTTACAAAGACTAAATATCTTGGAATTGAATTAACTATGAAAAATATTGACCTGTTTAAAAACAATTATGAAAAGGTGTGGCACAGAATTCAGCAAGATATGAAGAAATGGGACACTTTGAATTTATCATTGATGGGAAGAATCGCAACTGTAAAAATGAATATTTTACCACGTTTGATGTTTTTATTTCAGACCATTCCAATATTAAAACAAAGGAAAGTATTGGATTCGTGGCAGAAAGAATTGTCCAAATTCGTATGGGCAGGAAGAAAGCCAAGGATTAAAATGAAAATTTTATGCGACGCAAGAGAGAGAGGAGGCCTACAATTACCAAATTTAAGACTGTATTATGATGCCGTCTGTCTAACATGGTTGGAACAGTGGATTAATCTGGAGAATAAGAAGTTATTAGCTTTAGAAGGGCATGATAACAAATTTGGATGGCATGCATATTTATGGTATGGAAAAGTAAAAATGGACAAATTTTTTAAACACCACTTTGTAAGGCAATCACTGTTCGAGACATGGATGAGATATAGAAAATTCTTCTCAGAAGAAAGACCACTTTGGATAGTACCAGCTGAAGTGATTAACCCACATTCAAGAAATCAAGGGTTAGATTGGCTACCTTACAAAAATCTTTTAAAATTAGAAGGGAAAAATTTTGTGTTACAAGATAGATTTGATCTTGAATTTGAATATGATTGGTTGAAATACAGACAGATTTATGATTTATTTAAGACCAATAATAGAGAACATGGTTTCAGAGAAAAGAACATTGAAATTGAAACTGTATGGCTTGAGAAAGGTAAAAAAATGATTTCTAAACTGTACAAGGTTTTATTGAAATGGTACACTGAGGATGAAACTGTAAAAGAGCAAATGATAAAATGGGCTGTAAATGTTAATAATGAGATATTAATGACATCTTGGGAATATTTGTGGAAAAAGTCAATGAAAATTTCAACTTGTGTAAATGTTAAAGAGAATTGTTATAAAATGATGTACAGATGGTATATGACGCCTAAAAAAATTGCTATTATAAATGAAAGTATGTCCAACAAATGTTGGAAATGTAAAAAACATGAAGGGTCTTTTTACCATATGTGGTGGACATGTGATAAAGCAGTAAAGTATTGGACGTAGGTCCACAATGAGATACAAAAAATTTTGAAATGTACTTTTAAGAAAGACCCACAGATGTTATTGTTAGGTCTTAAAATGGAAGAAATAAATGTAGCCAAGAGAACACTACTATGGTACTTGATTACAGCAGCCAGACTGATTTTTGCTCAATGTTGGAAACAAGATAAAGTACCTGAAACATGGGAATGGATTAAAAAAGACGTTGTTTTTGGCAGAAATGGACAAACTAACAAGAAAGTTAAACAACGAAGAAGATGGAACTTTCTTTGAAGACTGGAAAGACTTTCAAAAATACTTGTTGAAAAACTGGGACATTAAACGTGGTTTGATTTGCTTTGATAGTTATTAAGAAGAAAATGAAATAGAATTAGATTTTTGAATTGTTACCGTTTGTAAGAGAAAATAAGTTTAGAAGTAATTGTAACAGAATAAGAGAGACATTAATGGGGTTGGAGCAGTGCGGGAAGCCTTGTTTGGGGGGGGAGAAGGGAAATTAGAAAAATGGATATGTAGGTAGGTTTAAACTGTATGAACATGTGATATATCCAATAATAAATTGTATTTACCAAAAAAAAAAACAAATGCCTCTCCTTCACTTCCCCACCCCCTGCTTTTGATCAATAATCAGATGTTAACAAAAGTAACATTAGAGAGGAGGAGGAGGAGACTTGGCTTTTATGCCCTGCTTTTCACTACCTGAAGGAGCCTCAGAGCGGCTTACAATCGCCTCTCCTTCCTCACCCCACAAGAGATACCCTGTGAGGTAGGTGGGGCTGTGAGAGCTTTCAGAGAACTGTGACTGACCCAAGGTCACCCAGCTGGCTTCATGCGGAGGAATGAGAAATCAAACCTAGTTCTTCAGATCAGAGTCTGCCCTGCACTACACCACACTGGCTCTACAGGCAGGGTCGGCTCGCTCACCAGGCAAACTAGGCATACGCCTAGAGCGCAGCGGCCCTTAGGGATGCCAAAAGGCCCCAGCCCCCACTAAAAGCCCTGCCAAAAAACCCTGCCCCTTCCCCTGGCTTGCCGGCATGCCCTGGCGGCGGGCGAGAGGGGGAAGGAGGAGGAGGAGGGGAGCCCTCCCTCACCCTGGGGAACCCTAGTGGCGGGGGGGGGGGTGCCAGAAGGTAGCCCCGCCTAGGGCACCAAAAAACCTTGGGCCAGCCCTGTCTACAGGCATGTTGCGAGACCAGCCCTAGTGGCTGGCAAGCAATAAAATGCCTCTGGATTGGCCAAGCTCTCTGCCCTTCAGTGGTCAACAGAGCAGAGGCCTCAAGCTAGTGGGTAGCATGTATTTCAAACAGACTCCAGAGATCCTGAGTTTGGGAACATGCACTTCAGGTGTAAGTCCTGATGTGCTCCCCACAGTTCATCTCGGAGAACTGAAATCCCCTTTACCTATTTTTAAATTATCTAAACCCACTGAAATCCAGAACGTCAAGTGATCCTTGTAGTCACGAGAGAGCGGCTCCTCCAGAGAAGTGCAAACCAAAGCCCATTGCAGGAGCAGAACTTCTGAACCATAGCAAATATTTCAGGAACTCATTTTGCTGATGTTTAGGTTTCCTGAAAACGACAGAAAAGTCACACAGTGTTCCTTTCTTGCTTTTAAAGTTGCGATTGCCAAGGGACTTTGCTTCCAATGGGGGACACTCAGAGGTTAAAATGGAGGATGAGAGCAGGTTTGGGGATGCACACATTTTGCACACAAGCAACGAACTTTGAAGATACAAACCATTTTGCAGCCTTAAGAAAAGTTTGCTCCTGTCAGCAATTATGCAGTCTTGGGGTTTCTTGGCAGCTTTCCTCAGCTGACAAACTGAGCTGGAGGAAACGCTCTTGAAGATCTGATTGAATATATTTAGAACAAAGACACTTTCCCACCCCAAATGACACATAATAACTTTGGGAGTGCCAATTTGTGCAGGCACATGTGCTAAAAGGGGAGATTCTTTTGCAGTTTAATAATTGAAATTCCAACATTCTGGCACCCTTTTAATAGCTGTGGAGGCTCTGTTTTGCCTGCCCCTGTGTTAAAAAACCAGTTCAAGCTCATTTGTCTCAACCATAAGCCATAGCAAAACTCCAGATGCTTTAAAGACAGCAACTGCAGTATTTACAGATTCGCATGAGAAAACAAAAGAAAGAATCCACAAAACACCATTTCAGAATTGAACACATGAAGCTGCCCCATACCAAGTCTCATCACTGGTCTATCGAAGGTCAGTATTGTCTACTCCAACTGGTAGTGGCTCTCCATCCAGTTTGGTGTATTGGATAGGAGAGTGGACTCTAATCTGGGAGAACATAAGAACATAAGAGAAGCCAATATTGAATCAGGCCAATGGCCCATCTAGTCCAACACTCTGTCACACAGCGGCCAAAATATACCAGGTGCCATCAGGAGGTCCAGCAGTGGGGCCAGGACACTAGAAGCCCTCCCACTGCTGCCCCCCCAGCACCAAGAATAGAGTGCATCACCTGCCCCAGACTGAGAGTTCCCATCTATACCCTGTGGCTAATAGCCACTGATGGACTTCTGCTTCATATATTTATCTAATTCCCTCTTGAAACTGTCCATGCTTGTAGCTGCCACCACCTCCTGTGGCAGTGAATTCCATGTGTTAATCACTCTTTGGGTGAAAAAGTACTTCCTTTTATCTGTTCTAACCCGACTGCTCAGCAATTTCATGGAGTGCCCACGATTTCTTGTATTGTGAGAAAGGGAGAAAAGTACTTCTTTCTCAACCTGCTCAATCCCATTCATAATCTTATAAACCTCGATCATGTCACCCCTCAGCCGTCGTTTCTCCAAGCTAAAGAGCCCCAAGCGTTTTAACCTTTCTTCATAGGGAAGGTGTTCCAACCCTTTTATCATTCTAGTTGCCCTTCTCTGCACTTTTTCCAATGCTATATCATCCTTTTTGAGATGTGGTGACCAGAACTGTACACAGTATTCCAAATGAGAGAACCAGGTTTGATTCCCCACTCCTCCACATGAAGCTGCTGGTGTGACCTTGGGTCAGTCACAAGTTCTTTAAGAACTGGTCTCTCAGGAGCAGCTCTCTCAGAGCTCTCTCAGCCCCATCTATCTCACAGGGTGTCTGTTGTGAGGAGGGGAAGGGAAAGGAGAATGTAAGCCACTCTGGTAGTGAAGGGCAGGGTATAAAGCCAATCTCTTCTTCTTGCAGAAATCTTGCCTACTACCTGATCCTTTTAACCGGAGGTGCCCAGAATTGAATGTTGGACCTTTGGCATGCAAAGCAGATGCTCTCCCACTGAGCCACAACCCCAACCTGAAAGATTATGCTTATGATCACCTAAAGCCAGTTTGGAGTAGTGGTTAAGAGCGGACTTTATTTTTCTATATTACTGTTGCTTCTTGTAAGAACACCTTGGCTTTATATAGTTATATGACTGTATTATTGAACTCGGCATTAAATATTATTTTTATACATTTCTGTTTCTCTTTATGTTTTTTTTTTTTGTGTGTGTGCTTTGTACCATTTCATGCATGCTGGTTCCCCTTCCTTTTTGGTTTCCTTATGACCACCTAAAGCCAGTTTGGAGTAGTGGTTAAGAGCAGCAGACTCTAATCTTGGAGAACTGGGTTTGATTCCCCACTCCTCCACATGCAGTTGCTGGTGTGATCTTGGGTCAGTTACAGTTCTCTCAGAGCTCTCTCAGTGTTACCTACCTCACAGGGTGCCTGTTGTGGGGAGGGGAGGGGAAGGAGATTGTAAGCCGCCCTGAGACTCTGAGGGAAGGGTGGGGTATAAATCCAGCTCTTCTTCTTCTAAAGCTGCCTTCATTGGTTTGCCATCTACTCTGACTCACAGTGGTTCTGCAGGGTCTTAGGTAGAGATCTTTCACAACATCACTAACCAAGCATTTGGTCCTACTGATGTGTCCTTCCCAGGAGCTATATGAGGCCCCTCCGCACTGGCTTATGGAGACCCCTTAGGGTTTTCAAGGCAAGACACAAACAGAGGTGGTCTGCCACTGCCAATCTCTGCATAGTAGCCCCAGACTTCCTTGGCTTTCTCAAAGCAGATTACACAGAGTGAGCTAATATAATCAAGAGGGTGGGACATTCAGTAAACAATGCACTAGGATTTGGGTTCTAAAACCCACCAGAAATCTACAAACAAAACAGAAGCAAAACCCAAGTATTGACATGGTACATTAAATCAGGGGTGTCAAACATGTGGTCCGGGGGCTGGATCAGACCCCCAGAGGGCTTCTATGAGGCCTGCAGTGGAACTGGCTGTCTTCTGCTTCTTCTTCCAGTTCTGCTGCTGCTGTGTCATCGTGGGTTCGCAGCTTACAGGTACACACGTGAACAGCATATTCAAGATTGCAACAGCATAGACATTTTGATGCAATAATTCAGAGCAAGATAACTATCAGACACTGTTAAATAAACAAAATATTGCAAGAGTGCTAATGCTTTAAGCATGTTTTTATTTTAAGTTAAAAAAAACCCACACTTTGTGTTTGTGTCCTTTATACAGTTCATATCTCTGCCAGCTGGCATTACATTTCATGACACACATGGCCCAGCCCAACAAGGTCTTATTTATGTCAGATTTGGCCCTCATAACAGTTGAGTTTGACACCCCTGCATTAAATGATGCAAAAATTACAAAGTAGGATCCCATTTACAGCAAACTATACATAGTAGTGGAGCTGCGGTGGCTCAAGTGGTTAAGACGCTGAACTGCAGGCTGTGGAAGGTCAGTAGTTCAGCAGTTCGAGACCCAAGAGTGCCGCATGACGGAGTGAGCTCCCGTCTCTAGTTCCAGCTCCTGCCAACCTAGCAGTTCGAAAGCAAGAAATTGCAAGTAGATAAATAGGTACCACTTCGGTGGGAAGGTAACAGCATTCTGTGCACCTTGGTGTTTAGTCATGCCGGCCACATGACCACGGAAATGTCTTCGGACAGTGCTGGCTCTCTTCGGCTTTGAAACGGAGATGAGCACCGCAACCCTAGAGTCGGATTCGACTGGCTTTCGAGCAAGGGAACCTTTACCTTTACTTTATACATAGTAGTATAGATCATAGTCCTTGACTATTTATCCAAGTAATTCTGTGGATTATTTTGACCAGTGCAACCCTATTACCTGTGCAGAAAAACCCTCTTGAATAATTCTGTTTTATGTGGTTTGCAGAAAGCCAGGAGAGGGGGAGCCTTCCGGAACTCCTCAGGCAGTTCTATAAGGTGAGGGCCACAATGGAGAAGGCACTTGTAGGGCAGTTGTTGATTTTGCCCATTTGTAGGTTGGCACCAGTGTTCCCTCTAAGCTGAGTTAGTGTGAGCTGGCTCACAGTTTTTTAGCCTCCAGCTCACACATTTTTGTCTTAGCTCAGGAAGAATAGCTCCAGAGCAAACTAGTTTATGCAGTAGCCAAATAACTTGCTCACAGTTCTAATGCCAGTAGCTCACAAAGTGGAATTTTTGCTCACAGGACTCCACAGCTTAGAGGGAACATTGGTTGGCACCTGCAGAAAACAATACAAGAACTCCTGGGCACTCAATGAAATTGCTAAGCAGTCAGGTTAGAACAGATAAAAAGAAGTACTTCTTCACCCAAAGAGTGATTAATACATGGAATTCACTGCCACAGGAGGTGGTGGCAGCTACAAAAGGGAATGAGAGAAACATATGGAGCAGAGGACCATCAGTGGCTATAGCCACAAGGTATGGAGAGGAACTCTCAGTCTGGGCCAAGTGATGCACTTCCTGGTGATACAGGAGAGGTCCCGAATTAACCAGTACAGTGCTGGGGGGAGGGGCAACAGTGGGAGGGCTTCTAGTATCCTGGCCCCACCGGTGGACCTCCTGATGGCACCTGGTATTTTTGGCCACTGTATGACAGAGTGTTGGATTGGATGGGCCATTGGCCTGATCCAACATGGGCTTCTCTTATATTCTTAACGCCAGTAACTCACAAAGTAGAATTTTTGCTCACAAGACTCCACAGGTTAGAAGGAACATTGCTTACCAGGGTTAAGGCTGCCAGCTCTGGGTTGGGAAATACTGGAGATCTTGGGGGTGGAGACTCAGGAGGGTGGGGTACATCAGAAATGGGAGAAAAGGGACATCAGTGGGGTGTAATGCCATAGAGCCCACCCTCTAAAGCAGCCATTTCTCCAGGGGAACTGACCTTGATTGTCTGGAGATCAATTGTAATAGCGGGAGATCTCCAGGTGTCATCTGGTGGTTGGCAACCCTGCTTGGCTTCTGGGATCTGGCAAAATGGGTTGCCAGTCTCCAGGTGGTGGCTGGAGATCTCCCCGAATCACAGGTTACAGAGATCAGTTTCCCTGGAGAAAATGACTGCTTTAAGGTGGACTAGATGGCATTATCCCCTGCTAAGGCCCCTTCCCACCCTCCCCAGGCTCCATCACCACAAAACATCTCCAGGAATTTCCCAACACAGAGCTGGCAACCCTGGGCAAGCCTGTGCAGATAATTGGCTATGCAGCCTTTTCCCAAGTGCCAAATTCTACAATCCTCTCTAGTTCCAGGAACTTTCAAATTTCGCCCACATTAGCGTGACTTAATAGACATTCCACAGCCAAAATCGCATCGGCTCTCCCCAAAACTGGTAACAGATATTGTTTCGGTAAACAGTACTATCCCGGGTCGAAGGAACTACCACTCCCAGCATGCCTCAGGAGACAAAAGAGGGAGGGGACAACTCAGAACCCACTCACTCCTCCCAGCATGCACTGTGAGTCCACCAGTTTCCCGAGAGCCCCTTGTCAGGTAAAGGAGGTCAATGAGTTCGCCGTTTCCGGCGCGCGGTGCAGGACGGGAATGCGAGTAGCGTTGTCGGCCGGTGCCTGCCTCGTTTTTCGGCGAGCTAGGCAGGTAGGTAGCGATAGCCACGGCCGAGGCGGACGGCAAGCCGGGCTAGGTGAGTGTTTTTATGGAAGCACCAGATTCTCTCGGGGTCAGCGCGCGCCTCCGGCCGAGGCGGGCGTCAAAAAGGCATCGATTTAATGCGCGATTTGATGACGTAATAACGGCTCTGGAGACGGAGCCGCCGCTGGAACCGCGGTGGTCCATGCGCCGGCCTCCGTAGTGTCTTTCCTCCCGCGCCGGTCCGTGCGGGGACCTCCGGGCTCCAGCCCTTTCCCCTTTTAGGAGTCCTTTTTGCTGCTCGGCGCGCCTCAGCGGTTAGGCCTTCCGCTTATTTCGCTGGGAGCGCTTATTGGCCCCCTCATTATCTTTCTGTATTGAGATTGGTTGGTGTTAAAATGATTGACAGTTGTCCTCCCAATGGGGTCAAGAAGTGCCTGAATCCGTAGTGGGAAATAGTTCTGTGTCTTGGACCACGCACGTGGGATTGAAGGGGAACAGGCTGTTGACCCCCTCAACACACACTTTATTTGTTCATAGTTTTCTCTCTCACTTAGACTCAGTGTAAAACAAGGTAGCTGAATAGCATGAGACATCCAACAAACAACGCATTAGGATCACAAAAATTAGAAACAAATGCAAATGCTTCTCAGAATCCTATTAAAGTTTATTTAGTGCGACTGGTTCCAAGGAAAATGTTTGTAGGATGGCACTGTTTGTTACTCTTTTTAAGGTACAACTGGACTCCTGTTTGGTTTTGCTACAAAAAATTAACACAGCTACCTCTTGGGAACTTTAGCAGTAGATTGTTCCTATCTAATCTTCAGAGAGTAACACAGTTGTAGCACCTGAAATACTTGCAGCTGTATTGAAGCTTTATTATTAGTTTGCTAGAGCTTTACTTGTTGGACATGTTACCCTCCATTTACCCACACACATACAGAGAACACTGTAAACAGTGGGACCAGAAAGCCATAAGCTCAAGAGATACTGACTATATGCCATTTCTGCTCAAATGCATGTTTACTCTACAATAAGCACCATGAAGTTTGCTTCCTCATAGCAGTGTGTAACTCCAAAATGGTCTTGAGCTTTCAGGGTGTATGTATGTAGAATAAATGCTTAGTCTACATTACCACTGGAACTAGAAAGCATACTTATTCTGGATTGTTTAAACCTGGGATCAGATGTTATTATTTCATGTGTGACATGTGATGGCCAGAGCAGTTTTACTGCTAAGCCTGAAAAAGTCATGCAGGGGTGGCTCCAAACATCTGATGCTGATTCTAACAGTTGAGGCTGTTGACTGCAAATCTGAACTAGCAGTCTTGCCCTCATGGTTGTGATATTTATGTGCATTTCCTAGCAGTGTGTAGCCATGTTACTGCGCCCTGTGAGGGTGTGAAGGAGGCCAGAGCCAACCTTAACATACTTCCCGACAGCTACTTTTTTTTGGTGGATGCCTTCATGCTAGCTCAGCTGCTTCCTGGGTTAATGTGGCCAAATGCATAGTTTGCCCACTTTCTCAATACCAGCACACCCATCTTTTTGTAGCACAGGCAATCAACATGTTTGCTTCCCCAAGTTCCAGGTAGATAACAGGTGAGTTTTAGCATTCATGACCAGTTATCCCAAATGGGGAAGGAGATGAAGACCTGGGGCTATTCTATTGTGCATCAAAGAATCTGGAAAGCAGTGAAATGCAGGCCCTGGGACTGAAATCTTCCAGTTTCTAACACTAAGATCTTGCCATGATAGAATCATAGAGTTGAAAGGGGCCATACAGACCATCTAGTCAAACCCCCTGCCCAATGTAGGACCAGCCTTATGGAGCACCATAAGCCTCAGGTCTGTGACTAAACTTGCCATGGATGAGTGCATGTTGTGTTCTGGCCCGTCCTTCCTTTTATTCCCCCTCCTTCCAGTTGGAGAAAGGTACGGGTTTCCAGACCTCGTGCTGAGCCTCTCCACTATTGAGCCTGCCCTCTTCTTCAGGTTAGTGGTGGGGAGGAGGGCAGGAGGACTGCAAATGCCAGGAGCACCTCTGAAGCAGAGAGCATCAGTCCAATCCAGTTACTGTTCCTTCCATCATTGTCATGGACAGGATCACCCAATCAGGTAAAACAAACCAGGCAGGTGGCTTTTTTAAAATGTGCTGCACTATAACCATCACCAAACATTTGGCCCACCTGTACAGTAACTCGGTTTTCTGTATCTCTTAGTAACCAAGACGTTTTTTCATCTGGAAAATTGGAGCCAACTCCAAGTAACAGTAGAATTAGCTTTGGACTTAAATTTGAAAACAACAGGAGAATCTAAAACTATGTGGTCAATAGAATCTATTTGGTCTGAACCGCAGGTGCATAATCTATCAGAAACTGTTATACCGTGTTATCATCCTGTTAAAACTGCAGACGAACGCATCCACCCATGCTAACATAAATGCCTGTCTATGCCTAGGAGTTGTCAGCAAAAGAAAAATTAATGGAAGGAACAATATCAGTCAAGATCCCGCCCACTCAGGAGTTGTAGCATCAGAAGCAATTACACACACACACACACACATCCCTACTAAGTCCAGCCAGAATTTGTGGATCCTCATCTCCCTGTCCCTGGTTCTCCCCAAACCAGTCCCTCACCAGTGTGTTGTTCTTGCTCTTTTTGCCCCAACTTCTGCTGGTGTTTTTTTCTTTTGGGATTCTTTGATCCTTATGCATCTGGGGCTGCTTCCCCTTTCCCCCCACTTCATATGTACACCACAAGCTTCTTATTCCCTTGAATGGTCTTTGAGCCACATTTGAAGTCTGGATTTCACATTTGTCTGAAAAAGAAAACCAGCTTCCTTCAAAGATGGCAGATGTAAAATTTGTGTGGACTCTTGACATTGTTCATGTTGCTGTTTATGACTTTTGTTGTGAAAAGGGTGATTAAGAAGAACTTTATTCATGGGTATTGTTGTTGACTCTGGAAGACCCATTTCTGGAATGGGAAAGAAATGTGTCTAGTTTCAGGGGAAGGAAAGAATGGTTTAGAACTTGGGCATTACATTAAAAAAATACAAATATTCATGCTAACCAATTCATGCTTATATTATCATTGCATGGTTAAGGATTACGGAGGTCTCATTCTGTGGTGATTTTTTCTAGATAACTCCATTAGCCATGGAAGCTGAAGAGACGATGGAATGCATTCAGGAATTTCCAGAGCATTATAAAGTAATTTTGGACAGACTGAATGAACAGCGAGAGCAGGATCAGTTCACAGACATCACTCTGATTGTTGATGGTACGTAGTAAGGCAAGTTGTAAAACGCACATAGAGGGTATTCCGGGTAGTCTGTGTGAAAGAATAAAGCCCAAAACGCATCACAGCAAAAGGCCTAGGGCGTTCATGACTCAACTAATTGGGTGATTGCAGCTCTTGGACCGGTTACTGTCTCTTGACTCAGGAGTCAAGTCCTGTTGAACTCGACAGGGCTTTCTTTCAGATAAAATGTGTGGGATCTGGCCGCAGGAACCTATTGCTAGAGGTGAAATTTTTCCCTTCTTGGTTTGTGATCCTTATCATTAGCTCATTGAAAATGAAGCTCTAAATTGTAGGTAACCTTTTGTATTATGGAACATATTACATCTGCAGCAAAATGTAAAACTACAGCTGAAATGCTGAGTTCTTCACTAAACTATTGGATACATTTGATCAGTTCTGTTACCGTACACAGAGGAAAATAATAGCAAAGCTCATGAACGCAACTGTTTTTCCCACTTGGGGCTCATGAAATAGTTATTGATGGCCATTTATCATAATTATTCTGTGTTCTTAAGTTCAAATGAAACCTTTGTTGATGAAGCCACAAAAAATACCTCTAGAAATCAATATCTTTTTTTCCTCCCTTGGAGTATTGACTACATAATAGCATCTGCTATTTATCAGAAGTGAAATTAGTAAAACCATTTTTCCGAAGGGAAATTGAACTTTAAAGAACTTCCTGTCTCCACAGATTCTAGGCTCTGATAAGCTGTGCTTCAGAGTTAAAATTAAAAGAGGAAAATACCACATCGGGGGAACAGTTCGTTCAAAGTGCTGTGTGATGTAACAAGGAATCAGTATCAGTTGCTGCTGTGCAGTCTGTATAGTTATGAATGGCAGCGTTTGCATTTAAGGGAAGAGGAGACCTTATGTTGCAGGAGTGGATTGGCCCCTGACCTTGCAAGGAGTAGACGGCGCTTGAAGCCACCTTTTGGCTTGGACTGGGCTAGTAGCAAGCAGAAGCGGCAGCTGGCACAGCCAACTTCTGTGTTACCACTAGGTGGCTCTCAGATGAATGGTCCTTGCAGTAACCACTGAACTTGGTTTGCCCCTTGCCTTTGTTAACAGTCCAGTTGTCACTCCATTACAGTAAACCAAGCTCTATCACCCAACACCTCCTTGATCCATCTATATATCTAATTCCCAAGTGACCCCCTATGTGCGGATATCTAAATCCGCACATCGGGGGCACCTGGGGGGCAGGGAGATTTTCCTGCGCACGTGGGGCAGTCCCCACGTGTGCAGAAAAATCTAAAAAGTTAAAAAAATTATACGGGGATCTTTAAATCCCCAAAAAAGTAAAAGAGCCCTCCCTGCGCATGCGCAGGGAACGCTCTACAAACTGGCCGTTGCCGCCGGGATGGGAGGGCGGGAGAAGGCTTGACGGGCCAGGCGGCCTCGCCTCTGCTGCTGGGGAGGGAGGAAGGGGGAGGCTTGGCAGGCAGCCGGCCTCGCCGCTGGGGAGGGAGGGTGAAGCTTGGCGGGCCAGCCGGCCGGCCTCCCCCCCCCCTGCCGCCGCCGCCACGCTGCTTGAAAGGGAGGGAGGGGGAGGCTTGGCGGGCCGGCCGGCCGGCTGGCCTCCCACCGCCGCCACGCTGCTGCTTGGGAGGGAGGGGGAGGCTTGGCGGGCCAGCCGGCTGGCCTCCCCGCCGCCGCCGCCGCCGCCACCGCCACCCTGTTGCGAGGGAGGGAGGGGGAGGCATGGCGGGCCGGTTAGCCTCGCCGCCCCTCCGCTGCTGCTGGGGTGGGGGAATCTCGGCGGGCCGGCTGGCCTCGCCGCTGCCGCCGACGCTGCTGGGGGGGGGGAGGGAGGGGGAAGCTTGGCGGCTGGAGTGCTCCCTCCCCCCGTGAATATCGCGGGTCCCGCCTCTTGTCTATATATCTAATAGCCAAGGCACCCCCTGGTGTGGATATCTAAATCCACACATTGGGGGCACCTAGGGGGCAAAGGGATTTTCCTGCACATTTGGGGCAATCCCCAGATGTGCAGAAAAATCTGAAATCTATAAAAAAAACTATGGGGGGATACTTGAATCCCCCAAAAAGTAAAAGAGCGTTCCCTGCACATGTGCAGGGAATGCTCTGAGAACTGCCTCGCCGCCACCACCACTGAGGGGGGAGGTGGGAGAAGGCTTGGCGGGCCCGGTGGGAGCCGCATGGGCCTCGCCATTGGTGCGAGGGGGGGAGAAGGCTTGGTGGACCCATTGGGAGCTGCACGGGCCTCACCATTGGTGCTGGGGGGACAGGGGAGAAGGCTTAGTGGTGTGATTTTTGGATTGCCATCTTGGAAGCTTAAATGCAGAGGTGATGTCGGGAGAGAGTACTCCTGTCTGGATGGAGTTTTATTATCCAAACTAAATTACATAGGGTTAACAGTGATAGGCTGTTGCAGTTGAAGCAATAAAGAGAATTGTGGACCTGTAAAGTCTTAGAGCTAGTTCTAGCTGACTTTCCTGTCTCTCCATTCCTACTGCAGCTCTTTGCTCCCAGGAGGGGGGGAGTGACAAAGTGTGGATGTGCAGTGGGAGGAGAAAACTAGTAGAAATTTCCAGCCCGTCATCTGCCTCTGGTTCTGCCAGCAAAGCTTCTGTTATGCTGGTGGAATGGTAACCTTGGATCCAACCTGTATAACCTAAAGTGGCATAATCTTTCATGACCCAAAGTCTTCTTTATCAAATGCATGCAGATGTTTGCATCTCATGAAGTGTGCTCGCAAGTTGCAAGAACTTATGGCATACTGTGTGTGTGTGTGTGTGTGTGTGAAGCCGCAAGATTCTTTTGTTATTGTATCGTAGATAGTTATTCAAAATGAACTGTTCAGTTCGGCAGGATCACCACACAATGCCTTTCAGCTGAGCAAATGTGAGCTGTTCCTTTAGGGTCATAAAGTGTTGCAGGAGAAGAGTAGCCCAACCTTGATGAAATGGAAATATTTCTTGTACATTTGTGTTCTTTGGTATCGCTAATATTTTCAAAAACAGCTTCTTTGGGGATGGCATGTTGCCTGAATTTTGGGGAAGTCTTGAGATGTTCTGTCAGATCCATATCCATATCCATAGCCAGCCAGGGTGGAATGTCTCCCCATGTGTAATTTGGGAGGGAAGAAGGGAGACAGTCAAAGAATAGCTATTGTTTTATATATAAATACTGGAGGTACATAAATGGTTCTTTTGCTAACTTGAAATAAAGTGTAAACTGGCCACATTTCATCTACCCAGCTCCTCTGCATTGTCTAATGACTCATCATATCTGCTGTTTCTTACATATATGAAAACATCTTAGTGTTTTTACAGTGGACCATATGCACTCACTATGGACCATCTTGTCAGTAAATAAGTGTATAGATTAAAATTATTTTCTTCTGATTGTAATGCATATTTAAATGAAAAGATGGGAGGTTTTAAATCCAGCTCTTTTCCCCCCCCCTCTCTCCAGGTCATCATTTTAAAGCTCATAAAGCTGTCCTTGCTGCCTGTAGCCAGTTTTTCTACAAATTCTTCCAAGACTTCACTCAGGAGCCTCTAGTAGAGATAGAAGGTAATTGATGGATTGATTGTGACTAATACAGCAAGGTTGAGCATTGCTAATGCCTTCTTATAGGAAGGCTCCCATTTGTCCCATATCTCTGTTTGCTCCCAGGTATAGATCTTGTCCACAGCTACTGCAAAGAACCACTGAGGTTTCAGTTTCCACAGCAGAATGTCATTGTCAAGCTCAGGAGTCTGTCAAAGCTATCATGCTTTGGCTAGAACGGTGTCTCAGCACCCTCAGCCTGGGTAGAGGGCAAAGTATGTGCAGGGGAAATGTGACCTCCTGCCTCATTCATTCAGAAAGGGCAGAGGCAGTGCGAGGCTGGAGGGCGGGACTGGTTGGCCTGGGGAGTGGCCCCCGTGGAGGAATACAAAATGAAAGGAAGATGGGTGGAGTAAAAAGGAGAGAACTCAGAAGCAGAGTGGAAAAGGAGTGGCTGAGCCTAACAGGGAGGGAAAGGAGGGAGGACGAAGAAGATAAACACGCAGAAGAGGAAGAGAAGAAGAGGAGATTTGATTTATACCCCACCCTTCACTACCCAAGGGAGTCTCAGAGCGGCTTATAATCTCCTTTCCTTTCCCCTCCCCACAACAGACACCCTGTGAGCAATGCTCCCTCTAACCTGTGGAGTCTTGTGAGCAAAAATTCTACTTTGTGAGCTACTGGCATTAAAGTTGTGAGCGAGCAATTTGGCTACTGCATAAATTACTTTGCTCTGGAGCCATCCTCCCTGAGCTAAGACAAAAATATGTGAGCCAGAGGCTAAAAAACTGTGAGCTAGCTCACTAACTCAGCTTAGAGGGAACACTGCCGGTGAGGTAGGTGGGGCTGGGAGAGCTCTGATAGAAATTGCTCTTTTTCAAGAACAGCTGTGCCAGAACTATGGCTTGCCCAAGGTCATCCAGCAGGTGCAAGTGGAGGAGTGGGGAATCAAACCCAGTTCTCCCAGATTAGAATCCGTGCACTTACCCACTACACCAAACTGGCTAGTGTCTCCTGGGTTCCAGGCAGTCTGACGCTGTAGTGAGAGGAGGGTAGAGGGTGGTACAGAGGGCTGGGGAACAGGAGCAGGCGTTCCCTTGCCCTGAGGAAGAGGGGTAGGTTTGGGGTGGTCTAGGCATTGGATGTTGGGGCGAACCTTAGCAACTGCTTGCAAATTAACAAATGACAAAGACACTAAGGTGAATCTCCGTGGACAATGATGTCCATTATGATAGATGCGGGGACTTATGATAAGCCCTTTCCTCCAGAAATCAATACAGATAGCAGCAGCCATGTGTTCCAGAGGTTATACTGGAGGGGAAGTTATGGTAATCTAATTCCAGTAAGCTGCAGCGTTGAGGGAAGAGGGAGATTTGTTATCTAGACCCAGTGTCTGACTTGGGTTTGGAACTGCAAGTGTATCAGTTGACCGGATGCACAGCCTGGGGAGAATCCTTGGGGAGTTCAGTCCCCTAGATTCATCTCGTTCATTTAAACTGCCTGTAGCCCTTTGACATCATGCTTCAGCACTTCTGTTCCTACCTGGAAGGTAGTTTCTAGACGGGACTATTACTTGACTCAGTGATACTTGTCCCTTTGTGTTCTGCGGCGTTCTAATTTGTCCTCTGTGCTGTTTAAGAGCCACATGAAAGCAGCGTATCGGGGTCTTTGGAGCACTGAAGTGAAATGCTGTCATTAAGCTGATAACACACAACTCCTTCTCCCCTGAACCAGGAGAAGCAGGGGAAGTGCTGAACAGTTGTCCGGAATCGGTAACGGGCTGGATGACGGTTAATAAAATGAGGTTAATGAAATAAAATGAGGATGGCCAGAATGCACATTTGATGTGATTTGATTCCCTACTCCTCCTCCACATAAAGCCAGCTGGGTGACCATGGGCCAATCACAGCTCTCTCAGAACTCTCTCAGTCCCACGTGCCTCACAGGGTGTCTCTTGTGGGGAGAAGAAAGGAAGGCAATTGCAAGTTGCTCTGAGACTCCTTCAGGTACTGAAGCCAACTCTCCTTCATCTCCTCCTCTTCCTCCACATGATGCAGCAACTTTACTGAAAGCAGGTCTTAGGTCGCGTTGGTACTTAAGAGGGAAGACCTCCTTGGAATCCTGCCTGTGCAGCCCAGAGTTCCCCTGGTGGGGAAAAGCTTGATGTACCTCAATTAAAATAAACTGAGGCTCAATCCTCAGGCAAGACAGTATGGGCGGAGGCTGTCCTTTAAGTCCATGGTCCTGGACCATATAGGGCATAGGTCAAAACCAGCACTTTGAATTGTCTCTGGAAGAATCAACCAAGATCATTTAGAAATTGGGATGATATGCTAACACTAACTGACCCTAGGCATTTTCTGACCCAGAGGCAGCTTCTGAACTATTTTGAAGTCCCATCCTTGCCAGCAGTGCGCGTTGCAGTAACCTAATCTGGAGACGGTTAGCACGTGGGTTACCAGCCTAAATCCTGTTCCTCCAAGAAGGGCCGCAGCTGGAAAACCAGCCATAGCTAAAAAGGATGCTGTGCACTACTTTGGAGAGCTGCCTTTTGCTCTCTCCCAGTTCCCTGATTGGCACCCAAAGCAGCCAACAACACCCCCGTCGCATCTGGACTGAGCTTCTGTTTATTGACTTCCATTAAGCCCATGGCTCCATCTGCCAGCCCAGGACTTCCATTGCCTCACTTCATCCAGGTGGACAGGAGAGATAACATCGTGTGCCATCAGCGTGGATCTTCAACCGGATCCAGCAAGGAAATATTTATATTTGCGAGCAAAAGATTCTGGTTATCCATGCAAAACTTAAAAGAGGCAGATTCTGTGCCCCGTAGGTTTCATGTAGGCTTTTGCTTTTGCTTTCAAACAGGTGTAAGTAACATGGCATTTCGCCACTTAATTGAGTTCACCTATACTGCCAAGCTAATGGTCCAAGGGGAAGAAGAAGCCAATGATGTCTGGAAGGCAGCTGAATACCTCCAGATGTTAGAAGCCATTAAAGCCCTCGAAATCAGGTGAGTGAGGAGGTTTTTTGGAGTGCTGTTTCCTAGGAAGTCGTTTAGGGACAATCTGTGGAGGTCCACTTGGATGATTCTGTCCTAGACTGTGAACTGACTTCACAATGTTGTGAACTTAGGCTGGAAGAAGTTCCTTTTGTCTAAGGAGCCTTGCTCCAACTTAATGTGGTTGTTCTGTTTGTTTAGTGCACTGCTGTGATCACATAGCAACTGAGCTATTTAAATTGTTTCTGCAAGATTACTATGTCCTAGTCTAAGTTTATGTTCATATATGGCACAGGGGCAAAGTAGGAGTTTGCCATTGACGTATACTCAAGTCAGTGCTGGCTCACTGTTGAGTATGTCTGTTGTAGGCATACATGTTCTGAGAATGTAAGTTTGTCCACAAATGTGGGTTTGTCCAATTTTCAAGTGAATGCTTTAAAAAAAATCTTTGATATAATACTGCAGGAAAAACAAAACCATGTGTGATTCTGCCCTAAACAGAGGGGCTGTGGCTTGGTGGCAGAGCATCTCCTTGGCATGCAGAAGGTCCCAGGTTCAATCCCCACCATCTCCAGTTAAAGGATCTGGCAGCAGTTGATGTGAAAGGCCTGAGACCCAGGATAGCTGCTGCCAGTATAAGTAGACAGTACTGACCTTGATGGACCAATGGTCAGATTTAGTATAGGGCGGCTTCATTATTTAGGGAGGGGCTGTGGCTCAATGGTAGAGCATCTGCTTGGCATGCAGAAGGTCCCAGGTTCAATCCCGAGCATCTCCAGTTAAAGGATCTGGCAGTAGGGGATGTGAAAGACCACTCACTACCCGAGACCCTGGAGAGCCGCTGCTAGTTTCAATAGAACAAACTGACTTTGCTGGACCCAGGGTCTGTTTCAGTATAAGGCAGCTTCATGTGTTTTATGTGTAAATGCAAAGGGAACACGTTGGAAGACTCCTTGAAGGGATTATAACAGGATTTGGGTGTTACAAAGTAGACAGCTTCTTGCGGGATTTTTTGTTTCGATAGTTCCAGTTCTTAGGTCTAGGTCTATGTAAATCTTAAATAGAAGAAATTAAGTTCTGGCACACGGGGGCACTTTGTGGTAAAAGGGAAAGTCCACCACTGCTATAACTCAACTGTTTTGCAGAAAGACTTGGGCTTTGAATAAGGAACTTGCAGTCTAAACAAGGAGATATTTAACTTAATGAAACATCTGGGATTGGTAAAGAGGAAATGTCATATTTGTGGGGGGATTTTAAAGAAGAAGAAGGTGGCCTGTTCAATAAGAAAGGGGCAGAGGGAAGCTGCAGAGAATAAAGCAAAAAGGTGGAGAGATGCTCAGACAGAGAGAGCCAAACTAACAGGAAGGTGATCAGAGGTAAAGAACCTTAAATGACATGTTGAGTGAGATTGAGGTTGATGCAGGAAGTGGTGGGAAGCTAGTGCAGAGATCTTGGTAGGCGTGAACACAGAGATAAAGGATTACGTCAGATGATTGCTTGAGCAACGATCTTATCAAAATGAGATTTATTTTGGGCCTCTTCAGTACTGGCATTTAGGATGCCCTTCTACCATTTGCCTACAGATGTGATCTGCACTGCAGGAAAGAGAGAATGTATTTTTTTTTCATAGTGGCAGGAGGCTTAGCTAGTGGTGCCTCTCCTCAACCCCCCTGCCCCCAAGTCTCAAAAGATTGGACCAGGTGGTCCAATTCTATGGGCCCCCAGAGAAGTTGCCCCCATCCTCCATTAAACCTAATGAATGGGGAAAGGCATTTAAAGGGATCATGGTCCCTTTAAATGTGTTTTCCAAACTGCAACTCTACAGCTTGGAGAACTCCTAAGGCATTTAAAGGGCACACTGTCCCTTTAACTTTCCATTTGAGCTTGCCAACCCAGGATCGGCTGGGGCAGCAGGAGCTTAGAGCTCTGCACTGCCTTGGCTAGGGCTGACTGGCTCTTCTTGCAGCTCTGAACTCCCGCCGCCTTGGCCAGTCCTGGGCTGGCTCCTCTCGCAGCTCGGTTTAAAGAGAGAGCTCTGCGCCACCTCTGCTGGGGCTGGCTCATGGTATAGCTGAATACACCCAAATAAAAGCCAGGTGAAAATCGGTAGCCGAATACAGTTCTCTGATCGGTCTTCAACTTAAATAATAACTGAAAAGTACTGATAATGTATTTTTCAGGGGGGGGTTGGTTCAGTTTATGCCGAATGCACACCTGTGTTGCACACCTGTACCAACATGTAAGCCAGTGGTTGGAAACTGGTGATTTCAGTTGCAATCCTAAAAAATGTTTCATTGAACGTCGGTACCATTGAATGAATGGAACTCATTTGTGGGTAGACCTACTTAGGATTGCTCCTTCAAACCGCTGCCTGAGACTAAAGTGCAAAAATAAAGTCACTGAAGCCAGATTCCAAGTAAATCTGCCTAGAATCCAGTTGTTAGTAGAAATTCTGTATTTTACAGACTATGGGTTGCTATACACATATAGGCATGCATGCTGCTATATAGGCCTGAAGACTGGATGGTGTGTAAGTCTTTAGAAGAGGGGGGCAATGACTTCTGCCAATTTGCCCCCCTCCCACTGCAGATCCCCACTTTGCCCCAGTGCTGTTCCTGAGGGTCTGTTGACTCTTTCCCCCCAGTAAAATTTCAGGAATTTATGATCCAGAAGGGAAAATGGGCAAGTCCTGTTTGTCTATTGAGTCTGCAGACCAGGGCTCTTTTTGTAGTAGGAACTCCTTTGCATATTAGGCAACACACCCCTAATGTAGCCAATCCTCCAAGAGTTTACCGAACTCTTCTTACAGAGGCTGCTGTAAGCTTTTGGAGGATTGGCTACATTAGGGGCGTGTCACCTAATATGCAAAGGAGTTCCTGCTACAAAGAGCCCTGCTGCAAGGCAGTTAGATGTACCCCATACGTGGATGTACCCCAAAACATTCCTAGTTGGGGACAGGTTGCAGAGTAATGCGGTCCTTTCCCTCACACTGTCCCTTCTGGATCATAAA
This sequence comes from Gekko gecko, assembly GCA_029375565.1. Classification (NCBI taxonomy): domain Eukaryota; kingdom Metazoa; phylum Chordata; class Lepidosauria; order Squamata; family Gekkonidae; genus Gekko; species Gekko gecko. The sequence continues at coordinate 32,928,211 of JAPDNY010000007.1, forward strand.
TTCCCACCCACCCACCCCCCGCTTTAACCATGGTCTGTTTGTCTCTAATAACTACAGTTCGATTTAACCATTAGCACAATGGGTTAGACCCAGCCACCTTTTTTGTGCAGTCTTGCCGAGTTCTCCACCTTACCAGGGCCCCTGCCCCACATAGCTTATGCCCATGCAGATGTCAGGATCCCCAACATAACCTTTTTTTGCAGCGCCTCTTCCCTTTTTCACCAGCATGAAAGCTGGAATCTGAAGACTGTAGCTGCACTGCTGCTTTGTTTTCATACTTTTTTACTGTGTTATGCCCGATTTCCTAGGAACAAGGAAAATTCATTGCCACTTGAATCAAATCAGGCACAAGATATCAATAAAGCTAAAAAGAGGAAGATAGCAGAAACCTCCAACGTTATCACGGAAACGCTGCCCTGTGCAGAATCTGAGCCGGTCGAAATCGAGGTGGAGATTGAAGAAGGGGCTATCAGTGTGGAAGAAAACAACATTGAAGCACTTGAGGAGGTTGCATCCGCCGAGCAATCTATCAAGTACATACAGACCACAGGGACTTCCGATGAGTCGGCGTTGGCCCTTCTGGCAGATATCACCAGCAAGTTTCGCCACGGGGAGAGGAAAAGCCAGATCCAGGAGGAATGCGACAGCGCGTCCGACCCAACGGGCAAACAGGTGGAAGGCATCGAAATCATGGAGCTGCAGCTGTCTCACGTCAACAACCTGTTCCACTGTGAAAAGTGCAACCGTTCATTTAAGTTGTTCTACCACTTTAAGGAGCACATGAAAACGCACTCCACCGAGAGCTACAAGTGCGACCTATGCAACAAAAGGTACCTCCGAGAAAGTGCATTGAAGCAGCACCTTACCTGTTACCACCTTGACGAAGGTGGCGCCAACAAGAAGCAGAGGCCGGGCAAAAAAATACACGTCTGCCAGTACTGTGATAAACAATTTGACCACTTTGGCCATTTTAAAGAGCATCTGCGGAAACACACAGGTAACTACAATTTTCTTTATTTGCCCACTTGGCTATGGACCAGCTATCCCTCTTCCTGGGCTATCCCTTCCCCGCACTGACATTTTGGTAATATTTTGCTAGAGCCTTAGAGAAGAATGGCGGAAATCTTGGATCATCTTCTTAGCGTTAAAAACGTATTTACACAGGAAGTAACACAGAAGCTACTGAAGGTGGGCCTGCGCTATTTGTGTGGCCCTCTTTCATGGGCTCAGTAAACCTCTTGGTCTTGTTGCATGCCCTGCCGCCAAACACTTGCTTGGCCATTGAGGGCAACTAACTGGTGGGCTCTGTTCAGCTCGGTGGGTCACAAGTTTTGCAAGTGTGGTTTAAGGTCTTGCATGTGACACTCGTTGGCTTCAGTGGGACTGGGCTTTTTGGAGAGCACCATCTCAGGAGCCAGAACTTGCACACGCTCAGAGCCAGTTTGGTGTAGTGGTTAAGTGTGCGGACTCTTATCTGGGAGAACCGGGTTTGATTCCCCACTCCTCCAGTTGCACCTGCTGATGTGACCCTGGGTCAGTCACAAGCTCTGGCACAGCTGTTCTCTCAAGGACAGTTTCTGTCAGAAGTTCTCTCAGCCCCACCTACCTCACAGGGTGTCTGTTGTGGGGAGGGGAAGGGAAAGGAGTTTGTAAGCTGCTCTGAGACGCCTTTGGGCAGTGAAGGGCGGGGTATAAATCCAATCTCCTCTTCTCTTCTCTTCTCTTCTCTTCTCTTCTCTTCTCTTCTCTTCTCTTAATGAAGTGAAGCCAGAGCTGTGCTAGTTGCTGGCCCTTAATCCATCAAGGAAGTAGGGGATTCAGGTTGTTTTTAATGGTGCTGGCTTCCTTTTTTTTGCTGTGGTTTTTAATGGTTTTGTTTTAGTTGTAAGCTGCCTTGAGCAGGTCTCCAGAGAGGTGGCATGTACCCTTTCCCAATAAAATAAAATTGATATGTTAGAGGGTTTTTTTTTATTTGTCTGGGAGCTGACTCAGAAATGGAACTCTGAAGCTGCGTGAGCATTGACAGATCTTGTGACTGCTTTACTATATCAAAATGATTTGCAGTGCTCTGGAAAAAGTCTTACAAGTAGTCATGGGCCACGAAGTCTTAAGGCATAAGCTTAATGTCATACCATCCATGAGAGCCAGCATGGTGTAGTGGTTAAGACCAATGGACTCTGATCTGGAGAACCAGGTTTGATTCCCCACTCCTCCCCCCATAAAGCCTGTTGGGTGACCTTGGGCCAGTCACAGTTCTCTAAGAACTCTGTTAGCCCCACCTACCTCACAGGGTGCCTGTCGTGGGGAGAGGAAGGGAAAGCAATTTGTAAGCTGCTTTGAAACTCCTTAAAGCAGAGAATGGTAAAAGTTTCCCTTGCTCGAAAGCCAGTTGAATCGGACTCTAGGGGTGCGGTGCTCATCTCCGTTTCCAAGCTGAAGAGCCAGCGCTGTCGGAAGACATTTCTGTGGTCATGTGGCTGGCATGACTAGACCCCGAGGTGCACGGAATGCTGTTACCTTCCCACCGAAGCGGTACCTATTTATCTACCTGCAGTTTCTTGATTTCGAACTGCTAGGTTGGCAGGAGCTGGGACCAGAGATGGGAGTTCACTCCGTCACGCCACACTTGGGTCTCGAACTGCTGAACTACCGACCTTCTGGTCTACAGTTCAGTGTCTTAACCACTGAGCCACTGCAGCCCTCAGCAGAGAAAAGCAGGGTATAAAAACCAACTCTTCATCTTCATCCTGTATGGTAGGAAGTTTAAGTGGCTGTGCTGTTGAAAATGGTGACATAAGGACATAAGATCTGCCTTGCTGGATCAACCAAAAGTCAGTCTGCTCAAGCACATGAAAAACACATGAGTATGTTGGATGTAGTTGTGCTTTTGAATAATTATTAACTTTCATACATCAACATTTTGCGCTTAGATATGTTGCTAGCCCATTTTAAATTCTATTTTATATCTAAAGAATACACAAAGTGCACAGCTGAGAGGCATTTCAGGAGTACTGCTGGAGGATTTGGGATACAGGCAGTGCGTGAACAGGAGTCCCTCTCCACATTATGTAAGGCGACTTAGTGGTTTCATGGGGGTTACAAGGCACGTAGGATCAGTAGAGGGGGAAAAAAATACAACATACCAAATACAACATATCGGCGTCACTCAGTGGCTTGAATTGGCACCAGACATATAAAAGGAATAATTAAAGTAAAGCATAACCACTGTATACCTTCTGCCTTAAAATAATATGTGTTACCAATTCTTTGTTTTCTTTGTAAGGCAGATATGGGGCATGACATCTGCAGGGGAGAATCGGCAGGGAAAACAGACCATTTTCTTCTGCCAATGCCCCCAGCAGCTGTGTCTTTTCCTGCCCCCAACCCCCAGGTGTGTTTAATTTTTTTTCCCCTCTGCGTCTGAGCTTGCAAATGGCAGGTAGGCCTGGATGAAGGGGGAACAGCTCAGAGGAAGGATGGGGTTGGGGGTTGGCACCAAATGCATAAGAGTTTAAGTACCCCTTTCTCTAGCTATCTCAGTACATGTGGCTTAAGAGCATAAGAGCCCTTCTGGATCAGACCAGTGGCCCATCTAGTCCAAGCATCCTGTTTGACACAGTGACCAACCAGTAGCCCTGCAGGGCCAACCATTAGGGCACAGAGGCCAAGGCCTGCCCCTGATGTTGCCTCCGATCACGGATATTCAAAGTTTTGCTGCCTCTTAACTGTGGAGGCTTTTTGGTCACCGCATGGCTGGTAGCCATTGATGGACCTCTTCTCCAAGCATCTGTCTGTTCTCCTTTTAAAGCTGTCTAAAGTTCTGAAAATATGCATTTGCCATAAGTGGGTATAGTTCTGCACTAAGATTGTAATTCTGTGCAGTCTCGCCTGGGAGTAGGCTCTGTTGGACATAGTGGGACTTATGTCTGTTGTTCCAGTGTAGACATGCATGAGATTGAGCTGTTAAACAAATGAGATACGTCCTGTCTTCACTGTGCCATGGATGACCAACCATAATAGTCAAAAGTGGAACTTTTACTTTTCAGTCATGGATTGCAGACTGGGGATATTGCCCTGCCCGTGAACTTTGACAGGCAGCATGCAGAGTCAGAGAGACCACCGGTCTCACCTTCCATGGTGACCCTTAGGGTTTAAACTTGGATTCTTGTAATTCTGCAACATTTGGTAAACTGAAGTCCAGAGATTAAGAATCTGTATCATACCATTTAAATAGTGGGGGAGGGCGTGATGAGACAAGGTTGTCAAGTCAGAAATGGGGGGAAATGATGGCGAGCCAGTTTGGTGTAGTGGTTAAGTGCACGGACTCTAATCTGGGAGAACCAGGTTTGATTCCCCACTCCTCCACTTGCACCTGGCTGGATGACCTTGGGCAAGCTGTAGTTCTGATAAGAGCTGTTCTTGAGAAAGAGCAGTTTCTGTCAAGAGCTCTCTCAGCCCCACCTACCTCACAGGGTGTCTGTTGTGGGGAGGGAAGGGAAGGGAGTTTGTAAGCCGCTCTGAGACACCCTTGGGTAGTGAAGGGCAGGATATAAATCCAATCTCTTCTTCTTCTTCTTCTTCTTTTTCTAAAGTTTGCCTGTGTTTGCCTCGATAGGTGAAAAGCCATTTGAGTGCCCGAACTGTCATGAACGTTTTGCTCGGAACAGCACGCTCAAGTGTCACTTGACCGCATGCCAGTCCGGCGCTGGTGCTAAAAAGGGGCGGAAAAAGCTTTATGAATGTCAGGTATGTGATCAAGATACCAGTCTCAGTGGGTCTGGGGTCTTTTACTTGAAAGGGAGGGTCTGAGAATGGGATTCAGGACCACTGATGAGGTGGTAAGAAGGTAGGAGAACATGGCGATTCCCATGAGCGCATGGGGGACATTGATATCCCTGCATAGCAGTCGAGTCATTTCAGCTCTTGTTTTGTTCCTGACAGTGCCTTTCCCCGTTGTAACTGTATTGTATCTGATTGAAAGAAGTGTGGCCTTGTGCAAACAGTGCTGGGACATTTAAGAGGGCGGTCTGCTTGCCTATGATGGCTGCCAAATGCTTTAGGAAAGTGTTGCCACAGCAACTCGTTGTAGTAACTCCATAACACAAAAAGCTTTTATCTGGGGCTCTTCCACCTGATACCCCCTTGCAGGAACACCTCTTTGGAGATCGTAGCAAAAGTGTCCTTGACATAACTGTGCTGGTACTAGAACTGGCCCACTTAAAATGTTGTTGCTTCTTCCCGGTCCTTCAAAAATTCATCTTGATTACTTAACTATCTTGATATGAGAACTCTACACCATTAGGTGATTAGGTCTTAGCAATATCCCCTCCCCAGTATTGTTCACATTCTGTTCTGGACAATTTATGCTCCTGGTTGCTTAGTCACGGGAACTGTGTTTTGTTTGCTTGTTTCCTTTATTTATTTCAGAAGACTTGTTTTTCAAGACGTAAAACCCAGCATATTTAATTGGTTTCTTACAACTTCAAGTGTAGTATTATGGCTCTTGTATTTGAATAAAAATGAAACAGTTCTGTTTCAAAATGTACCAGTACTGATAAATTTGCTTTTCTGTCTGGTGGAAGGGAAAGACTGTGAACAGGAGGAAGGACCCTTTTGTTTTGTTTTACATCTTGGGTCCAGTTTGTGTGTCCCCCATTTCCCACTGCAGCTTCTAAGCAGTGACTTGGAGCCTGTGTGGAATTTCTGCAGGCCTCAGAGATTCACGGATTCCCCTTTCCTGAGGCAGAGCCCCATCCCCCCCCCCCGAATGCTGTTCCTGAGAGACAGGGGGACCCCCCAGGGAGAACGGGCAGGGATTGTCCCCCACATGGATATTTTAGGTGAGATCCAAGCCATTTTCTCCTTCAGTGTCCTCCATCAGAAGAGACATTTAGTAGGAAAAGGAAGGGATGAGGGGGCTCCCTAGAGATGGCCTGCTGTGCATTCCCCAGTAACCTTTTCCAGTGTTCTGCTTACAGCAGATGCTTTTAGGGAAGCGATATGCCTATGCAGTCTCCCACCTGGGTATTCCTGTATAGGTTGCTGTGCCAAAATCTTCTTGAAATGCCCTACAGTTCTGCTCCAGGAACTGCCCTAAGAGGGGGCCCGCAGTCCGGTCAGGATAAAAGTTGCATGGAGAGTAGCTGTGCAGAAAAGCGGGTGCAGGTTTGTGCAGTCGATTGTTGTACTTTGCTGTGGGGCTTATCTGAAAGGAGAGAGGATATGCTCGTTAGCTTTTTTATAACAATGAACTTGTTTGTATTCATTTCTTATTGCGAATGGTGCAGAGAGCGATACCCTGAGAACTAAGGCTGTGTGTGGACTTTGTGTTTTTTGGTGACCTGCATTTAAAACAAATAAATGGATCTGAAGGTAACGGTCAGGAAAAGTAGAAAAGTTCAAGAATCCAGTAGTACCTTAAACACTAACAAAATTTGTGGCAGAGTGTGAGCTTCCATGAGTCACTGCACACTTCTTCAGTGACTCACGAAAGCTCATACCCAGCCACAAATTTTGTTAGTCTTTAAGGTGCTACTGGACTCTTGCTCCTCTCTATTGCCACAGACAAATACAGCTAGCTGTCTAGATCTGTCGGGAAACGAAAGCTGAACTTTGGTTAAAGTTTCTAAATGGAGCCTTGTGTTGTCCTTTTCAGGTCTGCAACAGTGTCTTTAACAGCTGGGACCAATTTAAAGATCACTTGGTAATACACACAGGCGACAAACCCAACCACTGTACCATCTGCGACGTCTGGTTCATGCAAGGCAGCGAACTGAGGAGGCACCTGCAGGAAATCCACCACATTTCAGAACGGATAGTGACCGACGACATCCTCCCAGTGGACAGCGACCCAGTGGCCTCGATGACCATCATTGAGCAGGTGGAACAGGTCCACGTTCTGCCACTCATTCAGGTCCAGGTGGATCCGGCGCAAGTGACGGTCGAGCAGGTGCACCCGGACTTGATAGAGAACGATCAAGCGAAAGGCGAACAAATAGCCGAGCTGCAAGAACAGGTAGAGATAAGCTACCTGGAGGTGGAGCACATTCAGACTGAGCCAGGGACAGAAGTGCACATGGAGGAGCTGGACGTTGAGCATGTAAATCAGTTGCAGATGGAGGAGGTCCAGGCACAGCTCATAGAGGAAGCGGACCTCGGGCCAGTAGAATCGGAACACCTGGATCAAGGAGGACTGGAAGGGAGCTCGCCGGTGCAGGTGGACGAGATGGTGGCACCGGCAGCTGATCTTGGAGAATCCGATGATTTAAAAACTCAGCCAATAGTGGACATGCAGGAGGAAAAGGTGGAAACCTAGGACAACATTGACTGTGTTGCTTGTGGTCTGAAACGTGTCATACCAAATCATTATTATTATTATTATTTGTTATTTTTCTTGTTTGACTTTTGCACCACCAGTGGGGAATGGCTGTCCCGCATTGATGCCCTCTGGGGACCGGACAGGTGGACCAAAGTTAAGATATTTGGTTAAATTGCTCTTCTTGTACTTTCATTTGTTTTTTAGGAAATCCCTCTTTCATTAAAAAAAATACCATGGAACAAATTCTATTCTAGACACGGACAGCTTTGTGTGAAGTTTAATTGTAGAGTTTTGTTTGTACCATTAGGTTTTGCTGTTGTCTCTGTCAGATTTTCGAAGCAAGTTCTATTCCTCCTTGCAGAATACGAGTTTAGCGTTAACGTTGTGAGGTTTCAGCATTCGTATGGATTAACTAAAGAGAATTGAGCGATCTGGTTAGAAATGGTGGCTATTGTTTTCTCTTTCCCCCATTAATATTTTGCAGTTGATAGTCTCTTTGACTTACCTGTGTTCTTAAATGTAGCCGCTATCTTGGAAGCCTGGAATTTGGAGCGTGCAAATGCTTGGGGCTCAGAAAAGCAAAACAAAACACAGACACACAAAAACCCTTGTGCCTTTTCACAAATAAGAAATTAAACTTCCACAAAGCTTTGAAGGTAATTACAAAGACAATATAGATATTGCTGTACAGTGCTTTGTAATCTTGCTCGCAATTGTCAGCTAACAGGGTTTTTTTTACATTGAAATAAATGTAGATGGGGGAGAGGAAACGGATTTATCACTGGCAGTTTTTCTTTGTGGGTGGGTGGGGGCCATTCATAATAGGAATAATTCAGCTGAATCTGTTGCAAGTTATGAGCTGGCCAAAAGGTTGCACTGGCATCTTATCTCCAGATTTTTATTTTTTAGGGAGGGGAAAGGTACATTTTATATTTAAAAGAAATACATTTAAAAAAAAATACACTGTGTCTACACAATGCATCAGGCTACTGTTTTATTATTTAAACTTTTTTTGACCCTTTACAGGAAGATCTTGTGTCTGAAAGATTGGGGGGGGAGTGGGAAATCAACTTAAAAGCCATAGGTATGAATGGTTTTAAACTGTGGATTTATACGTAGGAGTGTAAATATTTTAATCAGTATTACTGAACAATAAAACAGTACCAACCACACGCTATCAACTAATGCAGTGGTATTTGCTTCATCAGGAATACGAATTCTTAGAACAGCTCATACTATGCCATGAAACAGACAAATGCATTTCTTACTGAGCGTCTGCTGTAGAGAAGAGTTGCAAGCCCATCCAGGCCCTTTGACAAGTTGCCTGTCACATTAACACATTACATTTTCTTTCATTTCCGAAGGGGCACCATGTTAGTTTGCTTCACTGAGATACCTTAAAGACTTTGAGGGAAGTGTAAGCTCTCTTGAGCCAGAACACATCTTATCTGAAGCAGTTCCATTTTTTAGGTGCACTCTGCAAACTTGAGTGTTATCCTAAAGCCTCCTTGGGGTGTGCTGTTTGAAATTAAAGTGGCTGCCCACCGTTATGCTCTTCTACATATGGTGGAATTGAGGGCTCTGATGGGGTCAGATGCTCTGCCTTCCGGGTTAACCAAGACTGCCAGCAACTAGTGTTGGGATGTGGTCAGGCTGTTTCTGGAAACCTCAGGCCATTTTCTGAAGATTTGCTTCTAGAACTAAACATCCAGAGAGACAGAAGCCTACACACTGCACTAGTCTGTGGTTCTACACTGTCTTGAGGTGGAGAGAAGCCCTTTGCCCTGCCCTGTTTCTTTTTGCTGGTTGCTGTTCGTGCTCAACTGGGAACTGGGCCTTTTACTGAAGTCTGAGTCCATATCCTTTGTAACCAAAGCCAAATAGCAATAAATCTTGCTCCATAGGGCAGGTCCAGTGCCATGGGAATTGCATAGCAAATTGCATAGAGAGGAACATCAGAATGAGTGGAAACTTGCTTCTTAGTACCTGTTTATCCCAAGGAGCTTAGGGCTGGTTACATCTTTGTCCTCTCAATTTTATCAACACACCAAACATAATAAGAGTGTTCAGGTGGGTAAATGTGTTGGTCTGAAGCTGCAGAACAAAGTTTGGATCCAGTGGCACCTTTTAAGACCAACGAAGTTTTATCCAAAGTGTAAGCTTTCGTGTGCAAAGCACACTTCTTCAGACAAATGGAACAAAAATCTCCTCAAGGGTTATTTACAGGAAAAAAGAGGGTGGGGGGCAATGCTCCCTCTAAGCTGCGGAGTCTTGTAAGCAAGAATTCTGCTTTGTGAGCTGCTGGCATTAGAGTTGTGAGTGAGCGATTTGGCTGCTGCATAAATTAGTTTGATCTGGAGCCATCCTTCCTGAGCTAAGGCAAAAACGTGTGAGCTGGAAGCTAAAATACTGAGCTAGCTCACATTAACTCAGCTCACACTAACTTAGCTCACACTAACTTAGCTCACACTAACTCAGCTTAGAGGTCACACTGGTGGGGGGCAGCCATTAGGAGGGGCCAATCAGAGCCAAGATGCAGATGCAGAGCTGAAATTGGATCAGGTGGCCGGTAAGATCAGTGAATAGAGGCAAATTAGCACGTAAATGCAAGAGTTAACAAAAAGATATGACAATGAAGCTAGAGCCCAGCAGTACCCCCAAGACAAACCAAGCTCAACCCTGTGTACATGGGAGAAATCCCAAGTCTTTCTTCAGTCTATAGATGATGTCAGACTTCTTAAATTGTAATTCAGCAGTTTCAAGCTGAAATTTCCCTTTGAAATTCTTTTGCTGGAGACTGGTAAATTTTAGATCAGCGACAGTGTCCTGGGAGACTAAAAATGGGTAGTATTGGGAATGTCCGTGTCAGATGTGTCCATTTATTCTTTGGTATAGCAGCTGAGGAACCACTACATGTATCTGCTAAAATAAACTGTAGTCCACTAAAGTTTCTGCTAGATTGAAAATATGTTAGTTTTTGCAGGTTAATGTCTATTTCTGCTACAACAGACCAACATGGCTATTCTTCTGGAGTTACAGAGTCTTCAAGACTGCCTGGAGTTCAAAAGATGTTTTGAAATAGTACCTGTAGGTTTGCCACAGGATAAGTGTCCTAGTTCCAGTTGGGGTTATTGGGTTACAAAAGTGTTGGTTTCCACTGTCATACTACAGTAACTCTACATAGGATTGCAGTGTAAGTATGACATCTTTTAAAGCGGTAGCCTGAATTCTGCCGTGGCTAATGTTAGGAGTGGGTGTTTTCCTGTCATAGCAGAATTTAAGAGAGGGGAGTGTAAATGTTCCAGACTGTGTGAAGAATTGTAAAACAAAACCAACCTGAATTTGCCTTTGATAAGCACTGACTTTCCAGAGTCTCTGTTGGAGGTCTTTCACATCACCTATTATGTAAGTCCTTTTAAGTGGAGAGATCAGGGATTGAACTGGGGATCTTCTGCATGTGAAGCAGGTACTCTAGCACTAAGCTACAGCCCCTCCCCCGGAACTGTGCCCCACCCACTGGATCAGGTGTACACGCAGGGGGCCACAGTGGTGCTTTCTTTTCAGGGCCCTTTCGGCTTCCCCATTTGTCCCTGCAAATAAATAACCATTTCCACAATACTGTGCATCAGATGTCCTGACATGGATAGCCTCAGCTGGCCTGCTGTGGTTAGATCTTGGGAGCTAAGCAGGGTCTGCCCTAGTTAGTACTTGACTGGGAGACCCACCTAGGAAATCTAGGGTTGCCACGCAGAGGCAAGCAATGGCCAACCACCTCTGAAAGTCTCTTGCCTTGAAATCTCGACGGTGTTGCCGTAAGATGGTTGTGACTTGACAGCAAATAAATAAAGTGAGATAAACTGGACCAAACATTTGTATACAAAAACTTACACCCAAAATTAAAACTAGCTAAGCCTGAAGTCACTGCCAGGGTTGTGTGTTTTCCATTTTTAAACTTTATTTTCAGTATTAACAATTGTGTATGATGTTTTAGATATTAGTTTCTGAGAAGAAAATCCAAACTGATGACCTTACACCTATGCGTCAGAAGTCTAGAAGATTCTTAAGGCTTGATTTCCTGACCATCTGTCATTAATTTCTTTCCACCCCACCTTGATCTTTAACGTTGTATCTTTTACCTTCCAGTGTTATAAATGTAGCCAGGATGTCTCTAGTTTTCCCTAATCTCTTGGCAGCGTTTGTGTCTATTTCTTGAGCTGTTTCAATTCCTACAGCTTCACTAGTTTCAATTGACAAGTAGTTGTAGATTTTCCAGGCTGTATGGCCGTGGTCTTGGCACTGTAGGACCTGACGTTTCACCAGCAGCTGTGATTGGCATCTTCAGAGGTATAACAAAAAGATAGAGTACTCTCTGTGACAAGATGAGAAAAAAAATGATAGGCAAGTAATTTATATCTACTCAGGAAAGTGGGGTAGGGCTGACACATTATCTTGTAGGAGTTTCCCAGGTTGTGACATGCTAATGGAGGAGCTTATTTTGCATATGGATTGGCTGCTGAAATTCTAATCTTATCTGTTTCAGCAGCCAATCCATATGCGAAAGAACCTCCTCAGGAAAGCTCCTCTGTTAGCATGTCACAGCCTGGGAAACTCCTACAAGATAATGACTCAGTCCTACCCCACCTTCCTGAATAGATATAAATTACCTGCCTACCATGTTTCTCAAGCTGACACAGAGAGTATTCCATCTTTCTGTGTTATACCACTGAAGATGCCAGTCACAGCTGCTGGCGAAACATCAGGTACTACAAAGCCAAGACCATGGCCATACAGCCCAGAAAATCTACAACTAATGAACTCTGGCCATGAAGGCCTTCAACAACAAATTGACAAGTAGTTTTCTTGGAAATGTCAAATAAGTTTTTGAGGCAATCCAAAATCCAATTACCAGAGGCAACAGAGTAAAGAATATACACTCTCATGATCAATGGACCCTCTCATGAGACACTATGAACTTCCTAAAATACTGTGGTCTGTCCCCAGCCTTTATGAAGTTGGCTCAGGATTCTAAATATTTGCTAGTGCTACATATGTAATGCTTTTTAAAAAGAAGAATATCCAGAGTGGAGCTGTCCATGGTTGTAAAGGAGTAGTGACTCCTGGACAATATGAATAGACTTTAAAAGCCTTGAAAGCACTACTGCCTCGCATTTAGTCTGTGCTATTTCCGGGCGAAAGATGTATACACTTAACATGTGTATATATGCCAATACAATGGTGAATTTGGATGCAGGAAGCCCAGGTTCCATTTCCTACTCATTCTTTGGCAAATCACAAACATTGTACTGCTTCATGTGCTTGTGTGCTCATGCAAGATAGTTTCAGGAGGGATAGTTTTGTTGGTCCGCAGTAGAAGAGCTAGTTTCAAGTCCAGCAGCACCTTAAAGACCCAACAGGATTGGGGGGGGGGGAGGAGAGAAGATTTTGATAGTCAGAGCTCTTGCTTCATCAGATGCAAGTGCCCCCAAATCTTGTTTGTCTCTAAGGTGCTACAGGACTTGAAGTTAGCATTTCTGCAAGTATGTGTCTGGGGAAGAGAGAAGGGAGGGACTGCGGCACAGTGGCAGATGCTCTGCTGGACATGTAGAAGGTCCCAGGTTCAATTCCCGGCATCTCCAGTTTAAAAGCCCAGGCAGTAGGTGATGGTCAAAGCCCTCGACCTGAGACTCTGGAGAGCTGCTGTCAGGAGGAGCAGATATTACTGATCTTGATGGACCAAGGGTCTGATTCACAAGAAGAAGAAGAAGAGGAGATTAGATTTATAGCCCGCCCTTCACTCGGCATCTCAGAGCGGCTTACAAACTCCCTTCCTCTCCATACAACAGACACCCTGTGAGGTAGGTGGGGCTGAGAGAGCTCTTTCGAGAACAGCTCTGAGAGAACTATGGCTTGCCCAAGGTCATCCAGCAGGTGCAAGTGGAGGACTGGGGAATCCAGTCCTCCCAAAATAGAGTCCGCCCACTTAACCACTACACCAAAGGTTGCCATATCAGTCTCGGGAGGCTAGCCTGATCATGTCAGATCTTGGAAGCTAAGCAGAGTAGGCCTTGACTAGTATTTGGGAAACCATCAAGGAAGTTCAGTGCTGCTGTGCAGAGGCAGGCAAGGGCAACCCCCCTCTGAACACCTCTTGCCTTGAAAACCCCACAGGGCTGCCATAAGTCAGCTGTGACTTTACAACACTTTACACACAGAGGCGCTCAGTAAAACTAATGTGTGGTGTTGTCCAGTCCCATAGACATGGAAAGAGGGTTCTGAGTTTGAAAGATGTAACTTCCAGAAAGGCCTCAAACTAACTATTTGTTCTGAAGGCAGAGAAAACTGGATGTGTGTTGAACATTCTTTTTTTCCTTTTTCTTTTTTTGGTCCATGTGCCTGTGTATTAGGGCTGCAATATTTACTTGATTTAAAAAAGTGCTCCACGCAAATCAGGCAGAGTCAACAACAGTTTAATTGGGACAACCCTAGATTGGCTCAGCCCAATGCAACCTAGGGCTGCATGAAAGTAAATCCCATTGAATTTAATGGCAAAATAAAACAGGAGTCCCCTTTACCCCCCCCCCGTAACAAAATTTATTCCAGCATAACACACACACACTCGAAAGCCAGGGTTCACTTCATCAGAGGCACTGACTTGCAGAGCCATTTTGAGCAGATGTACCCTTCAAAGCACCTGAGGAAAGGCAATGCTGGAAGACATTTTGGTGGGGTGGCCGTGTTGGTCTGAAGCAGCAGAAAGCTGGAGTCCAGTGGCGCCTGTAAGACCGACAAAGCTTAGCCGGAGACATTTTTGCTAAACTGTTTACCAGATGAGTTAGATAAGAATCACAGATATTTTATTTTACATATTATGACAGCTGCCAGAATGTTATTTGCAATGGCATGGAGGACACTGAAGATTCCAACACTGTGTGAGTTGATAAGAAAAATTATGGAATGTGCTGAAATGGACAAGTTGACAAATATATTAAAAGGAAAAATGGAAGAAGAATTCGTGGGACCCTGGAGGGCATTCTAGGACTGGTTAAAACTTAACTATTAAGAAAATAAGATTAAGCGAAGAATAATAAGAATTAGTTGCTGTAGATTTTCCGGGTTGTGTGGCCGTGGTCTTGGCATTGTAGGACCTGACCTTTCGCCAGGAGCTGTGACTGGCATCCTCAGAGGTCTAACACAGAAAGATGGAGTCCTCTCTGTGTCAATAATAATTATGATAGATGAAGTAGTTGTGAAATTGTAATGAGAAGATAAGCATGAAGAATGCTAAACTGGATTTTTAAAAATATTGCTGTATTTTTCTTTTCTTCCTTCTTTTCCCCTTCCCCTCTTTCTGTATATAAGCTAATAATTAAAAAAAACCACCAACAAAGTTTTGTTTTGTTTTATTTATGTATTTATAATTTCAATTTATCTACCACTCTTCTCTGAGTCCACTGAGCTCAGTGTGGTTCCACACAAAAGCTTATTCCCTGTGCCAGGAGGCGAGGAGGCTTGCACAAGAAACCTTCTATCATTGAATACAATATTTTGTGTGTTCCTCTTCCAGGTGCCCCTGGACTCCAACTTTGTTTTGGGATACAGGTTGTTAGTCTTCAAGGTGCCACTGGGACTCCCCCTTTCTTTTGCTGCTGGGGGCTTGTTATATCCTGAGACCAGGAAGGGGGCAGGCAGAAAAGGAGCCGAGCTCCCTTCCTGAGAACAATAGGGACTAGGCTCCTGAGCTTGCCAAAGGGGAGCCAATGGGAACATTGGCGGGAGATTCAAACCCGCCAATAAGAACATGGGGCGTCCCCCCCTTACTGTATATAGTTGGCCACCGGCAGTTGCTGTTTGTCTTTGTTATGTTATGTGAAGTACAAATAAACGCGTCTTCTCTTATGTCGCTGTCAGAGCCATGAGGCACTGAACCCAGTACTTTACAGGGCTAACATACCTATATCCGTCTGAATTGCACCCCCTGGGTCGGCTGCTGGGGAAAGCTGCCTGGGTGCAGATAAAAGCCATTGGTATCAAGTTCGCTCGCCGGCAAGTTTCCACAGCAAAGGTCAGGCAGACAGCCCCCATCTCCCGGGCAGCTCCTCCCACCCCAGCCACGCCACGCCCCCTCCGCCTTGCCGGCTGCTATAGAAAGGAGCCGGCCTCTGTCCGGTTGGCCGGCTGCTGTACGGGCCACGCCCCTGCCGTGGGCCCATTGGTCCTCTGGGCGATTCCTTCGGGGACCCCCCCTCCCTTTAGCGAGTCACAGAGCCTCATTGGCTGCAGCGCGGGCTTCTGCTAGCAGGTAGGGGGCGCGGGTCCGTTGCCGGAGAGCGGGCGTGGGAAGCGATGAGGCTGTGGTGCCGAGGTCCCTTGGCGGTGGCGGGCGGGCGGGCGGGATGCGCGTCTCCAGCCCCTCTGCATGGTTTGCTCGCAGAGGAGCCCCGTCGACTTCCGAGGGTCTGTAGGGGTGCCGGGCTGTGCAAGGGGAACTGGGTCGGAAAGAAGGCTTGAGTCTCTCATCATGCATTCAAGGGCTGCGTGGGGGGGATGGAGCGACCTAGAGGCGTGCGCATCCGCAAAGGTCCTGTAATTTTTACACCCAGGTTTTCCACACTGAGCTGCATCCACGCATGGCTCTCCGGGCAGCTCCGCATTTGCAAAATGTACTTGCAGTGATGCTACAGCAAGTGTGTGGCGTGTGACTCAGAACTGTATCTCAGCCAGCGAGGGGTGTGTGTGTGCGTGCAAGGGTGTTTTTAAGCATGTATCTACCTGGGTTTGTTTCAGGATGCACTAGTGTGCACGCAGTGAACATGTTTGCTGCATGAAAGGGAGAAGCCACTTCCTAAAGAGTGTGTTGCAGCTATAACATATATTTTCAAACTCTGGTTTGCCATCACTTGCCTGTGATTGTTTTTAAAGTTCTGTATACACCTAAACATGGGGATATTTGAACCCATCTGATCCAACGGAGGATTTTCCTATATCATGATCTGCGTTTTATATCTAGTAGACAGACATTTTCCCTTTCAAAAGCATTTGCTTTAGGACTTATAGGTGTATGTAGTATTCCACAAATACCCAATCCAGTAAGATGAAAATGGATTCTGTGCACCTCCTACACTGGGTTCCATAAAAGCTGATGTGATCTGCATAGAGGAGGAAGTAAACCGCCTCCAGCTCAGGAAATCGGGGAGAGGGCCCTGCACTGTACTTGTACTTCTGAACAGACACTTCCCTCCTTACAACAGGTAATACCTACTGTCAGAACTGACAGTGCTGACTATCTGGAAGGTTAGGAGATCTTTGCATGCTTAACCTATTGCTGTGCATGCATGCACCTGGATGGGGCTGGATGATATTATTTTTTGTTTACCATATTCTTATACTGTGTTCTTGTTAAACTGGTCTGCGGTGATGATCGTGAGATGGTTTAACCTTTAAATCTTGTAGGCGATTTTCAGTATTCACTGGTATGTATTGGATTTTGGACATGCACAGAATTTCTCTTAGGTGATCAAAATCTGTGTGGGAAGGCTGACAAGTCAAGAAATTTCAGATATTCGCTGTCACGAATGTGCTCATCGCTGACATTATTTTTATCATGTAGCAACTGGTTAATGCTAGATTCTCCTGTGCTTTTCTGGAGCTGAAAAAAGCAAGAGTGTTGAAGAATATTAATATCCATTTTCTCAGCTGTCGTTCCCCAGCCTTGGAACAACCTCGCTAGGAAGGTATTTCTGAAGCACTCTTAAGTGCCTGGTTTAACATACTTTAGCTTTCCTGTGCCTTCCATAACTGATATTTTAAAATCTGCTGCTCTGTGGGTTCTTATTGATGTTCATAGTGTGAATAAGGTTTAATTTTATGTTTTTTATATTTTTAGGATTTTTTTATAGAATTGGCATTTTGGAGAGTTTTTTTTATTGTGAGCTGCCTTGGGCAGTTTGTTTGGAAAGCTGAAATACAAATCTGTGAGATAAATAAAGCCAGAGTCTGGAATAGGCAGCTGTCATGGCAGGACAGTTTCCCGTTCTAGACTCCAGTTTTGTTTGTTTCATAGATTTATAACTCAGCTTTCCAAGTAAATAAATGTCTGGGCAGATGTCTGGAGGGGGGCATCACCTGTGAAAACAGGCACAGTAGCTAGACCAGGAGGAAATTTGAAGTGCGTCCCACCCACCTGGTACATCCTCTTATCAGCTGTCAAGAGCATATAACAGGCACACTAGGTAGTGACAATTGTTTTTAACTACAAATGTTTGGAACAGAAAGGGCCAAGAATTATTTTATTGTAGCAAAAAAAACAAGATGCTTCTAGGGATGCCAGCCTCCAGGTGGGACCTGGGGATCCAGCAGAGGTCCATCAGTATTATCCACAAGGTATAGATGGGAACTCTCAGTCTGGGGCAAGTGATGCTCTGTATTCTTGGTGCTTGGGGGGGGCAAAAGTGGGAGGTCTTCTAGTGTCCTGGCCCTACTGCTGGGCCTCCTGATGGCACCTCATATTTTTGGCCACTGTGTGACAGAGTGTTGGACTAGATGGGTCATTGGCCTGATCCAACATTGGCTTCTCTTATGTTCTTATGACTGTATTGAAAACATCTCTGAGTCTGAATTCCTGTGTGCTGCTTAATAGTTTTCAGCCCACTTTCATTGACTCACTATGAATTTAGGCAGAAGGTGAGAGGGAGGGCAGGAAGGGATGAGTCAGTGCTCAGCTCTTGTGGCCTTTCTTATGTGCCCAAGGTAATGCTGTGTGCCAGTTTGGGATCAGGAAGGAATTTTACCCCAGGCCAGATTGGCCCAGAGATCCTGGAAGCTTTTGCCCTCTTCTGGGTATAGAGCAGAGGGCACTGGGGAATTGGGGGGGGGTAGCTGGAAGGGATCCAAGGGTCATCTAGTCCAACCCCTGGCACAATGCAGGATCTCTGGGCCAATCTAGTTCCTAATAAAGGCTTAACTAGGTGAAATGCTTGGGAGGGAGAGCGGCCTGGTATAGTCAGATCTCAGAAGCTCCATAGGGTCAATACTTGGAAGGGAGACCACCTAGGAAGCCTCTGCAGAGGAAGGCAATGGCAAACAACCCCTGCTTCTCCCTTGCCTTGAAAGCCCTTTGCTGGGTCACCATAAGTCAACAGCACATACGTACATAGACGAAAAACGGAAGATCTCTGACTTAGGATCGTCTCTGTGTGTGGTTTGTTTAAAGCTGATTAGCAGTGCCCCATGGCTGGTTGCCAGATTCAGGTAGGTTAGCTGGGGGTGCTTAACTCCTCCCAGCCCTCTCCGATGATTAAACAGGCCCTCTGAAGCCGCGTTTAACTCCCTTACTTGGGTCTGTCTTTTCTGGACAAAAAGCTAGTTGCAACTTCAGAGGGGCTATTTAAATTGTGAAAGAGACATGTTAGGAAAAGGTTAAATGCCTCTTTCCCCAGGCAGCAGTGCAATTTCCTGGGCCTGCAAATTAGCTTGTATATTATGATCCTAAACATCGATTAGGGTTGCCAAGTACTTACCGTATTTCGGCAGGGGACACACAGTCAGGGCCAGCCCCAGGTGTCTGGGCGCCCTAGGCAGGACAGCCTGGGGCGCCCACCCCACCAGGGATGCCAACCTCCCGGTGGGGCCTGGAGATAGCCCAGCGCCAGGAGAGCCGGGGAAGGGGCGGGCTTAGAACGCCCACCCCTTCCCTCCCAGCGGCGGGCGGCACGACTCTCCCGGGTGCCTCGCAGCTGCAAGGCACCCGGGAGAGCTGGGGAAGGGGCGGGCTTAGAACACCCGCCCCTTCCCTCCCAGCGGCGGGCGGCACGGCTCTCCCAGGTGCATCGCAGCTGTGAGGCGCCTGGGAGAGCTGGGGAAGGGGCTGGCTTAGAATGCCCGCCCCTTCCCTCCCAGAGGCGGCGCCAGCTTTTCTGGGTGCCTCGCAGCTGTGAAGCACCCAGGAAAGCCGGGGCTGCTGGCGCTGGGCGGCCCGGGGGGCTATTCATGGGGGGGCATTTTGGCGCCCCTGCAGGGCCGGCGCCCTAGGCGAGCACCTAGCTTGCCTAGTGGGCGAGCCAGCCCTGCACACAGTCCCCAGCCAGAACATTCTTCCATGGAATACCCACACCGCATGATGCCATCGCCAGGAAGTGACACTGGGTGACGCTCTGGCAATGGGGCTGGAAACTCAATGGTACCATCGAGTTTCCAGCCCCATTGCCAGAGCATCGCCCAGCGTTACTTCCTGGCGACAGCATCATGCGCCACGTTCCCCCCCAGGAATGGTCCTGCCAAAATGTATCCGTCCCCCGCTGAATTACAGTAAGTTCTTGGGAAGCCTGACATCAATATGTGTCATCCAGTTTTTGGAGACAGAGAAATGTGTCTGGATGTCATTCTAATGCCCCTTTTCTTATGGAGTTTGTCAGAGCTGAAAAGACTTTCCCCCTAATTTGCTTATGGCAGCAGTCTTGTAACGAGTAATTCATACTGTCATGAACGCTGGCATTTTGTATTTCAATTTCAGGTGCTTGAAATTCAACTAAGAAAATAATCTGTATGGTGGTCGCATCTCCCAGGTAGTGCTGCTTGAAAGCTGATCTCTTTGAGAGGATTAATAGGATACATTTTCTGTTCGTTGTCCTGACAACTGTGACTCAATGCCGCAGTTCGTTAATCTGCGCAGGGTAATCTAATTTCAAGATTAGCTCATTGGTATCAAGCAGCAGAGGTGTGGGGGGAGAGTGTGGGATTGATGCCAACAGATTAATGATATTTTATAAAGCCCAGCCTTGTGTAGCCATGATGCTGTGTAATCGAGGAAAGAACTGATGCTTTAAACCAGTGGTTTTCTAACTCTGTTGTAGGAATCCTGTAGCAATCTTATCAGGGTCTCTCATTGAGAAGATAGGCAATGGCAAATTCAGTGATGCCGACTTCCTGTTAGCCGTGTTCTCCAAAGAAATGCTCGAAATAGCTTTACAATAAGAGTGGAGAAAACCCTCTAGTCTCTGCAATATATTTATAAAACACTAAAATTAACAATCAACAAACACAGGTATCAAAGTTAGGAAAATCAGTATGGAAACAATAAAACAACCTGGCAGAGCAATCAATGAACTCCGAAAAATGTCAAAAGCAAGAGCACAAGTAATGCCATAAAAAGAATAAAACTGTTTGGGCAAATGAAGGTTTTTCTCCTTGGGGCTGCAAGTTAAAAAGAGAGGCACCTGGTGAACAGCTGTTGGGGTGGCATTCTACAGCTAAGGCACTTCCATGGAAAAGTTCCCGTCTCTGTGTACCACCCACCAGAAGGTAGAAGGACACAGAGTGTATCGCCACAGCCAAGCTTTTTCCACACTGCCTACTCAAAGAGCCTGGCAAATGCTCTGTGTGAACTGACTGTCCACCAGATGAAGTGACCTTCTTGGTGATGGTGGAAAGTGCTGTCAATTCGCAGCTGAATTATGGCGGCCCCGTAGGGTTTTCAAGGCAAGAGACATCCAGTTTGCCATTGCCTGGCTCTACATAGCAAGCCTGGACTCCTTTGGCGGCCTCCCATCCAAATACTAATCAGGGCTGACCCTGCTTAGCTTCTGAGATCTGATGAGATCAAGCAAGCCTGGACCATCCAGGTCGGGGCAGTGATGGCTGTAGCCACCACTTATTGGGACAAGCTAGATTTGTGCGCCTCGTCCCAATTCAGACTCTCTCTGGGGGCCCTTCAGATAAGTTCTCAGATTGCAACGATTAATGTTTCGTGGGAGAATATTGGTTATTTCCCTGATGGTTTATGAGCTCTGGATCACTGTTCCTTTCCCTGATGTCCTGTCATAGAAGTTGGGAACTGGGAGCAAAGTGTAGATAGCTAAGTGTTGGTAGCTAAGCTCCAGGGATTTGCTTTTGAGTATAGTGTTTTCCAAAGTAATGGCCCCAGTTGGGGAATGTTTGGAAGCCTGGAGAGGAAATCAGTAATGAAATCAGGCTAGGCTAGGAGAATCTGCATCTGCCTGGACATCCTGCAGTTTCACAACTCCCAGAATCTTCTACAGTGCATAAGAGTAATCTTGCAAGTTTGATATCTGTCAATGGATACCAGTGTAAGCAGAAACGCGTCAGGGCTGGTGAGCCTGATGGAGACAACTGGTCTGATATGACAGTTTCTCCCAGAGGCTGAGATTAAATTCTCATGAAACCAATCAGGCAGAATGAGGGGAAAGGGGGGAGGAGCTACATTCCCCCACTTTGGAGCTAGTTCTAAATAAACACCACGCAATAAGGTAAAGTTACCAGATGTCTTCTTTTTAGAGGACATGTTCTCCTTTTTTTGTGCGTGTCCATCCTCTATTGGGCTCTTTATTTTAAAAGAAGAGCTGAAATGTCCTCTTTTGTGGTTGGAAGATTAGGAATGTTCCTATTTAGTAGCTATTATCACAGTTTAAATAGTAGGGATATTTAAAATGAGATTCGTCATAGTGGTCACTTGTTTGAAGTAGTCGGTCGGGAAGTATGTCCTCTTTTTTTGTTTTTCAAAATATAGTAACCTTAAATAAGGGAGTTCAGTCTTTGTGTAAAAATGACTGAAGTGGCAACTGGCTGGATACCTAAGTATGGTTCTGACATGTCATGGAAAATATTGGAGGGGGGACGGGACTATTTTGGGAAATACGTGCCATCCATCCATCTGGCGTGTCATGTGAGACCAACTGTGTCCCCATTCCCCGCACATCAAACATCATGTTACATTCTTTAGGTTTTCCAAAAGCTGTTTGATGGAATCTTGTTTTGCTGTTTTGTACTGTACAGTCTTTAAATATCTGAAAGCTACTTTAAAAACAAACTAAACATCTCTTGATACGCCAGCTGGTTTAAAAAATAAAATAAAATACACAAAGTTTGGGGAGGGTGAGACACCAGAAGGGCAGGATTGCTAGTGATAAATTCCATCTCTCTATTAATCTTAATGTTCTTTTAATAGCTACTGGATGACATTCCTAGGTGGTTATGACTCTTACATCCTTTGCCATATGTATGAACTTGTGTGGCAGAGTAGTTATATTATATTGAACTAGGGTCTGGGAGTCCCAGGTTTGAATCGCCACTCTCCAACTAATCTACCTCACAGGGTTGTTGGGAACATAAAATGGAGGTGGGATAATGGTGGTCTAAGCTGTTTTGGATCCCACTGGGGAGTAAAGTGGGGTGTAAGTAAATAAACACATACGAAAAAGCCGCCAGACTTCCAGGACCAGATTCCTGTCATGAGATCATCCTAGAGGTGCACTGTGAAGAAGTAAAGTTTCGGACTCTTTAGCCTGGTGTTTTTTTCCCCTTTCCCCACTGAGGTACCTTCTCCACCCATCTATAGGGATGAGAGGGTGGTCAGGCATGCTGTTGTCTCACTGCAAGGGCCTGATCACAGTTTCTCCTTCACCTCCCTCCTGAATAGTTGCAATCCACAGAGGTATCACCAAAGAGCTGTGTAATGATTTAAAGTTTTAAGTGTGCTCAGTCAGCAGTCCACAGGGCCTGGCAAAAGCAGTCTTCTGATCAGAATCCCATATAGTGCTGTGAAAAGCATTTAAGATTCTAAAAAGGAAGTCAAGTACTTCAGAGGACATATTAGTGGCTAGAAACAGTCAGACCCTAGTATTGTCAATAAGACTGTGAGAGACCGAAGCTGACAGGAATCTGGGTTTAAAAGGGAAAAATTAAGCTGAGCAAAATAAAATAAAGACTGGTCAAAGTACATTCTGAAGACAAAGGCGGATTTTGAGAGTGAGGAGTGTTTGTGAAGTGAAAGAGACTGACACCTCAATCAGAAGCTCCACTGTTTTATTCACTGAAGAGGTAAATTACAAAACATCTTGAAACCAATACACTTCTTGCACAAATAAAGTTTTATTTTGTTTATTGTTAACCTGGAATCCTATGCTATTTAAATACTAGCATCTCAACCTTAGGACCACATAGTCCAATGAAGGAGTCTTAGAGCTTGGGCACAATACTGTGGAAAGGTTAATTATCGGACTGGAATTAAAGTCCTGGTGGCAGTGTTACATATCGAGAGGGGGGGGGATATTGAGAAAATTAAAGAAAATATCATACCTAACTACACAAATTAAAAAAGAAGTTGTGACAAGCTGGTTCAGCCTGCTGCTTGAGTCCGTGGCAGTGCTGGGGTGTGGTGATATGCTGTCCTTTTGTGTGGGCCTATTCCGGTACAGATGCTCATCAATCAACTGGTCAGTATTCCGGCTAATGAAAGACCTAAACTGGGCAGCAGAGGTGCTGTTGACAGCCCAGTTGCATATGAGCTTTTCCACAAGGTTACGCATCAAGGTGGCCTGATTCTTATCTCTAGCAGGGAAATTGCCCTCATTTGGAATGGAATGCTTCCCTGTTGTTAAAACTGGTGCAAACTGCGTTGGTGTCGCTTTGCATAAGCACAAACTGTGCGGGGAAGCCACCCACACAGTAGGTTGAGCTGAAGACTAGAATAGGAGAGTTTCTGTTGTGGATCTGGAAGGTGAAGATTCGATTTGAATTTGCGGGAGAGGAGCACAGTGGTAGAGCACTTGTCGTGAGTGGAGAAGTTCACAGGTTCAATCCCTGGCATCTCCAGTTGCAGGATATTAGGTAGAAAAAGTTAGGAAGCGAATGGTATGACCCTAGGACCCTCAAGCACGACTTCTACTCTGGACTAGATTTACCAGTGGTCTGACTCAGTATGAGGCACTTCATGTGCTTGCGTGACTGATGTTACTGCTAGGACAGCGGCCTGTATGTTTGCTCCTCCTGCTCCGTCTAACTGTAACATGTGTCAGTAAGCAAATCCATATAAAAATATCTCCAATTCTGTCTCTCTCTAAAAGCAGAAAACCTTTATTCAGGCTTTTAACTAAGGGGGAGATTCTTTTTAGTTATGCATTTGCCTCTTTTCCTCCTGCAGCTTGCATCAGTAGTAGTAGTTAGTGTAACTTTATTCAGTTTATAACCAGCACAAATCTTGATATCAAAACCACGGTAATATTATAGATGCCCCCATACACAGAATGTTAAGGATTCGATTATCTTGTCTATAACATTTATGTTTAAAATCTACAGTTCTAAAAGCACAGCCTGCATCATTTCCCCTCCAGCATTTTATCTGTGCAACGACCCTGTGAGGTAGGATAGGCTGAGAGCATGTGACCGTATTGTCTCTCTGGCCTGAGACCTGTTTTAGTAATATAATTTTAACGTGCTTTTCTGCCCTCGCTTGGCTTGTTTTTATTGATCCCTTTTTATTCACCTATTCTACTGGTTTGGCTGTTTTATTGACTTATTTTGTTTTTCTCACTTAAGTTTTGAGCTGCCTCAGTTCAGGCCTGGAGAGGTGGCATAAAATGACCTAATGAGCCAGTCTGGTGTAGTGGTTAAGTGCACAGACTCTAATCTGGGAGAACTGGGTTTGATTCTCCGCTAACTCCACTCACAACTGCCAGATGACCTTGGGCAAGCCATAGTCCTGTCAGAGGTGTTCTTGAAAAAGAGCAGTTTCTATCAGAGCTCTCTCAGCCCCACCTACCTCACAGGGTGTCTGTTGTGGGGAGGGGAAGGGAAAGGAGTTTGTAAGCTGCTCTGAGACTCACTTGGGTAGTGAGGGGCGGGGTATAAATCCAATCTCCTCCTCCTCCTTCATACATAAGAAAAGTAGTGCATGCCACCAAAGTCAGTAATGGTAATACTAAGATGTACTGACTTGGGCTAAGCATAGCTTTGCTGGTTGGTTTTGGCTGTGTTAATAGCTAACTCTCATTCTTTTCCCCATCTATGTAACAGGGAAACACCAAGAATCTGATGTACCAATTGAATTAGATCCTTGCTACTCCGTATTTTAGTCTAGAATTCCAATCCCCTGACCCTATAGTCTGTAGTGGAAAAAAGCAATCAAAAATTTATAAAAAAGAAAAGAAAGAAAATTGGTGCATGGTAGGTTTTGGATAGCTCTAGTCCACCTTCAGAGTGCGGGATACAGTCAGAGGGGTTGCCAGGCTCCAGGTCCTCCTCCAGGAGATCTCCTGGGACTACAGCTGATCTCCAGATGACAGAAATCAGTTCCCCTGGAGAAGACGGCCGCTTTGGAGTGCATGGCATTATACCATACTGAGGTCCATCCCCGCTCCAAACCCCACCTTTCCCAGGCTCCACACCCCAAATCTCCAGGAATTTCCCAACCCAGTGTTGGCATTGGCAACTCTAGATACAGATTTATTTGCAGTCATAGAATCACAGAGTTGGAAGGGGCCATACAGGCTATCTAGTCCAACCCTCTGCTCAGTGCAGGATGTACCAGCTCTTTTTTTTTTTTGTGGCTGCAGCAGCTTCCAAGATCTCTGTTTCGGCAGATTTTTAATTTTATTTATTTATTTATTTATTTATTTATTTATTTTGCAAGACGAAGCATTATATCAGGGTTTAGGATGCTTGTTGGCAGTGTATGGCCAGTTGATGAATACCGCTTGGTTAATTCCTTTTATTCCCTTCTGAATAATGTGGGCTCAGGATGAGGCGGGTGGCTCACTAGCAAATCTCTGAAGTGTTAAGTAATTGCCCTTGTGACTGTGCCTTCCAGTTTGCCCTTTGCTGCTGTTTGCACATGTGCAAAAGGTTGTGGGAATTCGCCAAGGGTTATGGGAAGCTTTCAGCAGCTCTTTGATAGCCGGGAGCCTTTGCTAGAATCACACGGTGGTCCAAACCTTGTAACTGGAGGGGGAGTTAATTTGCATTCTAAATGCACAGGTTGCCTGTCTGCAGAATTCTCCTTGTTGCTCCCATTTCTACCCTCTCATCACTTTCTTCTATGCTCCAGTTCAGGAGGCCAACGTCTGCACAGTCTATGAGAGCCCAGTTTCTTTCATTCTTTTGCGGTTTTCAAGGCAAGAGAGGTCCACAGGTCATTTGCCATTGCCTGTTTCTGCTCCAAATTAAGTACAGATCTATTAAATGCATGCAAACTTAAAAAAAAAATCCTTTCCTATGATTTTTGCCTTATTCTTCCTTAGGAGTTTAGGAAAGTATGCAAGAGGACACCAGGCAGATTTCCTTCAGGGAACTTGGCCCAGGTTCAGCCCTGCTTGGTGTGTACACATGAACTTGCCTTATGCAGAGTCAGACTACCAATCTGTGAAGGTCAGTACTGTCTGTTCTACCTGGCACTGCCTCTCCGAGGTCTCAGACCTTTCACATCACTGGCCATGGGATCCTTTTAACCGGAGATGCTGGGGATTGAACCTAGGACCTTCTGTGTGCCAAGCAAATGCTTTGCCACTGAGCCACGGCCTCCCTGTTCCTAGTAATGACCGTTCAAAACATCTGCCTCTTCAGGATGTGCAAGAAAAGGAGTAGTGAAGGATGATAGGGAAATGGCTGAGAAGCTGAATGCATTTTTTGCCTCTGTCTTCACTGTGGAAGAGGAGAAGTGTTTGCCCACTCCAGAAGCACCGATTTCGGGAGCGGGTTTGAAAGACCTGAATCAGATTGCGGTAACAAGAGAGGAAGTCCTCCGACTGATGGACAATTTAAAAACTAATAAATCACCAGGCCCGGATGGCATTCATCCGAGAGTTCTGAAAGAACTCAAATGTGAACTTGTGGATCTCCTTACAAAAATATGTAATCTTTCTTTAAAATCTGCCTCCATTCCTGATGACTGGAAGGTAGCTAATGTCACTCCCATCTTTAAAAAGGGCTCCAGGGAGATCCAGGAAATTACAGGCCAGTCAGTCTGACATCAATACCGGGTAAGTTGGTGGAAACTGTTATTAAGGAAAGAATTAGTAGGCACATTGATGAACAAAAACTATTGAGGCAGACTCAGCATGGGTTATGTAAGGGAAGATCTTGTCTCACTAACCTGTTAGTGTTTTTTGAGGGAGTGAACAAACATGTGGACAAGGGGGACCCAATAGATATTATTTACCTTGACTTCCGGAAAGCTTTTGATACAGTTCCTCATCAAAAGCTCCTAAGTAAGCTCAATAGTCATGGGATAAAAGGAAAAGTCCTCTTGTGGATCAAAAACTGGCTTATAAATAGGAAACAGAGAGTGAGTATAAATGGGAAACTTTCTCAGTGGAGGGCGGTAAGCAGTGGAGTACCACAGGGATCAGTACTCGGTCCGATGCTTTTTAACTTGTTTATTAACGATTTGGAATTGGGAGTAAGCAGTGATGTGGCTAAATTTGCAGATGACACAAAGTTGTTCAGGGTGGTGAAAACCAGGGAGGATAGTGAGGCACTCCAAAGGGATCTGTTGAGGATGGGTGAGTGGGCGTCAATGTGGCAAATGGGGTTCAATGTGGCCAAGTGCAAAGTGATGCACATTGGAGCCAAAAATCCTAAATATAAATACACGTTGATGGGGTCTGATCTGGCAGAGACGGACCAAGAGAGAGATCTTGGAGTCGTAATGGATAACTCGCTGAAAATGTCTACACAATGTGTAGCTGCAATAAAGAAGGCCAACGCTATGCTGGGGATTATTAGGAAGGGAATTGATAACAAATCAGCCAGTATCATCATGCCCCTGTATAAATCATTGGTGCGACCTCATTTGGAATACTGTGTACAGTTCTGGTCA
Organism: Gekko gecko; assembly: GCA_029375565.1. Lineage (NCBI taxonomy): Eukaryota > Metazoa > Chordata > Lepidosauria > Squamata > Gekkonidae > Gekko > Gekko gecko. The sequence continues at coordinate 32,956,134 of JAPDNY010000007.1, forward strand.
CCACATCTCAAAAAGGATATTATAGCATTGGAAAAAGTGCAGAGAAGGGCAACTAGAATGATAAAAGGGTTGGAACACCTTCCCTATGAAGAAAGGTTAAAATGCTTGGGGCTCTTTAGCTTGGAGAAACGACGGCTGAGAGGTGACATGATTGAGGTTTATAAGATTATGAATGGGATTGAGCAGGTTGAGAAAGAAGTACTTTTCTCCCTTTCTCACAATACAAGAACTCGTGGGCACTCCATGAAATTGCTGAGCAATTTCGGGTTAGAACAGATAAAAGGAAATACTTCTTCACCCAAAGAGTGATTAACATATGGAATTCACTGCCACAGGAGGTGGTGGCAGCTGCAAGCATGGACAGTTTCAAGAGGGAATTAGATAAACATATGGAGCAGAAGTCCACCAGTGGCTATTAGCCACAGGGTATAGATGGGAACTCTCAGTCTGGGGCAGGTGATGCACTCTATTCTTGGTGCTGGAGGGGGCAGCAGTGGGAGGGCTTCTGATGTCCTGGCCCCACTGCTGGACCTCCTGATGGCACCTGGTATATTTTGGCCGCTGTGTGACAGAGTGTTGGACTAGATGGGCCATTGGCCTGATTCAACATTGGCTTCTCTTATGTTCTTATGTTAATTTGTTATGGTTTCTTTTGCTGTTTATCTTATTGCTTTTCATCATTAGTTTTAATGCCTATTGGGCCCAATCTGCATTTAGCATTTGCTCCGCTGTCTTACCCAAACCATTCTGGAACAGAAATTCCCCTTCTCATAGCATGCCTCTTTCACTTTGATTGTCAGATTTTATGGCAGTGTCCAGACTGTATGCTGCTTTCACTTTGTTTGATCTCTTGATTTTATGGTAGCCGGCTGCATAGATTTATGGCCATTCAGGGGTGACTCTGCAGTCAGTATGGCGTTGGCCTGGGGTATCCGAATGTGGTTTTGAGCCTCATCTTTTTTCTGTTTCAGTGTGGGTTTGGTAAAACAGCGGAGCAAATGCTAGATGCAGAATGGGCCTTGGTTTCTGTGTCAACCATGCATTATCAGCCTGTGATGTCTTTCCTTCCTGTCAGTATAGATGATCACTTTTGGGGTTTGTATTCTTTGTCCAGCCTTGACCTTGATGGCCCAGGCTAGCCCAGTCTTATCAGATCTCAGAAGCTAAGCAGGGTCACCTGTGGTCAGTATTGGGAGGGGAGATGACAAATGAAGTCCAGGGTCGCTATGCAGAGGCAAGTGAAGGCAAACCACCTCTGAACATCTCTTGCCTTGAAAACCCCACAGGGTCGCCATAACTCAGCTGCAACATGACAGCACTTTCCTGCAGCACCATTCTTTGTCCAAGCAATCACCTATGCCAAATTTCAGGCGGAGAGGAAAAGAGTTCTTGGTTTTATAAGCAGCTGAAGGGGAAATACATAACCAGGAACGAAAGCTTGGTTTGATTTTGATGACTGACTCAGTGCTTCCTGTTTATCTGAGAATCCCTTTGGGAGGCGGTATAGATGTCTCCCCACACTCCATCATAATTAGATGAGTAGCTTTGACGAGGTTGTGTGGCACTGAATTATTTTTAAATTTGCAAGCCTTCATTTTAATCGGGTATAAAGCTAGGGGACAATTTATCTTTCTAAAATTTGACTTTCTTTTTTAAAAGCCTCTGGTCCCTTTTGTTGCAAAGATATAAGGGGAAAGGCACATCTCTGCAATAAAAGGAACTAGAGACTTACCTTCTTAAAAACGAAAGCTGGGAATTCAGAGAATACGATATAATGATTTGTGCCATGTTATAATGATATTTAACTGATGGTTTTCTTTTTAAAAAAAATGAACTAATGGTATAAGTGATGCCTTTGTTTGAAAATGGTTAAAAAAAAACCACACCAAGCAAACGAACAAACCCATATTCACCAGCAAGGGTTTCTCCTGTGCTACATTTTAAAAATTTCACTTTTTAATCTCATGCTTCCTTCAAAGGTGAGTTGATTAATTGACAGGTTGGGGGAATTTGTATTCTGACTCTCCGGTCTCTTTTCGAGGTGGCTCACAACTAAAAATAGTAATAATTAAGTGCCGTCAAGTCACAGTCAACTTATAATGACCCCTCATGGGGTTTTCAAGGCACGAGGTGAGCATACAGAGGTGGTTCACCATTGCTGCCTCTGCGTAGGGACTCTGGTATTCCTTGGTGTATTAACCGGGGCTGACCTTGCTTAACTTCCAAGATCTGACAAGTTTGGGCTAGTCTGAGCTATACAACAGAAGCAATCTAGACGACGAAAGCAAGTTAATAAACCAAGTCATGCAATAAAACAAGTCCATTAAAAAAACCCAGTCCAGTAGAATAAATAAATAAGGACAAGATCAGTTCTTTAAAAGCCAAGAAATAAAGGACGTAAAACAGATCAGTCTACAATGGCATTAATAAAACAGTCCTCTGGGTTGGAGCAGACCAGAAAACAACTGAAATGGAGCCACCGGTGAAAAGCCTGGATAAAGAGAAATTTGGCCTGGTGCTTAAAGGAAAGCAAGGTAGGTTGCCAGGCATGCTACAAAGGGAAGGGCATTCCAAACTTATCATACCTGGTTCCTCTTCTCCTGTCCTCTTTGATCCTTTATCCCTTTTTATCCTTTAGCTTGGAGAAATGATGATTGAAGTGTGACATGACAGAGATTTGCAAAATTATGCATAGAATAGAGAAGATAGAGAATGAAGTACTTTTCTCCCTTTCTCACAATATAAGAACTCATGGGCACTCAATGAAATTTATGAGCAGTTGGCTTTGAACAGATCAAAGGAAGTACTTCTTCACCCAAAATGTAATTAGCGTATGGAATTCACTGCTGCAGGAAGTGGTAGCAGCTACAGGCATAGACAGTTTCAAGAGGGGATTGGATAAACAGAGGGGATTGGAGCAGAGGTCTATCAGTGGCTGTTAGCCACAAATTATAGATGGAACACTATGTCTGGGGCAGTGATGCTCTGTATTCTTAGTGTTTGGGGGGACCACAGTGGGAGGGCTTCTGGAGTTCTGGCCCCGCTAGTGGACCTCCTGGTGGCACCAGTGTCTTGGCCACTGTGTCACACAGAGTGTTGGACTGGATGGGCCACTGGCTTGATCTGACATGGCTTCTCTTATGCTCTTACAACAACCCTGTGAAGTAGGTTGGGTTTCAAGAGAGTGACTGTCCCAAGGTCACCGAGTGAGGTTCAAGGAGGAGTAAAGCGAAAAATAAATCTGCATCTTCCCAGTCCTCCTCCATCAGATTTAAAGCCCTGTGTGCTAGTCCATCTGTGGATAAATATGGCCAGTCTCCTACCTCTCTGTAATATTTTGCACAATCATAACAGCTGTTATTATCTTGTCTCAGTGACAGGCCAATATGAAGCACAGTATTAAGCAAATCCGGGATGGATTAGTCAGTGAATGAAATGCCAGAAGTCTTGTATTAATGTGGAAGTAAAAATAGCCTTGACTGTTTCAGAACTCCAGTTGCCTGGTATTGGCTTGGTGTCTCTCTCCCTCTCTCTCTCTGTCTCTCGTGCTTGAAAGACTGTGTGTCATTCTTATTACTTCCACTCCAGTCTTGTGTGTGCACAAGGTATATCCTCATAGGCAAAGGCTTCAGCTTGTCATTTGTAAAGGCTTCTGCACAAACTTTTTTTAAAAAAAATTGGATGATTTGGGAAGTGAAAAAACAGGGAGTGTTGCAGTCAGGATGCAGGATTGGTAACTTGGTCAGGTAAGCAAGCTAACTAGGAGGGGGTTTGAAGGCACAGAGTACGAGTAAATGCAGATCAAGCAGAGTTTTGGCCCATTTCTGCTGTGAAAATGAGTAATGAATGATTTGGGGGGGGGGGCAGGGAAAATGTCCTGTGCTTTAAAGAAGTGACAAACTTTGGATTGCCTAGTTTAATTTCACTGGTGTAATTTAACTTTTTTGGGTTTTTCTCCCTTAATTACGTCCTTGCAGTCAAGATAATAACTTGGCAACCATAAAGAAAGCTGATGTGGTTTTGTTGTTGGGGGGGGAGGGGATTAATCAGCCAAAAAAGCAGGCATTGGGGTCATTGCAATGGTTTTCTGTTTCCATAAACAGCTTGCCAGTTCATATATTTGATTTCTGATAGTTTCCTTCTATGTGAGGATGGAAGGCAGAAGTAAAAGTCTTCACCCTAGCAGTGGGGCATGATTAGACCAAAGCCATATAGTAACTTTCCCTCTCCCCCCCCAACCAGTGTCTTGAACTTAAGGGGAAAGTTGTGTGTAATTTTAAAGCTCACATCCTTTTAACTGTCTGACATAAAAGGTATTGTTTTGCTTGTTCAACTTAGTGTTAGTTTATAAAAAGAATTCCTGTTTCCCTCCATGATCCTATGATTGCCTGGAGAAAAAAAATGCCCGGTCTCTTTGATAGAGGCTCGATGGTTAGAAGTGTTCAAAGACAATTTAGATACAGTAGGGTGTCTCAGAAACGTGGTGGAATGGAGAAAATCTATGGGATACAATACAGTCATTCCTGGGTATAAGCTCTATAGGCAGGACAGTGAGGGACAGATGGTTGGTGGTGTTGCTGCATTGTACATCAAGGAGGAATGAAATATGTTAGAAAACATCAGGGGAATTAAACTCCCCAGCAGAAGCGATATGGGTGGAAATACTGGGCTCTAAGGGTTGCTTAAAAGTGGGGGGTACACTGTCGTCCACCTGATCAAACCCTTGAGGCTGATCTTGAGATGGAGAAGGAAATAAGGAGGTGACTAAAACACATAACGTTATTATACTGGGAGACTTTTACCCATTACACACGGACAACTTACTGCAGACTTTCCAAGCAGTAAGCCTTTAATCTTGACTTCAGATTCTGTCCCTGCCTTACACACCATTCTTTTTCCTCTGGTGTATTTATTCTGCAGGAACAATGTATAAAGCACATTTTTCTAAATTGGGATGGAACATCACTTGTGACGTGTGTGGGGGGGTGTGTGGAGTCCAAAGGTTTGTTTTTTTTTTTTTAATTATGCCATTGCCCTATCACAGCCGTGTAGTAGCATCCAACAAGCACCTTCCATTTAACTCCGCGTGGTTCAGGTTTTGTGCATGCATTTTAGTGTTAGTTTGTTGAATGAAAGGGAACTGAAGGGAACCAAAGCCCTGTTTTCCTGTCACCAAGCACTATGGGATTTCTCTGATGTGTTATTGGCCACTGTGGAAAATGGGGAAGAGTCACACGATCTCATAATATGGTGGAACGTGTTGAGTGTACAGAATGCATGGTAGAACCCACCGTCCCTGGCACTGCAAGCTGTCATCATCAGCAATGTTTGTGTGCAAAGTCAGCTGCAACTTCACCACGCTTTGCACAGGGCTGCAATTTGTATGGGGGGGGGAGTCCTCTAGCAGAAGCGCCGGAGAACTTTTTAATTTTCTTTTTAAATTTATGTTGCTGCATTTATTTAAAGCAATTTCATCCCTCTTCTTCAAAAGTCTAATGCAGTTTCCAACACAAAACCCCACTAACAACTAACCTTGTACTCAAATCATGTCAACAATCCACATTTCTCCAAGATATGCTTTGCTTGTACGGTTCCAGAATGCCACACTATAGTAAGACAAATGTTAATAAAGAGGAGAGCTTGTTGGAGAAGCGTCCAGCACACCGGCATGTTTGCAGCAAACAGACAGGAAAGAGGGCAGTGTGTTGGCATAGCAGGGTCTTAGTTCATCAGCTGTGCCAGCATCTTGCCCCCCCCCCCGCACCAGCTCTCACTAAAAGGAATCCTCATCAAGACTTTGACAGGCTGACCGCACAGTCCTTTTATTGAAGAGTTGCTTGGACTGGTGCCAGACGGGATTGTGCTCCTTAAGAGGAGCTCACCTCTTCTCGGAGCATGGGAGAAAGAGGCCACTGGACTCAATCTGCCCCCTGCGGTTCTGCCTGCCTTCGGGGCCTCACCCGGAATGCCTGCACTTTAATTGCACCCAGGGAGGAACTGTGGTAGGAGCCGGCTCTGTGTCTCTGCCGGGCAGCCAATGCAGCCCCAGGTCTTTACTCTGGGTGACCAGGCTGGGCCCCTGACCACTTCCCACAGGGTCCAGTGGCAGGGCTCCCTTCCATGCCTCCTATCGACCCCGCTCACCTCCACTCTCCCTCCAACACCTGCTGCTACTGCCTGGAGAGAATACAAAAAACAGTGAGACACACAGTGAAAATGTAACCAGCAAAATAGGTAAAGGTAAAGGTTCCCTTGCTCGAAAGCCAGTCGAATCCGATTCTAGGGTTGCGGTGCTCATCTCTGTTTCAAAGCCGAAGAGCCAGCGCTGTCCGAAGGCATTCCCGTGGTCATGTGGCCAGCATGACTAAACACCAAGGTGCATGGAACGCTGTTACCTTCCCACTGAAGTGGTACCTATTTATCTACTTGCAATTTCTTGCTTTCGAACTGCTAGGCTGGCAGGAACTGGAACTAGAGACGGGAGCTCACTCCGTCACGCGGCACTCTCGGGTCTCGAACTGCTGAACTACTGACCTTCCATGGCCTGCAGTTCAGCGTCTTAACCACTTGAGCCACCGCAGCTCCTAACCAGCAAAAGAACTGCATGTAAAAAAATTGTTTTACCTAAACAAAGATAATTACTCAAACTATTCAATGAAAATTAATTTTTTATCATATACACAATTCATAAATACAGATTCCAAAGCGATTCATATGCCAACAATATCAAAATTCACATTCTCAAATCATAGGGCAAAAACCCCAAACGTCCCCACAATCCATCACAGGCTCATAAAACACTCTGCTCAGATGTCTTCAAGTTTCAGAAACAGAAGCCATGTTTTAAGTTGAAACTAGATAACCGAGGCACAACACTGATATCCAAAGATGGCAGTGAAGTCCTCCTACGGGTAGGCTAGCAATGCTATTCCATGTTTCACCTGGCAAGGCTTTTTCAAGTAGGAGCTGCTTTCTCAAAACGGGATATCACTGAAACCAAAACTCAGGCACATTCTTCCAAAATACCTATTCAAGGCTTTCTTCTGGTTTTAATTATCTTTGTTTAGGTAAAACAATTTTTTTTACATGCACTTGTTTTGCTGGCCACTGCCTGGAGAGCTTTTTTAGTCTTCTGCCACTCAATTGGGAAAAAAAAAATTGGGATGCCTTTTAAACGCCCCCCACCCTTCATTTTAATTTTTTTATTCAGCAATTCAAGACTAGTGATAGCCTCATGCCACTTGTAAAAAAATTAAAATGAGGGGGAAATGGAGCTTGTACACTGATGAAGGGGGAGAAGGGCGGAAGATGCAGAGTGGGAGAAATTACCTCAGTGTAGGCAGTGCTTTTGAGGGGCAGGAGAATGGGGGAATCCAAGGGAATCTGTATGCTTTTGAATTACCTTCAGCTTGGATGCGAAGCAAGGGGAAAACTGGCACAAAAGCACTGTCAGAAAACCCAGGGAAACAGCATCCAGAAAGCAAACTGAGCGCTGAAGGTAGGCATATCAGTGCTGAATGAAAAAGAAAACCCAACGGACATGCACGGTGAAAGCAAGGCAAAGCACCTGTCCATAAGAGGCCTTCAGCTACTCTCACACGGAGTGGGTAAACGTGTGTTTGAGTCATGCCGTAGAAATGAGATTCCTAGACATAAATGACTGTGTACTGGAACAGTTGGTCACAGAGACAACACAGAGGGGTAGTGATCTTGGACTTGGTTCTGAGCGGGTCTCAAGACCTGGTGAGAGGTGTAGAGGTTGTTAACACCAGTTGGGAACAGTGACCACAATGCTATTAAGTTCAGCATTCCGGTCAATGGAAATTCACCCCTGAAATCCGAAATGGTAAAATTTGATTTCAGAAGAGGGAACTTTACAAAAATGAGGGGAATAGTAAAAAGGAAACTGAAGGGGAAAGAGAGTCCGATTCCTATTTAAAAGTGTTGGAAAAGGCAGTGTCTGGTGTACAAAGAAGAAAAGAAGACCCGGGGGTGGGGGGGTGGCAGCAAGAAGACAAATAGATAAGGGTAGTGAGGTCAGCACCTTCTTTCCTGCTGAGTAGATTCAGGTGGGGAGCTGCATTGGTCTGAAGCAGCAGAACAAAGTTTGAGTCCACTGGCACCTTTAGGTTCAACAAAGTTTTATTCAAGGTATTAAGCTTCTTGAATAAAACTTTATTAGTTTTAAAGGTGCCACTGGACTCAAACTTTGTTCTCCTGTTAAGTGCATTCTGTGCCTGTCTCCAGATTGCTACTCTTAGGGCAATTTCCCCCTTCTTGGAAGTGCCACATTCACTCTTACTCTCTCCCTCTCAGCTAGAGATGTAGTTAGGAACATATCTCTGTGTTTCCTCTTTCCTATCAAGTATGTTAATTCCTAAATAAACCTGTATCTACTCTTTAATCAGGTTGTGCACTGTTGCTGTGTTACTTACCCTGACAAAAACAGACCACGGTAACTGACCAGGCAGGCAAAAAAAAAGAAAAATGTACTATACAGTAGACTCCAAACAATAATAAAACATATATATTCAAGTAATTCACTAGAGATTAAATAAATAAATATACAATGTTGCTAGTATTCTTCTTGTGCGGTAGTGATTCATCAGACATCCCACAGGAAAGGGGAAAGTATACAGCATTTACAGGAGTAAGTTTCCAAATTCATCTAACATTCTTCAAAGAAGGGAAAAGTAAATAACATTCACAAGAATAAATTTCCAACCTCAAAAAATGTACATTGTTGAATACTAGCAATTATTATCAGATAGCATTATATATTTCTTTATTAAATCTCTAGTGAATTGCTTGAATATATAAGTTTTATTACTGTTTGGAGTCTACTTTATGGTAAGTTTTTCTTTTGTTTGCATGCCTGTGTTAATTACTCTGCCAACAAAAACCACACTAATTGAAGCCCAAATACAATGCATTCCACAGGTTAGGACAGGCACTGCCTAGTGTAAAAGAATATCTGTACAGTTAACAAGGCAAGTCAAGGAAGCTATTAAAAGTAAGGAGGCTTCTTTTAAAAAGTGGAAGGTCTGCCCCAGTGAATTGAATAGAAGGGACCACAGGCTCTAGCAAAAGAAATGTGTCAGTAATTAGGTTTGCAAAAAAAGATTTTGAGGAGCCGGTTGCTAAAAGCATCAAGACAAACAATAAACATTTTAAAAAATATGTCCAGAGCAGGAAACCAGCCAGAGATTTCTTTGGGTTACAGAGGAATAAAGGGGTTGCTAAAGGAAGATGTGGAGATGGCAGAGAAGCTCAATGATACTTTTACTTTTCTGTTCACTGTGGAAATTGTGGGGCATGAGCCCATTCCACAGCCTCTATTTTCAGGAAGGGAGTCTGAAGAACTGAGACAAATTGAAGTGACCAGAGATGAAATTCTAGACCTACTGGGGAAATTAAAAACCGATTTGTTTCCAGGTCCTGATGCCATACACCCGAGAGTTCTTAAGGAACTCAAATGTGAGATTGTTGACGTACTAATATGTATATGTAACCTATCACTAAATTCAGCCGCTGTACCAGAAGACTGGAGAGTAGCAAATGTGACACCAAGTTTTAAAAAGGGATCCAGAAGGGAACCAGGAAATGATAGGCCAGTCCACCTAACATCTGTGCCAGGCAAATTAGTAGAAACTGTAATCAAAGACAGAATTGTTAGGCACATAGAGTTCACCAACCTTTTTGGAGTTCTTTAAGAAAGTGAACAAGCACGTAGACAATGGTGACCCGGTAGACATTATGTATCTGGACTTTCAAAAGGCTTTTGACAAGGTACCTCACCAAAGACTCCTGAGTAAACTTAGCAGTTATGGGGTAAGAGCACCAATTCTCTTATGGATTAAGAACTGGTTAAATGACAGGAAGCCCGGGGTGGGAGTGGGGAGGATGGTCTGGCAACCCTACACTGCTGGTCTGTGTGCTTATCATCTCCCAATGTTGCCTTCAATTCGTACATTTGTAAATTACTGCTTAAAGGCAAAACCTCCTGTTCTTTGTAGCCAAAGAAACATACTCTCTAAGGCGGAGTCGACCTTCCTACTGCTCGGTGGAAAAGGGTGGGGGTGGGTGAAGTAACATTTATCCCCTTGAAGTATGATTTATCGTACGTCATGGGGCTGCTGGAAAAGCTAATGAAAAGAGATCTAGGAGAGAGGCAATTAAAATGGTTTTCATTTTCCTGATGCCTGTGTTGATGTGGGTGTTTGCGTATTCTCTCTTTCAAAGAGAAATCTCCGTCCATTTCATAGAACAAAAGCTAGAAAGGTGATGAGGTAAAGTCTGTGAGAAGCTCAAATGCTGACTGGATCACACCTGGCCTCCTTTCTCATGCAAAGTAGCTCTGTGACATTTAAAAAGAGGCCAAAAACTTGTCTACATTTCTGTCTGGTGAGGAGGGTGGGGTTTTTTGGTTTTTTGTTTTGGAAAACAGAATAAAATCATCTCTATTTTTGAAAGCTCGTTTAACATTTTAGCCATCCAGTTTAGTATCCATTTTCTCCAGTGGTTTTGATTGTGGACTATACCACACCCAGCCCAGCATAGTGGAGCGGTTAGAGCAGGGGTGTCAAACTCTTTTCTTATGAGGGCCGTATCTGACATAAATGAGATCTTGTTGGGCCAGGCCATGTGTGTCATAAAATGTAATGCCAGGTAGCAAAGATATAAACTTTATAAAGGACACAAAGGGTTTTTTTTACTTAAAATAAAAACATGCTTAAAACATTAGCACTCTTGCAATATTTTGTTTATTTAACAGTGCCAGATAACTGACACCTCTTGCTCTGAATTATTGCATCAAAATGTCTGTGCTGTTGCAGTCTTGAGTATGCTGTTCAGGTGTGTATCTGTAAGCTGCAAACCTACGATGATGCAGCAGCAGCAGAGCTGGAAGAAGCGGAAGGACAGCCAGTTCCACTGCAGGCCTGATAAAAGCCCTCCGGGGGCCTAATCCGGCCCCTGGGCTCCATGTTTGACACCCCTGGGTTAGAGTGCCAGACGAGGATCTGGAAGATGCAAGTTCGAACCCCCACTTCACGATGAGAGCTTGCTGGGTGACCTCGAGCCAATCACTCCCTCAGGCTAATTTACCTCAGAAAACTGTTGAGAAGGTAAAGTGGAGGAGGGAGAACTACATTGTAAAGCCACTTTAGGTCTCTGTTTCCGGGGGGGGGAGTAGGGTATAAATACATAAATAAAGATCCTTGAATGTTAACCCAATTGATTTTCCAGGTTTCCTTCCTCAATGATGTTACATGAAAGCCACTGCATTCATTCTCAGAGTGCTTTAACTACATATTACAGATGTGTGTGTGGAGGGCTGGCCATAAGCCATGACTCGCCTGCAATGTCTACTTAAATACATGAGTGAGATGGCATCATTTGCATCATTTCCCTGACCCTGCAAATGCAAACCAATTAAGTGGCTGGAAAGCACTGGACACAATGATGCTCTGAGAGATGTGAAAGGAGGTCCACAGTGACAGCCTTTTTTTTTTTTTTTTGCTATCACAGTTGACTTATGTCACAGTTGACTTACGGCGACCCTGTAGGGTTTTCAAGGCAAGAGACATTCAGAGGTGATTTGCAATTGCCTGCCTTTCTGTAGTGATCCTGGACTTCTCTAGTGATCTCCCATCCAAGTACTAACCAGTGCTGACCCTGCTTAGCTCCTGAGACCTGAAGAGATCAGGCTAACCTGTCCTATCCAGGTCAGGGCAGTGACAGCCATAGAAGTCCCATAATGTTCAGCTAGTCTCTGGCCTTCACTTCAAGGGCACGGGGATTAGCAAAAACGGCTGCTAATCGTCCGTCAGCTTTCCCCCATCTTAGAAGTGGATGAATTGTCTGCTGAGCAAACTCTGGGTAACTGAACTAATAAGTCCACTAATCTGATAAATCTGTCCCTCCCGTTCCTTGTCACCGAACAATCTCCAAGAACACCACAGTGATTTGCTTCCTAAATTATGGAAGCAGAGAGCGTAGCATTCAAGGAGACCTGGGAGGTTCTCTATGAGAAGTTTATTAATGGCTGACACATTTCCCTGAAAGGCTGTTTGCCTGATGCTAGCAGTCTTCCTCTCCCAATATGTAATTGGAGGTCAGTGAGGTGGCAAGAGGTCTGCATTGGTAGAATGGACTTCTTCCCTTTGGACTGTGGGTGGAGGGTGATATTCAAGAAGCCTCACCTATGTTTAAAACTCCTTGCAAATAGAAAGCCAGAGTGGCAAGCTCTCTCCTATGCAAACCCTTTTACATGCAGGGAGTTTAAAACAAAACAAAACATGAACTATGAAAGACAGTTCAGAACTGGAATCCACCATCTGCAATGGGGCAGGATCTCTACCTCCTCATTCTCGGGTATATGTGAGGCACAGCACAACCTGCCAGGTCTTGTGGCACCTTAAAAACTCCAGGACCAGATGGTTTTTACCTCAGTATTCTACGAAAAATTTAAGATTAAATTAAATCTCCTCTGACAACACTAATCAGTGAAATCTCCCCTCTACAACAGCTTCAGCCATGGAAGAAAGATAAAATAATTTTTAATCTCAAACCAAGTTAAAGACCAGACTTGAATGAGTTCATACAGACCAATCTTTTTACTTAATAATGACTTTAAAATTTGGTCATCAGTTATTGGTAGAAGAAAAATGTCATCTAATATTTAAAAGATGATTAATGGGCCCATTCACACAGAGCATTTGCCCCGCTGAAGGCACGGTAGGCCTGCGGACTTTCCGTGCGTGATCACACCAGCACATCTGGGAGGCGTAGCACTCCCGTGGCCAACCTGCGGCTTCCCATGGAAAACGCGGAGTAAAAAACTACTAGGGTCGAAGCACTAGTTTCCGGAAACCCCAGGGCAAAGGCCGGCGTCTGATTGCAGGAGCGCCAGTATCCTGCGGCTTCCAAGGCCCACCCATGTCCCGGGGTTTCTGGATGTTGTAAGTTTCCATGGGATGCGCACCAACGCTGAATAGCACATGCGCACACGCAAGACACCGACAGTGGCCTGCCCCTCCCAACGGCGCATGTGCACTTCGCAACAGCGCGGCTTGCGTGGTCTGCTGTGCTGCGCTGCAGCAGCACGGTGTGATCAGCACTCGGAGCTGGAGTGTGGCAACCCGGTGGCCCGTGTGATTGGGCTACTGCGCCTTATTTTGCTCCAGGGCGAACTGCCATGCTGCCCCCCCCCATGACCAATGATCTGGCCCATATGACCAATGTAATACAGAATGCACACAGCATTAGTGATGAGGACATTTAGTTTGTGAACACAGAGAAGGCCTTGGGCAGGGTGGGACAACCCTACGTAATTCTCCTTTCCTCCATTTTATCCTCATGACAACCCTTTGTGGTAAGCTAGGCTGAGAGCGTGTGAGTGGCCCAAGGTCACCCAACAAGTTTCCATGGCAGAGTGGGGGTTCAAACCTGGGTCTCTCAGATCATAGGCTGAGACGTCAACCACCACATTGGCTCTCATCTGGCTAACAGAAGGGAAAAAAATGTTTGAATGACTTCTGAGCTATACAAGTGTTCTGAGGGAACTGCGCCCGCTCCCTGAAACTGCATATTTTAGGGTTGCCAGATCCCCTTGTCAATCTGGCGGGGGGATTTGGGGGGGTATTCCAGGGGTTGGGGTAGCAACACACAGGCCTGAATCCCAAGTGGTGAATTGCCACTCGGAAATGAACCCATGCATGCCATGGCTCCCACCCCACTGGCAAAAAGACCCTTTAAAGTGTCTTTTTTGCCAGCTGAGCTGTGGCTGGTGACAGCCCCTCTCCCTGCCTGCTAAAAGGTTTAAAGGGCTCTCCAGCTGGTTGGCAGGCCAGGTGCTCCCCACCGATCAATTGAAGCCCTTTAAATCTTTTAGCAGGGAGGGAGGGAGAGGAATGGTTGCGGGTGGCTGCAGCTTGGGGGCGGGGCTTCCCCCGCTGGCCAGGGGCAGATTGGAGCCCCCAGAAGCAGGGGAACCCCTGGCCAGACCTGGGGGCTGGCAACCCTAGCATATTTGTGTCTGGGTGCGTGTTTTTAAAAAAAACTTTAAAATTGTAAGTGTAAAGCTTTGAAGTGTCTTTGGAAGAAGACTTTGTAGAAATGTGTTCTCCTCAATAGGATGCTGACCCACCAAAGGCTGCTGGGAAGTCACACCTCCTCAAGAGGAAGCAAATGTTCCTGATCATTGTGACTGTACTCTGTTAAATGTACCCTGCTCATCTCCTGGAGTTGAAGGCAGTGAAAGCTGGGATTACTGCTGCAGGCTACTTAAAAGCCTGTCTTTCCAACTGTGTCCAGAGAGTAAAGCCTGTCAGAGACAGAGAGAGATCACTAGAGGATTGGTCATTGGTGTATGAGGTCACATCAAGAAGAAGAGATTGGATTTATACCCTGCCCTTCACTCGGAGTCTCAGAGCAGCTTACAAACTCCTTTCCCTTCCCTTCCCCCAACAGACACCCTGTGAGGTAGGCGGGGCTGAGAGAGCTCTGACAGAAACTGCTCTTTTTTCAAGAACAGCTGTGCCAGAGCTTGTGACTGACCCAAGGTCACATCAGCAGGTGCAAGTGGAGGAGCGGGGAATCAAACCCGGTTCTCCCAGATTAGAGTCTGCACACTTAACCACGACACCAAATTGGCAAGTTGCTCACAGCTAATTGTGGCTGGGTTCCTCCCCCTCACTCTTTAGTGGTATTTTCATAGCTGGTTTCAGAACGAGTGAGAGGCAAATTCAGTTATGGAACAGCTCTGCAATGTTGTGTGTTTCTATATGGAAGGCTAACAAACATTGCATAGAGCAGGGGTGTCAAACATACAGCCCTCGGGCCAGAACCGGCCATTCTAGTGCTTTTATCTGGCCCGTGAGCAACTGGTCATTACCACTGCCAGATGACAGAGGCTGAGCATTATGCCCTTGTCTATTGTCCCAGGGCTAATGCATAATGGCTGGTAGAAGTGGAAAGCTGGGCATCAAGGAGAAACTATAAGGAAATACTGTAAGAACGTCAATGTTTTAAGCATGTTTGTATTTTGAGTAAAAATAATAACATTAATTGGGTTTGACTCTGTCCTTTTCAAAGGTTATCTCTCCGGCACCTGGCATTACATATTATGGCACACGTGGTCTGGCCCAACAAAGTGGCATTTATGTCAGATCCAGCCCTCATAACAAATAAGTTCGACACCGCTGACATAGAGGCCAAAACGCTTCTTCCATGTTGCCTCCTACCATTCTGAAGTTTACTGCCTTTGGATTTTGGTAGTTTGGGGAGGGTAGCCATGTTGGTCTAAAGTAGAAGAACTGAAGTTGATTCCTGTAGCGCCTTGGTGGTGGAAAGTGGTGTCAAGTCGCAGCCAACTTATGCTGACCCCGTAGGATTTTCAAAGCAAGAGACAAACAGAGGTGATTTCTCGTTACTTGTCTCTGCGTAGCAACCCTGGACTTCCTTGGTGGTCTCCCATCTAAGTACGAATCAGGGCTGACCCTACTTAGCTTCTGACATCTAATGAGATTGAGCCCAGTCAAAGTCTCAGAGCGGCTTACAAACTCCTCTCCTTTCCCCTCCCCACAACAGACACCCTGTGAGGTAGGTGGCGGAGAGAGCTCCTTCCAGAACTGTCCTTGAGAGAACAGCTCTGACAGAACTATAGCTTGCCCAAGGTCATCCAGCAGCTGCAAGTGGAGGAGTGGGGAATCAAACCTGGTTCTCCCAGATTAGAGTCTGCACACTTAACCACTACACCAGGTGAGCACCCTTGACTCTCCATTCACCAGGCAGCAAGCACCCTGCCCACCTGCCCACTGTTCCAGTGGCAAGCATCTCACCACACCACTGAGCACTTCACCCGCTTGCCACGCTTGGGTCACCCAGTCGCGGTGGTGGCTCACACCTGCCATGTACGGGGGCGTGTGAACTTTTGCCCACAGTCTCAAAATCAGTTAGACTACCCCTTTCTCCATTTCCAGGATACTGTAAGCTTTTACAGGCCTGAGCACACCAATTTGGCCATCCTTCCCTTTGTTCCCCCCCTCCCATTAACTGATGGCGACTGCACTCACTCTTCTGTGCCTCCCAGAGTCTGCTCAGTCCCTATTGGGTCACTCGCTCCAACTTTAAATTTACAAACCACTACTTTTCTTCATCACCTGGGTACACACAGGCCCGGTATTCTCAGTAAGTTGCCTCATGTCACTGCTGAACATATAGGGTTGCCAACCTCCAGGTGGGGCCTGGCGATCTCCCAGAATTACAACTGATCTCTAGACTATCGAAACCAGCTCCCCTAGAGATAATGGCTGCTTTGGAGGGTGGACTCCATGTCACTATACCTTGTTGAGGTCTCTCTCCTCCCCAGACCCCACCCTTCCCAGGCTCTACCCCTTAAATCTCCAGGAATTTTGCAACCCAGAGCTGGCAGCCCTAACCACGAATAGTCTCTCAACCATTATGTTTACCATTCAGAGCAACATGTTAATGCCATGCTTTTAGGTTTTATTGTTTCAGAGCTCAACAAAAGACCTACTGAAATAGAATTGACGGGACTGTTAGGTAGCTAGGCAAAGTAGAAATGGGGAGACAAAGGTATGAGAGAGGAAGATGAAGGCCACAGTGCTCCCCATTTAGGGCTTATTTCCGAGTCTGCATCAGATCTTCACCAAAGCAGAAGGCAAAGCTTTAGTCATGTATCTGTGTCTGAAATATCATTGGCTCATCATTTTATATAACTGCTATTGTCATAGGGCTGGTGCAGAATCCTTGGCCAGAAATGAAAACATGTGTTTTCATTATGTAACTGGGGAAAATGGATGCTCCAGTGCTCATGATGTTCATTTATTACAATTGAATATGGCATGTGCAAGGGGATTAGTGCCAGCAGTTGAAGCAGAAATGCAAACACAGATTCTGAATAATGAATGTAGTTTCGGGGACAGGGGGTGGTTTGCCTCTTTCTTTGCTATATCCATCTGCTGCTATTGTCCTAAGCTGCACTGCCCTTAAACTGCTTTGCTATTTATGTCCTCTCGGCCACATATATAGAAAGCCTGCACTAAGTGTCTGTTTTCGCTTCGTCAGAAGTCTGAGGATCTTTTAGTATTCTAATGGCTTTATCGATGATGCAGCATATTATGAATAGAAAAGCAGTAACAGTGGAATATAGTTGAGCGCTCTCAATTCAACTATATTTCCACTATTACAGCTTTTCTACCTGGATCAGAGGATATAAAATGTTTCTTTACTTCATTTATATCCCGCTTTTCACCCCAATGGGGACCCAATGCGGTTTACATCATTCTCCTCCCCCTCCATTTTAGCCTCACAAAAACCCCTGCGAGGCAGATTAGGCTGGGAGTATGTGACTGACCCAAAGTTACCCAGCAAGTTTCCATGGCAGAGTGGGAGTTTGAACCCAGATTCTAGTATGACAGTCTAACCACTATATCATACTGCTGCTCTCTCAATATACCTCACAAAGCCACAGTGCCTTTCATTCCATAGGGATAGCCAGGGCTGTTTTTGTAGAAAAGGCGCAGCAGGAACTCATTAGTATAATAGGCCACACCCCTGATAGCACAGCATGTTAGCATATTAGGCCACAACCCCGTGTTACCAGAAGTGTGGTCATCCAGCCACACCCACCTTTTGCTTCTTATTCTGTTTACCTTGTTTGTTGTCCAAACCCAGGACTTTTTTTCCATGTTAGGCCACACACCCCTAATGTAGCCAATCCTAATGAGTTTCTGCTGTTGGGTGTGGCCTGTTATGCTAATGAGTTCCTGCTGGGCGTGGCCAACTCAGGAGCCAGCCGGAACTCCATTCCTGTGCCTTCCTGCCCAAAAATAGCCCTGGGGTAGCCACGGTTTTGGAAACTAAAGCAACATCAGGACTTTGAAGACTGACCCAGAAAACCCAATATATGTTTACATAGACAATGGGGTTCAGGTAGGACTGGCATTTGCCTGCCCATGGTAGATAAACCCCCACTCTTGGCCCCAATCCCCCACCTTTGAGAAGTTGAGAAGCAGGAGAAAAAAATGGCTGGATAGTGGCCTCCACAGTGATGCTCTAGGAATTTTCCCATGTCCTTCACCATAGAGATTAGGGGAAATTCTCAATTCTCATCAGTTTTGTTGTTGTTCAGTCGCACAGTCGAGTCCGACTCTTCGCGACCCCATGGACCAGATTACGCCAGGCCCTCCTGTCTTCCGCTGTCCGCTGAAGTTTGCTCAATTTCATGTTCGTTGCATCGATGACACTGTCTAACCATCTCATCCTTTGCTGTCCCCTTCTTCTTTGACCTTCAATCTTTCCCAGCATCAGGGTCTTCTCCAGTGAATGCTCCCTTCTCATTTGGTGGCCAAAGTATTTGAGCTTCAGCTTCAGGATCTGGCCTTCAGGATTCTCATCATACCTTCCCCAAATTCTACCCTCCCCAGGCACCACCCTCAAAACTTCCCGGCATTTGTTAAGGCAATATTAGCAATCCCAGGTTCAAGACACCATTTTATGAGCGCTGATTCCAGCAATCACCAAGTGGTGAGGATCCCGTGCTACTAAGTTGTCTCTGTAAGCCCAGCAGATGATGGACTTCACAGTGGGGAAACTGTGAAAATTTAATGTTTCTAGTGAATAATATCTGCAGAGTCTGTTCCTGGTATAGGGCCTCTCTGCCCTAAATTTTAAATATCCTGTCCTCTACTATGTGTCATGTATAAATGGGCACACACAGGCTGCTTTAAGAACGTAAGAAGAGCCCTGCTGGATCAGACCAGTGGTCCACCTAGTCCTGCATCCTCTCTCACAGTGGTACCCCAAAGTGGGGAAGCAAGCACCGGCCAAGTGAACAGGCTGGTTCCAAGGAGGTCTTGAGTCTAGTGCACTATGCTAAAGAAAACTCCAAATCTCTACCGTCTCTTCCATACCATCATAAAATATATACCCAGCTGACTTCAGGACTCCATTGCTCATTGTAGTGAGCTCACACACGGTTCCTGTGCAACCAGCCCGTCCCCCTTGAGTTCTGTACATGCTTCCTTTTGCATGTAAGAAGCTGCCCTTTTCTACTTCTGACATAAAAATGTGTATTTAAAAAAAAACTGTCAAACTTCTCTCTCCGATGTAATATAATGGTGAGATCCAGTGTTGAGCTTCTTTCAGTTGAGGGAAGAGACAATTGCCCAGAAGAGGTGTGTTTTCAGGGATTATTTGAAGGAAGGAAGGATGAAGGAAACAGAGGTAACACCGTATAGGTGTCCTGGATTCATGTTTCGGGCCTTGGGAGCAGCAGGTATGAACATGAAAGCCACCTGACTGATTTTTACTGTGTATCTGCTGCTGTTTTACATTGTCACAGATATTTATTTGGATTTTTTTGCCTTTATGGAGGATGTTGTGGTTTTGTTGGTCTAGGCTTCCCCAATCTTGTCATATCTCAGAAGATAAGCAGGGATGGGAGACTACCAAGAAAGTCCAGAGTTGCTGCACTGGAGGGTTGCCTCAGCTTCTGTCCTTGGTCAGGCTGCACCTGGAGCATTGTGTGCAGTTCTGGAGGCCTCACTTCAAAAAGGATGTGGACAGAATGGAGCGGATGCAGAGGAGGGCAGTGAGGATGATCGGGGGCCTGGAGATCAAGCCCTGTGAGGAAAGGCTGAGGGACTTGGGAATGTTTAGTCTGGAGAAGAGAAGGTTGAAGGGCGACATGATTGCTCTCTTTAAGTATCTGAGGGGCTGTCACTTAGAGGAGGGCAGGGAGCTGTTCCTGTTGGCAGCAGAGGAGAGGACTCAAAATAATGGGTTTAAATTAAGGGTGGGGAGGTACCTGCTGGATATTAGGAAGAACTTTTTTACAGTCAGAGTTGTGCAACAGTGGAATCAGCTGCCTAGGAAAGTGGTGAGCTCCCCCTCACTAGCAGTCTTTAAGCAGCAGCTGGACAAACACTGGTCAGGGATACTGTAGGCTGATCCTGCACTGAGCAGGGGGTTGGACTAGATGGTCTGTATGGCCCCTTCCAGCTCTGTGATTCCATGCTCTGTTGTTGGCTGTCCAGAGGAACTGGTTGGTGAGACTGTGTGAGAAAGGATGCTGGACTAGATGGACCACTGGGCTAATCCAACAGGGCTCTCTTATCCTGTGCAGAGTCAGACAATGGCAAACTACCTCTGTCCGTCTCTTGCCTTGAAAACCTTACGGGGTTGTCATAAATCCACTCTGACTTGACAGTACTTTCTGCCACCAGTCGTTGTTTGTATAGATTAGATTACCTCCGTGTTTTACTTTGCCTGCTTACTTTGCTCAAACACCAATTTTGGTTGAGAGTTTGTGGATGGGTAGAAATGTTTGGAATGAATGGAGTAATTTGAAGAAAGCAGATCTTTTAGGTGGCTGAAAGCAGCACAGCTGGAGCACTGAGAGTTCCCAAATACATTGGGGAAATAAGGGTAGATGCCATAGGATCAGGCCACAGAAAGCACTTGATAGTCTTGTTTCAGAATCTGGACTCCTGGGCTGTTGAGGAAAGCTTTGATGCATCTGTGGGCATCAAAGAGACACTTCAGGCCAACAAAATGACAATTGGATTGGTTACCGAAGGTTACAGCTGTGTCCTTGGTAACAGCACAAAGAGAAGAGAGCTGTTCTCCTTCGGGAGCTGTTTTTTCAGCAGACGCTAGCTGGGTTACGAGTTGGGGATATTGTCAGTTCACAGTTTTGCAAATCTCTTTTGATGCCTGGCTAAGAGGAGGAGAGGTTAGGCTGTTACCAAGTTCAGCGACTGCCTGTAACCAAATACGCCAAGTTGCAGTTACTGTGCTTTCCAAAAGATTCAAAGGCTCTAACCAATTTTTCTGCACCTTCTTCTTCTTCTCCTCCTCCTCCTCAGGTGAGCATTGCAGTCAGCAAAATTTACAGAAGCCTCAAGGCTTTGAAGAAACCTCATCTAAACTGAGGAGGGTTTAAGGTAGCATTGCAGTAACTTAATCCTTCGCTGCCGTTCCATGTGACTGCTGTGATACCGAAGATCAGATTTTTTTTTTCTTTCAGCCAGCGTGGGGCTGCCATTCCTCCTAGTATCCTGCAACACCCGCTCTTTACATTGTTCTAACGATGGCAATGAAAAGGAGCTTGGGCAAGTTCTGTACAACTGGGCTTCGGGGACGCGTTCGAGCATTTCCAAAGGGGAGTTAAAAGCCCTCTACTGTTGAAGAATGTAAGAACAGAAATTCCAGCTTTTGGCTCTTGGACTGGGACCTGATGCAAGGGGAGAGGACTGTATCCAGTCCTGCCAGATGTGGCCAGCTGTTCCAAAGGACCCCGAGAATCCTGGATGTCCTTCCAAGCAGCTGCACATTGAGCATTCATCCATGTGTGTGTGATACCAGTCTGGGGATTTGAAGCAGCTCGTGGAAGCCTGAAAATGACAGATGAGCGTCTGTGTTTGTGCTTCACTGAGGCATGTGGCTCCCTTGCTTTTGTGATGTTGCATTTACAAAGCATTCGTGAATGCTTTAGGCCATGACCCCTGTGAGCTCAAGATGGCTGGCTGAAGGTGGACGTGAGCGGCTTGTCTCAGACTTTTAGCTGGCAGCAGCTAAATTCTAAATTTTGATGTCTTGGACACGCAACAGCTTCTGTTTGGGCTGCCATGGATCCTGCTCTCTCCAGGTCAATATTTCTGAGCAAATCCCCTCCAAAGAGCTTGTTAAAGCCCGTGGATATGTGATTGCCCCCGGACTATGACCACAGGAGGTACAGGGAACCAGAGATACGTTAGATGGCACCGGGAAGACAGTGGAGAGGACTATACGAAGACCGAGGTCTACGCCGACGATGACCAGGGCCAGCCGCGCCGGCTGACCCCTTTTGAGAAACTTACTCGGGATATGTCCCAGCATCAGAAGGTGGTGAAAGAATTAACTCTAGGGAAGAGGATTGGATTTTATCGTGTCAGAGGGGAAATAGGGACTGGGAATTTCTCTCAAGTGAAGCTTGGGATCCATTCTCTCACCAAAGGTAGGCTGCACCAGTTTATTTCACATGTATTTGGGGGCAGGGGGTTGTGCACTGAGGCCATGGAGATGTCGACTGATGACTGCAGGAACTAGAAGGCGTTGGTGCCAATCATCCTGTAATATGCTGACTCCTGCGTAAGTGCTGCGTAAGAACTGGAGGCCATGCCCAGAGCTGGATTATCTCGGCCCATGCGCATGCTCAAGCATGGAGTCTTAGAGTGGGTTAGTTATCCTTTTGCACACTCTGAATGACCTATAAGGGTAGCTAGGGATAGGTGATATAGATCTCTTCCCTCTTCCCCCCCAGTTTTGCAGTGCATATTTATTTCAGATGAGGATGCCTGTTCTAATTATCATTGATAATTAGGAGTCTTTAGGGTGGCAGCATGGAACTCCTGTTTTATCATCCTCATCTGTGTGTGCTTTATTATTGCATATAGTACAGTGGAATGGTCTTATGGATGCCAGCCTCAAGGTGGGACCTGGGGATCCCCCAGAATTACAGTTTCCATCTCCAGACTACAGAGATAAGTGGATGCTTTGGAGGGCGGACTCTATGGCATTCTACCCAACTGAAGTCCCTGGCCTTCCCAGTATCCACCCTCAAATCTCCAGAAGTTTCCAACCTGGAGCTGGCACACACACACACACAGCTCCCACTGGTGGTCAAGGGTCACCTGGAAACCCTAAATGGACTACGTCCTCCCAATATTTGTTTTGAGCTGATTTAGTCTCTGTTTAGTCAGTTTTGTTAGTTAGAATTGTATCTTCTTGTTAATAAATGAGCATTGTTTTGAGCACACCCATCTCTGCTTTATGACCTGAGATGGGAAACCTGAGCTTCCTAACCCTAATCCACATGAAAAGAGAACACCACTGTTATGTATCGAGCCTGAAGAGTACCTGGAACTGGTTGAGCTTGTTCCCTTAGAACAATAGCTGACCAGGGTCCTGAAGTTGACCAGTTGTATAGTAGTGTAATGTAAATAGCCTATCGTTGGGAGTGGGGTGTGTTAGGGTGTGGTCTTCGCATGTTTTACAAGCAAGGCAGTAAGCCCTGGAAGTCCATCCTTGTAGTATGCCTGGAATCACTAAGTAAACTAGAGTTGATCACTGCAATGCGTCCAGAACTCATACTTAACAACTACATTCCTCCTAGATCAATTGGCCTTTATACCATGCCAGTTCCTGTGTTTTGTTGTTCTGCAGTTTGTGTATCTTGCCCACTGAATGAACTACCCTGAGTCACCCTTTACATGTACTTTACCAACATGGATGATGCTCCCTCCCCCCACACAGGTCAGGGTGACTGTAAAAGGTTCAGCCCATGCAGTGTTTCCTGTTGCCATCCTTACTTGGTGGTGGTGAAAAGTGCTGTCAAGTCACAGCTGACTTACGGCAACCTCTTAGGGTTTTCAAGACAAGAGAGGCTCAGAGGTGGTTTTGCCAATGCCTGCCTCTGTGTTGCTACCTTGGACTGCCTTGGCGGTCTCCCATTCAAATGCTAACCAGGTCTGACCCTGCTTAGCTTCTGAGACCTGGTGAGATCAGGCTAGCCTGGGCCATCCAGGTCACCATTGTGAAATGCAGTGCTTTTTCATGCCATTTTTATAAGAGGTGTCAGTACTCATATAAAGTTGCACTGATTTCTACCAATTTCCCCCTCAGATTTTGGGAGAGCCCCCCAGCCCCCCGGCCAGGTGCCAGTACTCAGAACCAGTGAGTACCACCACAAAAAGGACAGAACAAAAATCTCTTTCTTTCCTCCTGCACAACCAATCAGGCAACCGTCCTATGAGTCTAATTCCTCCCACCATGATTTATTGACTGAGGAGGGAGGTAAAACAGGTACAGACAGAGTCTTCCTTCCCATAATTCTCTATGGGTTTGTACTTGTCATAGGCCAAAATCAGACATTTTAAGGGTGTGACGGACAGAGCCAAGGCCTTTCCAGTATCTACCAATTCCATTTGTACCCTGGTGGTCTGGAGAGAAAGCCAGAAAACCAATCAAGGTTCTCGGAACACAGGATGGGGAAGAACCAAAAAAAGAGGAAGTCTGAGGTTTAATGGAGGTTTGAGTCAAATAGGGTTGAGTGGTTCCTTAGGTAGGTTAGGGATCTGCCCTTATTCTTCTCAGGTGGAAGTAAACTGTTTGGTGTGGTGGCCTGGTGTTGCACACACTGGTTGATGGATCTTGTATGCAGCCTTTCTAGGTGACTGGAAAGTTATTGGGGCAGGCTGAGGTCAGTATTTTAAGAAGCCTCTAGGAGCTTGGAAGTTCTTGGCTAACTCACCACTCTACACTTCAGTGGTATAAAGTTTGGTCCTGAATGTCCCCAGTTTACTTCACATCCAGTAAATAAACCTTTTTCTTGTATTCAGTCTCTGTTTTCCTCCTTGGTATGAAAGGCATCAAAGTTTATAACTGAGTTTACCAAGTAGGGCTGCCAAGGTGAGTTGGTGGTCCAGTGTCCTGGGAGAAAAATTTAAAAAGAAAAACAAGGCCTTGTCTACTTACAGGAAGTTCTGGCCATAGAATTCCTACCGATTCCTAGAGCTACCCAGAAGTGACAAGGGTAGTTCTAGCAATTCCCAGAAATTCTATGGTAAGATTACCATACTAGAACTAGAGTTCTTCAGATGCAATTAAGAAGTGGGCACTAGTATTTAAGAGGACCCAAGACTCCTGTTTATTTTTGCTGTGATAGACTAACAAGGCTCCTCCTCTGGTAAGGTTATGGTAAGGTTTTCTAGTTATTAAATAATAACTATTAGGGTTGCCTAATGGCAGAAAGTGAAGAGGACCTAAAGAGCCTCTTGCTCAGAATGAAAGAGGAGAGCACAAAAGTGGGCTTGAAGCTCAACATCAAAAAAACTAAGATCATGGCATCCAGCCCCATCACTCCTTGACAAATAGAAGGGGAAGTCGTAGAAGTAGTGACAGACTTCACGTTCCTGGGATCCCAGATCACTGCAGATGGTGACTGCAGCCATGAAATTTAAAAGATACCTGCTCCTTGGGAGGAAAGCGATGGCAAACCTAAGCAGCATGATAAAAAGCAGAGACATCACCCTGCCAACAAAAGTCCGCATGGTCAAAGCAATGGTATTCCCTGTAGTATATGGCTGCGAGAGTTGGACTATAAGTAAGGCCGAGCGCCAAAGAATAGATTCTTTTGAACTATGGTGCTGGAGAAGACTCTGGAGAGTCCCTTGGACTGCAAAGAGATCAAATCAGTCAATCCTGAAAGAAATCAACCCTGATTGTTCCCTGGAAGGCCAGATCCTGAAGCTGAAGCTCAAATACTTTGGCCACCAAATGAGAAGGGAGCATTCACTGGAGAAGACCCTGATGCTGGGAAAGACTGATGGTCAAAGAAGAAGGGGACAGCAAAGGTTGAGATGGTTAGACAGTGTTATCGATGCGATGAACATGAAATTGAGCAAACTTCATCGGACAGCGGAAGACAGGAGGGCCTGGCGTTATCTGGTCCATGGGGTTGCGAAGAGTCGGACTTGACTGTGCGACTGAAGAACAACAACATTAGGGTTGCCAGCTCTGGGTTGATACCTGCAGATTCTGGGGAATGGAGCCTAGGTAGGGCAGGCTGTGGGGAGGGAAGGGCAGGGATCTCAACAGGAAACGATGCCATAGAATCCACCCTCCAAGGCTGCCATTTTCTTCAGGGCAACTGATCTCTGTAGCCTGTAGATCAGATATAATTCTAGGAGATCTCCAGGTACTACCTGGAGGTTGGCAACCCTCATTGTTATTCCTATGGAGGAAGTTACGGAAAAGGGCTTTTTGTGGCGGGAGGGAATACTGTGTAAACGGGTATAAGTAAAAGAAGGCCGAACTTTGCAGGTCCCAGTTGTTGAAAAGAATAAAAATCATTTGATGACTTCAGTCTTGAGGCAGCCGCCCTAATGTAATGCAGGTAATAATCTCTTCAGGGCTGAGCTTGTTGTTCTGATCTGGTTTCTCAGGGAGTTTCACATAACCTATTCTCTCGCCTGCATAATTTAACAAAGGGAATCCTGTATCCATTACTGACATTCTCTCTTTGTCTGTCCTATCTCCACCTGTAACTATACCTGCAAGCCCCACTGAACACATTTTCGGATTCACGTCTGATCAGTAGAAAAGAGCAAGAGTCCCATAGCACCTTGAAGACCAGTCACTGCTCACAAAAGCTCACACCCTGCCACAAATTTTGTTAGTCTTTAAGGTGCTACTGGTACTTGACTCTTGCTTTTTTTCTGCTGCTGCAGACAGACAAATGCAGCTACCCAGCTTGATCTATCTTGCTTTTTTAAAAAAACAAAAATCTGTTTTAAGTGCACTTGTTGCTAGGAAATAACCCCACAACGCCATAAAAAAGACAAGCTGTCATACAGTGGCATTTAGATTTTCTGAAATATGACACTGTTTGGATTGAGATCAAATAATATGTGGTCAGCAGACAATATTTGACCAGTTATTTGGCCAGTGTGCCAAACCCTGTGTATACCTGCATTTTTTCCCCTGCCCCATCTCTGTGTGTTCATGCACATGCAGTGACGTATGAAGTACACCCTTAAAACTGGTTCCTCTTTCATGTGATACCAACTTGGTGTGCCAGTTCTAAACCGACTACTGCATCAGCAGCAATGATCAGAATGTTTGCCTGACATCACAGGCAAGGTTAGAGCAACCCTTTGGACTGAATTTTTCAGATTGATCTGACCTATCCTTCTATAGTGGAACGAAATGCAAAGGGACAGGACTTGGAAATAAGAAGAAAGGGGGAGAGAATGTTAGGATTTAAATCTGCCAGAGATTTGTTACTGGTTTTGTTTTATCTGGCCTTAAAGTAATTTATGTCATCCCCCCTCCCCCCCCGGCCTTTTGTATCACCACTTCTTCACCCAAAGAGTGATTAACATATGGAATTCACTGCCACAGGAGGTGGTGGCAGCTGCAAGCATGGACAGTTTCAAGAGGAAATTAGATAAACATATGGAGCAGAAGTCCACCAGTGGCTATTAGCCACAGGGTATAGATGGGAACTCTCAGTCTGGGGCAGGTGATGCACTCTATTCTTGGTGCTGGAGGGGGCAGCAGTGGGAGGGCTTCCGGTGCCCTGGCCCCACTGCTGGACCTCCTGATGGCACCTGGTATATTTTGGCCGCTGTGTGACAGAGTGTTGGACTGGATGGGCCATTGGCCTGATTCAACATTGGCTTCTCTTATGTTCTTATGTTCACCTTGTCCTGCCCTGGATGGCCCAGGCTAGCCTGACCTCATCAGAGCTTGGAAGCCAAACAGGGTCAGCCCTCGTTAATACTTGGATGGGAGACCACCAAGGAAGACCAGACTTGATATGACGAGATAGGCAATGGCAAACCACCTGTTTGTCTCTTGCCTTCAAAAAGCAAGAAGGGGAAAAAGTTCTTCCTGTGAGAATCCTCTGGTGAGTGTGGGTGTGACCTAATTACTTTATAGAATTCACTGCCAGGTGATGTCATGACAGCCATTCACGTAGATGGCTTTAAGAAGAGGATTAGTCAAATTTATGGGGGAAGGGACCATCAGCAGCTACTAGCCCAGATGACTTACTGTGGCCTCTACGCTCAGAGACAGAATACCTCTGAATACTATGCTTTTGAATCTATGCCCATCTTGCCAGCCTTCCAGGGAGCATCAGGATGGCTAACAAGGGAAATGGGATGCTGGACCAGATACACCTTTGGGCTAATCCAGCAGGATTTCTTTTGAGAGGGATCCAACAGTATCTTCCCATTCATGGAAGGATCCCTTCTTTGAGTAAAAGGCTTTTCTTGAGTGGACAGGGAACAGTAGCTCCAACTCACAGTTTACTCATTGAAACATTAAAATCTCTCACCCTTGCAATTTTAACATTTTGATCATTTCTGCTGCTAGGGCTTTGTGTTCAAATAAGGACATAAGAAGAGCCCTGCTGAATCAGACAACTGGTCGATCTAGTCCAGCATCCTGTATCACACAGTGGCCAACCAGTTGTCCTGGAGGGTCAACAAATAGGCACACAGGTCAAGGCCGTCTCCTGAATCAGTGTTGCCTCCTAAGCACTGGTATTCAGAGGTTTGCTGCCTCTGAATATGGAAGTTCCCTTTAGTTGTCAAGGCTAGTAGCCATTGATGGGCCTGTCTTCCATGAATTTGCCTCAATTTGATTCGGTTCTTCAGACGCGCTTCGCAAAAACAGCAGCTCTGGCAGTGGTATGCCCCACACTTTCCTTTGTAAAAACAGGACGTAAAGAATTCATTCAGTGAAACAGTGATAATAACTTGTTATTATCAACTGTACAGGGAAATAAGGAGAAAATGACATCTGACCCATTATGAATATATCGTTTTACAATGAGTAAATTATTTAGCTTGTCTTGTAACTTCACTGTGTCTTTTGAATTTAAATAACAAAGATGTTCACCTGTCTGCATGGGATCAGTATTCATGTAGCTGAAAGGTATTTTAAAGGCCACCTGCTCCCACAGTACATTCTAGATCAGTGGTCCTCACTCTCCAGCCTTTCCACACCCAGGATCCACTGAGCATGGGGACTTCTAAACTGCAAGCATGGAGCAAGAAGTTCAATAACAGAGCCATGTGACAGGAAGAGGAGGAGCCAGTGTTATGACCTCACCGGTTGTTTAGGCCACGACCAGGAATCAAAAGAGCTGGAGACTGGAAATACAAGCCCACACTGAGAGGTGTATCACAGTGAGAAACAAGCCTGGGGTCAGAGCCATGAAGAAATCCTCCCTTCTCACGATCTTGCTGTTCTTCTCAGCAGAGACAGGCAAAAGGCTTGGCACTCTTCCTCTCTTGTAGGGTTGCCAACCTCCAGGTGGGGCCTGGAGAACTCCCAGAATTAGAACTGATCTCTAGGTGACAGAGATTAGTTCATCCAGATAAAATCACTGCTTTGGAGGGTGGACTCTATGGCATTATACCCTACTGAGGTCCTGTCCCTCCTCAAACTCCTCTCACCTCAGCCTCCACCGCTGAAATTTCCAGGTATTTTCTATCCTAGAGTTGGCAACCTTACTCCAAGGAGGAGGCACTTCCAAAAGGCATCAGACAATTAATTTTATTTTTTACGGTATTTTGTGAATGATTTTAATTGTATTTATATATGTACGTTTATGTAAGCCGCCCTGAGCCTGCTTTGGTGGGGAGGGGAGGGTATAAATTGAATAAAATAAATAAATAAATAGATAAATAGAAACAATAGCAGCTGAATAAGGTTTTGCAACCGAGCAGGAGGGCTTCTGCGATCCACCTGTGGATCTCAACCCATGATATGACAACCACTTTTCTAGATTGGTTCAAACCTGGGGGTTTTTTGTAGAAAAAGGCCAGCAGGAACTCATTAGCATAATAGGCCACACCCAACAGCAGAAACTTATTAGCATATTAGACAACACCTTAACAGTGCAGCTCATTAGCATATTAGGCCACACCCCCATGCCTTCCCTTGGCTTGTTTGGGCACCCCGCGTCTGCAGGGCACTTGGGCAAGCTAGCCCTTGGACAGGCCAGGGGAGGCATTTACATGCCTCCCCAAATCTTCCAGGGGCCCCCTGGCCCACCCACCTCGGAGTCACCGGGGGGGGGTCGCTGTCCAGGCCTTCACTCTGTAGTCACGCATGCAAAGGTTTTGGCTGTAGTGAGTGTGGCCAACTCTGAAGCCAGCTGGAACTTTGTTCCTGTGTGTTCCTGCCCAAAAATAGACCTGGTTCAAACACAGCAGTGTTTGATTTTCGACTCAGGTGTCTGCCTCTCAGCATTGTTTCTGTGAAGAATTACAAAGTGATACTAAAGCTATCACTTTGCATAACAGGACAGCATGGTTTGATACCAGCAAAGTTGGCACTTTTCAAGTCTCTGAAATTTGGTGCTTACCAAATGTGTAATGTTCCCAGATAAGAGAATAAGAGCATTCTCTGCCACCCAAACTACTTAGTTAGCAAATAAGCTCCACTGTTAGTTCAGTCTTCAGTACATCACAGCAACTGGCATGCTTAATGTACTTATAAAAAGGTACTGTATCTATGAAATACATAGACTTGGAGTTGGTGAATCGGGATTTTTGGCCTTATGAAGATATTCCCTAGCTGATCCAGGCCACCGTGCCTTCAGAACAAATAATGGACACACCAGCAGAAGTAAGTTTGCTTCTTTGGCACAGTTTCCTATGTTTATATAAAACAGACACTAAAATAATAAAAATGCTCAGATTGCAAAGTGTTGAGAAATTTTGATGTTTCAGCAAGTAACTGGTGGGTTGGATCCAGAGTTAGGTACCTAGTCAGAGGAAGAGTTCTGCACTTGAAGTAGAGTTCCTTCTGTCACCCTTGAAGCCGTGGAATAGGAGCAGGTCCAGCATCCTGTTTCCCTTGGTGGTCAACCTGATGCCCCCTCCAAAGCTCAGTAACCTGGACATGAAGGCCAAAGTCTTATCCTGTTTTGCCCTAGAATTTACAGGTATAGTACCTCTGAGTATGGAGGCCCCTTTTAGCCATCTTGGCTTGGTGGTTCCCTCAACCATATTATTTGTCTAATTCCCTCTCAGACCCATATGAGCGAATGGCTACCACAACATCTTGGAATATGTGCCGCTCTGGGCACACCCCCAGCTTCCCCATCAGCTAAGAAGTGGAATACTGGTTGTACACTAAGAGAACAAAGTGTGGGAATTATACACCACTTTGTGGTAAAGGACTGAGGATCAGGCTTTTTGTCACTTGGATAGGTCTTAAATTCAACACCTCTCTTTCTACTCTTTCTCTAAAAGCTGACAGTGAAAAAGAGGATGGGGAAACCTGTAGCTCAGTGGCAGAGCACATGTTTTGCCTGCCCAAGGTCCCAGGTTTAAGCCCCAGCATCTCCAGCTAAGAACATTTCAGGCGCTACCACTCGGAACAGGTAGTGCTGGGCTTGACAGAGCAATGTATACGGCACCTTTGTAAGTTCAAGGTATGGTGTTTTTGAAAGTATGGAATCTGTTGTACTTGATAATAACAAAAAAATAACACTTGTTAACTTTCCAGATAAGGTAGCTATCAAAATTTTGGATAAGACAAAATTAGACCCGAAGACTCAGCGATTGCTGTCCCGTGAGATTTCAAGCATGGAGAAGCTGCACCACCCAAACATCATCCGGCTTTATGAGGTGATGGAGACTTTGTCCAAACTACACCTGGTGATGGAATATGCCAGCGGAGGAGAACTCTTTACTAAGATCACAACCGAAGGGAAATTGCCCGAATTAGACAGCAAGCTTATCTTCTCCCAGATCATATCTGCTGTTAAACACATGGTAAGTTCGTTCCCAAGTCCAGTGAATGTCCCCCTCCAATTTCCTTGTGTTTTCTGTTGGGTTCAAAATAAGGGAATGCGAGGCTGATTCATGTGTCGCTTTCCTGCTCGAGTCCAGCTGTATGTGTGGAGGGGTGACAATAGCCATGCTTCCCACTGCAATCAGTGCCGGGGTCAGCTTTTAGTCATTTAAGCTAGGGCTCACCAGCACTTAGACCCAAAAGCAAGTGCCTGAAAGCGGTTCACTTCTGTAAACCACTTGCTGCCTTACCACATTCCCTCCACTTGCAACGCAGGACTCTGTTACAAGGTTGTTATAAGCCCATATCCCTAGCAATGTGAGGACAACTACGGGCTATTTTTGCGGCACAATTGCATTTTTTAAAATTTTATTTTTTAAAAATTGCAGCAAGCTGAGCTGGAAACGGCATGGCCTATTTTCACAGCTGCCTGTAAGTTGGCTTTAAATAAAGACAAATTCGTGGAACATCAGTCCTTCAGGGGCTTTTAGCTGGAATGACTGAGTGGAACCTTCATGTTCAAAGGAAATAACCCTTTGAATACCAGTGCCGGGTGTGTGTGTGTATATGTGCAGAGAGCAACAACAGTGGGGAGCTCTCTGCGCTTTGCTTGTGGTCTTCTAGGAACATCTGGTTGCCCACCATGCAGAGCTGGATGTAGAATGAGATGGGCTATTGGTCTGATCCGGAACAGCTGCTCTTTGATGATTGTTTGTGAAATGGAATGGGGCATGTGTGTGGAATGATCATGCTGCTAAGCATATCACTGCAAGAGTAAAGTCATGGAGTTTTCTGGTGTCTTCTCTGGCCGAGCATTGCTTCTCCTGTACATGAGTGATGACACTCAAATAGACATGACAAAGGATCACAGATCTCCATTCAGCTCTAAAAAACAAATTGCAGTCAAGCGTGCCATAAGAACGTAAGAGAAGCCATGCTGGGTCAGGCCAATGGCCCATCTAGTCTAACATTCTGTGTCACACAGTGGCAAAACCCAGGTGCCATTAGGAGGTCCACTCACGGGGCCAGAAATTGAGGCCTTGTCTTGTGGGAAGGGGTTTACCTCTTCAACTCCTGCTAATCAAAACCGCTCCCTCAATGCTGCTGTTAGAACTTCAAAGGAGGAGAGGTTGGTGTCTTAAGTGATGCAAGGGAAAAAACAAGTACAAATCTAAAAGTAGATAAACATTATCCCTACAACTGGACTTTTAGCAACCTGGAGAATGCTAAACTGAAGGCCATTTAGGGGCAGAGGGGGGGGTTACCAAAACTTAATTGCCTCACAATATTGCAAATGTAAAGCAACGTTCATGCAGTAGTTAGCTGGAACGCGTGTGTGTGTGTGTGTGTGGTGGTTTTCCAGATATGGCTCAGTGGTTCAGCATCTGCTTTGCCTGCAGAAGGTCTCTGGTTCCGTCTCTGGCACCACCTGTTATCAGGTTGTAGGTGATGTGAAAGGCCTCTCTTTTGGATCCCAGAGAGCCCCTGCTGGTCAGAGCACACACAGACTTTACAGACTAATGGGAAGTCAATATGAGATAGCTCCATCTTGGCTCTAAAAGGCAGTTTCAGGATAAGAATCATTTCTCAGGGTAAGAGGCTACGTACCTCTTTGTCCCTCCTCCATTTCCCTGATAAAATGTAGCCCTGCAAAGGAGCTTTAGGCCCCAGCAAGGGAATGGGAGGAAAAAATGTACCCCAAGTTGTGCCACACCACAGTGGCTTCTCATATGGGCGTGTGAAGCTGCCTTTATACTGAATCAGACACACACACCCACACACCCCATCCATTAAAGTCAGCATGCTCTACTCAGACTGGAAGTGGCTCTCCAGGTTGTCTGATAGAAGTCTTTCACGTCACCTACGGCTTGGTCCTTCTAACTGGAATTCCCGGGATTTGAACCTGGGGCCTAGATCCTCTACCACTGAGCCACGGCCCCTCTTCGATCATAGATATGCCCCGAAAGTTCAGTGGTTAGAGCGGTTCAGAAAAGGCACTCCTGAAAGGCAGCATTTGGAGGGAGTATTGGCATGAGTGGAAGCAAAGAGTGCATATGTACACCACGGATAGAGAAAGGGGGGGGGACACATTGTCTTCTGTTTCAGTACCAATGACCTCTCAGTTTTTTGCCCTGCAGCATGAGAACAACATCATCCACCGGGACCTCAAAGCCGAAAACGTGTTTTACACCAGTAACACCTGTGTGAAAGTGGGAGATTTTGGATTCAGCACTGTGAGTAAAAAAGGGGAAATGCTGGACACTTTCTGCGGCTCTCCTCCTTACGCTGCCCCAGAGCTCTTCAGGGACGAAAGCTACGTGGGCGTTTACGTGGACATCTGGGCCCTGGGAATCCTTCTGTATTTCATGACAACCAGCACGATGCCCTTCCGAGCAGAAACTGTGGCCAAACTGAAAAAGTGCATTCTCGAGGGGACGTATGTCTTTCCACCATTCCTGTCGGAACTTTGCCAGAAGCTGATCCGGGGGGTTCTTCAGCCTGTCCCGTCGGAACGCTATTCCATCGAGCATATTATGAACAGTGAATGGATGAGGGGCGTACAGCATCCAAAGCCCTTGGAGCCCTTTAAGCTAGATCCAAAGCACTTGTCAGAGAGCGGAGCACTCCGAGAGGAAGAGGCAGAGGTGAAAAACTTCCTGAACAAGCTGGGAATCACGGAGGAGCACATTCGAAATAACCGCGGGAGAGATTCTCATAGTGCAATCACAGGAATCTACAGGATTATCATGCACAGAGTACAGAAGAAAAGGGCCATGGAGACTGTCCCTATTATCGTGGTACCAGAGCCCAAGGACTCAGAGATAAGGAAAGGTCCTGCTACCTGTCGGGGCCTCAGACATTCATCAAAACTTTGTTTGATTTTATAAACCCTAGAGCCAGCTTGGCATCCAGCACACTTTCTGGAGTCTTTTCTTTGGTGGTACTTTGCTTTTTTTTGTTGTTGTAATTTTGAAATGAACTTTAAAAAGATGCCTTATGAGTTATGCATCACCCCTAAATTAGGTCCCTTGAGTTCTGGGGAAAGGCGACAGCTACAACCTTGAACACCAATATTTAGGGAACAAATCCCAGTAAACTCCATGTGCCTTTGGTGTAGTGGTTAAGTGCACGGACTCTAATCTGGGAGAACCAGGTTTGATTCCCCACTTGCAGCTGCTGGATGACCTTGGGCAAGCCATAGTTCTGTTAGAGCTGTTCTCTCAAGGACAGTTCTCTCAGAGCTCTCTCAGCCCCACCTACCTCACAGGGTGTCTGTTGTGGGAAGGGAAAGGAGTTTGTAAGCCGCTTGGAGACTCCAAGTAAAGGGCGGGGTATAAATCCAATCTCCTCTTCTTCTTCAAGTTCTGAGAAAGCAGACTCAGTTGGGATGCAGTCCAACTGGAAACAGTTGTGTGCATTTCAGAGAGCTTAGACTGTATGGGTGAGGTGGTTTTAGGTTTGGTTTGTTATTTAAGGTTTATGTTGTTTTCCCTATGCCCCCCCACCCCCATTATGCCCAAGTGAAGCAAGGATTGCCAGAATCATTGGAGGAAGTGTCTGACTTACAGACAACAGCCTTTAAGCAGGGTATTGCAGAGCAGCTACCTGTCATGATACATAAGTTCACGTTCAGTGGTCTTATCACAGCCTGGTTAGAATTCTAGAGTTTTCTTCAGTGCTTCAGACTGTACCTGGAAAAAAAGATAAAACTAATTCCTAGTGGTGTCATATTTGCTACAGGAACAGATGTGTGGATACTGCTGGCATCTATCTGGTTAAAGCAGTGGTTCTCAAGTTGTCAGTTGGGACCCAAACGTGCACCACAGTTCTCATATGTGGGTTGCAAAGCCTGGATGTAGATGAAGGACCAGGGGGAACTGGGAGATGTGGCCAATTAGAGTTCGACTCTGCACAATATGACCGTAACCTATAGCTTCTTCCTCAGTGGTACTATAAATACACATGAAAAATATATACTTGTTCAGCTTGATAACTAGTGTGAGATGCCTGAATTTTATGTGTGGGAGGGGTAAAGTTGTGTGTGGGTTTAAAAGCTGGTCCCACTTCCAAAAGGCTGGGAACCACTAAATCAGGTCCATAATTCATAATAAATTTGCCCCTGTATAGAGTAGTTCAGATGAGTTTTAAGGATTTAAGTTCATGAAAGAGACATGCATCTTCAAATTGCTGTTGGCAGAAGAAAAAACCCTACCCAGCTATTAAAAATATTTTACTGCCCATTGATTATGCCATTAATCCATTGGGGCTACTGCTTTGCATGCAGAAGGTACACAGTTGAAGCCCTGGCCTAGGGCCCAAGCTGCAGGAAAGAGATTTCTTCCACAGAGCCCTTTGTCACTCACAGCTGGCAATACTGGGCAAGGTGGTCCACTGGCGTGCAACTGCTCGAGACCAAAAGTCAGATGTTCTTACAGGAAAATGGGGAAGCAGCCGTCATTATAAACTGGCTTGGCCCAGCTTAATAGAATTATGGCGTATGTTTAAAACAAAATATAAAAATCAACACGTTTCCCCCTTCCGTCTGCCATTACATTTGTGGAGTTAAAACTATTGGGATTAATGCTAACAGAGAGTCTGGCAGGAGAGTGAGCAGCGGTAAGTGAGACACTCAAGGCTCTCTCAAGTCCAGCCGCATTCAAAGGCTTCCAGACTCCAACCTTTTGACTCTCAAAGGCCCGTTCCATTGCAGGGGCAGTTAATAAGTTGCCATGGCAGTCGGGCAGGGCAACTGGGGTACATGCAGCAGGGAGAACAAGGGAGTCAGAGCAGCAACTTTGTGGTGATCCCTCTGATTAACTGTTATCACACAGCTGGTACACCTGCTGCCTGGAGTCAGAATGATTTCTTTCAAGAATATGTTTAATCTGAAAAGTCTGTCCTAGAAGATGCAGCTGCAGAGGGAGGAGGGGTGGGGGAGGTAGGAGTTTTAACTCTTCCCCACCATTGTCATTTGAACAGCTGCAGGAAAGAAGGCATGGCTTTTACAAGGGAAAAACAGCAAGAGAGGAAAGTGTTAAAACAAAAAAACCCACCCAGTTTTCCTTTGCAAATGCAGAGGAGCGCTAATTTCTCAAATTTTTAAAAAAGCCATGTATTATGAAGTGGACACAAAAAGGAAGGATAAGATACAACTTGACTCAAGTCCTGATGGGCCGGCTCATACGGGATCGAGAAGCAAAACATGGGCTACCACACGGGTCGTTCAAATAGCTCAAAGTTTATTTTACAAGGCGTCTGCCTCATAGTTTCGTGAGGTTTATAAAGGTTAATTTTGTGCTGCGGTTCCTGGCCTTGTCCATTGCCTGCAATGGACTCGACACACGTCAGGCAAGGTGAGAACCAAACCCCACCCCCAGCTTGTACCCTTTGCCATGCTTCAGCCACAGCACTTCAGACCGCTTTCGTCAAGTCATGTTAGGTCAAAACATTTCATCTAAACACGCTGTACAGATGTCCGTTATTCCATTTTAGTCAGTGACAGCCTTTTTTAAAAAAACAAAAACCAAGACACTACACGTTACACCCAAACCCTGCATCTTGTAACTTCGCACGAGATGCACTAACTCTGTAAGCCTTTTTTTTCCCTCTCTCTCTCTTTTCCTTTTTAGACAAAGCTCTTTTGGATGAATTTCACAGCAAAATAAAAACTGAAAGACAAAACTGAGAAAGCTTAAATGTAAATGCAATGTATTTTACAAGCCAGGCGCTTCCCCCTCCTTTAGTTCCAGTGTTTCTCCAAGCTGACCCCAACTTGCTCACCGGTCACTCCCAGGGAACTTCTGTATACCACACTTGTTCCTTGAACGATGTTCGAATCGCAGTGACCAAAGCACTTCCGCTGACAGACTTCAGAGTCAGGCAAGAGAATCGTTCCAGAGCAAGGTCCTGCACAACTTCTGACCATCCCACGAGATCATGGTGCCAAATGCAGCCCCAGCAAGGGCTCTACAAAGACCTCTTTTTGCATTGCAGGTAGCTAACAGAGGTTTATCAGGTCCCTGGTTGGCTACCATACATAGCTGATGGGCTGCAGTTTGGTTTGGAGGGTCACAGGTTGTAGAGGCCTGCTCTGCAGCAAGCGTTCTGAGAATGCTGTCTCCCCGTGCTCCTGCAGAGGCCTGGGACGTTTTAAATCGGGAGCCTGAAACGTGAAGCTATGTACAGGAGTTCAGAATCACAGCTATTGTAATAGGATCCAACCACATACAACAGGACAGGCTCGAGGAGCAAGAAGTTCCAAGGTGAACAAGAACTGTTCTTGGGATGCGAGTTTCGACAAACTCTTTGTGTCACTTGAAAGCCAAGTTTAGAAAGCAAGCTCTTGAGTAACCTTTATAAAAGATTACATGTGAAGTTCAGAGTTCGCTAGCTTGCCAGGTCCTCCTAGGAGGCAAGAGAGCATCACCGTTTCAATAGTCTGCCATGAGCAGTTCTGGGGGGAAAGGAACTGTTTGCCCCAAAGTGTGTGTGTGTGTTCCTTAGCTTAGCTAGCACAGCAAATAAATATGGTGCAGAAGTAAAGGGAGTTTCTAGGATGAGGGCACACAGTCGAAAACCAAATAAACGTCACTTAAGTCTCAGACCTCCAGCTTTCTGATAAGGGCTGTACCAATAATGGCAATCGGGAAACGCCTCTCCAATTAACAGCACCTTGAAAAACAAGCCAGTTGTGCCCTCTACTCTTCAAAACCATGAGCTGCTCGAGGGCGTGGAACAACGCTTGCATTTAAGAGACTGGGTGCTTATACCGTTAAGGCACACGTACCCCTAACATTTAAGATTTCGTAAAAAGTCTCACAAATGGCTTTAGGTCATATTAGTTTTTCTCAACAATGGCTTTTTAAAAGTCTTGGTTCCTCCCTGGAGGCATGTTTTACAAAATTTGCAGAGATTTATTAAAAACAAGAGGCAGGAGAAGCACAACTGGTGGGGTGTCCTTTTTTTTTTCCTGAGCCTAAATTAAAAGTACCTATTCCTGACCAATATTTTTAAAACCAATCATCCTCAGAAACAGCCTTTGGTCCTTTCTTTTCTAAAAAACCTTGCCAATTTTTTAGTGTTATGAAACAATATGCGTCAGCAAACCGTGTCATTAAGGACAGGGCCTCAAGATTAATTTTTTTTTCATGCTCCAACTAAGCAGTACTGTACAGCAGAATATGAGTAACGACAGTTAATCCCTTGTACGTTCCCCACCCCCGCCTTAATCTTTTTTCCCCAACTCCCACCTCACAGAGGTATCTTAATGCTCCCCATTGGAAAGGGAAACAGCAACTACTTCAGAGTCTGTTTTTCCAGGAATCCTTGGCACCTTCTTGGCAGGGCTCGGGATATGCTAAAGGAGGAATTAAAAAAGAAGCTACAGGTTAGAACACACGATTTCAAGCAGAACTGCCAGTTACTTTACTTAGGGTTCTCTTACACAAGCAGGCAACAAAGAAAAACCCGGACAACTTGCTGCTGGAATCTACACTGCCATTAACAACAGAGACAAGGCCAAGCAATATTCAGGAAATGTTCAGTGTTGGACACAGATTATACAGACATGTGGATCTGGCTGAGAACAAGCAGCATGATCTCATGAGATGGGCAGTATACATGGTCACCTTCCACTTCACTCCCTCTACAGCCCCATGATTTAGATCAGGCTGAGACACACTAACTGGCCCAAGAGTGAGGATTTGAACCCTGGCCTTCTTAGACCCTGGTTACAGTAAAACCTTCGTTATCCAGCATTCACAGGGAATGAGGGTTACCAGTTAATCAAGTGTGCCAGATATTTAAGCTTATTACTCTGCCCTACCCCAAGGAAGCCACAGTGACCAAACAAAGATGGTGAGGGGTCTGGAGACCAAGTCCTATGAGGAAAGGTTGAAGGAGCTGGGTATGTTTAGCCTGGAGAGGAGACGACTGACAGGTGATATGATCACCATCTTCAAGTACTTGAAGGGCTGTCATATAGAGGATGGTACGGAGTTATTTTCTGTTGCCCCAGAAGGTCGGACCAGAACCAATGGGTTGAAATTAAATCAGAAGAGTTTTGGCTAAACATTAGGAAGAACTTCCTGACAGAGTGGTTCCTCTCAGAGTGGTTCCTCTGTGGAACAGGCTTCCTCAGAAGGTGGTGGGCTCTCCTTCTTTGGAGGTTTTCAAACAGAGACTAGATGGCCATCTGACAGTGATGCTGATTGTCACAGTGCTTAGTTCTTGTGGCCCTTTCTTACATGCCCAGAGAAATGCTGATTGTCACTTTGGGTCAGGAAGCAATTTTTCTCCAGGCCAGTTTGGCCAGGGATCCTGGAGGTTTTTTGTCATCTTCTGGGCATGGAACAGCATCACTGCGGGGTGGAGGGGCAGGTATTTGTGAATTTCCTGCATTGTGCAGGGGGTTGGACTAGATGACCCTGGATGTCCCTTCCAACTCTATAATTCTATGATTCTAAACCCCATTCTCCTTTGGGAATGCAATGGTGATAGTCCCACACCTGGCGAGACCCTTCCCCTTGGGCCACAGTCATCCTAGGCAGCAGGTTGCCGGGGAGTTATCCAGCAAAGCTGACTCCCGACCACTCAAGGCATGTTGAGAAGGAAAGTGACATCAGAGGAGGATGTCAGCCAGCAGAACTGGCTGTCTGAAGTCCAGAGACAACGAGCTGCATGGCTAGAGAGGCAGGAAACACATGCCAAAGACAGGGGTATGGTGGCTGAGGAGGAGGAGCTTGTCTTCTGGGTATTCTGGATAATCAAGTGGCAAACAAAGCTTTTACTGTACTAAGCCACACTAGCTCAGCTGCATATCTGGTTATTACAGAAAGCCTCCCCTCTAATATTTTCAAACCAGTTAGTCAAAGTCAGTCATGACACAATCATTAACTGTAGTTGGGGGAGGGAGGAGAAGGTAGTAGAGAAATCAGGAGCAGGTTTACTATCAGCTCTGTTAGATATGCACCTGATCGTGGAATTAAAAAAAGAGGATTAGACTTACCTCATGAGCAAGGCCCAGATGAACAACTTCAACTCCTGCTTCCAATGGCCCATCACCCAGAAAGGGGCGGCGAGCATATGTTCTTCTGTGTTTTTCATCCACTTGCACCAAGTACCATGTTCCCTCACTGAGATCATCCACAGAACATTGCGGAGTATAGTTGGCTATTAAAAACAAGACACACAAAATTCCTGGTGTCAGCATTACTGTAGACCTTGCCCGCTAATTCCTGGTGTCAGCATTACTGTAGACCTTGCCCGCAGTCCGTCTGGCCAGCCAGAATTATTTAAAAACTTGCTCTTAAAGGTAGTGGAAAGACACCAGTTTCACGTGTAACACGGGAGCAAAAATGGAAAGTGTGAGTGAGGTATTCTTACTCTGGAAGGGAAGCGTGAATGGGGCAAGTTCCACTATCTATCCCGTGAGTACCTGACGCAACCCTATCTATGAAGAAGAGACTTCTCCCTTGGCATATTACACTGGGAGCATGGATACAAGAGGCACAATGCACTTGTGCTTCCCATGTCAGTGCTGGCACAGGTGCTCAGGTGCTTAAGTACCATGCAAAATCACTCTGCTGTAGACTTCAGAAGTTAAGAAGACTGTAATCCCCACCCCCCATCTGTCTTACACAAGTCTTATCTGGCAGCAGATACAGTTGCTCTTCCTGCTGGACCCAGACTTGAGACCTCCCAATGCTAGGCAGGCACAGTTCATCTTTCCTGGGAAACTAAGGCTCACAAGCTAGCCGGCCTCATTTTTTAAAAGAGGGAAATAAGTGTCAGGATCCCCTTTATCACTGACTCATGCTACGAGTTTGCTGAACTTGATCCCACAACACAGACTCCTCCCTGCCTTTCCCCCTCACCTAAGTGATGAGTCTCCTGCCGGAGCATCATGTTTTCCGCAAACACTTCTGGCGAGATACACTTCCTTGAGTCGAGCCTTGCTTTCAGATCAGACAGGCTTGCAGTTATTTTATCCAGAGAAGAACCTGCAATACAAAGTAGTAATTATTACATTTTCTAGAAAGATTGTTCAGTATTTTGTAAATAATAGCATCGCAACTAGACATTGAAAAATAGTTTCGAAAACTTTGAAGAGCAGCATCTTTATTGTCTCCGTT
Source organism: Gekko gecko (assembly GCA_029375565.1). NCBI lineage: Eukaryota > Metazoa > Chordata > Lepidosauria > Squamata > Gekkonidae > Gekko > Gekko gecko. Next base: position 32,997,653 of record JAPDNY010000007.1, read on the forward strand.
ATCTTTATTGTCTACTCCATGCCCATTCTGCAATGCAGTTAACCTAGAAATCCAAGTAATAAAAAAGCTAAAGATTTGTTGAACCAGGGCAGAGCAAGCCATATCCCAAGTATTCAATCAGGATTACATTAGGCATTGGTCCGTACCAAAAGGTTCAATTGCAAGGCCTACTAATAACTATGCCAGCATTACAATACATAATAGCACCATGGCAAGAGACCCAAGTGTGGCTACACAGTTAGGAGTGTCAGACCAGGATGGCGGAGAGGTGTGTTCAAATGCCTGCTATGGATTATGAGGGCCACTGGGTGATGTGGGGCCAATTATTCTCTCTCAGCCCAACTATCTCACAGGTCTGTTGTGAGGGGGAAATTGGGTTAACCCCATTCATGTATACCACTGTGAGCTCCTAGGAGGAAGAGTGGGATGGATATATAAAATGAAGGATAAATGAAAGGATATTATGCCAATGATGCAATGAGATGCAACACCAACATCACAGGCAACACAGAACACATTAAGCTGTCCGATACTGAATCAGACCCTTGGTCCACAAAAGTCAGTATCATCTAGTCAGACTGAGAGCAGCTCTCCAGAGTCTCAGTCAGAAGTCTTTCACATCACCTCCTACCCGATCCTTTTAGCTGGAGATGCCGGGGACAGATGCTCTACCGCTGAGCCATGGCAAAACTTTTCATATGTGTGTAGAAAATCTTCCTGCGTGCCTCACAGGGCATAGCGGAAGCTGCCTCTAAAATGCTGTTAAAACTTTGCCCAGAAGAGGCTCTGTGTATCCTTAAGGATGAGGAACGTGTCCTAATAAATACTGAAACCCATCCAGAGAATTCACGATTTCTAGTGACAAAAGGAGCCATTTCTTTACCTACAGTTGTTAGTATCAATAGCTGACAACACTGTATGGAATTGTGTGTGATAGTGGTAACATCAATATATCTTAATTCTCAACATGGCCAGACCTGTGCATACAAATCTGGAGACTGGAGCAATGAACAGACAAGACAGGCCATACACAGACACACACACACCCCTTTATTGGCATTACAGCACAAATCCAAATAAAATACACTGGAATCTGTGATCAGAAGGAACATCTCCTCCTAGAGGCCTGGTAGAGAAATTTTGCTACAGGTTCAATGATTTCATTCTTATTTGAGGTTAAAAGTATAAAGGTCTTACGATCCTTGGATCGACCCTCCAAAGGTGGCAGAAAAGGCTTTAAAAATACAGCATGAAGATCATCATAAAACTTACAGTGCAAAATAACATGATTGTTATCTTCAATCTCACTCATTCCACATGGACACAACCTATCTGTATATGGAATTTTCTTGAATCTCCCATATAACACCATAGATGGGAGAACATTAAAATGGGCTAACATAAACACCTACGCAGATGAGGGTCATACAAACAAGATAGTTATTCAGGAAGGGAAGGGCCAGATGAAAGCTCCCAACGCAATGGGGAACAATGACCAGAAGCCAGCTTTTCAATTCTTGTGTCTCAATATCAATAAGTCTTTGCTTAATCAAGGCAAAAGCCTGCTTCTCTAAGAACAAAACCATGTCATTAATGTTAAGTCCAATTACTGAAATTTTCTCCTCAATATAGGTCAACCAATCAGATAGATGAGATTCAGAAAGCATATTATAATGAGGCTGTCCGGATCGCATCTAAAATAGAGGCATAGCCAAAATTTAATGGTTATAATCCAAGCATTGTAACTAGCCGTCTCTGGTTCAACTCCAAACATACGGCCACATAAGATACGCACGCTGGGAGCCCTGAGATTTTCCTGAGGAATTTAGCTTGAACACGTTCCATCAATGCGTTGAAGGCAGAAATCCAGACTGGGGCACCATATAACAATTTGGCACAGATTTTATAGTTAAATACTTTAAGGGCCGCAAGAATATACTGATTTCCTCTGGTGAAGAAGAAACAGGAAATTGCAAGAACTGTACTATTAATAGATTTTTCCGTTTCCCTGGTGTGTATTGCCCAACTGGAGTTATAGTAAAAATGAATGCCAAGATATTTAAGCTTTTGACCTGTTCAATGGATTTGCTTTGTATAATCCAATCTCTGGGCTTCAAGTTCCGCCCAAAGACCATAATTTTGGACTTATCAAAATTTAGGGAAAGTCTGTTTCTATCACAATAAGTTAGAAAACATGTTAGCATCCTTTTTAAGCCCAATTTCAAATAATGAGAGCAAGACTATGTCCTCCGCATATAGGAGCAATGGGACATGCTTATGGTCCTATTTTTGGGCAATGGCCATCAATTCTGTTCATGAAAGGGACCAAGTCATTTAAAAAGAGGTTAAATAATGTAGGTGCTAGGATGCATCCTTGCTTAACACCAACTGTGGTGACAGGCCATTCTACAAACCATTCTATAGATTTTCTTGAAAAATATGAACTCTCTCTCAAAAACTGAACTGGGGAATTAAAACCTCCAAAATAATAGAAGCAGTGCCTGTAGTTTTAAGAAACAAATGCTCTCTGTGGCCATTGCTAGGCAACCACAACCGCATTGCCAGCTGAAGCTTTGGTTTTTGTCAGCAGGCAGGGGGAGGGAGCAAGGCCCTTTGCAGGGCTGTTCTGGCTTTTGAGAGACGACTCATTGGGGCCATGCCTGACAGCAGTCACCAAGCAACTTGTTGCCACCTGACTTGCATAACTCATCCAGGCCTGGCTGCTTGGTACTGTTTAACAGCAGCCAGCACATGAAAGCCAGTATGATGCAGTGATTACAGTTTCAGACTCCAGCCTGGGGGATCCAGGTTCAAATCACCACTCTGCCATGAAATCTTGCTGGAAGACCTTGGGTCAGTTACACAATTCAGCCTAACTTACCACCTAAACAGGATTGTTTTGAAGATCAAGTAGAAAAGAATGATGTAAGCTTCACACTGTGTAGAAAGGCACAATGTGACTTTACAATGTAAATATACTAAATAAATAATAAATATAGCTCAAGATGGGGGCAGATAAAATGGGTTTGTTATTGGGTAAGAAGAGAGAAGGAAGCAGGGAAAGATGGGAATAATCTGGGGAGGGGAATACAGGGGAAAGTGAGGTGCCCGCACCAGTTCTGGAGGGTTCCCCACCATGCAATTGGGCCTGGCCCGGTAGCTGGCAGTGTGCAACTTTACCAGACTCTGCCAGGGGTAAGGACGAAGGGAAAAATGAATAGTGAGGGTGGGTGATAAAGGTAGATTGGGCTGGTGGCTCAGAAGGAGAAGGCAGCAGGGAAAGTATAGAGACTATGGGGGCATTCAGGGAAGGGAAAGAGGAAACAGTGGGGGAGGGGAAAATGAGGTGCCCTTCCCCAAGTCTTCCCGGGTTCCCCACTTGTTCCCTTATATTAGTATTTGAGCATTTGTGACTGAAGCCCTCTCTGAAGTTCTATAGTAGTCTTTACCAAAAAGGAAACATTCAAACTTTACGTATTTCTTTTGAGTAGTTCATTCTGATTCTGTCATCAGGAGGGGTAAGGGACTCAAAGGCCTTAAAAGCCTTGCTTTCTGTCCACCGGAAATGTTCTTCAGCTACTCCCCATCTTCCAAGATCATCATACTTACATTCTTAGTCCATCTCTGTAGCTATAAGGTCTAGCAACTTTGTTTTAAAAGATGGAAACAGACATTCTCAAACTGCCAAATTCTCAGAGTATACAAATGGAGCAAGTCAAAACTACTGCTAAGAGAATCTTTGCTTCTTCAACCTGCATGCATTCCCAACAGGAGTTAGCACTGGCTGTACAATATCAGTGATGCAACTGTCAGATGTATATTCGGAGCCTTCATAACTCACCAGGGGTTGCGTCTTGGGTAACTTTGATAGAATACAGGGTAGCAGCAAACCCAGAGCCATAAGAGAAGATGCCAATCCTCTGCCCCGCCAGTTGCTGAGGAGAGTATCTGCACAGAGGACAAACAATACCCAGTCAATTAGGGAAGTCTTGAACGCCATGACCTTGTTTCCTGGATATTGGTTTGTAAAGTTAGGTAGCTCACTCTAATCAGAGTCCACATCAGAGCCACACTTGCCCTTTTCTCCTTGTTTGTACATCCTAATACCAGCTGCTCTTGATAATGAGCTTTCCTATCCTACATGCCTGCGGGCTCTTCAGAGAACATCCTGTACTCTCTTACAGTTGCAGAGTACAGAGACATAAAAGGACAATGTAATAGTCTTCAAGGTTTTAGCTAGGGGCTTTTCAGATTGAAATTGCTAATGGGTACATTTTTTCAGTTCCACCAGACCACCACCCAAGTGCGTGCAAGGGAGTTACACAAAAATGACTGCTGAAGGCAGTCACAAGAGAATAGATGGCGATTTACGCCTTATACAGAGGCACTGCTAAAAAGCAGCTTGCTAGGCTTAGTTCCTTTGAAGTTGACAACGCTGCAACAAAACTTATGAGCAGCCCACACATTCTGGATACCCCACTGCAAGGACATAAAATTTTAGGTGGTGCAATCCATGGTTGTTGCTATCCCCATGGCAGAATATCCAGTGTAAGCAGCCAGTCAATGTAAGCAGCCAGCATCTCTACAGTTAGAGGTATTCATGCCATATTCACTTTCATGTTCCCATTTTGTAATTCATCTACAGTATGACTTACAACACACAATCATATACTTGCTATGGTGCTGTGTGCAATCTTTAGAAGTTGCTTACTTTCTTTTCTTATTTAATAAATAAATTAGGTGAGAAGCATGGGACCTCAAGATAGTCTGGGAATGATTTCCCCTCTCCAGGAGCTCCTTTCCTCTGATATGTGAATGTAAGTATTAGTTTGTTGTCAAAGGCTTTCATGGCCGGAGTTCATTAGTTGCTGTAGATTTTCTGGGTTGTGTGGCCATGTCTTGGCATTGTAGGATCTGACGTTTCACCAGTAGCTGTGACTGGCATCCTCAGAGGTATCCTCAGAGGTACTCCATCTTTCTGTGTTATACTTCTGAGGATGCCAGTCACAGCTACTGGTGAAACGTCAGGTCCTACAATGCCAAGACCATGGCTACACAACCCAGAACATCTACAGCAACTGAGTATTAGTTATTCAGTGGCAAGGGGGAAAGCACTCCGTACATGCTTAAAAACACTTCACTTACTACTCTTATACAACCAGGTTGTGTGGCTTTGGCTCTAGGTCCAGCCTTTAAGAGTCTAGTAGCTCTTCAGTCACAGCCACCTTAACAGCCTAAGAGTCAGTCATAGCCACAACAGCCTAAGTTCATACTTACTGAGCTAAGAGAGAAGCCAAGCAGCCATAGACTGAAGGGGTGTACATATTCCCATTCTGATTGGATACAAGTAAGGAAGCCTTGGTTTTCTGATTGAACATCTCAGCACTGGCCTTCATGAAAGCTTTCTCCACATCCCGGTCAAAGTAAGTGTCTTCCAGTTTTACATCCCTGAGGAGAAGCATGAAAATTTCAGAAGTGTTATGCAGTAAGACAACCTGAGAAAATTCTAGATGAGAGGGAGGTTATGGAATCTAAGGAAAACCCTAGCTAGCACCTACACTACTAGATATCAGCACTATTAGATATTTTTACTGGTTCTTTTGAAGCTACCCAGTGTGATGTGTTAGTTTTTTCCTTTAATCAAGCTCATTCATTAATGATTAGAACATTGTCTGCTAAGAAAGAATGCACAGCTTGAATCTGAGAAGTCATACATTGCAAGACACCCACCACCATTAATTAACCTTCAGTTCCAAGAACTAACTTTTATTAGTCAAGAACATAAGAACATAAGAGAAGCCAATGTTGGATCAGGCCAATGGCCCATCCAGTCTGTTATGCTTTGTGTTTAAAACATGTCTGAGCTTCAACATCATGCTGGTATCCTAGTGGGCACGTTCTGATTGGCTACTCTGCACAGTAGACCAATCAGAGATTATTGAAAGGTTCTGGAGGGAACTGAAACTATTGGTTGTTATCTAAGCAGTTCTATTGGTTGTTAACTTATTTAGGGGCATGGTTTGACTTGCCCAGAAAGTTTAAAAGAGAGCCTGTTGCTCTCCTGTTTTTGTGTTGGTTTACTGTTGTGTTTGAATAAAACTGAATCACTTGTTAAGAGCCGACTGACGTCTCATACTTAACACAGTCCAACACTTTGTCACACAGTGGCCAAAAATACCAGGTACCATCAGGAGGTCCACTAGTGGGGCCAGGACACTAGAAGCCCTTGAATTTAATAGTCAATATTAACTTAGCTTTTAAACACATTTTTTGAAACCAATATAAACAACTCTAACATCCTTTAACAAATTAACAAAACACCTGTAATCTGCAATTGTAAATATTAGTGGAGGAGGGGCTGTGGCTCAGTGGAAAAGTATATGGTTGGCGTGTAGAAGGTCCCAGGCTCAGTACCTGGCATCTCCAGTTAAAAGGATCAGGTAGTCGATGATGTGAAAGACCTCAGCCTGAGACCCTGGAGAGCTGCTGCCAGTCTGAGTAGACAATATTGACCTTGATGAATCAAGGGTCTGATTCAGTGTAAATAGCTTCATATCTCTGCTACACACATCAGCAAGTCAAACAATAGGGACCCCAAATGTATGTGTTATACAGAAATGCAAACCACAGGGGCAGACCATCAAAAAAAAATTCACAAATTTCACAAATTACCAGAAGACATCAGTCTATTGCAACATAATTACAGTCAATTAATAAATAAAGTAGGACTGGAGGTCACAATTCAAAAACAAGTTGCAATACAAAGCATTTAACAAGAGAAGGTGTCACAATTCAAGTAGAAAAATCCAACAAGAGACTCCTCTAAATCTTTTCAGTATAAGAATGTCCAAAAGACTTCAGAGTCTACAAACAAGACAGAGGTTGTCCCATAACACACAAAAAATTCTGCAGCCGAAAACATCCGATGTTTCAAAGCATTCTTCCTCAGTTATATGGCTGAAAAATGGAACCTGATCTCCATAATAATCTGTGATTCCACTTGAGACATGAGCTGTGCCTGGATTATTATGGAAATCAGGTTCCATTTTTCAGCTGTATAACTGAGGAAGAATGCTTTGATTTAGAGGAGTCTCTTGTTGGATTTTTCTACTTGAATTGTGACACCTTCTCTTGTTAAAATGCTTTGTATTGCAACTTGTTTTTGAATTGTGACCATCAATTCTACTTTATTAATTGATTGACTAGAATTATGTTGCAACAGACTGATGTCTACTGGTAACTTGTGAAATTTGTGATTTTTTTTTTGATGGTCTACCCTTGCATTTTGCATTTCTGTATATACACACATCAGCAAGACATCAACCTTTGTACTACTGTAAGAAGAGAGTGCAGTAACACTTCCAGATACCAGCTCCAGAATTATTAGCCAAGCAGCTCGAGCAATTTACCTAAAAGCTTCCAGACCATTGTAGATCCCGTTTTCTTTCATCGGTGTCTGATCACTGAGAAAGTCATTCAGCAACAGACGAGCTACTGATTTCTGCACAAGCTTGCAGTATGGAGAGTGAAAGACTATGAAGCCAAAATCATTCAAGTTGAACTCTTTGTCAATTCCCTCTGGAAAAGGAAGCAAAGAAAAAAAAAGATGCTTGGTCATTATACGTTTTCTTCTACCCCATTCTCAGCTCTTTAAATCCTAACAGTTTTTTAGAAAGCCTACTGTGAAGTCCTAACATGTGCTTATATCTCTGTGTGCTGGACCATGTTTAGCTCACGGGACAGGTCATGAGATTGCATGTGCAGGCACTGGTGGTGGGGGAGAAGATGACACCTCCTGAGCTGAAATGTTGGAATGTTCTGGAGCCTAAGCTGCACAGACAGAATTCCTACATTATGATAGCACAGAGTCCACAAAGAGGAGCAGAGATATAACGCTCAAATTGGTAGGCGTATCACAAAGCCAAAATACAGCAAATGTCACTTGTCACACACATTCCCTCCTCCCCCTGAAAAATGTTAACACTACTTGAACAGATCTCTATTACGATGCACTCTACTGTGCTGTATTTTTGGCAACATAGATTACCTGTCTTAGAGGGAATAGAAGGAGATCAACAGGTTGATGCCAATGGTTGCTACTGAATCCCAAACAAGTCATCCTCTTACCCCAAAGGCATTTATTTCATCGCCCTTAAAGTTTAACTGTTGGAATGGCTGCTGCAGATGAAGGCCTCTAAAAGCCCTGATGAAATCCCCAAGACTGACACCCCTGCCTTAAAAGCACAGACATCATAACCCCCCATGGTAGAGACAGACTGTGGATGAATGGAGACAGATTAGTGATTTATTAAATGTCTGATATTTGTCAACTTTATTCCTACAGCTATGGCATATTCTTGTGAACAGCATTTAGATGCAAAATAACTGTGGTCCTAAATCAACAGAAGAACCTTGACAGATCAATCATGGCTAGAAAATGCTTTAAATCTGTCAGTTTTCCAGATGCTGTGGAAAGAGTCAGGCTCCAAAAGAAAAACAAACAAACAAATACTGTAATATAGATGACAACACATGTTAAGTAAGAACCATATTATATTGTAAAACTTAGCAATATTACAGGTCCATCATTCTCAACGAGCATCCGGATATACTCATTTCATCCCAATCTTCCTCAGTAGTCCTATAGTAATGAAGGTGTCAGCCTCTTGCTACAGTTCAATAAAAGAAGACAAGACTGGCTTGCTCCTTTATAAACACGAACATGGAACCAGAAGTAAGGTTTTTTTAAAAAAATAAAAACTAAATAATTCAAATTATAAATTAATATGAAAAGTTAGTATAATATTCCATTCAGCTTCATGTTTATTCATTTAAAATACCATGGTTATTCTTCAGGATTATTTAAAAAATATAAAGAAGAAATTAAACATTGGGTTGCTCTTAAAAAGAACACTGAACTGTAGCAAGAGGCTGATGCCTTCATTACTATAGGATTACTCCTGAGGAAGATTGGGACGAAATGAGTCTATATCCGGATGCTCATTGAGAATGATGGACCTGTAATATTGCCACGTTTTACAATATAGTATGATTCTTACTTAACATGTGTAGTCATCTATAGCACAGCGTTTGTTTTTTACATTTCCTATACCTGTGATCCCTTCTTGTTTTTTTTCTTTTCCAAAAGAAAGACAGCAGAGCCCCGGATTCTGCAACTGTATTTCTTGATGTCACATACCTTTTTGCCATTGAGCACGGATCTTCTTACGATAGACAGTATAGCAGCGATCCAGTGCACTGAGGTAGCATTGTATGGACAGTTTCCCATCAACCACAGGATACTCAGACACCATATCAGGCTTATAGAAGTCATAGGCATGTTGCATGTGTGTCCCACGCAGTCCTAGAGAAAGGAATCAGATGTGATATTGCATTCAAGAAAACAGTTCCTACCTAAACATGCTGCCTATGAAACCGGGAGTGATAGAGATGATATTGGTAGTGGTGAAGGGGAGAGCATTTACACTTTTGAACGTAAGCCAGAGTCCTCGGAATGAATGCTTAACAGGACAGAAAACTATTTTTAATATTACAAATAGCCACATCACTTGAACAAATTAATATTTACAAAATCTATCTGCATGAGCTGTGGAAAAAAATAACTGAACAGTCAAACTGCTTATGCTTTGGCCTCTTGACAGTTGAGGAGAAATTTCTCTTCTGATGTTCGAATGTTCACATAAGTATCTCTCTTACAGGCTGGAGCAGTTATTTGCACAAGCAAGGGGGGCTGGAATACTGTTGAGAGTCAGCTCTGAGAGTCATGGTAATGCTTTGGCTAGAGCGGTTAGGAAACTAACCTCTTTCAAAAATCAGTGGTGCATTTGGACCCACAAGCATTGCAACAGCACCAGCTCCTCCAGTCGGCCTCGCATTTCCAGTTGCATACACAGCTATATCTCCAGCAATGACAAGTGCATAACGTCCTGCAAAACACAAGCAAAGACTATGAAAAGTCTGCATAACACTACTGAAATTTTCAGCAATAGCAATTTCTAGCAATTTGGGGCTAGAACACCAAGTATCTTTTCTTGAAATTAAGGCCCACAGGATTCAACAAGGGCCATTTCTGAGTGAACACAAACAGAACTGGCCAGCATGTTTACTCTTTACAGTGAAAAATGACAGCAAGACAATAATGCTAATACTTGCAGTACTGAACATATAGAACACTTTATGTGGTCTCATTTGTCTTTATCAACACCCAGTTACACAGACTACTTTAAAGGCAATGAACAAAACTAAGGATGTTTCCGGAATGCAGTTTTCCTGGGCACCTACTGCACTTGTCATGAACATGCTGCTGGAGAAGGGGTCCCCAGAAGAAAAAAAAGTACTAACCAGCCCAGGGGTTTAATGCTATTCACCAATTCAAATTTTGCAGCCTCCCCTTACCCCAGTAACTTACTGATTCTGCAGTAGCCAATATAAAGATCAGCATAGTCACCACATGCCTTACATGTTTCCCCCAGTCACACAAAGCTCCATATAGAAGAAACCTGAAAGGGCAACATTCTAAGGCTGTTCAATGGATTCCCTAATGCTGCAGAGGACTGATTCCTGGGTCAAAGGCCAATGCTTTTCTCACTAGATCAAATGGGTTCATGAAAAAGTGTGCATACTTTTTAACATACCCAATTTCCCATTGCTGCAGCCCAGCATTACAAATGAGAACCGTGCTTGTTTCATACAGAAATTGACAGGGTTATTATGATATGAGCTTTCTTTCCTAGGCAACAGTCCACATAGGGAGCAGAGATCCATCAGTGGCTATTAGCCACAAGGTATAGATAGGAACTCTGGGGCAAGTGATGCTCTGTATTCTTGGTGCTGGCAACAGTGGGAGAGCTTCTAGTGTCCTGGGCCCATTGATGGACCTTCGGATGGCACCTGGTATTTTTGGCCACTGTGTGACAGAGTGTTGGACTGGATGGGCCATTGGCCTGATCCAACACTGGCTTCTCTTATGTTCCCCCCACTGTGGCATGCCTATACCAATCTCATACCAGAGCTTGATGATGTAAGGTCACTGCCAATAAGAGACAGCTCATGCCATAATAAAGTTGGCAGAGAAACTGAACTGCTACTAGGCCTCACTGAAGTCCACAGGATTTTTTAGAGCCTAATCCTATGCATGAAGCCAATCCCACTGAGTCCAGTGGGCATTACTCCCAAAGTAACTTGGACCACAACAGTCATTACACATTCAGGAAGAACTGTGGCAAAGTCTCCATTGCTAATTAACACCAGAAGGCACTGGCTCTTTAGAAGCCCTCTGCCTGTGCCTTGGCTGAGGTTCAAACACAGGGCCCTTGGGACCCCCTATGGCCACCAGTTGCCTATCCCTGGAAATGTATCTGACATGACTGATAAATCTTGCTATGTGCATCAGCAAGCTCGAAGGTGCAGCTTGCTTGTACAGTTACCAAACTTACCATCCCAAGAACTAGATTCTACCCAGTTAACAGCATTGAAGAGCGCAGCAGTGCCTCCGTAGCATGCATTAGTTGTGTCTATGCCTTCTACATCTGTGTTGCCAGATTCTTCAAACAGTTGCATCAGAACAGTCTTTACAGATTTGGATTTGTCGATGATCGTCTCTGTTCCAACTTCAAGTCTCCCAATGCAGTCGTAGGAAAGATTGTTCTTCTCCATAAGTTTCTGCACCACAGTGAGGCAGAGTGAGTTGATATCTTCTCTGTCAGAGCAGAAGCCCATCTTAGATTGGCCCAGGCCAATGGTGTACTTCCCTGCATCCACGCCATCAAATTTCTCTAGCTCTGCCTGATCGACATACTGGGAAGGAAAATAGATCTCCAAAGCCACTATTCCCACATCCTTTGGCCAACAAGCTTCAGCGTTCACAGGAAGAGAGCCAGGCATGGTGGTGTAGCTGAAATAAAATGACCCAATATTAACATGAACAGAACTATAGGACAGCAGTGAAACAACTCCATGTACGTTTCTGCAGAAGCAAGTGCCATCAAGAGATCATACTTCCTCTATGCCAGGATAGCAAGGCCTGTTTGTTGTCTAGACCAATAATTGTACTGTAAGCAGGCCTTTGGATAGAAAATGAGGAGCCTGGAGCTGTTCAAACAGACCCACCCTCATTTTGGCAAAAGACACAGTATGGATGGGAGCTCGTGGCATAGCTTCAGTTGCCGATGGCTGTCCCTGCATTCCCATACCTTTGACTGGTATTGCAAGTGGGAAGAAAAGTGGTATTTTCAGCACCCAAATAAATTCTTAATGTGCACTCATCAGGACACATCTTTGTGGAAATGACACTCCATGATCAAGCACAACTGTTCTGTACAGATTGAGAAGTCAACCATTTCCAGGCTATTTCAGTTAGGCACACTATTGCATACAGCCTCAAAAGCAATACTAACTCCGCACCTCCTCACAGCAGTCTTTCCATCCAGTAGCAAAATGGGTTTCTTGCTATTGCTAATGCTGTTACATTGAACTACCAATACTGAGAAGACAGAGCATTCCAAAACTGGGTTAATCTTGCTTTGTCATATACTAGCAGTCAGGTTCAGGAGGAAAAGGGGGGGCGCAAAAAAGCAAAACAGAGGAAAACTGTTCCTTTGTCATAAACTAACATGAATCAGCCTTTTAGACTGAAGCAAAAGAAGGCCTCCGTGTATTTGCATGAACAGGTATTTCATTTTTTTCCTGAAGCTGCACAGCAAGAAAACATGTTAATACTTTTCCATATCAACATATACAGTATCAGTCCATTGTTCCATGTAGTCCAATACTGTTTATTTTAATAGGGAGAAGTTCCTCAGGATCTTTCTTCCATCACAGAATTGGGATTCTTAACCAGAGATGTCATGAATCCATCCTGAGATTCTCTGAATGCTCAACACTAGATGGTAGATGGCAAGAGATGTTCAAAAAGCTGAACAGACTAATCCCGCTTGACTATTCGAGTGGTAGATCCAGACATGCCTTTTATCTATAAGGAGTAAAACTCTTGCAGGCAAAACATATTCCAAAGACTATATTCCAAGAATATAGGAGGCAAGAGATATACCTTTAGGAGGGCAGAGTCACTTGCAGGAAGCAGAAATATGACACATGATGTTAAGGAAATACTCAAATAGTTCTGTAACTGTGTCTCTAGTAGCTATCAACATTGTTACAGATGAAGAAATTCTTTACATATTAATATGTAATTTGACTTCCAAATTTATCGTAATTCAGGAGATAAAGGAAACATTTCTTCACACAACACGAAAGTGATTCACATACTCCAAGATGTGGTGATGGTCAGGGAAGATATTAAAGGGGATCAGACAAATCAGTGCAGGGTAGGTTTATCAACAGTTATTAATTATGATAGCAGAAAGGAAATTCAGAGTCATTGTTCCTGATGGCGAAGTGCCTACATTTTATTAATAACCTGGAATATAATGATTTAAAGTTTTAAGTGTGTGTTTCTTTAAATGTTTGGTAAATTACAGAAGAACCAAGGGGGGTAAAAGAGGGGGATGAGTGGGTGAGGTGATTGGTGACTGAAAGTCTATGGGCAGAGCTAAAAAGTGCCTGTAGATGTTGAGTCATCAGTTAACAGTCATCTGTGGTCAGTCAATAGTCTACAGAGTCTGAAAAAGCAATCTTCTGTTTAGAATCCAATCTAGTGCTATGAAAAGCATTAAGATTCTAGGGAAGGAAAGTAGAATACTAGAATAGATATCCCCCTTACATTTTAAAAAACTTTTTAGATTTTTCTGCACACGTGGGGAATCTCCCTGCCCCCAGGTGCCCCCGATGTGCGGATTTAGATATCCGCACACAGGGGGCCACTTGGGTATTAGATATATAGATGGGGAGGCATATTAGTGACTAGAGGGCATCAAATCCTAATATTGTCAAAGTATTATAAGGGTGTGAGAGACAGAAGCTGACAGAAATCTGAGTTAAAGAGAAAGATTAAGCTGAGCAAAATAAAATACAGACTGGTCAAAGTACATTCTGAAGAGAAAGGAGGATTTTGAGAGTGAGGAGTGTTTGTGAAGCAAAAGAGTGTGATACCTCAGTCAGAAGCTATTAACATATACTGTTTTTATTCACTAAAGAGATAAGTTACAAAACATCTTGAAACCAATATGTTTCTTGTACAAATAAACTTTTATTTTGTTTATTGTCAACCTGGAGTCCTATGCTGTTTAAAAATTAAGAGTCTCATCCTCAGGACCACACAGCCCAACGAAGGAGCCTTAGAGCTCAGGCACAATACTATGGGAAAGGTTAATTGATCGGACTGGAATTAAATTCCTGGGGGCAACGTTACATACCCAGAGAGAGAGAAATAACGAGAAAATTAAAGATACACCATATCTAACCACACGATTAAAACAGAGTAGTCATGACATGAAGACATTATTGTTATTATCAATGTAAATTCCAGCAGCAGTCCCAAGACATCAGAAACCAGAGATTAGAGGAATCACAAAATTTTGTCCTTCAGGGAAAAAAGATAACAAGAGTATCCATTTCAAATGCAGAATTGTCTCACCTCTCTGCAAACAGGAAGGTGGAACTAAAAGAAAGGATATAAATAGCAACCTTTTAACTGCATGAAATGCAATGGGATCAATGCAAAAGAAAGACTAATTAAGCCTTAATAGAACTGAGTGCAAGAACAATTCAAGCAAAGCAGCTAGGGCAGGATTATATTAGCAAAGAAGTAAGAAGAAGGAAAATTGAGAATGCTAGTTTCATCAGAACTTTCTTAAGAAGCCCTGCTGGATCAGACCAGTGGTCCATCTAACCCAGCATCCTGTTTCAGTGGCCAAGCAGTTGCCTTGAAGGGCCAACAAACAATCCATAGAGGCCAAAGCCGACCCCCAGATATTACCTCCTAGCACTGGTATTTCAGAGGTTTGTTGCCTCTGTATATGGAGGTTCCAGCTATATAACATGATTAGTAGCCATTAATGGATTTGTCCTCCATGTCTAATGCCCCCCTTTAAAGTCACCTATGCTTGTGGACATCACTACATCCACTGGCAGTGAATTCTACCATCTACAGTGTAATAGAAAGAAAGTCTATTCAGAATCCTACTGGTCTACGCAAATGGGGCTTACTCTCAGGAAAGTATCATTAGCTTTGCAGAATTAATTACCCATTGAATAAAGAAATATTTCCTCTGAACTGCCCTGAATCTATGGTCCATCAACTTTACTGGATTCTAGTACTATGGGAAGGGAAGAAAAAGTTCTCTCTAGCCACTCTCTGCCCTCCATGTATAATTGTATAAATCTGCTTAAGCAACACAAGGTCATGAGACAGATTTTCCTACAAACGTAAGTTCCGTCCCAGTAAAACCCAGCATAATATTTCCCAATTTGGCTATGGTACAGATTCTTATGAGCCAGTAGCTTGCCAGACCCATGCCATTCAGTAATAAATACACATTTTTCATGAAACAGCACACAATTTTATATATGCAAAATATTACCTCTAAAAGTTAATATTACCTCGAAAAGTTGATGAAATTAAATACCTAGCTTCTTTTTTCATCTAACAGCAGCAGCAGACAGGGTTGCAATGAGTCGTACATTCTTTACCATCAGGTTTAAATTATGTAATTTAATTAATAATGCCTGACAGTTGGCAGAACAAAACATGAAACAGAAACCTCAATTGCTCACCTGTGACCTGCAGTAAACAAAACAAGCCAGGATCTGTCCAGTGCTACAGCTCTCCATCACTGTTCCCTCTAAGCTGAGTTAGTGTGAGCTAGCTCACAGTTTTCTACCCTCTGGCTCACAGATTTTTGTCTTAGCCCAGGAAGGATGGCTCCAGAGCAAGCTAATTCACTCAGTAGCCAAATCACTTGCTCACGATTTTAATGCCAGTAGCTCACAAAGTAGAATTTTTGCTCACAAGACTCCATAGTTTTGAGGGAGCACTGCTCTACACTGAGCACCCACCTCTGAAAAGATATTCAGAAGGGCCTGTGGAAATGGTACTTAAAGCACAAAACAGATTTTTCCTAGAAACATAAGCTCCTTCCTAAGTTCCTCATCCAGAAACAGCCTCCAGTACGCCCAAGGTAGAACACCACCCCACTTTGTTTTCACTGGATTTGGCTCTTCCTAGCTCTACACATTTCCAACTGCCCCCTCCTTTTCAGCTGCTTCTCTTCAAAGCATATCATGACTGAAAGTGACCAAACAATTTGCTTTTGCCCCAGGTACACTGGGAAACCTTGTACAGTACTTTACTAAGTAAAGAGGGGAAAGGACAATCCAAAACATTGCATGAAAGCCCATTGCCTCAGTGATGAGAAGTGACCACAATGCAAAAGTTCATGGAACTTGTTCCTGAGCATCAGAAGTCCACTTAAAAGTTTGGATTTTAATCCAAGTTGGCTCTAGGATTCATAGCAGGTAACAGTAAAAAGAAATTAACAAGTACAAGAATAATCACAAGCACAGATGGCCAGTTATAAGAGCATAAGAAAAGCTATGCTGGATCAGGCCAATGGCTCATCTAGTCCAACACTGTGTCACCCAGTGGTCAAAACCTAGGTACCATCCTGAGGTCCATCATGGGGGCCAGAACTTCCGAAGCCCTCCCACTGCTGCCTCCCAAGCACCAGAATACAGAGGATCGCTGCCTTAGACATCATGTTCCACCTATACCTTGTGGCTAATAACCACTGATGTACCTCTGCTCCATATGTTTATCCAATTATTAACTGGATTAAGTGCTAACATATTCCACCCACCAAAACCCAGCCCTTAGCACCAGAAACTGGGTGTGTAGCCAAAATAGCAACCCAAGAGACCCAAAACTTTGGTGGAAAGAACACAGGACAACACTCTGCAATGCAAGAGACAAAGAAACCGCATCGCCAGTACTTCTGGCAGGGTGGTGGCGCTAGCCCTGGTGACTTTTTAAAAGCGGCACATTACATAGTGCACCCCTACACACAGCCAAAAAACCTGGCCTTTGTGCACTACTGGGGAAGACTTCGCCAGTCAGATACCTGCCTGTCATGTTGCTATTAATGAAAGTTGCTAGAGAAATATGGAAATTGGAAGGAGACCCGGAGGCTCTTTTTTCTGGGGGCTCCGGGCAGCGGCAGGAGGGAACTGAATTCTGATGATCCGAACTTAAGCCCACAAAAGGTTGCGTCATAATTTTTAAAAACATGTTATCACCTCTTAAGATTGCTCCTGTTTCTGTATTGACTCTAAAGATTGCAGCCGTTTCTGCTGCAACAGACTAACACACCTCCCTCATAGGAATTAAAACGCTCTCCTCGCATTGCATGTCCCCCACCCCACGTGTGAACTAGCCAAGCACATCAGGTGACAAATCAACCCAGCCTCCAGCCCCCTTCAAGGTGGCCTTAACTTCCCCTGCTCCCTCAGAAGGAGGCGCCACCCAACCACCTAGAGGCGAAAGCCCCAAGACTGGGAAAGGGGGAAAGGAAAAGCGGGTTAATAGTCCCACTACCAACAACGCCAGAGTTCGAACTAAGCGAATGACCCAAAGAGGGACCCTCTCCTTCAACGGCTCCCCCAGGACAAACCCCCGTAGTCCCAGCCAGTGCAGAAGGCCCTGGTCGAGGCCTCTTTCCCCCCTCTCGCCACACTCAACAGCCGGTCACTCACGCAGGGCGGAATCCCATCCCTGGGTCCGGAGTCTCCGTCAGGCACCAGGGCGACCCAGAGAGCATGCGCATATCACTCCCTCGGCCACTGCCGCTGTCACCTTGAAGCAGAGGGGGGAACCCCACGACTGAGCATGCGCACCGGGCCTGTCAGTTTCTACGCCTCTCCCGACTTCTGACTCGTACGTTCAGGCCACGCCCACCCTCCGGGCCATTGGACCATCTACCCGGCTCCGACGCGAATAGCATGCGAAAATTCCAGCCCGCCCATCCCCGGGCGAGCAGAACGAGTCGTTAGACGCACGCGCAGACCACCCCACCCCCGGTAAGAGGATTGCTGCTTGCCTGGGCAAGAAAGAGCCAAAAAGCAAAGCTAGCGAGGCGCAGTCGCTTGGGGCTATGCATTTTCTTCACCGCAGCACAGGCGTCCCAGAAGCTGTTATAAAACTACCGGGAAGGTCTGTGTCCTGGAGCACGTTTCTTTGCCTTACACGCAAGAGGCCTTTTCAGACGTTAAGCCCGGCAACCCTGAGCCTGTCATGCCAGGCAAACCTAGCTTCCTGATCGCCGTGCTCGTTCTCATTCACGTTTTGCATTTAGGGGCGTAAGTGGCTGTACATCTGAAAATGTAATGAGTGACTCCTTCCCGGGACGGTTTAAAAATCACCAGCGAAAACCGTCCGTGCCATCAAAATCGTGCTCCTATAAGTAAAATGGGTACATATAAAGGCAGCCAACAAGGCATTTCTTGACCATGATTTTAGTTTCAGAGTGTTTAGGTTGGAAGCACCGAAGCATATTACACATAGGAGCTGAGAAGTCATGCCCATTTTACTCCTTGCAAAGCATTATATATTTTTTTTAAGAACAGCCAAACTCTTGCATTATACACTATGGGATCAAAAATTAATGGGGTTGGGCAATAGATGTATTTCCTCACCATTTCTGCAAAACCATGCAGCATACAGCTTAACCTCCCACTGCTAGCCAGCACAGTGAGTACATCCTTTGAGGCATTTCAAGCAAAACCAAAGCCTAGCAAATAAGCCAGCTTTGTTTAAGAATACTATTAAAGGAGGCCAAGGTTTCAATCTGCTGGTGCCTCAGGAAACAAAGTTTTCTTATTGAGCTTCAAAAGTGTGCTCCCCCCAGCCACTAGGTTAGAGTGTAAGGCTGCAATCTTATGAATGATTTCCTGACAGTAGGCCCCATCAAATAAAATACGATTTACTTCAGAGACAACCTGCTTAGGATCACTCCACAAAACAACAGAAAGCTTTTGATGGTGAGTACAGATTGAGCGGGGGGGGGGGGACTGATGAGGTGAATTCAGAAAGGAAGCCCAAGTGCAGGGAACATGAGGAGTACTTAAAAAACATATACTGGGAAAAAGAGGAGTGAGATGGAGTAAAACCAACGCTGTGGTGGCAACTGCCACCAAAACATTATGGCCAATCAGAAGCCCCACCTGGTGGGCATCATGGTGCCAATGGGTACAGTGTTGGGGCCCACTGATGTAGAGAACTTCCTGGCAGGAAAAGTGTGCGGCACCAATTTTCTTTAAAAGCAGTGTTGATTTGCTTCCAAGAGAACTTGTTCTCTGAAGGAGTGTTCCCTCTAAGCTGCGTTAGTGTGAGCTAGCTCACAGTTTTTTAGCTTCTGGCTCACACATTTTGGTCTTAGCTCAGGAAGGACGGCTCCAGAGCAAACTAATTAATGCAGTAGCCAAGTTGCTTCCTCACAGTTCGCCAGTAACTCAAAGTAGAATTTCTGCTTACAAGACTCCACAGGTTAGAGGGAGCATTGCTTGGAAGTTGCCAGTTTTCCATTGCTGATGAGGACAGTTTCCTGGTGGAAAACTTAATGAAGCTATTCTGTTCGAACAATGGGTCTTCACAAAACACACCTGACACAACTTGTCTCCATTTGAATAACCCCCTTAAGCCTTCTACTGTCAGGCTTGGGCCTTTAAACTACTTTACTGTTGTCTTTGTATTGTCCTGTGCTTTTGCTTCTGAGGGCTAGTTAATCCTGCGCGCTTATCACTCACCCTCACCTGCCACTGCATTCTTGCGGGAGGGGAGTGAATGAGTGAATGCTGGTACAATTAGGGAGGCCCACTTCAGTAATTCTTCTATGGCACCTCAAGGATGGCTTTTCTCATGGGAAGCAGCCTTGAAGACAAGTCTGTGTTTGGCTAGGGGCAGGCCGTATATCTTTCGTGGTCTGGGTAGTATTGCTGACCTGTATGGATGGAATGTGGGGTTTTAGTTATACGCTGCTTTCCCGCCTTGGCACCTCAGATCTGACAAAAGAATTTGAACCCATGACATCTCAATTCTCTGAATAAAACTTTCCTTGATGAAAGTGTGTGTGGAGAGTGATTTGACTGGGAACCTGACATCTACTCTCTGAAGCCCCTGTGTAATGCTGCTCAGCCAGCTACTTCTCTTGGAAAACTTTACCCCTCTTCAAAACTCATGAAGTTCTTGTTGGCAGCTAGTGACCCCAAAGTCTTACAGTGAGCAGGTGCAGCACCCAGGGTTTAAGCAAGCAGGCCTGATGCAAATTCCAGACTGACACTTACTGCAGAAAAAGGCAGGGTGCCTTGATTAACATCCTGAGAACATAAGATCCTTTTGTTACCAGCAGAGAGGAGATATTCCCTGTTTATGAGGCGAGTGGGTAGATAACTATTTGCCAGGAAGAAGCAGGATGGATCACTTTTGGTATCCTGAGTCAGGTTCATAAAGACATGCACTTTGTTATGACTGGGTAAAAGTGAACAGCCGAAAACACAGGGACTCAGCCCCTTTCAGAATAGGTAAAAATGGAACACCTCCCAGCTGGCAAGCAAAAAGTAAAAACGTTTAGCCTGAGAAAGGGCAAGCCAAGAACAAAGGCATGGAGAAGAACAGAGTGGTCTACCTTGACTATCTTCTGTTTCAGAGTTCTAACTTTTCTTGTGCCTGTTCTAATGGAATATCTAAGACTTCTTTTGTGGTTTCCATAGCACTTGTGGTCTTGTTCAGATGTCATTTTTCTGTGCATCTGTGCTACTAGAGATGTATGTTAGTTGAATAAAGATCTTTTTTTCCTTTTTAAAGATATCAGACTGTGACCAAAATTCTTACCTGAGCACCTAGCCTTTTATCCACACATAGACCAAATTGCCTGACCAGGCTAGGGAGTTAGCAGGCAGGTAAGGGGGTGGTGGTGAGTAACCTCATGTGCATACACAGGTGTTTCCCCCCTATCAGTGAGACACACGACTGAGAGGAAGGGAAGGGCTGATAAGTTGGAACAGCAGCAGAATTCTTCCTGAACAATAGGAACAATAGGAAAGTTGGTTCAAGCCCTCGCTCACACATACTGAGTCCCACACTCTCTTGTGGACTTGCAGGTAAGGTGAAGAAGAGGCAATAGAGCAGGACAAACACAACCTCAAGTTAAACATGTGATGCCTCAAAACATGTCCTAACAGCATGGTTCTTGCTCTATATTGATTTGTTATGTAACAAGATACATGGGAACATTACTGCAGCGTTAGTTCAACCTTTTGCCTACCTGGCAAAACTATGATTTTGTTTTTAAGTCCAAATTAATTACATGTGTTTGTGGAGCACCATCAAACACATGACATGTTACCCTTTTTTATACAGATTTACATCTGCTGTATCATTGGGTAATAAAAGCATTTCTTTTTTCACATACATCAAACACTTACTTCTTGAAGATTGGGTCTGCTTCCAAGGCTCGGTCATAAGTGTCTTTTGATGGCAAAAGAATGGGTGCATTCTCCTTCCCACCTTTATACAGGGCACAATATTGGTTTATCACAAGTGCCTAATCAGAGACCAAGGCAACCAGCACAATTTCATAGGCAACCTTTTAAAGAGAGTTGAAGCAAGCAAGTTGCACAAAGGGATGAAGATGACCTTTGATGCTATCTACATGAAAAGGAAGGTGGATTTGTTTTCTGACTACAGTAAAGAGATTCTCATTGGCCAAATCACTGTCTGAAGCAGGCCTTCAGTCTCACACTCTAGGTAACATTTGTCAGTCTGTAAATGGGGAGTAGCAATGCAGGCTGAGGATACACAACAGTTAAGGAGTTCATGACAGAATAGCGAATAAAATGGTATTCCCCTGCTCAACTTTTTTTTAAAAAAAAGGTATTAGGACCCAAACTGGAAAATTACCCTTACCTGGATGGCACAGGCTAGCCCAATCTCATCAGATCTCAGAAGCTAAGCAGGGTCAACCCTAGCTAGTTTTTACAAGGGAAACCACCAAGGAATACCAGGGTTCCTATGCAGAGGCAGGCAATGTCAAACCACCTCTGAACATCTCTTGCTTAACCCCAAACTCTTCCCTGGGCATTGTTTGGCTTCTTGCAACTATCTTGATCCCTCTCCACCCATAACAGCTAGGAGTATTTGTTTATCTCCAAGCGTACTTCCTTGACATATCTATTAAGGGAAATCCCTCAGCAATTAAGAGAGCTTGCCTGTCATAGCTTGCTTTCCTGAGACCCAGGTCACAGAACCATTGGATATGTAGAAACCCTGTCACTCTGAACTCCCGGGAAGATGGGACAGGATAAAAATGCAACAACTGGGTAATTTGCCATCCTACATTTCCACAATCATGTGCACTTTGCATATCAGCTCCACAAACGCCAAAATGTACTAGTCACCAAGGTCTGCTAATGGCACAGGATGTGGCTTATTAAAGCTGAAACACAGAAACTAAATACAGAGTCATGGCAGCTTGCCAAACGCCTGCACACACAACAGCGAAACATATCAGTTGCTTGCTGCAAGGTGACAGCCAAGATGGGCGAGGTAGGGAGATGGCTGCTGAAGTCACGGTAGTTTGTGGTCTTTGAGACAGACAGCAATAAATCTAGAAAATGGACTGGAACACCACAGCCTTGTTTGATCTGCAAGAAGCAAGCTCTTTTGCTGACTCTGGCTTGGCAAAAACGCAACAAATTTATTCAGTTGTAATACTTGGCCAGTTATTCTTACTCATCAACATTTACTTTGATTGGTTAGCCAAGGTATTATTACTATGAAAGCCACTGTGTGCTTGAGTACTGAGCATTCAACAATTTCACTTTCATACATTACTGGAAGAAAACAGTGAAGACATAAAAATGACTGCTAGTGAAGATTAAAGCAGAAAGTGCCAAAGCAAGATTAAAGCTGAACATCGGGAAGACAAACATGCATACGGCCAAGTCAAGCCCTGGAAAAACCACAAGATGTCACCATCTCCCAGTTTCTTCCTTGCACACTCACCTGTTTGCCAGGACCCTACACATTCTCCCCTTCCTTGCGTGCCCAGGAGCTGGTAACTCTTCTTCCTGCATTGTGTCAGGTCCCCTACCTTGCACCTGCATGTAAGTCACTGTCTAAATTGCTCAGAGTTTCACCATGACTTAATTCAAGGGTGGGGGAAAAGAACTATTTTCTTCCAGCGTATCAGTACAAAACTGTGTTCCCTGTTCATTCACCTTCATAAATCTTACCCTATGAAGAAGCGGTAAAGAGGTGGATGGCTCCCTTTCCCAACAAATACACGGGGTGGAGGATGGAGGTTAATTTCTTGTGACTCACAGTTTTTAAGCACCAGCAGAACAGCTTTCAGCCAGAATGGAAAAAAGTATGTGCAACCCCACGCAGTTTCATCTGAAAACTTTTGGGAGAAAAGACACACTAACATTAGTGGGGAACTTGAAAAAATTCTCCATAGGTTATGGTTACAGCAAACAGCTTTTTCACTGAGAGGAGTAAGAAGTACCAGGCAGGATAAAAGATATGGGTGTCTCAAGGAGCACGGAGTGCTCTTCTGCTGTCTCCATATAATTTGGAGCAGTCAGGGTGATGCAAGAAAAGCCTCACCCAGAGCCACACCCCGCACACATACACAAACACACGGAGAGACGTACAATCAGCTGCGAGGCTGGGACTCAGACCAATGAAACAACACTGGAAAGAGAGTGAGCCTATTGCAGAGGAGGCAATGACATAATCTTCATTATTCATTTAACTCCTTGACGACTTAGCAAGTATCAGTGTCCAATAGAATCTCCCTTCTCTTTAGACCTCCATAAGGACCTACTCCCTCATGGATCACTGCCTTGTCGTGGCGAGGGGGCTTGCGTGGTTCGATGAGGCTGTGGGCTATGCCGTGGAGGGCCACCCAGGACGGACAGGCCACAGCAGAGAACTCAGACCAAGCGTGATCCCCTGGAGAAGGAAATGGCAACCCACTCCAGTATCTTTGCCAAGAAAACCCCATGGACAGTAACAAAAGGCTAAAAGATATGACGCCGGAAGATGAGCCCCTCAGGTCGGAAGGTGTCCAATATGCTACTGGGGAAGAGCAGAGGGCAAGTACGAGTAACCCCAGAAAGAGTGAAGCGGCTGGGCCAAAGCCAAAAGGACGCTCAGTTGTGGATGTGTCTGACGGTGAAAGGAAAGTTCGATGCTGCAAAGAACAATACTGCATAGGAACCTGGAATGTAAGGTCTATGAATCAAGGTAAGCTTGACGTGGTCAAAAATGAGATGGCAAGAATGAACATTGACATCTTGGGAGTCAGTGAACTAAAGTGGACAGGAATGGGCGAATTTAACTCAGAAGACCATTATATCTACTACTGTGGCCAGGAATCCCGTAGAAAAAATGGTGTGGCCTTTATAGTCAACAAGAGAATGAGAAAGGCAGTATTGGGATACAATCTCAAAAATGACAGAATGATCTCGGTCCGAATCCAAGGCAAACCATTCAATATCACAGTAATCCAAGTCTATGCCCCAACCACTGCTGCAGAAGAGGCTGAAGTGGACCAGTTCTATGAAGACCTACAACAGCTCATAGAACTAACACCAAAAAATGATGTCCTCATCATCATAGGGGACTGGAATGCTAAAGTAGGAAATCAAAAGGTAACCGGAATAACAGACAAGTTTGGCCTTGGAGAACAAAATGAAGCAGGGCAAAGGCTAACAGAGTTTTGTCAAGAGAACACGCTGGTCATAGCGAACACCCTTTTCCAACAACCTAAGAGGCGTCTCTACACATGGACATCACCAGATGGGCAACACCGAAATCAGATTGACTATATAATTTGCAGTCAAAGATGGAGAAGCTCTATCCAGTCAGTAAAAACAAGACCTGGAGCTGACTGTGGCTCAGATCATGAGCTACTCATTGCAAAATTCAGACTTAAATTGAAGAAAGTTGGGAAAACCACAAGGCCATTCAGATTTGACCTAGATCGCATCCCTGATAAATATACAGTAGAGGTGAAGAATAGGTTTAAGGGACTAGATTTGATAGACAGAGTGCCTGAAGAACTATGGACAGAGGTCCGTGACATTGTAAAGGAGGCAGCAATCACCGCCATCCCAAAGAAAAAGAAATGCAAAAAAGCAAAGTGGCTGTCTGATGAGGCTTTACACATAGCAGAGGAAAGAAGGAAAGCTAAAGGCAACGGTGAAAAGGAAAGATTTGCCCAACTGAATGCAGATTTCCAGAGAACAGCAAGGAGAGATAAGGAAGCTTTCCTGAATGAACAATGCAAAGTAATAGAGGAAAACAATAGATTGGGAAGGACTAGAGATCTCTTCAAGAAAATTGGAGAAATCAAGGGAACGTTCCATGCAAAGCTGGCCATGATAAAGGACAAAAACGGTAGGGACCTAACAGAAGCAGAAGAGATTAGGAAAAGATGGCAAGAATACACAGAAGAACTATACAAGAAGGACCTCGATGTCCTTGACCACCACGATGGTATAATCACTGATCTCGAGCCAGACATCCTGGAAAGCGAAGTTAAATGGGCCTTAGAAAGCATTACTAACAACAAAGCTAGTGGAGGTGATGATATCCCAGCTGAGTTATTCAAAGTCTTAAAAGAAGATGCTGTTAAAGTGCTGCACTCAATTTGCCAACAAATTTGGAAAACACAACAGTGGCCACAGGATTGGAAAAGGTCAGTGTATATTCCAATCCCAAAGAAGGGCAATGTCAAGGAATGTTCAAACTATCGCACAATTGCACTCATTTCACACGCTAGCAAGGTCATGCTCAAAATCCTGCAAGCTAGGCTCCAACAGTACGTGGATAGAGAACTGCCAGAAGTACAAGCTGGGTTTCGAAGAGGTAGAGGAACTAGAGATCAAATTGCCAACATTTGCTGGATTATGGAGAAAGCAAGAGAGTACCAGAAAAACATCTACTTCTGCTTCATTGACTATGATAAAGCCTTTGATTGTGTGGATCACAATAAATTATGGCAGGTTCTTAAAGAGATGGGAGTACCGGACCACCTGACATGTCTCCTGAGAAACCTGTATAAGGGTCAAGAAGCAACAGTTAGAACCGGATATGGAACAACTGATTGGTTTAGCATAGGAAAAGGAGTACGACAAGGATGTATATTGTCACCTTGCTTATTTAATTTATATGCAGAGTACATCATGCGAAATGCTGGCCTGGATGAATCACAAGCGGGAGTTAAGATTGCTGGGGAAAAGATCAATAACCTCAGATATGCAGACGATACCACTCTGATGGCAGAAAGTGAAGAGGACCTAAAGAGCCTCTTGCTCAGGATGAAAGAGGAGAGCGCAAAAGTGGGCTTGAAGCTCAACATCAAAAAAACTAAGATCATGGCATCTGGCCCCATCACTCCTTGGCAAATAGAAGGGGAAGTCGTAGAAGGAGTGACAGACTTCACGTTCCTAGGATCCCAGATCACTGCAGATGGTGACTGCAGCCATGAAATTAAAAGACGCCTGCTCCTTGGGAGGAAAGCGATGGCAAACCTAAACAGCATGATAAAAAGCAGAGACATCACCCTGCCAACAAAAGTCCGCATGGTCAAAGCAATGGTATTCCCCGTAGTAATGTATGGCTGCGAGAGTTGGACTATAAGGAAGGCCGAGCACCGAAGAATAGATTCTTTTGAACTATGGTGCTGGAGAAGACTCTGGAGAGTCCCTTGGACTGCAAGGAGATCAAATCAGTCAATCCTAAAAGAAATCAACCCTGACTGTTCCCTGGAAGGCCAGATCCTGAAGCTGAAGCTCAAATACTTTGGCCACCAAATGAGAAGGGAGCATTCACTGGAGAAGACCCTGATGCTGGGAAAGATTGAAGGTCAAAGAAGAAGGGGACGGCAAAGGATGAGATGGTTAGACAGTGTCATCGATGCAACGAACATGAAATTGAGCAAACTTCAGCGGACAGCGGAAGACAGGAGGGCCTGGCGTGATCTGGTCCATGGGGTCGCGAAGAGTCGGACTCGACTGTGCGACTGAACAACAACAACAAAGGACCTAGCATTTCTCACTCACTGGGGGGTGTCAGCAATATCCTAGTGCACCCCAGCCCTTACAGATGGTAATTAACTTGGCTATACCTCTATACATGTTCATTAGATTTGCTCATCATGTTTCACCCTGCGATAGACCTTTACGTTCATCCTACTTAGTTTATCTATCAACACTTGGGAGCTGTCCACATCCACACCAAG
Source organism: Gekko gecko (assembly GCA_029375565.1). NCBI lineage: Eukaryota > Metazoa > Chordata > Lepidosauria > Squamata > Gekkonidae > Gekko > Gekko gecko. Next base: position 33,024,871 of record JAPDNY010000007.1, read on the forward strand.
TGCAGATTATTATTTTGATTGGCTATTGTTTTAAAATAGCTCTCTTTTTCGCAAACTCTTAATAAGGTCTTTTTGGCCTCCACACCCGCCTTCTCCATCTGCAGCTTTCAGTATAAATACATCAGGGCTCGGAAGCTAAGCAAGGTCAGCCCTTGTTTGTATTTGAATGGGAGACCACCAAAGAAGCCCAGTATTGCTATGAAGAGGCAGGCAATGGTAAACCAACTCTGAACAATTCTTGCCTTGAAAACCCTACAGGGTCACCTTAAGTTGGCTGCACCTTGATAGCACCTTCTACCACCACCACATCTGCCTCATAGTTGAACACTTCATGCAGCTGATGAAGTGAGCTCTAACTCATGTGATTCTTCAGGGTGCCCCTGGATTCCTGTTTACTTTTCCACAGGTGTACAACACTTTTAATTCTTGCTAGTTTCTGAGGGAGAGTTAGATTCATGCTTAGGACTCCCAACAAAATCACTGGGTCTTTATACATCCTTAATTGTGGCTATATTGCCCTCCCTTTTCTCTCCAGGTATTAGTCTTCTCTATAGATTTTCTGCAGCAACAGCAACAATTACAACAACAGCAAGAGTTACCAGCAACAATTTGGAATATTAAATCATTAACCAGCTCAAAGAGAAGATTGTTTCCAAGAAAGCTACTTCATTCAAAAATATATTTTGAATATAAGATGCATTAGTACTTGGTATGCTATTATGCAGTTATCCAGATGTTGGCAGGGAAGCAGGAACCATAGGATTCCCAATTTCAGACACTTATGATGCAACCATTTCTACACAAGAAGCTGCTAACTTTACCAAAATGGTATCCCGTCCCCCCTCCTGTGGATGTAGCCTTACCTCAGCAGGTTTCCCTTTTACAGTTGCAAACACTTTTTTGACAGTACAGCATTTCAGGTATGTAAAAAGGTAAAGGTAAAGGTTCCCTTGCTCGAAAGCCAGTCAAATCCAACTCTAGGGTTGCGGTGCTCCTCTCTGTTTCAAAGCCGAAGAGCCAGCGCTGTCCGAAGACGTTTCTGTGGTCATGTGGCCGGAATGACTAAACACCAAGGCACATGGAACGCTGTTACCTTTCCACCGAAGCGGTACCTATTTATCTACTTGCAATTTCTTGCTTTCGAACTGCTAGGTTGGCAGGAGCTGGAACTAGAAACGGGAGCTCACTCCATCATGCGGCACCCGGGTCTCGAACTGCCGAACTACTGAACTTTGACAGCCTGCAGTTCAGCATCTTAACCACCTATTCAAATAAGCTAGCCATGCCAGTGATGCAGAGTTGTAACTACACAGACAGTGTGCTGGATAAGAAATGTGCAGCACTGCTGAGAAGCCCCATTTGCTCAGCACACTGTAATGCTGAGTAAGCATCCATAGGCGTGTAATGTGAATTATATGTTAATTAACCACACACGCATACACACAAACACACACTCTCCAATATATTTAATTCTTTGCCACTCAGCTCTTGCCCACAATAAAGGCAAATCAAGTATCTTGCTGTAACTGAGGGACTTGGAATGTTAACCAGGAGAGAAGACCTGCAGCAGAGAAGCATAATTTTGTCCCAGACTAACCTCAGTGACAGGGTATAAATATGCCAATTGTTAGAGTCTCTTCCGTCTCTGAATCACAAATGCAAAGGTTTGGGAACATCTAGTTCAGCATCTCTGCCAGAGACCATGAAGGTCCCTGTGGGAACTAGATGATCCTTTCAAGTATTCTCTCTTTCACCCAATCGTTTTTTTACCACAATAGGGCAGGAAAAAGAGATTCTTAGGAGAGACAGGGCTGAACGACACATACCCCGCCATTGTCTTAGTTAATGAACAAAACGTGAAAGACAACCTGAAATGCGGGCATTAAAAACCATGTCTTAAGATGAAGCAACACAGTAACCCTAATTTTTGGACTCTTTTGAGGCTGTTAATGGACATTATGCTAGAATCTCTATGACTTCCTCTAGAGACAGGAAGCAGAGCCCCACCAAAATTTAGCTGTGACAAAGTCCCACTGAAACAATGGAGAAAGTTGCTATGACCAATTCCGTTACTTTTATTAAGACGCACATCTGTTCATGCTTACTCACAATGAAGAACCATTGTGCTCCATGGGCCTTACTTCAAAGCATCCATATAAAGAACAATAGCTTTCTTTGCTGTTTCAAAAACTACGCTCTGTCATGACTAACTCTTGCAAGAATGATCCCGGATAAAAAAATACATTGTTAATTCAGAGGAGTAGTTGCTTTGACTGGGTCAAGAATCAGTTATGCATAGTGGCTTCTTTACAGTTCAAAATTGGAGTTTCACATTGGTTTCTTAGGAAAAGATAACTGCAGGCAGACCCTGACAACAAATTCCTTCTGACAGCCATACCCCCAACACATATCTGGACAGTGGCTCTTCAGTCATTTCCCACCGCTACCCACCCTTGTAGTCTTCCCATAGAAGAATCACCATATACGTGTAATTGTTTGTGCTTTGAGGGGGAAACAGCACTATTGAGTTCATGAATTAGTAGCAGTTATATTGAACAGCATTTCTGCCAGAAATCAGGATAGTCCCTGTGGAACTGCTGGAATCTAATCACAGTGTAGGTCCCCATTTTCCTTGCTGCCAAGGTGGATTTCAGCAATGGCCACCCCAGAGGTGTGGCAGCTTGAATGCCACAGAACTGAATGTTTAGGAACAAAGAACACCTCTTAACTTCATGGGAGCAGTAATTTCTTAATAAGAGATGTGCAGTTAAATCACATAGACAGAACAATCCAAGGGTTGGACTTAGCTATCTTAGAACACAGGTTAATTCCCACCTGATATCACAGTACAGGCTGCTGTTTTCAATTGCAATTCAAGAACTAATTAAGTCTATTTGTATACCTAGCTTAAGGTGACTCTGGTTTCCTTGGTGCATCAATGAGGTTAAGCAGGAGTTATTTTTAGGCAAGGAATCCCAGAAGTGGGATTCTTACATTTTGACAGATGATGAAATAGTAAGGGAAGCTGCAGCTGGCTTGTGTTTTTAAGGCAAGGAAAGCAGAAATCATTTTGGCTATATGAGCAGATTCAATGTGCAAGGTGGGGTAGGGACCCAAGCCTCTAAGAATTCTTGCAGAGATGACAAAAAGCTTTGGGAATCTTTTTTTTTATTTTTTGAGGGATGCATCCATATTCCCAAGATCACCAACTCTACAAAATCATGCTTCTGGCCAAGGATGCTATTGCTGGGAGATAAGCATGTATCCAACAAGATTTTCTCAAAGGGAGAGCTTCCTGTACACATGCAGTCTATTAGGATCTGCTAATGTAAGGTAATTTAAAAAAAAGCTTCAGTTCTGCCTTCTCACTTCCAACTTTTAAGTTCTGCCTTCCTGTGGTTTAGCTGCCTTCAGTCACATGGAAAGAAAGCTAGGGAACTCAGTGGCATGATACACCTCTTTACTGTTATGTTTTTCCTTGTGGCAGAATAATTTGGGCTTGCACTGGGGCTGCCCAGACCTGAGATCAGGATTATTCTAAATCTACATTGGGTGGGCCTCTCTCTCTCTTTGTATTAGACCAAAAACATCCTGAGTCCTCTCAGGCTTTATCACTGCCCCAGCTCCAAGGAAGACTATGTAACACACCTGCTTTTTCTACATTAATTCAGAGTGATATTTTAGGAAATGGCCATGTCTTCTATAGGAAACCATGTACCAGGATCTCCAAATACTTTTAGGAAAGGGCAATGAACCCATCTTCTCTGGAACAGAAAACAGAAATCCAATGGCACCTTAAAGACCAACAAAAATTTATCCACCATATGTTTGTATGTACAATTAGCAATAGGCCAATGCTCTTATATCAATTCACCTCATAAACCTAACAGATGTACATTTCAGTGCATCTGATGAAGGGAGCTCTAACACACAAAGATTTACACTGGCATGAATATCGTTGAAATCTTTAAGGTGCCGCCGGACTCCTGTTTTATTTTGCTGTTTCAGACTGACAACACTACCCACATGGAATCAGCACCTTGCCTAGAGGAAGTCACCAGAACCCCTCCAATTACATTAGGAAAAGCAGCGAGTCCACCTGGTGTAGAAAGAATCATGCACTCCCACCCACCTGTGTGCAGCGATGACGCTTTCCAAGCTCGATTCCTGCGCTCGCGCTTTCCTTCGCCTCCTCCCTCTGACTAGAACGCAGCAGCAGCTGGAAAGGCGCCTTTAAACTAGCCCCACTTGAAACCGGTGAGCGGCTGCTCCTCTTACCCAATCAGAGGCTGGCGTGCCGAAGCCCGCCCCTCCTCTCCTTCCCAACCAATGAGAGACATGAAACGAAAAGGAGAGGGAATGGTGTGAGAAAATGACGACGCGTGGTCAGAGGAAGGGCGCCCAATAGGTGTGCAGCTAAAGCACCGGCCGGCGAATGGGCGTGTGACGTAACCTACCACCGACCAATAGGGGGCCTGAGTTGGTGAGAGCAGTTCAGCCGCAGGTCCTCTGGTGAGAAAGAGGAGACGGTCGCCTAGCAACGGGAGGAAGGCGCGCATCTCGAGGGCGTCAAGTTACTTGATCAAGGGAGGGGAGTTCTTAGAGTTTGGAAAATGCAGAGTGGCAAGCAGAGAGAAAGAAAGAAGACGGGCTGGCTGTCAGCATAGGAGGAAGTGGTAGTGCTATGAGGGAACTGCTGGGAAAGGAATTCAGGCTCTTGTGTAGATGACATAACGTGGGGTGGAAAAAGACTCACCTGCACGCTTGCATAAGCATGGTTGCCAGAACTGGAAATTTTAAAATTTGGTTTTTTGAGAAAGAAAGAGACAGCCCTGAGTAATGGTTAGACTTTGGGAACAGGATGGCCCCACTCTGCCCTGGAAGCTGGCAGGGTGACCTTGAGCCAGGCACTCTTTCAGCCTAACTATGTACCTGAGGGAGTGGTTGTTTTGAAGATAAAATGGAGGAAGGGAGAAGAATGTTCTAAGCCACTTTATGTCCCCATTGGGGGAAAAGGCATGTATGAATAAATAGATCCAGGTTGGTAGCCATTCTGGTCTGAAGCAGTAGAACAAAGTTAGAGTCCAGTGCCACCTTTAAGACCAACAAAATTTTATGTAAGGTATGAGCATGCACACTTCTTCCATTTCATTGTGTCTGAAGAAGTACGCGTGCACATGAAAGCTCATACCTTGAATAAAACTTTGTTAGTCTTAAAGGTGCCACTGGACTCAAACTTTGTTCTATAACCAGTTTGATGTAGTGGTTAAGTGCACAGACTCTAATCTAGGAGAACTGGGTTTGATTCCCCACTCTTCCACATCCACCTGCTGGATGACCTTGGGCAAGCCATAGTTCTGGCACAGCTGTTCTTGAAAAAGAGCAGTTTCTGTCAGAGCTATCTCAGCCCCACCTACCTCACAGGGTGTCTGTTGTTCTCCTTGCCTCCATTTCCCTCCACAAAACTAACCGGGAAGGGAGAGTGTAAATCTATAAATGAAAAGGTGGAAACTGTCCCCAAAAGTTTATAAGACAAGTAATGATACTAATAAAAAGGTAAAGGTTTCCCTTGCTCGAGAACTAGTAGAATCCAAGTCTAGGGGGCAGTGCTCATCTCCTTTTCCAAGCTGAAGAGCCAGTGCTGTCCGAAGACATTTCCATGGTCATGTGGCCGGTATTACTAAATGCCAAGACGCATGGAACACTGTTACCTTCCCACCAAAGCAGTACTTATTTATCTACTTGCAATTTCTTGCTTTTGAACTGCTAGGTTGACAGGAGCTGGGACCAGAGACAGGAGCTCACTCCGTCACATGGCAATAGGGTCTTGAACTGCTGAACTACAGACCTTCTGGTCTGCAGCTCAGCATCTTAACCTCTGAGCCACTGCGGCCCCTATGATACTAATAGGAATTGGTTTGATTACTACAGCACAATCTTTGATGCTCCTGATAATATCTCACCAGACACCGATAATATCATGCCAGCAGACATTCCCAACTGGCCTCTGGTAACAGCACCACAGCTGATTTCAGAATTGAAACAAGGCAAGGCTCCAGGCCCCAATGAGATCCTGGCAGAAGTCCTTTCCAAACACCCTCGCTGGTGGTCCTTACCCTTAGCTAATCTGTTCACTTTAATTCATTTGGGAGAATTCCCCAGTCATGGTTAAAGTCTATCATCGTTTCCATTTTTTAAAAAGGAAATCCTAACTGCCCAGAAAATTATACGTGAATTAGTCTTTTATCTGTAATAGGCAAGGTCTTAAACTAGAAGAAATAAACGTGAGTAAACGAACACTGATATGGTACATGGTAACAACTGCTAGAATAGTCTATGCTCAAAACTGGAAAAATGAAAAAAATCCTGAACTCTGGGACTGGTTAAGAAAACTGCTATTTATAGCAAAAATGGACAAATGGACAAGAAAACTTAACAACTTAGAAGCAGAAACTTTTTTGGTAGATTGGAATGACTTTAAAGAATATCTAGAGAAACATTGGGAAATGAAGGATAGCATATTTAGCTTGGAAAACTACTAGAAATATAACAAATGTATACAATCAATAAGTACTAGTAGTAGGTGCAAATAAGTAAACTGCGTTACCTGTACACTCTCAGCAGATAATCAGTCCTGAACAAATTGACTTTTCGAAAGGTAATTCTACCGTAAACCACTGCTTTCTTCTAACTTTCCTGGCTGATAAATATATGAAACCAGGCACTAAAAAACTGTACGCAGCCTTCATCGATTTAAAAGGCGCTTTTGATTCAGTTTCCAGAGAATTACTCTGGAGAAAGTTGGAAATTTTGAATATTGATCCTCGACTATTATTTTTAATTAAGAAGCTTTACTCATCTACAGTCTGTCAAGTTAAATATTCAGAATCTGGTCATTTAACTGCCAAAATACCAACTTTAAAAGGAATAAAACAAGGATGTATACTGGCCCCACTTCTTTTCAATCTATTTCTGAATGATCTTCTATCAAGGTTGGAGCAGGTCAACAGACACTCTCCTAAATTAGGATCTTGAAAGATCCTGCTTTTGCTTTACGCAGATGACACTACAATCCTTTCTTGTACTAGGGTCGGACTTCTCAGATATTTGCATGCTTTTCATAAATTCTGTGCTGATAACTGTTTAGTCATTAATTATTCAAAGTCCAAAGTGTTGTTTTTTTCTAAACGTTGGAAGCCTATGAAGTGGACAGTAGGGAAAACTGAGATTGCCCAGGTTAAAAATTTCAAATACCTAGGAATTACTTTTCAATATAACCTTAAATGATCAATCCATAGATCCCATAATATTTCTTTAGTTAAACAATCTGTTTCACACCTTAAACAATTCTTTTATTCCAGAGGGAATCAATATTTACTGGGTGCCATAAAGAGCTTTGAAATTAAAATTCTACCCCAACAATTATATGGAATTCCCGTTTGGATAATGGGCTTTCATAACAATCTTGAAAGACTACAGGCCTGTCTTTTTCATCAACTTCTAAGCATTTCTGTGTTCCGTATGCCTCTCTTTGTTTAGAATTAGGCCAACATTTTATAAATACTAAATGTTGGTTATTACCTTTTAAATTTTGGTTGAAAATACACTTCAGATAGTCACCAAATTCTTTAATCTCACATTTTAAAAATGATGCATATATTGAGAAGAAAATTAGTCAAATTAGCTTTTCCTTAGAGTATTTCTATTCACTGGATGAAGTCTCTATTATTATTATTAAACGGAGAGTGCTTGACCTAGAACTCCAAATCTTACGTCCTGTACAATTTCGCATATTTTCTTAGGCTCAGTTGAATCTCCCAATTCAATATGGCCAGATGGCCCACTATCTTCACAAGTCCAACCTTCACACCATAGAGCCTTTACACTAGCCCGACTAAATGTGTTCCCTTCAAAAGAGCTCTCAGGTTGGTTTAATAAAATTCCCTTTCATGAAAGGTTATGTTCTTGTCCTTTAAAATCCGTGGACTCAATATATCATATTATTTTTGACTTTCAATTTCACTCAGTCTTACGCAAAGAATTGTTGTCATCTTTATTTCCTCCTAATTATAGTTCTAATAGGGGAAAAGCTATTCAATATCTACTAAAGGATGCTAATCCTAATATTACAGCTATAGTGGCCAAGTTTCTTGCCGAAGTATTCAAAGTTAGAGCTATTCTAGTAAAGGATTGATTCATATTGTTTATTATGTTTTTATATCCATACCTTGTTATTGTACATCTATGTATCTTACTGCTATGCCATTAAAGATATTTGACTTTGACTTTGATATTAAATATCAAATAACATACAGTACTTCAAAAGAATGCAATGCACATCATACAGTCACACAAGCCACAGAATGATGATTCTTAAAGTAATACAATCCAAAATAGTCCACAAGCACAAGCCCTCCTAGGGGCAATAACAGTCTGTAGAGAAAATACTGTCCAGTATACCCCAACGGTATTGTATGTAATATTAAGACCTTGGACTCCACTTAATACAAAATAGCATTTTGATTTGTGCGTGGTCATTGTAAGTATAGTCTATTGATTCATACTGAGTCTACATGATTTAAAAATTTTCTTTGCAAGGAGTTGTAGTTTCTGTGACTTTTTTTGTATTTCCATCCACAGGTACCTACCTTGACTCACTACACCCTTTGATGAAAGTTTGTCTTCAAAACAGTCTTAATATTACATATGAGACCATGGGGGTATACTGGACAGTATTTTCTCTGTGGACTGTTATTGCCTCTAGGAGGGCTTGTGCTTGTGGACTATTTTGGATTGTATTACTTTAAGAACCATCATTCTGTGGTTTGTGTGAATTTATGATGTGCATTACATTCTTTTGAAATGCTGTATGTGTTTGCATATTCAATATATTTCATATATTCCTATGAGTATCATTACTTGTCTTATAAACTTTCTGGGAGAGTTTCCACCTTTTCATTTGTCCGTTTGTTTCTCAGTCAGGCTGACGGTATGTGACTGGCAATCTTCCATGGCAGAGTGGGGATTTCAACCTGGGTCTCCCAGATCCTATGCAAACACCTTAATCATGCTATACTGGCTTTCAGTTATGCATTAAATGCATACAGTAGAAACAGTAGCGGGAGGGGGCTTTGTTGATATGTTAGCAGCACAGCACTGTGCTGTCGGTGCAATACCGTATGAGTGTAACCCCATCCCTTCAAAGTTAGAGTCCAGTGGCACCTTTAAGACCAACAAAGTTTTATTCAAGGTGCGGGCTTTCGTGTACATGCGCACTTCTTCAGATGATGAAATGGAATTATCATAGTTGCATATGTAGGAGTGGTTTGTTACATTACCATGCAAAATAGTGAGGACACATTTTTAACAGATCAAAAGAATGACAGGTTAGCTCATTTTGCATGCTAATGTAACAAACCACTCCTGTATATACAACCAGGGCTCTTTTTGTAGCAGGAACGCCTTTGCATATTAGGCGACACACCAATCCTCCAAGAGCTTACAGTAGCCCCTGTAAGAAGAGCTCTGTAAGCTTTTGGAGCATTGGCTACATTAGGGGTGTGTCGCCTAATATGCAAAGGCGTTCCTGCTACAAAAGGAGCCCTGTATACAACTATGATATGTAATTCCATTTCATCATCTGATGAAGTGGGCGTGCACATGAAAGCTCACACCTTGAATAAAACTTTGTTGGTCTTAAGGGTGGCATTGGACTCCAACTTTGTTCTGTTGCTTCAGACCAACACGGCTGCCCACCTTGACCCATCCCTGCAAGTGAGGGACACAGGAAATACAGCTACACTTTGGGGTGAGTCTGATCTGTGCACCCATGATGCCTGTTGTGTTGCAGGATCAGAGCCCCGTGGAGCAGCACCAGTAGACACAGCTCTGCTGCTGCTCCTTACAAGGCATGGGTAAGTGGCTGCTCAGTAGTTCTATAATGTCTCCCAACCATGTGGGACTCCAAGCCACATGCTGTATTTGAAGCAGAAGGGCATAGTGCAGCCTCCCCACTATGCCTTTCTCTGCTTTCCTCCTTGCCTTGGTATATATGGAAGAAGAAAAGGAGGTTGGGTTTATACCCTGCCCTTCACTATCTGAAGGAGTCTCAGAGGGGTTCACAGTCTCCTTTCCCTCCTCCTTCCCCCAACAGACACCCTGTGAGGTAGGTGGGGCTGAGAGAGCTCTTTCGAGGACTACTCTTGAGGGAACAGCTCTGAAAGAACTTATGATTGACCCAAGGTCACACCAGCAGCTGCATGTAGAGGAGTGGGGATCTCCCGGATTAGAGTCCACGGTCTTCACCACTGAACCAAACTGGCTGGTATCAGCACCTGCATGGCAGCGGGTGGGGTCCTAATATTCAATGTGATGTCTTGTTTTTTGTATGCATGGCTGGGTGTGCAGTCAGAGGAGTTTTGTTTGTGGTGAAGTCAAGCTTGGACTGAGAGTTGCCAGCTCTTGGCTGGGAAGCACCTGGAGATTTTGGGGGTGGCGCCTGAGGAGGGGGTTTGGAGAGGGGGAGGGAATTAAGTGGGAAATAATGCCATAGAGTTCTCCTTCCAAAGCAGCTATTTTCTCCAGGTGAACTGATCTCTTATTGTCTGGAGAGCAGTTGTGTTAGCGGGAGATCTCCGGCCACCATCTGAAGGTTAGCAATCCTACTTGGCCTTCTTTTTCTGTTTCGTTGCTACTCAGACTGTTGTTGGCCAAAAGGTGAGCTTTGAATCCTCATCCACACCCCTCTTATCAGGATCTGAACCCTTGGACCCTGACTGACACATGGGCACTTTTCTCTAGGGAGCTATTGGGAAGATGACAGGACTTCCAGCTGTGAATGTGTTGAAGGGTTCCCTTATTGCTGCCCCAGTGCCTGGTGCAACATCGGTATTCCCAAAGACCTGAGCCCTTGTCTTCAGTGAGTTCTTGAGAAGAGGTCTCTTGAGTGCTCTGTGACAGCACTGCTTCTGTTGAGTGTGTGAATACTGTGCCTGGAGTGACCATGCTGTGAGCCAGTTTGGTGTAGTGGCTAAGAGCGCGGACTCTAATCTGGGAGAACCAGGTTGGATTCCCCACTCTTCCACACACAGCTGCTGGTTGACCTTGGTTCAGTCATAAGTTCTTTCAGAGCTGTTCTCTCAAGGGCAGTTCTCTCAGCGCTCTCTCAGCCCCACCTACCTCACAGGGTGTCTTGTTGTGGGGAGGGGAAGGGAAATGAGATGGTAAGCTGCCCTGAGACTTCTTTGGGTAGTGAAGGGCAGGGTCTCTTCTTCTTCTCTTCATGTTTCTTTACCCGTGAATGCAGTCGGCTAAAGGGAACTTGGTTGCAGGAGGGGACTTGAATCTACATCTGCACTGCTTCCTGGAGTAGATTCACTCCAGAGGTCTTCCCAGTCACATCATGGTGCTTGCATTGGTGGATGCTGTGTCCCCCACGCCTTCTCCCTTCTGTGTATAAATGGTGATGTCCTGATGTCAGGGCAGTGTTGGCCATATCAATATGCAGCAGTTAGCTGTCTCCATTTATCTGTCCCAAGGATAACACACTAAATAGTCCACTTTCAATGCACTTTCCAACTGGATTTTGCCAGTTCACACACAGTAGAATCCAGTTAGAAAGTGCACTGAAAGTGGATTATTTAGTGTGTATGACCGCAACCAATGGCATGCTGATCTGTGATTGATGGTTTTTGGCAAGGTTGCTGTGGACTCCAGTGTACTTTCAGTGCTCTTTGCACATTTTTTTTTTTTTGGGGGGGGGTGTTTCTGTTACATATTCTCGCTCTGCAGAGTAGGCATAGGATGCCAACCAGTAGTACTGATACCACATCAGCATTGGCAGTGCCCTGATGTTGAGATCTTAGGACTGAGCTGCACTGAAGGTAGTCGTAGGTACCCCAAACAATAGCCCTCTTCCAGCCTTGACCTGGAGGGTGTGATATGGATTTTGTGGTGCCTAGGCCACATGGACCTCACAACAATTTCAGCTGTCAAGGGGTTGCCAACTGCTAAGATCTAGCTAATGCCAAAATCCCAGGACTTTGTCTGTCTACACAATCCCTGTTGTTCACCACAAGAAAGATCCTCCATAAGCCCCTCCTCGGGTCCCAGATATGATCAGTATCCATTAGTCTACCTACAGCAAGCTCATAAAACTTATTATTAAGTTCTGGTGGAGCAAGGCATCTTCAGACAGAATTTAATAATGAAACATCCAATTTGGCTAATGATAGGCTTGTTCTACAACATTAGTCTAATAGTGCTCTTAATTAGTCTGTTAATTCCTTAAAGGGTTATGCAATATGTGTATAGGTAAGTTGTTCAAAACAATGGGTGCTAAGATACCTATGAGTGTTTGTTTATTTAAGTGGTTTTCTTTAAATCCCGGATTTCCCAGATATGTTCAAGGCAGTTCATAATCTAAGAAACCAAATACAATAAAACCTAACTTTCTGTTTCAGGGATAAGAACATAAGAGAAGCCAATGTTGGATCAGGCCAATGGCCCATCCTATCTAGTCCAACACTTTGTCACACAGTGGCCAAAAATACCAGGTGCCATCAGGAGGTCCACCAGTGGGGCCAGGACACTAGAAGCCCTCCCACTGTTGACCCCCCAAGCACCAAAAATACAGAGCATCCCTTGCCCCAGAGTATAGATACCTTGTAGCTAATAGCCACTGATGGACCTCTGCTCCATATGTTTATCTAATTCCCTCTTGAAGCCGTCCATGCTCATAGCCGCCACCACCTCCTGTGGCAGTGAATCCCATGTGTTAATCACTCTTTGAGTGAAGAAGTACTTCCTTTTATCTGTTCTAACCCGATGGCTCAACAGTTTCATTGGGATGTCAGGTTGCAGATGTTTGGAAAGAATGGCATGACGCTGGAGAACCCCTGACATCGAGTGTAGATAATATTGAGCTGGGGGGGGGGGGGGGGCAACTGACTGATACAGTGGAAGTTAGCATCATATACTAAGGGCCCCAGTCCAAAACTAGTGAATTCCATGTGGGCATGTGCTGCTGGTGACGCAAAATCCCCCATTTCCCACAACCTGCCTCTCAAATGTAGTGGGAACCCCAATCCAGCCTATGAAACCCAGTGTCGAGGACGGGGAGCATGCAGTCCAATCATCCTCTATTTTTCTCTTGCAACTCATGGAGGAGAGGAAATATCCATTGCTATATAAATTGTGATAATAATAATCAGTTAACGCAATACCATGCTTCACCTTGACTCTTTGAAATCTGCCTATACAATTTATAGATGAAGCCAATGGCATAATGTGGGTGACACATAATTATAGGCCATAACATATAGGATTTATATGCTTGGTGAGTAAAGGTGCTGCTTCATAAAGATACTGTTTCTGAGACACATGCATACAGGACACAAGATAGTACTGTTCTGGGTGTTCACTGTTGGTATGAAGCAATGATCTGCTCTGTTTTTTGCTGCTCTAACAGGATCCAAATCCGATATGTAATGTTGCACCATGCTGGAGTTATAAGACACAGTGACGTTTCTAATTGATTATGCTGGCCACTACAAGAAGACATTTAAAAAAAAACATTAGACAGATCTGAGGAGGAGACAGCTATCAATGGCAACAAGTCATGACATTTAAATGGAACCTGCACACGCAGAGGCAATATACGTCTGAATGTACTGAATTCAAAATGCATCTGACTCACCCAAATGCTTTCAGAAACTGGGGGAGGAAGCTGAAATCATCCGCTAAGGCTTTTGAATGACTTTGTTCAAGACCCATCAATGGGAACCAATTACCTGTCAGGATGTTGTGTACTGGTTGAGTCATACATGCGGTCGGGACGACACATGTCCCAAGCTGTGGGAATCATTGGTCGAACAGCTAACCTACTTCTTCAAGATACAGAAAATGACGGATGTGGACCTGAAAAATTCGTGGCTCCTGAGCACATGTGGTGTCACCACAATCCATCTCGTCAGAAGCCTCATCGTTCCAAAAAAGATGGAGGAGGCCACCTACGATGACTAGATCAAGGCTTTGAACAGCTACTACGCACCGAAGCCTTCAATCATGGCCATACGGATGGACTTCATTGCCCGGACACAGAAACTCGGTGAGACCACCCCTGATTTCCCGGCCGACATCCGACGACTGGCCATTGACTGCGAGTTCCCTGACATGGAGGACGTGCTGCTCACACAATTCGTGTGGGGAATCCATGAGCCAAAGTTCAGGCGCAAATTAATCGGCATTGAGGAGTGGAAACTAGAGAAGGCCCTCCAGATGGCAACAGCATTCGAGACGTCCCAATGGGATTGACAGGCTTCCACCACCGCGCACCAGACCAACACCATTGCAGACTCCGGTGACTCTGACACTGAGGAGTTCCACCAGCTGCGATGCCCTGGCCTGGCCAACCCTCCAGCCCAATGCCCATCAGGTCTGGCACACCGCCAAGCCAGCCCAGCTGCAACCTGCACAAGCTGCGGGGATGACCATAGACGCCGGTCCCGCAAGTTTCGTGATGTGGTCTGCAAGTCATGTGGGAAGACGGGCCACATTGCCCGGGTCTGCCGCTCTAAGGGACTTCAGCAATGTTGGAAGGCAACACATTCCGCAATGGCAGACCTGAACTCTGTGAACTCCGTGAACAGCAACCATCATCAGGTACCGAATTTGCCCCCAGATGCCCTAAATAAGATGCACGTGACTGTTAGAATCGAGGGGTCCCCCTGCAGGATGGAGTTGGACACGGGGTCATCCTTCTCCATCATCTCAGCAAACATGCTGAGGGGTTTATGCCCACGGGGGGGACCCCCTCTAAATAAACCTCGGTGCCTATCCCTTCGAGATTTCCAACAAAACCCAGTAGCTATTAAGGGGTGGGGCAAATTCAGAGTGGCCTACAAGGATTTTGACGGACTGTTGGACTTGTTGGTGGTGGAGGGTTGTCTCACAAGCTTGTTGGGTTTATCTTGGTTTGGGTCACTGGGTTTTGGGGTGATGGGAGTCAACCAGGTCAAGGCAGGAAACTGGGACCAGGTTTGTGGGGAGTTCCCCAGGGTTTTTCAAAGTGCACTTGGTAGATATACGGGCCCCCCTGTTTCCCTGGAGCTAGACCCCAAGGCACGACCCATCAGATTGAAGCACAGGCAGCCCCCCCTAGTGTTGTGACCCAAGATAGAGGCTGAGTTAGACCGGCTGGTGGCTCAAGGGGAGCTAGAACCCATCCCACATGTGAAATGGGAGACCCCGATTGTCACTCCGGTGAAGCCAAATGGGGATGTCGCATATGTGCGGATTATAAATGTACAATAAATAAGGCCTTACAGGATCATGCCTATCCAGTACCAGTCGTAAGCCACGTGCCCGCTTCACTCACGGGTGCCAAGGTTTTCAGGAAGTTGGACCTAGCACAGGCGTATCAACAGCTGCCGGTTGATGATGCCACTGCAGAGGCTCAAACAATTGTAATACACAAGGGGGCTTTCAGAGTCAAACAATTACAGTTTGGGATGAGCGTGGCTCCAGGGATTTTCCAGAACCTATTGGATTGTCTCCTTAAAGGGATCCCTGGAGTACAGCCGTTCTTTGACGATGTTTTGATCGCGGCTCTGGACACAGAAGCTTTTGCCTCTCATCTCAGGACAGTTCTGCAGCGCTTTGAGGAGGCGGGGCTGAATGTGAAACACGAAAAATGTCTGCTAGGTGTACCCTGGGTGGATTTCTTGGGATTCACAGTGGACGCCCAGGGTATTCACCCCACAGCTGAAAAGGTCCGGGCCATAGTGGACGCCCCCGCACCCTTGTCCAAAACAGAACTACAGTCCTTCTTAGGTCTTTTAAACTTCTATCATTCATTTCTACCCCACAAAGCTGCAGTGATGGAACCCACGGCTTTCCACTCCCGCCGGGACGAGTTGTTGGCACACAAAGGGTGTCTCTTGTGGGGAAGTGGAGTGGTGACACCAGGGACCCTGCGCACGAGGGTGACCACTGCCTTACATGACAACCACCCCAGGATCATCAGAATGAAGGCCCTAGCAAGAAGCTACGTGTGGTGGCCAGGGTTGGATGGTGAAATAGGGGACAAGGTAAAGAGGTGCCAACCCTATCAGGAGTCCCAGCCAGAACCACACAAAGCCCCAATTAGAACTTGGGAGTCAGCCCACAACCCGTGGGCCCGACTCCACTTAGACTTTGCTGGCCTCTTCCAGGGACAAAACTTCTTTCTCTTAGTTGACTCCTACACCAAATGGTTAGAGGTAGTCCCCATGCCCTCCATATCCTCCTGTTTGGCCATCTGGGCAATGTGGAGGATTTTTAGCATGCACGGCATCCCAGACGCCCTGGTAATGGATAATGGGACGGTGTTTACATCCACTGAGTTTCAAGAATTCATAGAGTACTACAGCATCAAACACGTACACTCGGCCCCCTTCCACCCGGCAACCAACAGCCAAGCTGAGCACATGGTCCACTCTACAAAGGAAGCCCTGCGATGCATGAACCATGGGGACTGGGACTATAAGCTGGCAGTTTTCTTGTTTAGTCAGCGTATGACCCCACACTGCACCACAGGGTGGTGTCCCCCCGAATTGCTCATGGGCCGGCGACCCACAACCCGGCTCAACTGCCTCCACCCGGACAGGGCTCTGGAACACAGCGCGACAGGTGAGGATCAAGCAGCATCCCGCGGGTTCTTCCCTGGGGAGCCGGTTTACTCGAGGAACTACATCCAGGGCCCCGCATGGATCCCTGCCAATGTGGTCCGAGTAACGGCCCCCCGGTCATACGAAGTGTCCTGCGAGGATGGCCAGGTGATGCGCCGCCACATCAACCAACTGCACCGCTGCGTTCTTCCACAGACTCTAGAAGCCCCTGAAGACAGCGGGGAAGAATGCGGCAGAACAGACCCAGCCGAGGGATCAGTGCAACCTCCACAGCCGCCGACCCCCACACCAGAAAGACTGGCAAAGGCCCCAGCCAAAGAGAGCGCAGGCACAGCCGCCAGTGCCAAGCGAGCCAAACAGCCCTGTCTCAGCACCGGAGATTAGGCGTTCTACAAGAGAACGCCGAAAACCCACGTACTTAAGGGACTTTGTTTGCCAGACATGTTCTGAACCTTAGGGGGAGGGGTGTTGTGTACTGGTTGAGTCACACACACGGTCGGGACAACATGTGGCCCAACAAAACAGCGAAGCTTCGATACCAGGAACAATAGAACCCTAGGATCCTAAAACCAGCCAACCGGCTAGCTAGGATTCTGTAGAGAAGCTATAGGGCAAGAAACCTTGTATATAGCCTATCATGGGTGTGTGTGTGGTGAAGGGTGTGGTTTGGAAATGTACATAAAAAGCTGGCAAAGAATCTCCTATTTTCTGAATCACTAAATAAATCTTGAGCTGATAATCACTCTACGATGCGTCCATCTCTGTACATTTCATAGGAGAAGGGTCAAGTCCTTCTCGTTTTGTGCGGTGTTCGCAAAAGGCCGGAGCCAAATGATAGACAGTCTTTGCAGTTTGGTTGGAGGACTTTTTCTGGTCTTTGGCCTTTGTCTGAGATGTGAAAAATTCTAATGTATGTGATTGTGCAGTAACAAGAAGTCATTTTTTAAAAACAACAACAACAAAGCATCTTCAAGATCTCCCTAAAGGGCAAACTACAGTTATGTGCCTGAACACATGAAGTTGTTGAAACATGTATGCTACAAACACAAAACTGTTTTAATAGTAATTATTCTCCTGGGAACTAAAATTCTGTATGTTGGTAGTGGTTGAGAATCTCGTAACATAATAGTTCCCTGAAAATCTATAATTCCCATGATAATTTGGGAGATGCCATAGCAATTAATTAGTAAAATAGAATTTGTAACAAAGATAGGCCATGAGACTGAGATAACGTGTTGGTGCTTGCTTTAGATTTAATGTTCATGAGCTAAAACTGTTAATTTCATGCCATCTATGTATCTAACAGTGACTTGTGGCCTCCATCTGTGGATATCCAAATCTGTAGATAGGAGCCAAACCAACACTAGACAGATTTTCCAGTAGATCTGAAGGACTCGCCAGATTTGCAGAAAAAACTGAAATAGTCTTGGAAATTTGTCTCAAAAATGACAGAATGATCTTGGTCTGAATCCAAGGCAAATCATTCAGCATCACAGTAATCCAAGTCTATGCCTCAACCACTGATGCAGAAGAGGCTGAAGTGGACCGGTTCTATGAAGACTTACAACACCTCCTAGAACTAACACCAAAAAAAGATGTCCTTAACATCAAAAGGGACTGGAATGTTAAAGTAGGAAGTCAAAAGGTAACCAGAATAATGGACAAGTTTGGCCTTGGAGAACAAAATGAAGCAGGGCAAAGGCTAACAGAGTTTTGTCAAGAGAACACGCTGGTCATAGCGAACACCCTCTTCCAACAACCTAAGAGGTGACTATACACATGGACATCACCAGATGGGCAACACCAAAATCAGACTGATAGTGTCGTTTGCAGTCAAAGATGGAGAAGCTCTATACAGTCAGTAAAAACAAGACCTGGAGCTGACTGTGGCTCAGATCATGAGCTACTCATTGCAAAATTCAGGCTTAAAATGAAGAAAGTTGGGAAAACCACTAAGCCCATTCAGGTTTGACCTAGATCACATCCCTTATGAATATACAATGGAGGTGAAGAATAGGTTTAAGGGACTGGATATGATAGACAAAGGTGCCTGAAGAACTATGGATGGAGGTTCGTGACAATGTACAGGAGATAGCAATCAGCACCATCCCAAAGAAAAAGAAAAGCAAGAAAGCAAAGTGGCTGCATGATGAGGCTTTACAAATAGCTGAGGAAAGAAGGAAAGCAAAAGGCAAAGGTGAAAAGGAAAGATTTACCCAACTGAATGCAGATTTCCAGAGAACAGCAAGGAGAGATAAGAAGGTCTTCCTGAATGAACAATGCAAACTAACAGAAGAAAACAACAGAATGGGAAGGACTAAAGATCTCTTTAAGAAAATTGGAGAAATCAAGGGAACATTTTGTGCAAAGCTGGCCATGATAAAGGACAAAAACAGTAGGGACCTAACAGAAGCAGAAGAGATTAGGAAGAGGTGGCAAGAATACACAGAAGAACTATACAAGAAGGATCTAAATGTCCTTGACAACCATGATGATGTGATTGCTGACCTTGAGCCAGGCATCCTGGAGGGCAAAGTCAAATGGGCCTTAGAAAGCATTACTAACATCAAAGCTAGAAGAGATGATGGTATCCCAGCTGAGCTATTCAAAGTCCTAAAAGATGATGCTGTTAAAGTGCTGCATTCCATATGCCAGCAAATTTGGAAAATGCAACAGTGGCCACAGGATTGGAAAAGGTCAGTTTACATTCTAATCCCAAAGAAGGGCAATTCCAAGGAATGCACAATCTATTGCAGAATTGCACTCATTTCACACCCTAGCAAGGTCATGCTCAAGATCCTACAAGCTAGACTTCAGCAGTATGTGACTAGAGAACTACCAGAAGTACAAGCTGGGTTTCGAAGAAGTAGAGGAACAAGAGATCAAATTGCCAACATTCACTGGATTGTGGAGAAAGCAAGGGATTACCAGAAAAACATCTACTTCTGCTTCATTGACTGAACTAAAGCCTTTGATTGTCTGGACCACAACAAACTGTGGCAAATCCTTAAAGAGATCGGAGTACCACCTCACATCTCCTGAGAAACCTGTAAAAGGGTCAAAAAGAGATAGTTAGAACCAGACATGGAACAACTGACTGGTTTAGCATAGGAAAACAAGTATGACAAGAATGTATATTGTCACCTTGCTTATTTAATTCATATGCAGAGTTCATCATGCAAAATGCTGGCCTGGATGAATCACAAACTGAAATTAAGATTGTCGGGAAAAACATCAACAACCTCAGATGTGCAGACAGTATCACTCTAATGGCAGAAAGTGAAGAGGACCTAAAGAGCCTCTTTCTAAAGATAAAAGAGGAGAGCACAAAAGTTGGCTTGAAACGCAACATAAAAAAAACACTAAGATCATGGCATCCGGCCCCATCACTCCTTGGCAAGCAGAAGGGGAAATCATTGAAGCAGTGACAGAATTCACATTCCTGGGATCCAAGATCACTGCAGACGGTGACTGTAGCCATGAAATTAAAAGACGCTTGCTCCTTGGGAGGAAAGTGATGGCAAACCTAGACAGCATAATAAAAAGTAGAGACATTACACTGCCAACAAAAGTCTGCATATTCAAAACGATGGTATTCCCAGTAGAAATGTATGGCTGTGAGAGTTGGACCATAAGGAAGGCCAAGCGTCAAAGAATAGATGCTTTTGAATTATGGTGTTGAAGAAGACTCTTGAGAGTCCCTTGGACTGCAAGGAGATCAAATCAATCAATCCTAAAAGAAATGAACCCTGACTGTTCCCTGGAAGGCCAGATCCTGAAGCTGAAGCTCAAATACTTTGGCCACCAAATGAGAAGGGACTGGGAGCACTCACTGGAGAAGACCCTGATGCTGGGAAAGATTGAAGGGAAAAGAAGGGAACGGGAAAGGATGAGATGGTTAGATGGTGTTACCGATGCAACAAACATGAAGTTGAGCAAACTCCAGAGGATGGCAGAAGACAGCAGGGCCTGGCATGATGTAATCCATGGGGTTGCAAAGAGTCAGACTCGACTGTACAACTGAACAACAACAACTGAAATAGTTAAAAAAATACATAGGGAGCTGCTCTGAAACAACACCAGGAGTAATTTTGGGTGCAGTGGATGCCAGGAGTCATTGCAGACTCAAAATGGCTTCCAGACACCACCACCCCTGTGGCAGGCCTCAGAGGTAGGTGGTGGGGCCTGGTGCTGTGCCAAACTCGGTTATGGGGATAGATGGGATTCTCCCCATGAGTCCTGCACCCTCCCCCTTTACAGTGGAAGACTTAATTGATTCAAAGTGGGCATTTGCAGAAATAGTGGAGCACAATTGATTTATTTAATGACGTAGTGTTCTCCTTGTGCAATGCAGTCAACATGCGGGGGGGGGGGAGAGCACAGTGCAGCGTTTTCTCTGAAAAGCTGATAAATGTGGGTTTAACAAGGCTGCTATGCCCAAGGTTACTCACACTCCATTCATTGCCGTGCTTTTCTAGGAAGTAGTGTTTTTACGTCAGAAGTTGCATACAGCTGTATTTGCATATATTATGACCAAATCCTATTTTAAGCAAGAGTTTTAAAGTTCCAAAAGAAAGAGCCATGAGATACTTTGAATAATGAATAACAAATGTAATTTGGATCAACTTTGGTTGCTTTCCAGAGTCCACTTTGTAAGGAAGACACTTCATTTATTTTAAGAAAACCCACAAATACACAAAATGCCTTGAAATGAGAGACATCAGACTTTCTTACATGATTGATCAGTACTGATACATTAGGGAACGATCTGGATTTTCATGCAAGACGGGAGTCGCCTGGGAGTTCATAGGTATGTACCCTGTTTCCAGGAAGTATTACAGAAGTAGGACCAACTGTGAGAATGGAATATTCTGCTGCAAGCCTACAATATTTGTGACCCACCAATCTGTCTGTAGCTCCCCAGATGAATGTGACGCCTTTAATTTATGAAAAATCCCAAATTTTCTCCATAATTACTGGTTGAACCACCCCGTGTACATATTCTTGAAGATCTAACGAAACATTCTAAAACCTTAAGCGTTTTGTGAACATCCAGAAGTCTTTCCGAATTTTTATTCCATTTACCTGGTTACCAGGATAGGAAGGGTAGTGATAATGCAGACGCAGAAATGATAATGAACAACCTGGTCTCAAGGTCAGACATTGAGGACATAGTCCCATGTATTCTTACCAGGGATCAAGCCACCCTTGAGTGTAGTGGGGCTTACCTCTGAGTCGACACTCAGAGGATATCATGGCTCATGTTCATCACACTCCTTTTTTCAATTAATGTTTTATTGACATTTTGTAAATAACACAAAAATAATGCAAAAATGCACAGCAAAAGTTAGACAGCCCATATAGTGGAACTGAAAATCAAGACATTAGTACATATACTGTCCAGAGATTGGTAAAATAACAAATCACATCAAGAAGGTTGAGATACAGAATATAATAGCTGTTAAATAGGTTTTATCACAAACATAAGTCATCCCTTACTTTAAGAATTTCCTGTTGAGCAGTCAGATATTCTAAGATGGGGAACCAGGTAGAAGTAAAATTAGAGGGTGAGGGATGTTTTCCAAAGTTTGAAAGATTATCCATAAACAGCCATGATATATAAATCCCACAACTTTTTATGCCAATGTGAAAGACTGGGTATCGTCGTTTTCAGATTTGCGGTAATGACAGTTTTAGCGGCAGAGAGCAAATTATGCTTCTTAATCCGATTCTGTGCAATTCATATAGTCTTTTAAAAAAGTCTACTCTTTAGAAAATATGCCAGACTGCAAATGCTTTGATAACGAGACACTAATTCTAAATAACTGGATTATTTCGGGTTCCCTTGGTCTTAAACACACTGGTCGTGAATTGCAAGTCCTTTCCAGAATGCTCCTTTGTTTTGTATTTGGTACCATTATAGAACTATGAGGGAAATATGTAACTTTTTAATTAGATTTATGAAGCTTGACCCAGCTTTGGGGAAACTTTGGTAGATGCAGACACACCTACACTGCTTTGGGCTGTATTATATACTTCTGCGGTGTATGCAGGTTGACCGGATTTAATACAGTGGAAGACTTGTGTAGGAGTGACTAATTGAGCACATAGTGTTTTAGAACAAGTAAAGCAAAACTCCCTTTGATGCAAGGTAAAGAAGCCCTATCCTTTATTATACCTGGTCATCCAGCATACACCTCCCCTCCTTCCACCCTTCATCTCCAAAGCTGCATGACTTTTGCTCAAGAGTAAAGCAGGATATTGCTGGGGCTGATTGAACACTTGGAAACACTCTTGCTTTTGCATATCTCAGGTTGTGGATGCCCCCCTCCTTTTGATCACCTTGAAGCATGGGCCCTGGACAAAGATTTCATCCGCCCCCCATCCAAACCAAACATCATAACAACAACAACAACAACAAAATCTTTGCTGGCTGTTACCACACAGCTATAATAATAATAATAGGATCCACATATCCATCTGTCTGTCCATTTGTGGCAGGCATAAGTCATCAGAAAATAAAAACTGGGAATCTCAGAACTGGCCACCAACTTCAGGATGGTTGTGGGAGTTCCAGGGCCAAAAATGAAAGGAATCAGAATAACCTGGCACAGTTTATCCCACCCCCACCCCCATGCTATTTGCAGTGTGGAAGCTAAGCTTGTGTAGTAGTTGAAGAGTCAGATTAGGATCTCTGAAACCCAGGCTGGAATCCCCACTCTTCCATGGAAGCTTACTGGGTGTCCTTGGGCCGGTCACACTCTCTCAGCCAAACTTAACTCACAGAGTTGTTGTACGGATAAAATGGAGGAAAGGAGAACTATGTCAGTTGTTTTGGTTTCCCACTGGGGAGAAAGGCAGGATATAAATAAAGTAATAAGTTCTAACTTCTTCTCCTCATTTGTTAACTACTGAGGAGGATTAACATTTATTTCCATGCAGGTAAAGGGTGGAAGGGAGGAAGCATCCTTTTACTACTTTGATAGATTATGGAGAAATATTAACTCCCTCCTTCTGTTCATAATATTAACAAAGCTTTACTACAATTAAATGCATTCTAAGTTGCAGAGGAGGGAGGAGGAGGAGGAGACAACTTGGATTTATACCACGCCCTTCACTTGGAGTCTCAAAGTGGTTTACAATCTCCTTTTCCTTCCTCTTCCCACAACAGACACCCTGTGAGGTAGGTGGGGCTGAGGGAACTCTCAGAGAACTACTCTTGAGAGAACAGCTCTGGGAGAACTGTGACTGACCAAAGTCACCCAGCTGGCTTCATGTGGACTGGAGAATCAAACCTGGTTTTCCAGATTAGAGTCCACCGCTCTTAACCACTACACCAAATTGAGGATTTAGGACTGAAAAAATAAGGTGGGGATTAGATGTGGGGACTGAGGAATAGTAGATCATGAAATGTATGGCTGTGAGAGCTGGACCGCAAGGAAGGCCGAGCGCCGAAAAATAGATACTTTTGAACTACGGTGCTGGAGAAAACTCTTGAGAGTCCCTTGGACTGCAAGGAGATCAAATCAGTCAATCCTAAAGGAAATCAACTCTGACTGTTCCCTGGAAGGCCAGATACTGAAGGTGAAGCTCAGATATTTTGGTACCAAGTGAGAAGGGGGCACTCACTGGAGAAGACCCTGATGCTGGGAAAGACTGAAGTCAAAAGAAGACGGGGATGGCAAAGGATGAAATTGTTAGACAGCATTATCAATGCAACAAACATGAAACTGAGCAAACTCCAGAGGATGGCGGAACACAGGAGGGCCAGGTGTGATGTGATCCATGGGGTCACGAAGAGTCGGACTCAACTGTGCGACTGAACAACAACAACATCAAAGAACATGAAAGGAAGACAGCAGAATGGAGGAGAAAAGTGTGGGAACGAGTTAGAGAAATGTAGAGAAAGACAACAAAAGACTGGCTTTTTAAAAATATATGTTGCTACGGTGCTACCACACACTAACAGGGCTGTCCCTTTGCAAGGTCTGGCTGTGTAGGAGCTGGGTGGAACTAAAGGAATAAGAAAACCATAATGTATTGGAGGTAATGTACTTATTAGCTGTTTGCAGGGGTCTTTTCGGGGGGGAGCCCACCGGAGCGCAGCTCCGGGAGCTCAGAAGCCAAGCCCCGCCCCCAGCCGGCGTCCCGGAGAGTCTTTCAGGCAGCCGAATGTCAATTTCAGCTCCATTATATCCTATGGGCCATTGAAGTCAATGGTGAAAACATAGGGTATATTCTAGGGGCTGGAGGGAGGGGTTTGAGGAGAGGCTCGAAACTCACAGGATAGCTGATGGAGCCTCTCCCCAAGATACCCACTAAGTTTCAAGAACATTGGACCAGGGGGTCCAATTCTATGGCCCCTAAACAGGTTGCCCCTATTCCCTCCATTGTTCTCTATAGTGAGAAAAAAATAACTTATTTTCCCACCATAGAGAACAATGGAGGAAATGGGGCAACCTGTTTGGGGGCCCATAGAATTGGACCCCTGGTCCAATGTTCTTGAAATTTGGTGGGTATCTTGGGGAGAGGCTCCATCAGCTATCCTGTGATCTTGGAGCCTCTCCCTCAAACCCCTCCCTCCAGCCCCAGAATATACCCTATGTTTTCACCATTGACTTCAATGGCCCATAGGGTATAATGGGGCTGAATTGCCACTGAATTTCTTTCATTCCTTCTTTTCCTTCTTTCTTTTTCCTCTTTCCCTCATTCTTCTCTTCTCTTCTCTTCTCTTCTCTTCTCTTCTCTTCTCTTCTCTTCTCTTCTCTTCTCTCCTCTCTCTCTCCTCTCCTCTCCTCTCCTCTCCTCTCCTCTCCTCTCCTCTCCTCTCCTCTCCTCTCCTCTCCTCTCCTCTCCTCTCCTCTCCTCTCCTTCTTTCTTTCTTTCTTTCTTTCTTTCTTTCTTTCTTTCTTTCTTTCTTTCTTTCTTTCTTTCTTTCTTTCTTTCTTTCTTTCTTTCCCACCTTCTTCTCTTCTCTTTTTTCCTCCTTTCCCTGTTTCCCTCCCTCTTCCCTCTCTTTCTTTCTCTCTTTCCTTCCTTCTTTCCTTCCCTCTTTCCTCCTTCTGTGGCCCAACTCTAGTGAGATGGAGTTTAAACTTTAAACCCCTTCTCTCTTAGCTCCCCCACCCAGACCAGCTGGGGAAGGGAAGGGGAGGCTTTTGAAGATGCTTCCCCCCTTTTGCTTCCCCTTCTGACATCACTTCCGGTGATGTCAGGGGGTGTGGCATATGCTAATAGCCTAATAGCTCATTAGCATACCATATGCTAATGAGCTCCTGCAGCTGTTCTTCTACGAAAAGACCCCTGGCTGTTTGCATCCTGGCACTGACTGCAACTTGTCCTGGCTGGTCTTGCCTACCTTGCTTCAGTGTTGGCGTGACTGATGGGTTTAGCAGGATCAGAGAAGCAAGGGTTTCCCTCAGACACCGAGTAAACTTTGCAGAAAGGCCCAAGCTCTTTACTGGGCTCTGCCTTCCCTGCACCCCTAGTGGCTGCAGTTAGAGATGCACGAGAAAATTTTATTTTAAAATGCATTCTGTGAATACAGCTTTTTGTTTTAGCAGCAATTAGGGTTGCCAGGTCCCTTACCTGTTGCTGCGGGGGGGGGGGAGCTCCTGGTCTATGGTACCATAGGGTTTTCAGGCCGAATGCTAGAGTGTCCCCCCGGCGGCATGCCCAGCATGGTGATCTCACCTCTGGGTGCACTGGGCACGTCGGCCCAATCTGGGCACTTTGGGGGCAGGATTCCTTCTGCCAGGCAGATCTGGACCAGCGGGTCAGGGGCCCTTTGAGTGGGCAAACCCCCGCTCCCCCGGGGAACCTGGCAGCCCTAGCAGCAGTGTTGTTTTTATCCTCTCTTGCTCCTCTTTCTCAGTGTATCTTAAAAATCACCCCTCTTCTGCATATGGGCTTCTTCTGAGCAGCTGGCTCCAACTCCTGCAGCAGCTGTCTGAACAGAAGAAGAAGAAGAGGAGGAGGAGGAGGAGGAGTTTGGATTTATACCCCACCCTTCACTTGGAGTCTCAGAGCGGCTTACAAACTCCTTTCCCTTCCCCTCC
Organism: Gekko gecko; assembly: GCA_029375565.1. Classification (NCBI taxonomy): domain Eukaryota; kingdom Metazoa; phylum Chordata; class Lepidosauria; order Squamata; family Gekkonidae; genus Gekko; species Gekko gecko. Next base: position 33,051,596 of record JAPDNY010000007.1, read on the forward strand.
CCACAACAGAGACCCTGTGAGGTAGGTGGGGCTGAGAGAACTCTAACACAAACTGCTCTTTCAGGAACAGCTGTGCCAGAGCTTGTGACTGACCCAAGGTCACATCAGCAGGTGCAAGTGGAGGAGTGGGGAATCAAACCCAGTTCTCCCAGATTAGAGTCCGCACACTTAACCACTACACCAAACTGGCTCTGAACACATGCACTGCCTTATACTGAATCAGACCCTTGGTCCATCAACATAGCAGCAGCTCCAGGGTCTCAGGCAGAGAAAGGTCTTTCACATCACTTGTTACCAGATCTTTTAACTGGAGATGCCGGGGATTGAACCCAGGACCGTCTGCATGCTAAGCAGATCTTCTACACCACTGACCCACAGTCATTTTGTGCCCACAATTACCACCCTGTGTCAGAATTCCAAATGTGCCCATAGGCTGAGAAAGATTGGGGACCCCCAAAGTAGAAAACAGTGACCCTGATAGACCAACGGTCTGATTCCGTGTGAGACAGCCTCATGTGTTCAGAAGTGATGCCTTCTTCTTCTAAAACTTTACTATTTGGTTAGAGCCGCCTCTAGAGAGAGTCTTGCAGTTGTGGTAGATAACTCACTGAAGATGTCGACTCAGTATACAATTGCAGTAAAAATGGCCAACGTTATGCTGGGAATTATTAGGAAAAGAATTGAAAACAAATCAGCCAGTATCATAATGCCCTTGTATAAATCTATATTGTGGCCTTGTTTGGAATACCGTGTACAGTTCTGATCACCGCACCTCAAAAAAGATATTATAGCATTAGAAAAGGGCAACTAAAATGATCAAGAGGATGGAACACCTCCCCTATGAGGAAAAGTTAAAGGGATTAGGGCTTTTTAGCTCAGAGAAATGATGATTGAGTGGTGATATGATAGAAGTTTACAAAATTATGCATGGGATAGAGAAGGCAGAGAAAGAAGTACTTTTCTCCCTTTCTCACAATACATGAACTCATGGACACTCAATAAAATTAATGAGCAGGAGGCTTAGAAGAAATAAAAGGAAGTACTTCTTCACCCAAGGAGTAATTAACATGTGGAATTCACTGCCGCAGGAAGTGGTGGCAGCGACAAACATAGACAGATTCAGGAGGGGATTGGATAAACATATAGAGCAGAGGTTCATTAATGGCTATGAGCCACAAGGTATAGATGGAACACTCTGTCTGGGGCAGTGATGCTCTGTATTCTTGGTGCTTGGGGGGCCACAGTGGGAGGACTTCTGGAGTACTGGCCCTGCTGGTAGACCTCCTGATGGCACCTGGGTTTTGGCCACTGTGTGACACAGTGCGTTGGACTGGATGGGCCACTAGGCTGATCCAACATGGCTTCTCTTATGTTCATATACTCTGTCCCTGAGCCATGGCCCCCTCCTTATAATAATTGAGTGAACATAAAATAAGTGAATGAACTTCCCCACATTTACTATTTGGTAAACTAATTATATGTTTTCACCCTAGAAGCTTATAAAGAACACTGAGAACTGGGATAGAGTGGAATAAAAATTAAGTTTATTGAGAGGAATAATGCAAATAGCTGACCTGAGGAATTAGCAAACTCAAGCAGTCAAATTTATACCAAGCATTCAAGTGCCAGTACCATGAAGCCCACAGCCAATCACTCCAAGCATCCAATCACTGCGCAAGTTAATGCCCTCAAGAGGGGAAGCAAGAGGCCAAAGAGGTAGCATGAGAGGGAAGGCAAGAAGATCATAGTTACTGATACCTTGAAGGTACAAGAAAGAAGTCCAAGTTCCTAGTCAGCAAATAATCCAAAGGGAAAGAAGAGGAGACACATCTTGGGTTTCAACAGCGGGGGGGGAGGCTCCACAGCTACACAAACCCAAATGGTTTGGAGCCACTTTATTGACAGATTCTGGTACCAGTCATGGGGCACAGAGCCAATTCTAAAAGCAAAGGGTTCTTTTCTTTCCAGATGTGGAAAGAGGAGTGGCAAGGTTAGGCCTGCAGCCTGATTGGATGAATGAGAGTCCAAGGCTGTAGGAGCACTTCCATATAAGGTGAAAGATGGAAGTGTCCACTTGGGGAGTAGGCTTGTTTGAGGGCAGGCTTGGACTTTGGTGGACGCTTTGATTAGATTGTTAAGATGGCAAGTAAGTGGGGAAACCTTGTGGTGAAAAATATTAATTTGGGACTTTGTTTCTTCAGGAAAAGCTAACATGGCAGGTTCTTTTTATGGCTAAAGGTGTACCAATTAATCACCGAGAACCTTTGATTAAGGAACTGATAACGAGATGTAGAGCAGGGCGAGGCTTATAGACAGGCATCAAGAAGCTAGTGCGTTGGCCCTGACCTAGATAGTCCAGGCAAGCCCAATCTCGTCTGATCTCGGAAGCTAAGCAGGGCAGACCCTGCCAAGTACTTGGATGGGAGACTTCCAAGGAATACCAGGATCATGAGGCAGAGGCAGGCAATAGCAAACCACCTCTCTGAAATGTCCAAGCCCCACTAGGGGTCACCAGAAGTCAGTCATGATTTCCAGTCACACGTGTGTGTGCACAGGCATGCACATACACACACAAAACAAAAAGAAGAAGAAGCTTGTGTGTTGGATTGTGACCTGACATGCAGAGAAGAACCTTGTGCCAGGGTCAAGATGGAATAACTGTTAAATAGTGGGTTTAACACGGCAGAGGTGAAGACATAGTGATATGCATCTTAGCAGGAATGCTTTACATGGGGCAACTGCCCTAACTATATACACCTAAGCCACTCCCAGCCCCAAGCAATTGGTGAGTTCAAATGGCCTCCAGGCTCCAGATTGGCTGGCTGCTCCCAGGGGCCAATCCTCAGGCAGGTTCCAGGATCCTGCCTGCCTTTGTTCTGGGGCTTCAAGCTCTAACTAGGTGGCCTGCCCGGACAAGCCCAGACATGCCTCTCCAGACTCCCTCTAGGGGGTCTGCAAGACAAGTCCAGGCATGCCTCCAGCAGCAATTAAGCTGGAGTGGAAGATTCCTCATGTCCAGACATAACTATGAACCCAAATAGGGGCATATCGGCAACAAAGAGAAGAAAAGGTAGTTGTGTACTGCCCCTTTACGAGGCTAACCAAGAAGGCTTCAGTGGAAGCAGGAGAACTGGAAGGAAGCAGCAGCTTCACTTAGTTGCCTGGTAGTCACACGCAGGGATGCTGGTAGGGTTGCCCAGTCTCCTGCTATGGATGGACAACCCCACTTCCCGCCACTGATCTGTTCGTTGGCAGGCGAAAAAATTAATTTAAAAATCATCATTGGTGCCTCCGCTTGAGGTCAGTTCTGGGTTTCCTCTGGAAATGATGTCACACGGTTTCTCCGATGGCCCCTAAGGTTGCTACCCTCCAGGTGCCACCTGGGGATCTCCCTCTATCACAGTTGATTTCCAGACAACCAAGATGAGTTCCCCTGGAGAAAATGGCTGCTTTGGAGGCTGGACTCTATGTCATTATATGCTCCTGAGGTCCCTCCTCTCTCCGAACTCCGCCTTCCCCAGGTACAACCTCCCAAATCTCCAGGTATGCCCCAATCCAGAGTTGGCAACCCAAATGGCCACCCTCGTATCTCCCCTTGTGGGCCTAGTGTGCAAAGAACAGAACAGGTTTTATTTAAGCATTGTTATATTTCCTTTTCGAGCCATCGGTCCTGAGGTTTCCAGTGCTGTTTAAAATAAACCATTAAGCTAAGGAGGCTGGGAGGTCATATTGCTCCACCTTGCAATAAAGACGATGGAGGGTTGATAAGATAAGGATGGGAAGCCTGGACCAAGGAGCAGACAGGAAGATAGTGGAGGCATTTAAAGGAGGATGTCACACGGTCTCAACTACAGACAGGCGGATGATCTTGACAAAAGAGTGCTGGATAGAGGTGAAGGGGCAGAGGAGAGACTCAAAGCAAGACCAGGCAGAACAGGGACACGGTAGTTAAGGTGAGAAATGAGTGTGGACAGAAGTATTTGCCGAAGGGACAGAGAGAAAGAACTGTACTTTTGCTGTGTTGTAAAGGAAGAAGTGTCACATTGTCTGAGACTCTTTGCTACCCATTTGATCAGTTTTTCCACATTATTCTTGCAACCCTGGTCAAATCTTCTGGTGCTCCTGCTTCCAGATTTGAGGGGTCTACATGTAGCTCGCCAAGAATAATTCTTCAGTGCCATTGGCATATAAAGCTTCAGTGCTCAGGCCGGATACTTGGGAGGACGGTCCATGAAACGCAACGAAATTTACTTTCAGAATAGCTATGCATATTAACAGGTTGTAAATATTTAAACATTAAATCTGGAATTTTAAACATAAACCAGTGCTAATCAATAAGTAACGAGACCCACTAAAAGGGGAACTTTTTTGTTTGAAGCTTCCTCTCTGTTCCCATTACCCGTTCATGAACTTCTCCAATAGTTCTTTTACTCCACTGAGCCTCATAAGGATCACCTTTGTGCCGCAATACTGATGCCTTCTTGCTTCTCTGCACTCTGATTTTATCAATAACTCACAAGCCATTCTGTTCCCGGATCCTTCCTGTTGATGAGAGAGCTGCCTGCTACAACACATTGAAAAGCTGTGTGGTGCAGTGGTTAGAATGTTGAACTAGATCTACAGATCTGAAGACCAGGAAAAAAACTGGAAAATTCAGGGGGAAATCCTCCCATGCCCCCTCAAGGACTCCTTCACAATTTTTCAAATGGAAAAGATGGACAGTATGGGGAATAATGGGGGGAAAGAGTGCAATTCCTTTTAAAAATTGTTTTACTCACTCAGAATATGCTGTATGAATGTTTTTATGTAAGCCAATCTATGGCATTAGAGAATCTAATTTCTTTTGTGTATACTGTGGACATATATGTCACATTTTCAAGCATATATTGTTTGGTGTAGTGTCAGTTTGGTGTAGTTTGGTCTAGTGGTTAGGTGCGCGGACTCTAATCTGGGAGAACCGGGTTTGATTCCCCACTCCTCCACTTGCACCTTGCTGGATGACCTTAGGCCAAGCCGTAGTTCTGATAAGAGCTGTTCTTGAAAAAGAGCAGTTTCTGTCAAGAGCTCTCTCAGCCCCACCCACCTCACAGGCAGTGTTCCCTCTAAGCTGAGTTAGTGTGAGCTAGCTCACAGATTTTTAGCCTCCAGCTCACACATTTTTGTCTTAGCTCAGGAAAAGATGGCTTCAGAGCAAACTACTTTATGCACAAAGTAGAATTTTTGCTCACAGGACTCCACAGCTTAGAGGGAACATTGCTCACAGGGTGTCTGTTGTGGGGAGGGGAAGGGAAAGGAGTTTGTAAGCCACTCTGAGACACCTTTGGGTAGTGAAGGGCGGGGTATAAATCCAATCTCTTCTTCTTCTTCTAAATGCACTTAATTTTGGATATGTTGATATACAATAATGTATATGATGATAGTTGTTGTTGTTCAGTCGCACAGTCGAGTCCGACTCTTCGCGACCCCATGGACCAGATTACGCCAGGCCCTCCTGTCTTCCGCTGTCCGCTGAAGTTTGCTCAGTTTCATGTTTGTTGCATCGATGACACTGTCTAACCATCTCATCCTTTGCCGTCCCCTTCTTCTTTGACCTTCAATCTTTCCCAGCATCAGGGTCTTCTCCAGTGAATGCTCCCTTCTCATTTGGTGGCCAAAGTATTTGAGCTTCAGCTTCAGAATCTGGCCTTCCAGGGAACAGTCAGGGTTGATGTCTTTTAGGATTGACTGATTTGATCTCCTTGCAGTCCAAGGGACTCTCAAGAGTCTTCTCCAGCACCATAGTTCAAAAGAATCTATTCTTCGGCGCTCGGCCTTCCTTATAGTCCAACTCTCGCAGCCATACATTACTACGGGGAATACCATTGCTTTGACCATGCGGACTTTTGTTGGCAGGGTGATGTCTCTGCTTTTTATCATGCTGTTTAGGTTTGCCATCGCTTTCCTCCCAAGGAGCAGGCGTCTTTTAATTTCATGGTTGCAGTCACCATCTGCAGTGATCTGAGATCCTAGGAACGTGAAGTCTGTCACTACTTCTACGACTTCCCCTTCTATTTGCCAAGGAGTGATGGGGCCAGATGCCATGATCTTAGTTTTTTTGATGTTGAGCTTCAAGCCCACTTTTGCGCTCTCCTCTTTCACCCTGAGCAAGAGGCTCTTGAGGTCCTCTTCACTTTCTGCCATCAGAGTGGTATCGTCTGCATATCTGAGGTTATTGATCTTTTCCCCGGCAATCTTAACTCCAGCTTGTGATTCATCCAGGCCAGCATTTCGCATGATGTACTCGGCATATAAATTAAATAAGCAAGGTGACAATATACATCCTTGTCGTACTCCTTTTCCTATGCTAAACCAATCAGTTGTTCCATATCCGGTTCTAACTGTTGCTTCTTGACCCTTATACAGGTTTCTCAGGAGACAGGTGAGGTGGTCTGGTACTCCCATCTCTTTGAGAACCTGCCATAATTTATTGTGATCCACACAATCAAAGGCTTTATCATAGTCAATGAAGCAGAAGTAGATGTTTTTCTGGTACTCTCTTGCTTTCTCCATAATCCAGCGAATGTTGGCAATTTGATCTCTAGTTCCTCTACCTCTTTGAAACCCAGCTTGTACTTCTGGCAGTTCTCTATCCACGTACTGTTGGAGCCTAGCTTGTAGGATTTTGAGCATGACCTTGCTAGCGTGTGAAATGAGTGCAATTGTGCGATAGTTTGAACATTCCTTGACGTTGCCCTTCTTTGGGATTGGAATGTAAACTGACCTTTTCCAATCCTGTGGCCACTGTTATGTTTTCCAAATTTGTTGGCAAATTGAGAGCAGCACTTTAACAGCATCTTCTTTTAAGACTTTGAATAACTCAGCTGGGATACCATCACCTCCACTAGCTTTGTTGTTAGTAATGCTTTCTAAGGCCCATTTAACTTCGCTTTCCAGGATGTCTGGCTCGAGGTCAGTGATTATACCATCGTGGTTGTCAAGGACATCGAGGTCCTTCTTGTATAGTTCTTCTGTGTATTCTTGCCATCTTTTCCTAATCTCTTCTGCTTCTGCTAGGTCCCTACCGTTTTTGTCCTTTATCATGGCCAGCTTTGCATGGAACGTTCCCTTGATTTCTCCAATTTTCTTGAAGAGATCTCTAGTCCTCCCCAATCTATTGTTTTCCTCTATTACTCTGCATTGTTCATTCAGGAAAGCCTCCTTATCTCTCCTTGCTGTTCTCTGGAAATCTGCATTCAGTTGGGCAAATCTTTCCTTTTCCCCATTGCCTTTAGCTTTCCTTCTTTCCTCTGCTATGCGTAAAGCCTCATCAGACAGCCACTTTGCTTTTTTGCATTTCTTTTTCTTTGGGATGGCGGTGAGTGCTGCCTCCTTTACAATGTCACGGACCTCTGTCCATAGTTCTTCAGGCACTCTGTCTATCAAATCTAGTCCCTTAAACCTATTCTTCACCTCTACTGTATATTCATCGGGGATGCGATCTAGGTCAAATCTGAATGGCCTTGTGGTTTTCCCAACTTTCTTCAATTTAAGTCTGAATTTTGCAATGAGTAGCTCATGATCTGAGCCACAGTCAGCTCCAGGTCTTGTTTTTACTGACTGGATAGAGCTTCTCCATCTTTGACTGCAAATTATATAGTCAATCTGATTTCGGTGTTGCCCATCTGGTGATGTCCATGTGTAGAGACGCCTCTTAGGTTGTTGGAAAAGGGTGTTTGCTATGACCAGCGTGTTCTCTTGACAAAACTCTGTTAGCCTTTGCCCTGCTTCATTTTGTTCTCCAAGGCCAAACTTGTCTGTTATTCCAGTTACCTTTTGATTTCCTACTTTAGCATTCCAGTCCCCTATGATGATGAGGACATCATTTTTTGGTGTTAGTTCTACGAGCTGTTGTAGGTCTTCGTAGAACTGGTCCACTTCAGCCTCTTCTGCAGCAGTGGTTGGGGCATAGACTTGGATTACTGTGATATTGAATGGTTTGCCTTGGATTCGGACCGAGATCATTCTGTCATTTTTGAGATTGTATCCCAATACTGCCTTTCTCACTCTCTTGTTGACTATAAAGGCCACACCATTTTTTCTACGGGATTCCTGGCCACAGTAGTAGATATAATGGTCTTCTGAGTTAAATTCGCCCATTCCTGTCCACTTTAGTTCACTGATTCCCAAGATGTCAATGTTCATTCTTGCCATCTCATTTTTGACCACGTCAAGCTTACCTTGATTCATAGATCTTACATTCCAGGTTCCTATGCAGTATTGTTCTTTGCAGCATCGAACTTTCCTTTCACCGTTAGACACATCCACAACTGAGCGTCCTTTCGGCTTTGGCCCAGCCGCTTCACTCTTTCTGGGGTTACTCGTACTTGCCCTCTGCTCTTCCTCAGTAGCATATTGGACACCTTCCGACCTGAGGGGCTCATCTTCCGGCGTCATATCTTTTAGCCTTTTGTTACTGTCCATGGGGTTTTCTTGGCAAAGATACTGGAGTGGGTTGCCATTTCCTTCTCCAGGGGATCACGCTTGGTCTGAGTTCTCTGCTGTGGCCTGTCCATCCTGGGTGGCCCTCCACGGCATAGCCCACAGCCTCATCGAACCACGCAAGCCCCCTCGCCACGACAAGGCAGTGATCCATGAGGGAGATGATGATAGTACACTGTTGCATAGCTGAGTGTTTTCAGTGTTATAAAAGTTTAACTTGATACCCAAATTCTATTCATATTTTATGAGACTGTTTTTTCCCAAATAAGACTATAAAATGTGTGTTTTTGGTTTTCACCTTCAACTTCTCCTTATTTCTCAAATTGCAAAAACTGAACACACACATAAGAAACTGCCTTATACTGGATCATACCTTTAGTCCATCAAGGTCAGTATTCTCTACTCAGTCTGGCAGCGGCTCTCTGGGGTCTCAGGCAGAGGTCTTTCCCATCACCTGCTTCCTGGTCTTTTTAACTGGAAATTCCGGGGATTGGGCCTGGGACCTTCTGCAGGTCAAGTAGACATTCTACCACTGAGCCACAGCCCTTCTGCATCTAAGATATTCTAGGGCTCAACAATATGCTGCTCTCTTTCTTTCTGGTACAAGGTGTATTTGTAATTTTGCTTGTAGAAAACTAAAGCGTTTTTACTTTAAAATTTCATAAATAAGCCAAATAGTACAATTTTGTATGCTAATTAAAATGATGTATTTTATGTTAAAGCAGTAAAATAAGTTTAGGGTTGATAAGAAAGTCAGCCAAAGGATGAGATGGTTAGACAGTGTTATCGATGCAACGAACATGAAATTAAGCAAACTCCAGAGCACGACGGAAGACAGGAGGGCCTGGCGTGATGTGGTTCGTGGGGCTGCGAAGAGTCAGACTCGACTGTGCAACTCAACAACAACAACAACAACAAATAAAATAAGCACTGCGTATATTTCAATTTCCCCCCCATTTCCATTTTTAAACAACAATTGGGGGTAAAGGTTTTGTCCAATGCTTCCTTTGAAGCATATGTCAAAATTTCCAGAGTTTTTACATCTCTAACTAGAACTGGGGCAACTGTGTTTTTTTAAAGTTGGTCTGTCCTCTCTTGCTCCTCTTTCTCAACGTATCTTAAAAATCACCCCTCTTCTCCCCTGCATTTGGGCTTCTTCTGTGTGGCTGGCTCCAACTCCTGCAGCAGCCATTTTGTGTCCGCAATCACCACCCTGTGTCAGAATCCCAGATGTGCCCACAGGTTGAGAAAGACTGGGGACTCCCAAAGCAGACAACACTGACCCTGATAGACCAACGTTCTGATTCCGTGTGAGGCAGCTGCATGTGTTCAGGAGTGATGCCTTCTTCTTCTAAAACTTTACTACTTGGTTAGAGCTGCCTTCAGAAAAGCGGCCAAGGATCTACAAGCTCAGGTTCATTATCGTTACGACTCATCATCTTTCCTACCGTATTAATCATATTGCGTAAAGTTGAAAGGAATTTTTCCATGCATCACAGCGGTTTCCAAGTTATGGTTTCCACAAGTTCAGGTTCATTATCACAATATTAATCACATTGTGTAAAGTTGAGAAGAATTTTTTCCATGTGTCGCAGCCGTTTCCAAGTTATGGTTTCCATAATACTGTGGCCAGTACAGGTGTCCAGCTTGGTAAAATCTCCTGCCAGGTGATTGTTTGGTTGCCTGTGATCTGTGATTGTTTGGTTGTTCCATTTTTAAACAACAACTGAGAAGAAAGATTTTGTCCCGTGCTTCTTTGGAAGTGTATGTCAAAATTTCCAGATGTTTTACATCTCTAATTAGAACTGGGGCAACTGTATTTTAACTTGGCCTTGATTGTTTAAATGATGTGCTTAGGTTTGGTGGCCCTAATAAGGGCAGAAAGGTTGGGTATAAAGCAGGATATAAATTCTGTGCCCTGACCTGGGTAGCTGAGGCTAGCCTGTTCTCATCAGATCTTGGAAGCTAAGCAGGGTTGGCCCTGGCAAGTATTTGGATGGGAGACGTCCAAGGAATACCAGGGTCATGACACGGAGGCAGGCAATGGCAAACCATCTCTCAACTCCTCTTGCCTTGAAAACCCTACAGAGTTGCCTGGAGTCAGCTGTGACTTGATGGCAAAAAATATATATAAAACAAATTATGCAAGTAGATAACTGAATAAAATCAAATTCCCCTACGCACTGGTTGACTTAGCCTAACCTACCTCACAAGTCTGTTGCAAGCATAGAGGCACAGAGAGCCATGTAAGCAGTCCTGTGATCTTTGCAAGGAGATGAGATAAAACCGATAGGCAAAATGTCCACGAAATAATTTCCATGGAGGCAGTGTGTCCAAACAAGAGAAACAGGCTATTCTGACTCCAAGCAGATAGTCTCTTGTGCAGCAGAGTTTCCTGGGTGTCAGTTTCCATCTTTGCTTAGGGAAGCTAATTTCTGTAGCTTCCATACTTCTATGATTTACAGCAGTTCAGACTTTCAAAGCCTCTCGAGGTTTGCCTTTTGTTTAACTAAGAACCTGCAGCCTTTTGTCAGAGGAAAATGATTTTTAGCAAATCTGTGTGTTCTCCTCATCTCAGTTATTTCACTACAAGCAATCTGTAAACAACATTCGCAACGTGCAAGTGGGGCAATTGTTAGGAAACACACATATACCTATGTAGATGAGAGGTCTAAGCTACCTGTGAGCAAAATTCTGTTGACCTATCAGTAAGATCCATCATGTTCCCCCTGGAATTAAAAATTAGAAATCTGATGTTACATTTCCATATTACAGTGATAAAAGATCTCTTGGATATAAAACAAATGAGATACCAGCATACGCAATAGAAGTCAGGTATACAAAAAGGGCAACTTTATCATTAATAATCTAATCTCTGGGGCTTGTACAAAAAGAAATTGACTCTCAGCATTTCTCCAATGTCCTCTGCAGTGAGGGAATTATAGTTTCCAGCTTCAGTCATTTTTTAAAAAAAACAGGAATGTTGTAACCTAGATACTTATGAAGACTTAATCAGAAACAATGCTCTGAAGAAATACATTTTTTTCTTTGGAGTTTGAAATGAGAAAAAAGCCTTCCCTTTGTGTTTTAAAAAGCTTTTCCCCCTTCTCTCTCTGGGCAGAGAACAGGCAAGAAGGGGGAAGTCAGTCAGCAAGTGGCTATTCCTCCAGGGGTGCACAAGGCAGTAAACAGTCCCTGTGGTGACCAGATGCTGGACAGTTGGAGACACAGAGGCAAGGCCTCAGATCTTGGAGGAGAAGCTGGGAATCCTGACCCTCCCAGCAGGCAATTCTTTACAAAGGTTACCCAAGAGAGAGGGAGAGGAGAGAGAGAGAGGCCTCTCCAGCTCTCCAGGTGTTGGGAAACCCTTGGAGGGCAGGGTGGAACAGGGCCTGCAGGCCAGAGCAGGCCTGTTCCTCCACAAATGCAATAATCAACTTGTGTTCAGAAATAGTAAAAATCATCCTGGGAGACGATTGTCACTTATTGGCAAAAACAGTGTCCTTCACAATATGGAACTGGTGAATAATCAGACATTTCAAATAAAATGGGAAAGGGTTTCGGGCGAACCGTCTCTTGTGAAATTTGGAGGTGCATGTTAATATTAGGCTTTAAATTCAAGGTATCTTCTCAGTTTAAGGAGAACTTCTTGAAAAGGTTGCATTGGTGGTATCTTACACCTCATAAACTACCTAAAATGTATGGTAATTTACCAAATAAATGGTATCGTAAATCATCAAGAACAGACTTTCACCATATGTAGTGGACCTGTTTGTGAGCAAAAAAACTTTGGCAAGTTTATACAGATATAATGAAAATCAGTTTGAGATTAAGTTCTTCTCTATCCATTGAGGCCTTGTTGCTCAATCATGTGCCAACTCACTAAATCTCTGCACTCTACAGTGCTATATCTTATCATGACAGCTACAATTGTGTTTGCGAAACAGTGGAAGCAAGAAACAGCCCTGTCAATTCAAGAACAGGCACAAAAAATGTCTGGATGGGTGTGCATTCGGTATATACCAAGCCGAATTAATACCCAAATAATACCTTGTCAGCATTATTTGGTATTTATTAAGCTAAATCAGATTCTCTAATTTGATTCAGCTACCGAATAGGGAGTCCTGAATAAACACCAAAATTATTTGGTTTTTATTCAGGCAAAGCTTGGAGAAGCTAAGTCATGCCAAGGCAGTGCAACTCAGCAAGTAAACTCAGGCATTTAAAAGAACTACATCCCTTTTTAAATTTTAAATGCCTCTGCTCATTCGCCCACCTGGACTTTGAATGGACTCCAAAGGCATTTCAAATAAAATGCAGTTTGCAGTTTGCTGTTGGAGTTCACTCACCATGTCGTGGAGTCACAGCACAACTTGGAGAAGGCATTTAAAGGAACCACTTCCTTTCCCCCCTTCATTAGAAACAATGGAGGATGGGGTGCCTTCTTCTAGGGGCCTATAGAATTGGACCCCCGGTCCAATCTTGTTGAAACTTGGGGAGGGGGGAGGTGAGGAGAGGCACCAGCAGCTATGCTGCAAATTTGGTGACTCTACCTCAAAAAAGGCCCCCCCCAGAGCCCAGAAACCCCTGGGTTGATTCTCCATTATAGCCTATGTGGAATGGAGCAGAATAAATTCAGGTTTCCTGATTTATTTCCTAAATCCCAATACCATACCAATATTGGGATTTGGGAATATCAGGAAATACTGATATATCTGAACCTGAAAAATACAGATTTTTTTTTCCGCACACCCCTAAAGCTTCCTGTGCACCTCAGTGTTTAGTCATGCCTGCCACCTGACCACGGAAAAGTCTTTGGACAGTGCTGGCTCTTTGGCTTGGAAACAGAGATGAGCACCGCCCCCTAGAGTTGGAGCTGACTGACTTTTGAGGAAGGGAAACTTTTACCTTTTTTACTGGAGATTTATCAACTGATAAAATTGACTGATTTAAGGAATGGGAAAGATGCGCAGCAAACTGAGTCAGTTTGGAAACCTGTAATGCAAAAGCAATTTCATTTTGTTACATAAGGTGTTTTAATTTCTCCTTTGTTGCTGTTGTTCTTGTACTATTTTTTTTCTTTGTAATAATAATACATTTTTTTTAAATGAGATACACTCGTGGCTTGCCTGACTTCCAAGTGCACAGCCTTTGCAAAATCCTTATTGGATGGATCTATGATCTATCAGCAGAAGTCAGCTGAGGGTTGTAGATTTTTCCTGTTTTCCTCCCCCCCTTCCTGTTTGACCCCAGGAAAGTTTATTCTAGAGTTTTTGGGGCCCATGCTGGCTGAGAGGTAGTAGTGGGGAAGGGAACAGAATCGCCCCCTTCCTGCCTCTTCCTGTTCCCTGGGAATAAATTTATGTAGGATTGGAAATGGCTGCTGGAGGGAGGTGAAAGCAGGGAAGAATCACAGTTCTCGCATGGGACTGAACCCTACGTGTCCCTTGACATCCTATCCTGAGGTTGCTCTCCATTTTGAATGCTGATCACTCATCACCACTCTACTTTGAACCATCCTCTGCTCTAAGTGCCTCTCCGAGGGGTGTTACATTAAGCATTTTGTTGCAAGGTGGTGGTGGTGGTTGTTATTTTGGCATGCAAGCGCATATATGTGTGATAGGCAACACCATTCTTACCAGTGCCCAGTTCATGGGCTTGAGCACAGTGAGTGCATTAAGCACAGGTCCACTGAAGCCTGTGAGAAGTTTGCTTCCAATGTATTAAGGCAGAGGACGGAAGGCAGCATGCCTCCACTGTGCCGGCACCGTGCTCCAGCTGAGAACCCCCCCTACCATTAAGCTTCATGCTGTCATTGCTGAGACGTCAACTGATTGCTGAAGTCAATCCATGCTTTAATGTCTGGAAAAAATTCATTTATTGAGGTGTGAACATCTAAACTTTCATAAAATATTTATTTATATACAGCAGCAGGGCCTCAAGGCAGTTTTACGTTTCATCGGTCAATTAACTAGAATCATAGAGTTGGATCTCAAGGTCATCTAGTCCAACCCTCTGAACAGTGCAGGAAATTCACAATTACCTCCTCCCCAAACCCCCTCAGTGACCCCTGCTCCATGCCCAGAAGAGGACCAAAAAACCCTACCACCTTTCCAGGATTCCTGGACAAACTGGCTTGGAGAAGATTGGTTCCTGACCCCAAAGTGGTGATCTGCCAATTCCCTGGGCATGTAAGAAAGGGCCACAAGAACTAAGCATTGATGCAACCCTTCCTGCCCTCCCTCTCATGATCTGCCTAAGTTCACAGAATCCGCATTGCTGTCAGAGGGCCATCCAGCCTCTGTTTGAAAACCTCCAAAGAACCTCCCGTCTACCCAGTGGTTCGAAAGCTGTAAAAACAACAACAAAAAGCAAGTAGATAAAATGGGTACCTGTCTTAGATGGCAGGGAGCACCCTTCTCCCCCCTTGTGGGGGTAGTGGAGCACCGGCAGCAGCAAGGCGGGCGGCAAGATGGCGAGAACCCCGGACGGCAGAAGGCGGAGCCAGGACAGCGCGAGGGGAGCGTAGAAGCGCAGGCGCGGCGGAGTCGGAGGACAGAGCCGGAGCCGCGCTGACGCAGGAACCACGCGCCGAAGGGACCCGCGGATGCCGAGCCGACCCAGGCTGAAATTAACAAGAACATCTCTCCAAGGGGTGCTGGTAGGGCAGTCCCTTCCCAATCATCTATGTGGCCTTAGATAGGACTTGAGACTAACTGTAAGCTGCTCAGAGACCCCTTCGGGGGTTCGAGCGGGATATAAGCCGAATAAATAAATAAATAAATAAATAAATAAATAAATAAATAAATAAGGATGCTTCCAAAGAAGGATGATTAACTGATTAATCATCTAACAGGTTGATTATTAATCAACAAAAAATCCTTGATCAATGTGCTGAACATATCGACTTGTCTTCTGCAGAGTGGGAGCATTAATATATGTAGCCCAGGATTGTCTAGTCTGATTAGGGAAAAGTCTTTGCCAGCCTCACTTCCTGAGGCCAAATCAAGTGTGACAGGTCATCAAATCTCTTGATATGTTCATTTTTTACATAAAAGAAGAATGGAGGCTCTGAACTGGATCAGAGAAGTAGTACGAGATGGGGAAGGCTTAACCCTTCCCACCTCCCCATCCTCCCTGTTCAAAATACTAGTGCCCCATTCCCCATATAGTTAGAATCACAGAATCATAGAGTTGGAAGGGATCTCCAGGGTCATCTAGTCCAACCCCCTGCACAATGCAGGAAATTCACAAGTACTCCCCATACCCCCATTGACCCCTGTTCCATGCCCAGAAGTTGACAGAAAACCTCCAGGATCCCTGGCCAAACTGGCCTGGAAGAAAATTGCTTCCTGACCCCAAAGTGGCAATCGGCGTTTCCCTGGGGGTGTAAGAAAGGGCCACAAGAACTAAGCGCTGGTGCAGCCCTTCCTGCCCTCCCTTCCAGTGGTCTGCCTAAGTTCACGGAATCAGCATTGCTGTCAGATGGCCATCTAGCCCCTGCTTAAAAACCTCCAAAGAAGGAGAGCCCACCACCTCCTTAGGAAGCCCGTTCCACTGAGGAACCACTCTAACTGTAAGGAAGTTCATCCCAATGCTTTGCTTTATTGTTTTTCTCTTTAGGATTAACAGCAGTTTCTGGTCGTGCACATGTGCCCAGTTTATGGTGCAAAGAGAAAGATTAGGGGAGCAGATGTTCTTCCACTGTGGCTCATTAAAAGAGCACCTGTTTTGTGTGCAAATGGTTGCAGGCAATGCTCCCTGTAAGCTGTGGAGTCCTGTGAGCAAAAATTCTACTTTGTGAGCTACTAGCATTAAAGTTGTGAGTGAGCGATTTGGCTACTGCATAAATTAGTTTGCTCGGGAACCATCCTTCCTGAGCTAAGGCAAAAAGATGTGAGCCGGAGGCTAAAAAATTGTGAGCTAGTTCACTCGAACCCAGCTTACAGGGAACTGTGGTTGCAGGTTCAGTCCCCAGCATCTCCAGTTGAAAAAAGGACCAGGCAGCAGGTGATGCGAAAGATCTCCATCTGAGACCTGGGAGAGCTGCTGCCAGTCTGAGTAGACAATACTGACCCTGAAATAGACTAGGAGTATGGCTCAGTATAAGGTAGCTTCATTAACCCTTCTCCTTCTAGCGCTGATGCTGTGATCCAGTTCAAAGACCCCTGTGGCAACTTCAAGTAGAATGTTGAGAGTTTGGATCCTGGCTCTTCCATATCATATGTACTTTGGCCATCTGATCCTTTAAGGGAAAAGTAAACTTCAGGCTTTTAGCAAGCCAAGCAGGTGCATTTAAGTTTGCTCGATACCCACTATCAAGGGAGAAGGGAGAAGATTCCAACCGGGGCACCTTAAAACTAGTAAGGTGAAACCTCAGCGTTGCCAGCCTACATTCTTGTATACATTTGTAGTTTATTATTATTCACAAGAAACTGGTGTTGAAATGCAAAAGGCAGTCTCTCGAATTCCCCACGCACTCAGACTCATGATGCAATGAAAGAAACCTGGTTGTGCATAAAGGAGGATACGCATTTCAGCTATAACAAGATTCTTTGCACACATTTCAGTAAGGCTTTTGATAAGGTTCCACATAATATTCTTGTTGACAGATTGGTAAAATGTGGTTTGGATCCCATGACTGTTAGGTGGATCTGTAACTGGTTGACAGATTGCACCCAAAGAGTGCTTGTGGGTGGTTCCTCGTCCTCTTGGAGAGGAGTAACAAGTGGAGTGCCTCAAGGAGCTGTCCTGGGACCTGTTTTGTTCAACATCTTTATCAATGATTTGGATGAAGGGGTAGAAGAAATGCTTATTAAATGTGCAGATGATACTAAATTGGGAGGGGTAGCAAATACAGTAGAAGACAGAGTCAGGATACAGGATGATCCTGACAGGCTGGAAAACTGGGCTAAAACAAATGAAACGAATTTCAATAGGGATAAATGTGAAGTTCTGCATTTGGGTAGGAAAAATGAAATGCATAATTATAAGATGGGGGAGACTTGTAGTGGCAGTAATATGTGCAAAAATGATCTAGGGATCTTAGTAGACCATACACTGAACATGAGTCAGCTAAAAAGGCAAATGCGATTTTGAGCTTTATCAACAGAAATATAGTGTCCAGATCATGCAAAATGATGGTATCACTTTACTCTGCTCTGATTAGACCTCACATAGAGTACTGTATTCAGTTTGGGCACCACAATTTAAGAAGAATATAGACAAGCTGGAATGTGTCCAGAGGAGGGCAACAAAGTTGGTGAGGGGTCCGGAGACCAAGTCCTGTGAGGAAAGGTTGAAGGAGTTGGGTATGTTTAGCCTGGAGAGGAGATGACTGAGAGGTGATATGATAACCATCTTCAAGTACTTCAAGTAGAGGATGGTACAGAGTTGTTTCCTGTTGTCCCAGAAGTTTGGACCAGAACCAATGGGTTGAAATTAAATCAGAAGAGTTTTTGGCTAAACATTAGGAAGAACTTCCTGAAAGTTAGAGCGGTTCCTCAGTGGAACAGGCTTCCTCGGAAGGTGGTGGGCTCTCCTTCTTTGGAGGTTTTCAAACAGAGGCTAGATGGCCCTCTGACAGCAATGCTGATTCTGTGATCTTAGGCAGATCCTGAGAGGGAGGATAGGAAGGATTGCCTCAGTGCTTAGTTCTTGTGACCATTTCTCACATGCCCAGGGAAATGCTGATTCCCACTTTGGGGCCAGGAAGCTATTTTCCTCCAGGCTAGATTGTCTGGAGATCCTGGAGGTTTTTGTCATCTTCTGGGTGTGGAACAGGGGTCATTGGGGGGGATGTGGGGGGAGGTATTTGTGAATTTCCTGCCTTGTGCAGAGGGTTGGACTAGATGACCCTGGAGTAGGGTTGCCAAGTACTTACTGTAATTCGGTGGGGGGGACACAGTCCCCGGCTGGAACATTCTTCCTTGGAATACCCACACCGCACGACACCATTGCCCTGGCAATGGGGCTGGAAACTCCATGGTAACTCGATGGAACCATCGAGTTTCCAGCCCCATTGCCAGAGCGTCTCCCGGCACCACTTCCTGGCGACGGCATTGTGCACCGCGTCTCCCCCCCGCCCCAGGAATTATGGTAAGTTCTTGGGAAGCCTGCCCTGGAGGTCCCTCCCAACTCTATGATTCTATGATTCTGTTATAGCAATACATTTCAGTGGCTGAGTGCCTTATGCATTACTTTAAAAAAACAGCTACCACTGATTGTTGCAGAATTTCTTAGTGTGTGTTGGGGGGGGGGGGTATTAGGCAGTGGAGTGAAGCAAAAAGATGGTTTTGAATGAATGAGAAAAGAGGAGGGGTCATGAATAGAGACTTAGAAAGCAGGTTCCAGAAAATCAGATGTAACTTTAAAGAAAAGCTAAATTAAGTGATGAGGCTGCCGTAAAGCTGCCTCCATTTTCTTCAAGCCCCCGCTTTGCATATCGGTTTTCTTCTGTGTTTTGTGTTCAGAGAAGTAAACGTGTCCCTGGCCATCACAGAAACAAAAAACAGCCGGCCTGCAGAGGAAGGTGGAACACTCTTAATTCAATCGCGCTAAATGGAGTACACTGGATGTTCCAGGAAGCGTCCTGGACGAGGGCTCAACTCATCCAGTGCCTGGCATTCAGGCCATTAAACAAGGCCCCTCCACAATTAATCACAACCACTAGCAGAACTTGTTGCTGTTCACATTTCCATTTCTTAAAAAAAGGACACAAGTATTTGGATAAGCCTCTTTCCTGTTTCCAGTCTTGACTGTTTGGTCCAGCAGTCCCCCTGCCAAAGCCCCACTTTGATGATCATGCTAAGGTTGAATCTGCATTTGCATTTTTAAATCAGTTGTGTGCTGCTGTGACGTCATCTTTCTCTATGCTTGTTTGAATGTTGTTTGGAGAAGATTCGTTTAAAGCAGTGCGGAGATGCAATGACAGTGGAGCCGCCCCAAAAGGATGATAAACATATGTGGATGTGTGAAAGTATGCTAGCACTGTTGCGATGTGAAAACGACACCAAATGTGGACAGCTTTTTTGAAGATGGAGTCAAAAGGTGCGGACACTGGTGGGAAAGACAAATACAGATACGGCCTAAGTCTAGCTTCCAGATGCTAGAATGCTGGAAGCGCGCGGCAAACTTGACTGGAGCCTGTTATAAAGAACTTGTTTCCTATTTGAAATACAAGCTTTTGTAAAGCAAAGAGAGAACTATATGAAAACAAGGGAGACAACACTCACTAAATGGATATGAATATGAATGAGACATCATACATTAAATGCAAGAAAATTTACCTCTGAGGAAGTCCAGGATCAAAATGGAGACACATTCCGGAGGCTTTGTTATGGATTTTTGAATGAATCATTTATTGTAATTTCTATGTATGGATTTTTGAATGAATCATTTATTGTAATTTCTATGAATTTATGTACTCTATTGTTTGTATTGCACTGTAGTTATAGTTGTAGTTAAAATTGCCAATATATTCTATTGCATTACAACGGTTCCCCAGTTGTTCTTCTGCTTGGTGATTGCTTTCAGCTGGGAGGTCTCTTTACACCTACCCATAAGAACATAAGAGAAGCCAATGTTGGATCAGGCCAATGGCCCATCCAGTCCAACACTCTGTGTCACACAGTGACCAAAAATACCAGGTGCCATCAGGAGGTCCAGCAGTGGGACCAGGACACTAAAAGCCCTCCCACTGTTGACCCCCCCAAGCACCAAGAATGCAGAGCATCACTTGCCCCTATCTATACCTTGTGGCAAATAACCACCGATGGACCTCTGCTCCATATGTTTATCTAATTCCCTCTTGAAGCTGTCCATATTTGTAGCTTCCACCACCTCCTGTGGCAGTGAATTCCATGTGTTAATCACTCTTTGGGTGAAGAAGTACCTCCTTTTATCTGTTCCAACTGCTCAGCAACTTCATTGAGTGCCCACAAGTTCCTGTATTGTGAGAAAGGGAGAAAAGAACCTCTTTGTCTACCTGCTCTATCCAATGCATAATCTTATAAACCTCTATCAAGTCACCCCTCAGCCATCGTTTCTCCAAGCTAAAGAGTCCCAAGCGCTTTAACTTTTCTTCATAGGGAAAGTGTTCCAACCCTTTTATCATTCTATTTGCCTTTTTCTGCACTTTTTCCAAAGCTATAATATCCTTTTTAAGGTGTGGTGACCAGAGTTGAAAAAGTGGCTCATGGGAGAAGAAGAAGAGATTGGATTTATACCCCACCCTTCACTACCCAAAGAAGTCTCAGAGTGACTTCCGCTTCCCCTCCCCACAACAGACACCCTGTCCCTGTGAGGTACGTGGGGCTGAAAGAGCTCTGAGAGAACTGCTCCTGAAATAATAGCTCTGAAAGAACTTGTGACTGACCCAAGGTCACACCAGCAGCTGCATGTGGAGGAGTGGGGAATAAAACCCAGTTCTCCCAGAGCAGAGTCCGCACTCCTAACCACTACACCAAGACTAAGAAGTCTCTGAGGGGTCAGATCCAGGGCCAAGCATACACAGAAACTAGGGTTTCCATCCTCCACATGGGGCCTGGAGATCTCCTGGAATTACAACAGATCTCCAGACTACAGAAATCACTTCCCCTGGAGGAAATGGCAGCTTTTGGAGAGTGAAATCCATGCTGTTATACCCTGCTGAGCTCCCTCCCCACCCAAATTTCACTTTGCAGGAAAATGGCACAAAGGTAAAGGATAACCTTCCCCACCCTTTTCTCCTCCTCCTGCAATACTGCTCTTTCAGTTGAAAACGTGCTCCTCTACTTGTGTTTTTTCAGTGCTCTATAATATTCTTTTCCTCTGATCCTCAGGTTGGCATGTGCAGTAGCAGAATACAAGCTGCCGCACACAGGGATTTCTGCTTCTCCTCTTGGCAAACAAATGGTTGACTGCTGGGGAAAGGTGCTTATTCCAGCTGCTGGAGTAAATTTAGAAGAAAAGGCGTTTCAAAGTATTCACAAACACTGGTTGCAAGTACAGCGGCTTTGTTTCTGTAGATGTACATATGGCAACTCGTTACAAGACCTTTGCTGATTTATTGCAAGGTACTGGTTACAGGATCTCTGAGGCTGTTTCGGCAGTCAGCGGGCTACTGTTTTCTTTCCCTTTTCCTTCCTTTTGGGGTTTTCTTCCTCTTTCTAAAATGACGACCGGTTCTTCGGTGACCTTTCCCTTTCTGTTTTATCCATCTCTTAACATGTGTGTTGTGCGGACTTACGCATAGCTTTTTGTGCTTTGTGTAAAGGCTGTAGGAATAAGCAAATAAGATAACATTCAAAAATGTAACAAACCCCCTAAGTTTTTAAACGTTTTGAAACAACAAATACGTACAAGCAAAGAGTGTGATCCAGCCCGTGTGAGTACCAAGTAGGCACTACCATCTATCACTTTGTTCTGCTAAGTTCCTCCCTGGATGCACTGCTTGGCAGCAGAATATGTAACAGGGAGGAAGGCCCTGTGGGACTTAATGCAATTCCGCAGGGCCTGTAAGGGGGAGATGTTCTGCCAAGCCTTTGGTTGAGGACAGCAACGGTTCTATCATAAGCTGCTGTAGATTTTCCGGGTTGTGTGGCTGCGGTCTTGGCATTGTAGGACCTGACGTTTCGCCAGTAGCTGTGACTGGCATCCTCAGAGGTATAACACAGACAGATGGAGTACTCTCTGGTTCTATCATAGCAGGCACCCTTCTCCTTCCCCCCATCTTTTCGCTTTGGCCCCCTCCTGGCCTTATTCATGAGACAGCAACATAGTCCAGAGTGGGTCAAGAAGAAATACTGATGCTGTCTGAGATTCTATAACTGACATATAGATTTTATGGGTTTTAACATTGTTTTTAACTGCTGTACGCTGCTCAGAGCCTTGTGCTTGCAGGGATTGGGTGATTCACAAATCCAATAAATAAATAAGATGGCCAGCTCCCGGGGCCACCCCCAAATGCGGGGGCGGGGGGGGGAGAAGGCTTGCAGTGGTTTCTGCCCAGCTTGTACCCATACGCCTTGTGTGGGGCTGGGGCTGTGTCCGACTCCTGCAGCAACCAGAATCAACAACCAGCTTCTTCAGAAGTAAAGTTTATTGATCAGTATTGGCAGTGTGTCTATACTTCAGGATCTGTGTTAAGACTAAAGGGGAAAGCGCGGGTTGGGCAGATATACATGGTTCAAAAAGGGGTCACCAGGCGACATGGAGCCAATCAAGGTAAAAAGCAGGGCCTGCCAAGAAGTAATGGACCCGCGTTCCCAGAGATGATGTTACAGCTAGGAACCAAGGTCATGCACATAAAACATAAAGGAGCAACACCAAGACAGGGAGAGAATCGAAACTTACACATTCCAAGCACTAATTCACCTCCCCCCTCCTACACAAGCCTCAATGGCAGCTAGCTGACAGGCTGCCAGTTCAGGGCATCTCCCATGCAGGCAGGGGTCGCTGTTATGTATTGGAATGTGAATCTGGGCTATACATTCCTATGTTAAGCTTGATTTCAAATGTGGCTCTTCAGCTGTGGCATTACTATTGGCTGGTTTCTAAGAAACCTCTGTACAGAACCAATCATCTTGTAAATATGTTGCAAAGAGGGAACAGTCCTGATTGGCCTTTATCCCTGTGTTATTATTGGCCTTTTTCTCTGTGTTGTGATTGGCCTTTATCCCTGTGTTATGATTGGCCTTTATCTCTGTGTTGTGATTGGCCTTTAGCTAACTGTGGGTGTGGCTTTGACAGCCCGGGAGAGTTTAAAAAGGGAGCTGTGCTCCACTTGTTTGTTGTGTGTTCCTGAGTTGAAGTCTTGCTGTTAAATAAAGCTGAAATCACTTTTTGCTGAATCCTGTTGTTGAGTCTCATACTTAACAGTCGCTGGCTTCTACAAGGCAGCTGGTGGTGGCTAAGGTCCACCTTAGAGCAGCAGCGGCTCCCGTGTGCTTAGCGCACAAGGATTTGCTTGTCAACAGTGGGACACCAGTGGCCCTGTTGGAGAAAGTTTCACCTAGTGGCCATTCCTGGGCTGCACTTTGCAACTGGAAGGAGAGGCGACAAGAGTGGTTTGTGTCAAATGACAGCCTCCCTGTCCAGTGATTGGTCAGCTTCATTAGACATGGAGGCTGTTCCTTTCCTTGGAAAGGAAGGGTCTCACAACACATTCATGCTCTTGGATCTCCTAGGATCAACTATCACAATGTGCTCTACGTGGACCCCAGAAACACTGGGGCAGAATTAGGGTTGCCAGCTCTAGGTCGGGAAATACCTGGAGATTTTGGGGGTGGAGCCTGAGGTGGGTGGGGTTTAGGGAGAGGAGGGACTTCAATGGGGTATGATGCCATTGAGTCGATCTTCCAAAGCAGCCTCTCTGTTACCTGGAGATCAGTTGTAATCCCTGGAGGTTGGCAACCATAGACAGAATGTGTTGTAAGCCCTGTTCCTCTAAGATTGACCCGGGAGGCTGACCACTTCCCCCGTGCTCAGGCAGAGAAGCCTGCTGTGGTAGTCAAGGGTGACTGATAAAGAAGAGGAGGAAATGCACCACATTGCAGTTGACTAAAAGCAAGCTCCAGTGAGTTTATGGAGCTCTCCCCCCGTCCCGTCCCCCCGCCACTTCCAGGGTCCCAGAATCTGCTGAGATCGTTCTGCTCTGAGATCAAAACCTGCCTCCTCATATGCCTACAAGTGGTTCTGGGCTTTTTATATGGTAGTGAAATTTGCAGAATGCCTCTCGTGAGCACAAACCAGTGACAGTGAGCAGCAGAGCGACCAACTGTAATTGGATTCATTAGTAAATGAATCAGTGCTTTAGTTAGCTATTCTGTAAAGACCAGTTGCAATAAACGCAGTCGTAACCAAAGGGCAAACTTGTTTATTTCTTAGCTTCCTGTAGGCCCAGTGTGTTACTCTAACAGGGAGTGAAAAAATAAAATATTAAAAACAGCATTTCTTTCTAACAACAGTGGCCATTTTTGTTGAATAAATTGTGCATTCTTAGACCCCCTTCAGTATCTCAAAAAGGCACTCGTGGCTGCATACAGATGTACCTGGGAAATAGGAGCAAGATTTTTTCCCCTACTTTTTTCTTTGGCGCAAGCTGTGCTTCCCCAGTTTTGGGCGCATCCAGCCTCCAAGAGGAAAGCTGTCTCCTCTCCCACCCCCCCATTGCTTCAGGTGAGTTTTCCACCTTGCCTTTGGAGGTTTTCTTTCCAAGGTGTGGCTGTGCTGAAACTTGCTCTTGGGGGAGTAGTGGAGGCAGCTTCATGTCTGACGTGTGGCCAATCAATCAGCATTGTGCAAAAGTGTTCTCCTATGCTTGGTCCAAAGGAGAAGATGTTATTTTGTGTTGCAATTGCTATGAGTCTGCTTTCACAAGAGGTTCAACCCGTTGTATGTGTTTGGATGTACCCTACATTGCAGCACAGATATTATGCATATATATTTTATTTGACAAAAGATTAATGGACTACAAATTCTACAATCAATTGGCAGCCCTGCTGTGTACTTCTTGTACTGATGGATCACTCCCTAGATCGGGGTGTCAAACGTAAGGCCCAGGGGCCAGAACCAGGGCTCTTACCCAGCCCGCAAGCAACTGGTATGTATGGAAATATAAAGTACTCCCCTCTTTTATGGTATCCCTTGGAGAAAATGTAGTCTTGTATATGATTAAACACATTTATTGAGGCTTTTGTGGGTTTCCCAGTAAATCAGTTGCTTTCACTGCTAGGAATCAACTGCTTTTGTCTGTATTTTGAGTAAAAAAATAGTCTTGTTAACTGGGTTTACCTGTGTCCTTTATAAAGTTTATATCTCTAGTACCTGGCATTACATTTTATGGCACACATGTCCTGGCCCAACAAAGTGATATTTATGTCAGATCTGGCCCTTGTAACAAATGTGTTTGACACCTCTGCCCTAGATGTCTAGCTGTCTGCCTCCTTCAGCCTTATTTCCAAACACTGGATGAAATGACACTGTTAAGTCTTAATGTTATGGAGAAATATAGAACAGTACATTCTCAGCTGCATGTCTGTGGAATTGCCAACTTGCCAAATGTATATCTTTTAAAGTGACACTTACATTACTGCTGGTATCTTGCATACTTCATCCGTCTGGATCTTAAACTTCACCACTGTTCTTAGCCGTCTTCTGGGAATGTGATGGGCTACTTCAGTGCAACAGTCAACGATTACAGGAAATAAGGCTGGAAGAATGAGAAAACAGTTCATTAAATTAGTTGCTGTAGATGTTCCGGGTTATGTGGCCATGGTCTTTGTTATGTTCTGACTCTTGAATCAGACCTATGTATTTTCTTGTTAAGCTCCAGTCAGTAAAAGGGATTGTAAGAGTCGACATTCCCATTGGTTGTTTCTGTGAAACTCTGTAAATAGCCAATAAGAACTGTATATACTTTTATGGAGGGAACAGACCTCATTGGTCTTTATCCTAATGTTATGATTGGGTGTTAACTGAAATATGGGTGTGGCTTTGACAGCCCGGATTATTTAAAAAGGGAGCTGTGCTCCACTGTTTTGTGTGTGTTGTCTGATCAACTTGTTTGCTGTTAAATAAAGCTGAAATCACTTGTTGAAATCACTACCTTGTTAAGGCTCATACTTAACAGTCTTGGCACTGCAGGACCTAACATTTCTCCAGTAGCTGTGACTGGCATCCTCAGAAGTATAACACAGAAAGATGGGAGTACCTCTGAGGATACCTCTGAGGATGCCAGTCACAGCTACTGGCGAAACATCAGGTCCTACAATGCCAAGACCACAGCCACACAACCCGGAAAATCTACAGTAACTAATGAACTCCGGCCGTGAAAGCCTTCGACAACATATAGTTCATTAAATGTCAAGACGTCCAAAGCATGGTGCAGTTGTTCACTGTATTCCTCACCATGATAATATTATAATCTCTCTGGTAGACCTCAGGATGAAAAGGGGCTCATATCAACTGAAATACTCTTTTCTCGATCTCTCATCTCCTCATTAAAAAGTATTTATATATATTTGTGTGTGAATGTTTGTGTGCTTGCCTGGAAGTCATGGCTGACTTCTGACGACCTGGCCAGGCGGGATATAAATTGAAAATGATAAATAAATAAATAAATAAATAAATAAATAAAATAAATACTGGGGTCTTGGACATTTTTCAGACAGGTGGCTTGATTAGCCTGTCTCTGCATCCCCCTCTGGTATTCCTTGGAGGTCACCCTTCCAAGTAATTGCCAGAGTCGGCCCTGCTTCTTTTCTGAGATCTGACCATTAAAAAGTATTTTGATAGAGAGAGGAGAGTTTGAAAAATAGTTGGTACCTACAAAGCATTTTAGTAGCTACGTAGATTTATGATATTCAGTAATAACAGTGGAAGGTTGAGTCACAGTCCTAGCTTACATCGCTATGTGAACAATTGTATCTCTGATATGGTCTAATTTGTATTAGATACACACCCAGTGATGTGACCAGTCTCACCTGGAGGTGGAGGACATTCCATGGGGTTGCCAGCTCCAGGTTGGGAGACTCCTGGAGATTTGGGATGATGAGGTTGGGGGGGAACCTCAGCAGGGTATAATGCATAGAGTTCACCCCCCAAAGCAGCCATTTTCTCCAGGAGACCTGTTTTCTAAAGTCAGGAGATCAGTGGTAATTCAGATGAGGAGATTTCCAGGCCCCACCTGGGTGTTGGCAACCTTAAGTGATTCCTCCCATTGGATCAGGAAGCAGAGCTAAGCTTCAGTTTCTTCTCTGTTTCTTGTGGGGAGGACATATAGGGTTTCCACATTCTCCTGGAATTACAGCTGATTTCCTGACTACAGAGATCCTTTTCCCTGGAGCGAATGGCAGCTTAGGAGTGTGGACTGTATGACACACTGCTGAACTCCCCCCCCCCAACTCTGCTGTCCCCAGGCCCGGCCCCCAAAAGGAACTTGGCAACTCACACAGTTGGCACCTCTAGAGGAACTGCTTTTTCAGTACTTTCACCGGCTGGGAAAGGACTGCAAGATTTTTTGGACGTTATCATTGTGGCTTTCCTTTTCTGTCACTTTTTCTCTCCTTCCTAGCTTATCTCATCTTCCTTTAGGCTGTGAGAGACCCTCTATTTTTAAAAAATGTTTCTTTTACTTTTAATGCTTCAGCCATACTGGCTGAGGTGATGGCAAAGCTGCATGCTGATGTAGCACTGAAAGCCAAGATCTCCTCATTTTATATCTCCATTGTAGATCTGTACTCTCCTCCTCCATTTGATTTTCACAACGGCCCTGTGAAATACGTTTGGCTGGGAGAGAATGACTTGCCCAAGGTCACTGTGGGCCACACTAGATGTGACAGCGTCCCTGTGTCTGACACGGGATGTTGCTGCCATTTTTTTTTTTTTTGGTAAAACTTTTTTTTTTTTTTGGTAAAACTCTCCTAAAAAGGAGAGAATTTTATTCTTTTTATCAGAAAAGGAAGGGGTAGACAGATGGAGAAAGAAAAAAAGATGGAGTGAAGTTTTCTCTGTTAAAATGGGTTAGTTTTAGTTAGTAATTAATACCATCTTTCGGCAACCATCATGGTTGGAAGGTCTTCTTTTAACTTTGCAAAGTCCAGAAATACTCTGTTAATACAGTTAGTAAAGTCCATTGGGGTTAGTAGTTAAACAGCTCCTTACAGATGCAACACAAACAGTCCTCAAGGTGTCTTCTTTTTCAATCTCTTCCAGTTATGGACTAAGTCCTTTTTAACCTTGATGGCTTCCTCTCCTTCACCTCCTTCCCCTGGGCTGCTGTTTTCCTCGCTGCTTCTCATGATTTTGAGTGCTGCGTCTTCCCTCATGCCGGTGTGTCTCTTCAGATACCTTTGCATTTCAAGGATGTAGTCTTTCTTCTTTCTTTTCTGAGCTTCAGATTTCCCGGGCGCCATAACCACTTCGCAAAAAATTAGATCTCCGATGTCTTGTTTGCTGTGCTCGACCTCCCCTTCTACTGGCAGAGTAATTTCTTTTATAAAAGCAGAATTGGCTTTGACAGCCATATCCACCTCTTCTTTTAAATCTTTCGCTTCACTGCCAGTCAGGGGTGCCAATACATTCGTCAAACTAAATCCGAGATCCTCTTTCTCTTCTTCTTTTACGCCCTGAGAACTTAAAATCCATGCTTTCTGTTCGAATTCCGCCATCTTCCTTGATGTTTCCGATATCAATTCCTGTCGACTGATGAAGACACATTCCACTTTGAGCAAAGTTTCATTGATTTTCTGCATTTGCTCCAGCAGAGGGCGCAGAATCTCATTTTCCTGTTGATTGACAGCAAGCTCTGGGGGGGGCTACTCGGACCGGAAGTCCCACCTCTCATCTTTTCCGGTTTCTGCAGGACTCTCCCCGTAGTCGACATTTTGTTTTATTATTTACTTTTAAAAAGTTCGTGCCGCATCCCCCCCGGAAGTTAATACGGTCGTATTCTTTTAAACAACCCCAACGGTACTTTCACCAACAATTCTTTCTCTCTTCCCCCTCCGCGCTCCCTTTGTAGATCTTGCTTCTCAAAAGGGGTGGGGACTCCTCCCTCCTCCCATACGCTTAAACGCTTGCGGGGGGTTCAAATTCACGCTTCAAAATAGACCTTCCACTCACGATTCGATGCCACTTCTTCTTTTAAAATTAAATCATCTCGCTGTCTTCACTCCTGGAAGTCGGTGGTGCTGCTAAGTCCCATGACGGGCACGACGCAGCGGGGCCGATTGGGGCGGGGAGAAAGCCTCAATTTCCCGGCTGTCTGCCAGCAAAGAGGCTACTCCCCAAGCGCCCCCGGTTCGGAGCCTTTGCCTAAGGCTCACTAGGGTCTTCCGCACATGTGGAGACCCCCCCTAACTGCGTGTGGGCTAGCCGCCTCCGGGAGCGTCCCGAGACGCGGCCGCCATTCGCAACGCCGAAACCGAAACCTCCGGGATGTTGCTGCCATTTTAACGCCTAATACAGGTGACTTAAAAATGCCACAAAGGCCTGATCAGTGTGATGGGACAAGGCCCTCTTTGCCCCCCACCTTTTAAAGTGCTGAAATGCCCCCCCCATTACACCTAGTTCGGCCCTCAGAGAGCTGCAGGAGGAGCCGGGAGTTAAACACGGGTCTCCCCAAATCTAGTCCCACACTCTAACACTACAACCCCTAAAGCTGTTGAGAGGATAACATGGCGGAGGGGAGAAGGAAGCTGTCAGGTGCATTGAGTACCCATCGGGGGGAATAGCAGGGGTATAAAACAACCCAATAAGTAAACTTTCTCTGAAGTTCTTGATTCTTAAGGTGCTTTTCTTCACAGCAGCCATGACCAATCAGGTCTCTGAGCTGGGAGCTCTCTTTATTAGGTCTGTTCTGGTCCCACAAGGGCAAAGGCATTTTGAGAAAGGATTGTTCCTTTCTGCTGAAGGTAATTGGTCTCAGAGTTGTTGACCCTTTTCCTGTCCACAGGAACAGCACTGGCACACCTGGAAGTCGGTTCTACATTCATAGAACTTCAGGCATCAGGAGGTCAGACTGTATTCATTGCCATGTACTGTTCAGTTCAGGAGAAAAAGTTTCAAAGACCACCTCAAGTTGTTGGTGACCTGGGGTAGTAGTTTATTACTCCGGTTTTAGCAAAGGGTCAGCAGAGCTGAGAAAGAACCTCACCCCCGCCAAAGTGGAGGAAATGGGGTCTGATGCTTCTGCCAGCCAGAGCAGAAGACAAAAAGGAAGGAGAATTGGGCTTTCCCCTTTAATTCAACCAGACATATGCCCAATGGCATCTGTATGCATCTGCAGGACTTTGGCAGCAGTTCACCAAAGAGCAGAGAAACAAACGGGTGACACATTAACACCCTCCTGACTCATTTTTGGTAAATGACTGAGCATTAACGAGGCATTTGCAGAGCTCTAAAGGGAAACAAAGCAACACTTATTACAAGTAAAAAAAATTATTTACTTGTAATGACAAAAGGAAGAATAAAGAGGACAGGGTTTGGAAATTGGGAGAACCTATAAGATTCCTTCACCTCTGGACGTGGCTTTTCACTTCAGTGTTCTGCCCCAGGTGTTTTAAACCTACATAACTCACTTGACCACCCCCGTCCCAGGTTGCCAAATCTGGGTTGGGAAACACCTGGAGATTTGGGGGGTGGAGCCTGAGGAGGGCAGGGACCTCAAAGGGGCATAATGCCATAAAGCCCACCTTCCAAAGTGGCCATTTTCTCCAGGTGAACTGATATGTCACCTGGAGACCAGTTGCAATAGCAGGAGATCTCCAGCCACCACTTGAAGGTTGGCAACCCTACCCCCCCATGGGATAGACTGCTTTTTTACATGCCTCTGTATGTTCTTTTTCTCCAAGCGAGGATGGAACATTAGACTTACTACTTAGTGTTCCTTCTGCTTGGAGGTAGGGAAGGTTGCCTGTCCTACCCTTCCTGTGGATGGGGTGAGCAGTCATTTTGTACCTTTTGAATGTTTACCTGCATATTCAACCTGGTTGCCCTTTGTGTGTGTATATATGTGTATTACTCATCTTTGACTTTCCCCCCCAGAACATAGTTTGTGTGTTATTTGTTCTGGGAGGACAATTTTTTTAAAACTCCACAGTGTTTTGAAGTTTTGTTTCCTACAAGGCCTTTTCTCCACGAAAGACGTTTCAGACTGTCCTTTTTGCCTTGGAGTAGAAGTCACACTCTCAGAAGGCCCTATGTTCCATTTCTTCTTCATGCCAATATGCCTTGCAGACAGATATTCTGAACAGGGTCTGTGCCAGGCACTTCAGGGATTCTAGTAAGAGATCTGCCTTTGCCCTGAAAATCAAGGGGGCTGTGTCGTAAGGCAGGGTAGAGACAAATATGGGGCAGCAGCTGGAGTGTCTGTGGATTTTAACCCATGGAGACAATTCTGTGATCAAGCCCTGCTGATCAAGAATGGTTCAGGAGCACGGGGGCTCTTCCATTCATTTTCTGCTCCAGGTTTATAGGTGAGATTGCTTATAAGCGAGGCCAGGGCTACCAACCGGCCTGTACCTTTAAGCTGGTTTTGTTATGTGGTTTTAAGGCACAGAAATTAGCAGCCGGTGGTTTTTATGGCACGGAGCTACATTTCACCACCTGCCTCTGCTAAAAGGACATCTGCAGGGCTCAGTGCAAAAGCTGGCAAGCCGAGAGCCGCCTGGCTTTTCAAATAAAGGAGAAGCTAAACTTTTACCATTACGCCTGTGTGTTGAGAAGGGTGCTAAAGGGTGGGCGGGATGAGAAGCAGGAAGCAAAATGTCTTTCTTGGGGGCCTGTAACCATCAGACTCTTCGGTGAAACCCCTAAGGAAGCCAAAGGGGAGGGATGGGAACTCAAAGTCCCCTTCTTATCTGTGAACCCTGAACCGTTTCTGGAGAAGTGAGTACTTTCCCCCTGCCGGCCCCCTCCCAGCCCTTCAGAGATCAGCTGTTGTGTTATTACTGGCCTACTCTTTCCTTACCTGAGGGACAAAAAGATATTTTGTGGAAAAAACAAACCCATGTGGTTCAGTGACACCTCTAATTTCTACTCTATCTTCCTTTGTTGGAGGTCCAATAAAGACGACACTAAGCTTTTGCGAAGGCAAGCTGGGGATTCAGGACACAGAAAATTAGAATGGTTCCCCCCACCCCTCTCCTGTACCAGAGACATCAACCCACTTGTGATGTACTCAGTCCCAACCGCGTGGCACCCAAGGGGCTCCACGCACTCCTGCTAAACCTCAGAGCTTCGCTCCAGCGAATAATGGAATAGAGGATCCTAGCCCGCACCAATAGGAGGGCTAGGCTTCTGGCCGAGAGCCCATGGAACTCTTGGCCACTGTAAATAGCCTATGACAGAGTGTGGGTGTGTTTTGGGGCGTGGGTTTTTACAGAATATAAGCCGGCCTGTGAGCCGGCTAAGGTTGTCTTGTTCCTGATCTTGAAATAAAAGTATGAGCTGATTTCACTCTGCTGCCTCATCAGTCTCAGTACTTTTCACCACTCTTCTAGGGTGAGGTTCAACTTTGTACAAGCACTGATCGAGCATCACAGCTAATAGCTGCTGAGAAACATATACTCAGTGAAGGCTGGCTAAATGTTGGTACTTATTCTGTTTAGAGGATACTTGGTGCGTTTGGGAGCGCATGTGTGGCTTTTGAAAGGATGCCTTGGTGGGATGCATCCCTGACCACAAGGACCATCCCCAGGAAGAAGCCTCATGTCCAGGAGAGCAAGAAAGTAGGGTTACTGATTGGTCAGTGATGAGGGGTAAGCCTACTTCCTCCTGTGCATTTAGCACTATGAAGGAATCAGCAAGTTGTCATGGAGCTGGGACAGAGCATAGGGGAGCCGCTGATGGTCTCAGCTGAAAAGACAGAGAAAGGTGCTTCTGCAGACCGGAATCAGGGCTGGCGTTGATTTCTTGGCAAATAGGTAGGGAACAAAGGAACCATGAACAGAACACCCTTAGAGTCAGACAAAGAACAGGGACACTACAAAATAATATAGTCTTCAGTGGTGTAGAAACAACCCATATCAATAGATATAATAAGAACATAAGACGAGCCCTGCTGGATCAGCCCCACTGCTGGATCTCCTGATGGCACCTGGTATTTTTGGCCACCGTGTGACAGAGTGTTAGACCAGATGGGCCATTGGCATGGGCCAACATTGGCTTCCCTTATGTTCTTATGTTCTTAACAAAGGTCCATCTAATCCAGCATCCTGTCTCACACAGTGGCCAACCAGTTCCTCTGGATGGCCAACAACAGGGCATAGAGGCTGAGGCCTTCACATAATGTTGTCTCCTGGCTCTGGAATTCAGAGGATAAGTGCTCCTGAATGTGGAGGTTCCCCTCAGTCACCATGACTAGTAGCCATTGATAGACTTATCCTCCATGAAACTATCTAATCCCCATTTGAAGCTGTTTATTCCTATGGCTATCACTACATCCTCTGGCAGCGAATTCCACATTTTAATCACTCTCTGTGTAAAGTAGTATTTCCTTTCGTCTGTCCTGAACCTACTGCCCATCAGCTTCATTGGATGCCCTCGAGTTCTAGTATTTTGGGAGGAGGAGAAAAAGTTCTCTTTGTCAACTCTTTCCACCCCATGCATAATTTTATAAACCTCTATCATGGCTCCCCCTTAGTCATCTCTTTTCTAAACTGAAAAGTCCCACTCTTCAGCCTTTCCTCGTACCGAAGGTGCTTCAACTGGGGCCCAGGTGAGAGAAGTACCTGAGAATGGTGTGAATGTCCAGTCAAGGACAGAAGTAAAAGTATAGTTCAAAGAGGCAGTGTACTGATTTAAGGGCCAACAGAAAATCATATGTATGAGAAAATTTCAGATACCTTCATCATCATGATCAAAAGAAGCAGAAGAGATTGGATTTATACCCTGCCCTTCACTACCCAAAGCAGCTTACAATCTCCTTTCCCTTTCCATAACAGACACCCTGTGAAGTAGGTGGGGTTGAGAGAACTCCTTCGAGAACTGCCCTTGAGAGAACAGCTCTGAAAGAACTTGTGACTGACTCAAGGTCACACAGCAGCTGCATGTGGAGGAGTGGGGAATCAAACCCGGTTCTCCCAGATTAGAGTCCACGCACTAAACCACTACACCAAACTGGCTCTCAAGCAAGAAAGTTTTAGCACAGCATATAAATCTTGGAGGGTGTACGTGGATGGATAACATTGTATGGTTGAAGTTAGAAGATAATTAGCCAAGAATGTGAGCCGTATGAATCAGCTGTTCATGATTAATTTGAAAGCCTATAAAAATGGGAGTCTGAGTTGGCTGTCGGCTTCCTCTTAGCCGAAGCTCCTTGCTTGGTGCTTCTGCTTACTTTGGGGCAAGACATTTAATAAGCTCCTGTAATTGTTCTCTGTATTTTACAGCCACCATGCAGAATTTTATAACCAAGCAGAATTAATTGTTGATATTATCATACTTTTAAAATTCAGTCAATGTTAAAGGAGCTTCATAGGTGTGTCTTAATACAAGTAGCAGTTAGACATGGAATAATTGGCTGATGCCGTCAATTGTTATAATTGTTATTGTTGTCATCTATTGATGTTTTATTGTTTATGACTCGGTTAGTAGTTTAGAAGTTGGATCGTGTACCTGTTGAAACCTGCCCGGAGCCTGCTTGCTAGAAGCCCAATAAAATAAAGAAATAAGATAAAATGGAGGCACAGATTCTTGAATAGTATTACTTGTGCACTGCATTCATAGTGAATGAGACACTTTAAAAGTAGCTCTCTCTAGGGAGTTGGTGATTTGAGGAGGGATGTGATAGAGGCTTATAAAATTATGCATGGAGCACAGCAAAGGGACTTTTTCTCCATCTCCCAAAATATTAGAACTTGAGGGGTTCCCCCCACCTTACAGCCCAGTTTGAACATTCGTTATGCCCAGGGCTTTTTTTTGTCGAAAAAGCCCAGCAGGAACTCATTAGCATAATAGGCCACACCCAACAGCAGGTCCTCATTAGCATATTAGGCCACACCCCTGATAGCACATTAGCATGCTAGGCCACACCCCATGCTTCCCCTTGGTCTTCCCGGGTGTCCTGCGGCTGTGGGGAGCCCAGGCAAGGCCCCCTTTGAAGGGAAGGCAGTTTAAACTGCCTTCCCTTGGCTTGCCTCGGGCGCCCAGTGGCTGGACAGGCTGGGGAAGGCACGGGGAAACATTTAAATGCCTCCCTGATCCTTCCAGGGCCCCCCTGGCCCGCCCGCCTCGGAGTCGCCAGGGGGAGTGTCACTCTCCAGGCCTTCCCTCTGTAGCCACGCACGCAGAGGTTTTGGCTGTAGTGGGCATGGCCAACTCTGAAGCCAGCCAGAATTCCATTCCTGTGTGTTCCTGCCCCCAAATAGCCCTGGTTATGCCAGCAAATAAATGCACAAGACCAGTAAATTGCTTTTATTTTAATTTTGGCATTCCAA
The DNA here is from genome assembly GCA_029375565.1 of Gekko gecko. Lineage (NCBI taxonomy): Eukaryota > Metazoa > Chordata > Lepidosauria > Squamata > Gekkonidae > Gekko > Gekko gecko. The sequence goes on from JAPDNY010000007.1 coordinate 33,086,995, forward strand.
AACTGTCTTTGACAAGGTGGACCTAAGGTGTTGGGAACAAAATCTAGACACACCTATATCTCAGGGCTATATTGATTGCTGGGTGGGCACGATGCCACAAACCATAATGGCACCTTGGCACCGCAACCATAGTCATCTGACGAGGTGATATGCCAATTTAAGAAGGGGTGCCAAAGTCCCACCTACTAGTGTTACATATCAGAACTCTGAGCTTTAGTTTATGCTTTAAAAGAATACGGCACCCTGTTCCTGGGCAAAAAGACCAGAGCTCTGGATGGTGAAATCAATATGATGGGATTATACAGTTTGATGAGAGAACAAAACTGGTCTTTTGGCCACCAGGAGGCTCTTATATATTCGGCGGAGCGTGCTAAAATAAATGGAGGGATTCCGGGAAGAGAAACCACAGTATTTGCATATAAATAATTACTTCCTCGTCCCGTGCAGTAAAAGCACATAAAAGTCAATTGTAGTGGAGAATTCTTAACAATGGGCACAGTGTTCATCCCCAAACATGCTACAGGCATAGAGAACATTAGGTACCTATAACCATGTTTCCTCAAAGGGGGGCTGCCACACTACTCTTGCTTGAAATCAGGTGTTCCTGAAATCAGTGAGAGAATCCACTAAGTAAATACAAATGGGCACAAGTTGGACAGCATTTGTAAGGAGGGGAAAAGTTCAGTGCCTAATCCAATACAGCTTCATTCAAACTAGGGTTTAGCCCAGGAAACTATTTTGCAAGCCATGCTGCTCTGCTATGCAACGTGGCACCCTTTTTTGCTTGGTATGGACGGTTCATTGACGGGTTACCAATGGACATTAAATAGGCAGTGTGCTACAGCAGAAATCTTTATTCCAGACTTTTGGCATGTCATACCCACTTAGCTAAAATCAAGTTTATTCATTTGTGGGATTTGCTGCCGCAGGAGGTGGAGACAGCCACCAATTTGGAAGGCTTTAGAAGGGGAATGGAGAATTCACAGGGGAAGGGGTTGTCAGTGGCTACTAATCATGATGGGTATCAACTCCCTTGGGTACCAGAGGTAGTATGTTTCTTTAAGTCAGTTGCTGGGGAGCACAGGCAGGATGTTGCTGTTGCAGCCTACTTGTCTGTGGTCTTCCCATCTGGAGAGGAGCTGCAATTCCAGGGGATCCTTGGGTCCCACCTGGAGGCTGGCATCCCTATGTGGCAGTCTTGTGTGCCTAATTCTTTGCAGACTGAGAGTCAGTTTGGTGTAGTGGTTAAGAGTACAGACTCTAATCTGGGAGAACCGGTTTGATTCCCCACTCCTCCATATGCAGCCAGCTGGTGTGACCTTGTGTCAGTCTCAAGTTCTCTCAGAGCTGTTCTCTCAAGGGCAGTTCTCGAAAGAGATCTCTCAGCCTCACCTAACTCACAGGGTGTCTGTTATGGGGAGAGGAAGGGAAGGAGATTGTAAGCCACTCTAAGTGAAGGGGAGGGTATAAATCCAATCTTTTTCTTCTTCTAGAAGTAGCTGGTTGGCCACTGTTTGAGCAGAATGCTGGACTAGACGGGCCTTGGATCTGATCCAGCATGGCTCTCCTTATGTTGTTATTGTGAGGCAGTAGGGTTCCCAGGTCCCCCCTGGCCACCAGTAGTGGATAGTGTTGCCAGATCCAGGTTCGGCAACTCCTGGAGATTTGGGGATGGAGCCTGGGGAAGGCGAGGACCTCAGTGGGCTACAATGCCGCAGAGTATTCTTTTTCTCCAGGGAACTGATCTCTGTAGTCTGGAGAGGAGCTCTAATTCCAGGGGATCCCTGGGGCCCACCTGGAGGCTGGCATCCCTGTTTGGCAGTCCTGTATGCCTAATTCTTTGCAGACTTATGGCCAAAGCCTGTCAATGTGGAAAAAAGTGTAATTCAAGCAACTTTATATAGATCTGCTTAATTGACATAATATCATCTGCTTGCTGGAGCTTAAAAGAAGTGGACTCTTGCTCTTTTTGGTCAAAGCTATGGATGGGACCCTATGGCTTTGCTTCTCTCTGGGTGCTGCAAAGTCTATTGTCTGCAGCTTTGGCTCATTGAAAAATAGGGGAATTGTGCAAATGGAAATGCCTAGCACAAGACAAAGTGAGCTTGGCCATGGAGGACCACCTCGACAGCACCCAGAAAGAAATGCGCATGGAACAACAGCGTTAAGACGCAAGCCCGGAAGCACAGGTGGAGGGAAGAGCCTGGAGATTCAGGCTAGGTGGGCTGTGAGGCCAAGAAGGAACAGTCATTCATATTAGGATTCTTGCAGGGCTCAGAATCGGACTACTGAAATCCTTGATGAGCTCTCCATTTCACCAGAATTTCACCAGGAATTGCGAACAAGATTTCAAGTTACACATCTGTTCATTCCCTGCCCCCAGTTACAGGATACCAAATCCCAGAGACCCAATCCAACTTCTGAGGCAGAGAGCCGGAGAGGCTGCTTACTGTGTCTCTGCATGATTTATTACTACTGCCAGCACAGTATAGTGGTTAAGAGTGGCGGACTCTAATCTGGAGAACTGGGTTTGATCCCCCACACCTCCACAGGAAGCCTGCTGGGTGACCCTGAGCCAGTCACAGTTCTCTCCGAATTCTCTCAGTCCCACCTCCCTCACAAGGTGACTGTTGTGGGGAGAGGAAGGGAAGGAGATTGCAAGCTGTTTTGAGAGTCCTTAAGGTAGGAAAAATGGGGTATAAAAACCTGCTCCTCCTTCTTCTTAACTTCTGGATACTTTTGCCCCAATCCAAGAACCATGAGGGCAGTGACTGTGGATATATTTCATTTCCAGATGTGCGTCACAGCGTTCCCGCTGGACTGGGTCCATCTGATCCTGGCAGTGACTCCATTCCTATCTCACTCGCTATACACAACAGAAAGCGGCTCCAGCCGACCTGGCTTGTTTGGCTTAGAAAAGACACAGAGAGAAGCGCCACGCTGAGGGTGACCCAATGCGAGAAGAGACATGGATCCTGTACTTTCATGAGTTCCACAGAAGACAATTTGGGCAAGGGTAACCTTCTCCATGCCTGCAAAGCTGTAACATGACAAGCTGCACCCTATCCCGTTCAGAACCCCAGAGGCAGAAATGAGAAGGAGGTCCAGAACCGAGAGGGGTCAGTGCAACCAGCACAGTTGGGCGGCTGAGTCTTTATGAACGGGGATCGTCCCGAATTCTCCTTCACTTGATCAGGTCATCCCAGATGTCTGCCTTTCAGCATACTTCATCTCAGCCTTGATGGTTTCTTGCCAGAACATGTTTCCTGGTTTAAACTATTCCCCCACACGCAACAAAAAAAAGCAAACTACTCACTTATGGCACTTCAGATTTCTATTGATTTGTATATAATTTTAAAAAGGAACTTACTGAAAGGTCTCCCCTGCAGAGAAAACAAAAGCAGAACCAGCGTTGCTAATTTTCACAGTGTGCAAGAGGTTACCTTTCTGAACACTGTACAAGTGCCCTTCTATAAACGCAGCAAGTTATGTATTCAAGTTGGACGTGACTTACCCTCAGATATGTGAAGGATCAAGATTGCAAATGTGGCGAGGACAATGCTCAGGTTCATGTCTTCTGGGTGCCGGACGAGACTGGGGGGAACAGAGAATGTGCTGCCAAGACTATTGCTACCTCCTTCGGTAGAGGAACAAAGGAAGTTCAGAGCCCTTCCCCTGGCAAAGTGTAAATATAAGCAGATAGGCTGACTATGGATTGTTTTGTTTGTTTTACTTTTCTTTTTATAACTGTTTCTTCTAAGGGAAAGAAACATCCTCCATTCTTTGGATACTTTAATTCACTTAAAGGAATGTCAATTTAAATCCACACATTTTCTGACAACGTCCGTGGGCACACAGGAAATTTTGCATGGGAACAAGCTCCCGGACCAGGGGTTAGGCAAAGAGAACCATATGTATTGCCCTTAACCCATCCCAGAGACAGTTTGGTGTAGTGGTAGTGGTTTGATTCCCCACTCCTCCACATGCAGCTGCTGGTGTGACTTTGGGTCAGTCACAAGTTCTCTCAGAGCTGTTCTCTCAAGAGCAGTTCTCTCAGAGCTCTCTCAGCCCCACCTACCTCACAGGGTATCTGTTGCAGGGAGGGGAAGGGAAAGGAAATTGTAAGCTGCTCTGAGACCTCTTCGGGTCTCTTCTCTTCTTCTCTTATGAGCAGTACATAAGGTGGCACACCTGTGTGGGCATCCAATTTCCTACCTCACAGGGTGTCTGTTGTCGGGAGGGGAAGGGAAAGGAGTTTGTAAGCCACTCTGAGACTCCAAGTGAAGGGCGGGGTATAAATCCAATCTCCTCTTCTTCTTCTCTGAGCTGAAATGCATGCACAGAGGACACGGACAGCTGTGCTGTTATGGAGGGCTCAAGGAGCTGTGTGCCAGGTCTTGAACTGGCAACTGGAGGCACACAGGACCCAGTACACCGAAAGCATGAACTGGGAACTGAAGGGCTGTCAGGGAAGTATTAGCCTCCAGGCCATGATCCGGCTCAGGATAAAGAAGGGAACTGCAGGGAGAGCAACTGCACCAGCCAAAGCTGCCTCAAACTACACCCATAGGTCATGTATGCCCAGTGATGCTCCCTGAGCCCTCTCAGACAAGGGGGACCCAATAGATATTGTTTACCTTGACTTCCAGAAAGCTCTTGATAAAGTTCCTCATCAAAGGCTCCTAAGCAAGCTCAAAAATCATGGGATAAAAGGACAAGTCCTTTTGTGGATCAAAAACTGGCTAATTAATAAGAAACAGAGAGTGAGCAGGGCTTTTTTTGTAGAAAAAGCCCAGCAGGAACTCATTAGCATAATAGACCACACCCAACAGCAGAAACTCATTAGCATATTAGGCCACAGCCCTGACAGCACAGCTCATTAGCCTATTAGTCCATACCCCCATGTTACCAGAAGTGTGGTCATCCAGCCATACCCACCCTTTGCTTCTTATTCTGTTTACCTTGTTTGTTGTCAAAACCCAGGGCTTTTTTTGTAGCAGGAACTCCTTTGTGTGTTAGGCCACACAGCCCTAATGTAGCCAATCCTAATGTATTTCTGCTGTTGGGTGTGGTCTGTTATGCTAATGAGTTCCTGCTGGGTGTGGCCAATTCTGGAGCCAGCCAGAACTCCGTTCCTGTGCGTTCCTGCCCAAAAATAGCCCTGAGAGTGAGTATAAATGGGCAGTTTTCTCAGTGGAAGGTGGTAAGCAGTGGGGTACTGCAGGGATCACTACTTGGTCCAATGCTTTTTAACTTGTTCATTAATTATTTGGAGTTGGGAGTAAGCAGTGAAGTGGCTAAATTTGCAGATGATACGAAGATGTTCAGGGAGGTGAAAACCAGGGAGGATTGTGAGGCACTCCAAAGGGATCTGTCGAGGATGGGTGAGTGGGCGTCAGTGTGGCTAATGGGGTTCAATGTGGCCAAGTGCAAGGTGATAAGAGAACATAAGAACATAAGAGAAGCCAATGATGAATCAGGCCAATGGCCCATCTAGTCCAACACTCTGTCACACAGTGGCCAAAAATACCAGGTGCCATCAGGAGGTCCAGCAGCGGGGCCAGGACACTAGAAGCCCTCCCACTGCTGCCCACCCCCAGCACTAAGAATAGAGTGCATCACCTGTCCCAGACTGAGAGTTCCTATCTATACCCTGTGGCTAATAGCCACTGATGGACTTCTGCTCCATATGTTTATCTAATTCCCTCTTGAAACTGTCCATGCTTGCAGCTGCCACCACCTCCTGCGGCAGTGAATTCCATGTGTTAATCACTCTTTGGGTAAAGAAGTACTTCCTTTTATCTGTTGTAACCTGACTACTCTAATGTGATGTTTGGTGTAGTGGTTAAGTGTGCAGACTCTAATCTGGGAGAACCGGGTTTGATTCCCCACTCCTCCACTTGCACCTGCTGATGTGACCTTGGGTCACTCACAAGCTCTGGCACAGCTGTTCCTGAAAGAGCAGTTTGTGTTAGAGTTCTCTCAGCCCCACCTACCTCACAGGGTATCTGTTGTGAGGGGGGAAGGGAAAGGAGTTTGTAAGCTGCTCTGAGACTGCGAGTGAAGAGCAGGGTATAAATCCAAACTCCTCCTCCTCCTCCTCCTCCTCCTCCTCCTCCTCCTCCTCCTCCTCCTCCTCTTCTTCTTCTTCTTCTTCTTCTTCTTCTTCTTCTTCTTCTTCTTCTTCTTCTTCTTCTTCTTCTTCTTCTTCTTCTTCTTCTTCTTCTTCTTCTTCTTCTTCTTCTTCTTCTTCATTAGAGTCAAAAATCCTAACTGTAAATACACGTTGATGGGATCCGAACTGGCAGAGACTGACCAAGGGAGAGATCTTGGAGTTGTAGTAGATAACTCACTGAAAATGTCAAGACAGTGTGCAACTGCAATAAAAAAGGCCAACACTATGCTGGGGATTATTAGGAAGGGTATTGAAAACATATCAACCAATATTATAATGCCCTATATAAATCAATGATGCAACCTCATTTGGAATACTGTGTACAGTTCTGGTCACCACACCTTAAAAAGGATATTATCGCTTTGGAAAAAGTGCAGAAAAGGGCAACTAGAATGATAAAAGAGTTGGAACACTTTCCCTATGAAGAAAGGTTAAAATGTTTGGGCCTCTTTAGCTTGGAGAAACGATGGCTGAGGGGTGACATGATCAAGGTTTATAAGATAATGCATGGAATAGAGCAGGTAGAGAAAGAGGTACTTTTCTCCCTTTCTCACAATACAAGAACTCGTGGGCACTCCATGAAATTGCTGAGTGGTCGGGTTAGAACGAATAAAAGGAAGTACTTCTTCACCCAAAGAGTGATTAACACTTGGAATTCACTGCCACAGGAGGTGGTGGTGGCTACAAGCATGGATGGCTTCAAGAGGAAATTAGATAAACATATGGAGCAGAGGTCCATCAGAGGCTATTAGCCACAAAGTATAGATAGGGACTCTGGGGCAAGTGGTGCTCTGTATTCTTGGTGCTGGGGGGGGGTCAACAGTGGGAGGGCTTCTAGTGTCCAAGCCCCACTGCTGGACCTCCTGATGGCACCTGGTATTTTTGGCCAGTGTGTGACACAGAGTGTTGGACTGGATGGGCTGTGGGCCTGATCCAACATTGGCTTCTCTTATGTTCTTATGTTCTTAGACCTCTCTGCTTAGACTTCCAAGCTGAAACAACTGGATGGCTCTTGCTTTGTTTTTACTTAAAAGAAGGTAGGTCTGACACACATGAGCAGGGTTGCCACCAGTGTTTCCTCTAACCTGAGTTAGTGTGAGCTAGCTCAGAATTTTTTAGCTTTTGGCTCACACATTTTTGTCTTCGCTCAGAAGGCTCCAGAGCAAACTAATTCATGCAGTAGCCAACTTTAATCTTAGTAGCTCACAAAGGTGAATTTGTCTTCCTAAAAGTTCACAAGACTCCACAGCTTAGAGGGAGCATTGGTTGCCCCCTCCAGGGTGGGGAATTCCTGGAGATTTGGGTGTGGAGCCTGGGGAGGGTCAGGTTTGGGGAGGAGAGGAACCTCAGCAAGATACAAAACCATAGGATCTACCCCACCCCACCCCAAGCAGCCATTTCTCCAGGGGAACTGATCTCTGTAGTACGGAGACTAGTTGCAATTCCAGGAGATCTCCAGGTCCCACCTGGTGGTTGGCAATCCTAGTGTAGGATGACTACCAGGGTAGAAAGTCACTTAATGTTCTAAGCTGTCATTAGTGGGACTCACTCTCACCTAGGGAACTGCACATCCCAATATTTTTTTGAGCCTCAGTGCAACAAAAATCTTTCTGCTGCACCACTGCCACCTTACCTTTGCTTTTGTATTTTTTCCTCTGCACTGAAGGGGAAAGCCACAGGAATGCCATGAGAGTTCATAATGAGCCTGACATCATGAGGGCATCTCCAAAAAATCCAGGGGCTTCCGGTGTTCCATGCAGGGGGAAATTCCTCTATGGAAGCAGCCTTGGTATATACAGTGAGCACAAGTTTTTACCGGGTGCTGGGAATCCAGGAGACTCCCTGCCATTATTACTAGTATCCCACAGTTACCTGTGTTTTCTCTCTAACTCCTGCTCCCTGAAGGTGCCCACATATGGTGCTAGATTTCTTTGGGCTTCCCACTGAAGCTCACCTGTGTGAGCAGAATTACTATGCTGGCAAATGGAGATTCAGAAAGGTAGCTGGCCAGTTAAGACTCTTCTGCAGAATTGTCCATTGCACATATATAGACAGTTGGAATAATTCCCAGGTAAAGGGCATCCAACTGAATTCAGAAGTAGCCATGAGAACCAAACAGAACCTCCATGTTCAGAGGCATTATACCTCTGAATACCTGATGCTAGGGACAAACGGAAAAGGGATTTATGCTGTGCCAGCAGGGATTTGGCTAGTCATTTATTGGGAATAATTGAATATTGTGTTCTGCTATGGAAATGTGTAGTTACAGCTATCTTTAAAAAGATGAACTGCGTGGCTGCTCGAAAGACTATTGCCTGGTCTCTTAAAAAACATTGTTGTCCTTTTGCTTTTATTTATTACAGATCAATATTGAAGAGACATGGGACTACCGTTTAATGGAGCTTCAGATAGTTTCTTTGGATATATATTTCTCCTGCTGCGGAAAAGCCGAATGCTGCTCTAAGCATTTTGGCTTCTTGCTAGTACATTGTGCAGTATGTACCCTTTTGCATCCAGTTGCTGAACATGGTTATTGCTTCACATTGGCTGGATGCAGTCTCCTGGCTGGGTATGTGACTGTTATTTTTTATTTTGTTGAATTCAATGTCTGCTTTATTTTGTAGACGTGTAACTATGGCTGCGGTGGCTCAAGTGGTTAAGACGCTGAACTGCAGGCTGTGGAAGGTCGGTAGTTCAGCAGTTCGAGACCCAGGTGCCGCATGACGGAGTGAGCGCCCGTCTCTAGTTCCAGCTCCTGCCAACCTAGCAGTTCGAAAGCAAGAAATTGCAAGTAGATAAATAGGTACCACTTTGGTGGGAAGGTAACAGCGTTCCGTGCGCCTTGGTGTTTAGTCATGCCGGCCACATGACCACGGAAACGTCTTCGGACAGCGCTGGCTCTTCGGCTTTGAAACGGAGATGAGCACCGCAACCCTAGAGTCGGATTCGACTGGCTTTCGAGAAAGGGAACCTTTACCTTTACCTTTAACTATGGTATAGAACTACATCGTTGTCGTGGACTAGGCAGGGCTCTTGGGATTCTCTCTAGGCGTTTTTCAAGACCACCAGACCCAACCCAAACAACACAGCAGTATGACTTGATCTACCACACACACACACACATCCTTCTGCAGCCCTGCTAGAAAGGCCTGTACTCCATCCTGTCGGCCTCTGCCGCACCCAGCTAACCAATCAGCAGACTGTGGGTGTCGCTCATTCTCCACCCTCCATTCCAGATGCACACTGGTTCTCTCTTGCCCATCTCTTTCATCAGTCTCTCATCTCTTATGTTCGTCTTATCTCTGCCTTCCCTCTTCCTGCATCCAATTGGCTCTGGTTGCCCTCTGATACCTGCGCTGTTAGAGCAAGGGAAATGCAATTTTGCTATTGTGGTGCTGCATGTTAGGCTTTTTGAACCTGCCATAAAGCTCTCGTTTGTTTTCACAACGACAAAAAGAAAAAAGAAGACGCAGTACGCTTCTGCACCCTCGTGTGGATTACTCTTATGCTACAGTCCCTTTGGGAGCTTCCTTTCTGTCGCATTCCATACAAGCCTGCCATTCAACTTTGAAACCTCGAAGACAGTCCACAAAAATTCAAGTTGAAATATTGTTTAAGACAAGATGAACACAGTTCCATGAATGTTCCAAAGAGGAGCAGCAGAACTGAATGCCAGCAGATTAGAATCACGTCCCAGCAGCCAATATAAGAGCCTGCTGGGATAAAAAGGGGAAAGCCTTAACTGTCTTCCTAAAAAGTTTACGAAGAATGAGACAAGTCAGCACTTACCAAACAGATGGAAGTGCCATGTATTGAGTCGGGCCACTGGCTCGCCAGCCAACAGCTGCCCAAGTTCTCAGACTTCTTTCCTGCGGTGCCAACCCAAAATCCCTTCCAAGTGGAGACAGAGGGGAATGAGCCAGCTTGACCAATGTGGGGTAGTAGAAAGTTGCACGGTTGAGAAGAAACGGGATTTGAACAAATCTTGCTCCATCATGAAGCGAGAAGCCCAAGATCGTTGAGCTCTCTCTGCACCTAAGCTATGCCACAGGGTTGTTATGAATGGGGAGAGGGATCAAGTAACCTTGACCTCCTTGGAAGAAAGGTCAGAAAGACATCAGTCATAAATGTTTTGGTGCTGCAGATCTGCCAAAATTCCCTCAGGGAGGCTACCGCCCTAGAAAATGGCTTATTCTTTAATAAGGAGGGATTATGCAGGGATCACTGCAGCCCTACAGCCAAATCCACTTCCTTGTGTGCCATTGACAACTTGGAATGGGGGGGGGAATTAACAAAGCCCTCAAGTGCCAGCTCTGTCCTCACTGCCAGTCAGCACACACCGGATTATCCTTGACCACATATTTATCTTTGTTACTTCCAGAAGGTTTATAAAGAGCAGAGAGATGCTTCTGTCCAGAGAGCACAAGAGATCAGCGACCACGCATGCCAGTCTGTACACTGTGTATTGCAGAGGCCCATTGAATTCATGTGCAAGCTTATTTCCTTTCTGGCATTTTAACCTGGCATTTTAACACTTGACAGGTCACCCTGTAGGTCGGGAACAGTGGCTTAGTTTTATTGGAGAGAAAGCAGACATTTGAAAATAAAAGGCATAATTGGTTTCTTGGCCCAAGGAATAACCAGACTCATGAACACATCAACACATGAAACTGCCTTATACTGAATCAGACCCCTGGTCCATCAAAGTCAGTATTGTCTACTCAGTCTGGCAGGGCCTCTCCAAGGTCTCAGGCAGAGGTCTTTCGCATCGCCTACTACCAGATCTTTTAACTACTGATAGTGGGGATTGAACCTGGGGCCCCCTGCATGCCAAGCAGATACTCTACCATTGAACCACAGCCCCTCCCTCAAAGACACGGGTTTCAAATCCTTCTTGCACAAGTAGGGGAAGAGTATGGGACCCCACAACCCAGGTGAGATACAAATGTAAGCCATCACCCTCCATAGCACATACTTTTCTGCTTACAGATAAAAAGCAAGAGGTAAGGTAAAGCTAGCAGGAAACAGCACTGGCAAAAGTGTTCCTTATTGTCAGAACGGAGTATGTTTGTTCAACAGGGACGCCACTGTCCTTGTGCAATGGGTTTTAAAAAAAAAAGTCAGCAACAGCTCGTTTGCTGTGTACCTTGAACAAAATCCAAGTTAAGTTACATAGGCTTTGCAATAAAATGGTAGAAATGTTATACTTTGAGACACAACGGCGGATAGTCCAAGCACAAAGATTGTGTAATGTTGACTAGATTGAATTGCGGCAACAGCTGGGACGCTGAAGTCCGAAGAACAAATAAATGTTTTGAGTCCCGCCAGGAGATAAAGGTGGGAGTGCAAGGAGGTGTGGCACATGCCCCGAGTGCCATCTTTGTTGACGCACAGGTGACCATATTCACACACTTGGCAGTCATCTGCTTAACCTTTGCTGATCCTTCGTAACTGCAGTTTTCCTTCTCTACCAGGGATGGCTACCCTATTCATTCTCCCAGCTTTCAGTCATAGTGTATCAAAGGCCTACAGAATGGACAAATTGTTTTAGAAAGCCCAGGCAGTTCAGATTGCCCCCTGCCATTCCTGTCCTCTACACCACAAGCCAAGTCGGGCCAATCCCTTAGGTGTCATCTGGCAAGCCCATCCATGGGCATGGAAGTGCAATGCAGAGATCTTTTTTTCCACGGGATCTCAGGTAAAACAGCCTAGCAATGGGCCTCTGCCCTGACCTGGATAGCCCAAGCAACCTTGACCTTGGCCCTTTCTGCACTCTGCTTTTAATCCACATTCACTGCAGTGTTGTCCACACAATTCTGCACTAAAATCAAATTCAACCTTCTTTTTAATTCAGGTCCCCCCCCCATTCTGCACTAAAACCAAGTTCAACTTTCTTTTTATTCTAGGTTTCTTCCCCATTCTGCATTACATTACATCCCTTCAGTGGTCAGCCCAGTTTCAGCCTGCTGTTGCCCTGGGTTACTTGGAGGCTGTTTTGCCATGGACTTATATTGCCTCGACTCAAACACTGAGGAAATCCAGAGTGGCAGGCAAATGTGGAAAGGACCCTTGTCAGATCTTGAAAGATAAGGTGGGTCAGCCCTGGGCCATATTTGGATGGGAGACCCCCAACGAATACCAGGGTTGCTACACAGAGACAGGCAATGGCGACCCACCTCTGAACGTCTCATGCCTTGAAACCCCTATGGGGTCATTGTTAAGTCGGCTGCGACTTGATGGCCAGAAAGGGGAGGGGGGCTTTGATGCTGTGAGGCAGAGATCTTCCCAAGCTTTGCTACGTGTGTCCCTCTCTCCACCACTATACCAGACCTTCGAGATGCACTTAACCCTGAGAAGGAAGGGTGGATGTCCTTGCTCTCTTCCTAAATGGTACCTCTTTGTTTACCCCACTGATGTTTTCAAAGCCAATTCTCTTAATACTTTGTTTTGCACAGTGAGAGATGCAGGACCCCCTGTTTGATGTAGTGGTTAAGTGCGCGGACTCTAATCTGGGAGAACCGGGTTTGATTCCCCACTCCTCCACTTGCACCTGCTGGATGACCTTGGGCAAGCCATAGTTCTGGCACAGCTGTTCTTGAAAAAGAGCAGTTTCTGTCAGAGCTCTCTCAGCCCCACCTACCTCACAGGGTGTCTGTTGTGGGGAGGAGAAGGGAAGGGAGTTTGTAAGCCACTCTGAGACTTCTTTGGGTAATGAAGGGTGGGGTATAAATCCAATCTCTTCTCTTCTTCTTCTTCTTTATGTTTTTCCTGTGTGAACCCTATAGCCCCACTCCATTATCTCTCCCTGTTCCCAACATCTACTCCCGTGATCATAATGCTTAACATTTCCTGGCCCACACGTCACTTCAGTGGCTGTCACTTGTGAGGATGGGGAAACTCACTCCTGCTTCTTGAGAACACCACATCACAGGATTTGCATTGCTAGACCTTAGCAGACAAGAGATGACTGAGAGGAATTCAGGGTTTACTGGTGCCCAACTGATGATCAAGCATCGAACTGCGTGCTCTGTTTCCACTTAGAACTTGGGCAGAAATGAATATCCTCAACGTTAACTTCTGTGTTTATTAGCTTCCTTGAAAACAAGTGTTTTTATGGTCATCTCTGCTTTAAGAGGAATTACAAAAAGGTTACGACAACAATGGATTTCCCATTCATCCCCAGAACGCAGCAGGAAGAAAAGTGTTCATGAGTGCACAAAACTGACCTTTGGAGACAATGACTTTGATTTATTTGCTACAAAGCAGAACTGGTTCCTTTGGATAATCTAAACTGTCTATTGTTCCATCGTGGTGTAGTGGGGAGCCAGGGAGTGGGCTGTAGTGGTTAAAAGTGGTGGCTTCTAATCTGGAAAACTGGGGTGGACTCCCCACTCCTCCTCCACAGGAAGCCTGCTGGGCGACCTTGGGCTAGTCACAGGTCTCTCAGAACCCTCTCAGCCTCATCTACCTCACAAGGTGACCGTTGTGGGGAGAGGAAGGGAAAGGAGATTGGAAGCCGCTTTGAGACTCTTTAAGGTAGAGAAAAGCGAGTTATAAAAACCAGTTCTTCTTCTTCTTCTGCATTGTGGTCCCTCAGTCAGTTTGTTGATTTAGAAAACCCCTCTTTCACACAATCAATGCAACCCTGTTTTGTGGCTGACAGCCACTATAGCCATGAGGACAGCATAACTCAGACCCCTGAAGTGGGGGGGAGACATGAATGTGCCTGAATGGCACTGTTACAGTCTCATCCGCAACTGCCTCTCCTCAGATGTTTTTCTTTTGGAGCTCTCTGAAAGAAATATAGCCAGGGAAAGATGGTGTGATGGTGGGGATACAGATGGGAGGAAGGCTGAGCAAGCCAAGCTGCCTAAATGAACCACTTGCTTTTTAAAGACTTGATGGCAACCCAGTTTTGACCCCCCCCCAGGCCTGTTGTTGCCAGGTTTCGGTTGCCCCCCGCCCCCGTTCTGTTGAGGGCAATGGGGTTGAAGAACACCAAACTGCAGCTTGAAAGCAAATGAGCGTCAGTCTGTCGTTACTAACCAGGCGCTTTCCAGTGAAGTTTTTGATTAGACATTTCCCCTTCTTTCAGTGAGTACAGTTAATAAAGGTAATGACTTGCTGAAAGAACACAGATGAATTTCCCCCGAGGAGGTGGATAAATGTAATATCTTAAGTAATTAGGATTATAGGACTGCACATGGGGCCGTCTGAAGCATCAAAGGGAAATGAAGAGCACTCGGGTAAAGGATGAAAAGGGGTATCATCCGTGTATTCCCTGCTGTGATCTTTGGAAGGTGGAAATATGAATGTTATAATCCATGCAACGACAACAAAATCTGGGTCCCATAAGCAGCTGCTTTCTCTTGTCTGGTCCTTTGGGTCAGCGTTCATGAAAGCGATGCAGGTACAGCCTCAGTGTGAGCTGCTGCCACAACTTCAGTGATTCACATAACATTTCTTTTTAGCTGGTTATTTTAACATAGTTCTCCGTTGCAGAAACCTGAGCCAACCATCTTGCTTTGATACAAATCCTTACAAAACAGTTTAAATTGGCTAAACAAAGCATAGTTTGGAGACCCGTTTAGAACATCAGTTGCGGCCTAGCCACATTAGCGGGGGGCGGGAACCTACATCAGCACTTAAAAATAAATAAATCCACACACACACACAAAACCCCCACGGCCACGTGGATTTATATTTTGCCTTGAGTTATTTCAAGAAGTTTCAAGAATGCTGCCGAGCATCTTCCAAAGACTGTTTAACTTTGTCTCGTTTCACTACAAGTCATGACCATACCATTCCAAAATTATTATTTGTTTAAAATTTGTTTCTTAATCTTACCGTATGTGACATGAAAATAAAAATGAGAAGATTTCTGGTTTGGTTGTACTTTTTAATAATATGGTGGGAGGGAGTCAAATGTGTGTTAAGTGCTGTTAAGTCACTTCCAGTTTATGGGCAACCCCATGAATTGATGGCCTCCAACACATCCTATCAGTAACAGCCTTGCTCGGGTCTTGCAAACGGAGGGCCTTTGTGGCTTCCTTGACGGAATCCGCCCGTCTCATGCTGGGTCTTGTTATGTATTGGGATGTGAATCCTTACTATACATTTCCATGTTAAGCTTGAGTTTGAATGTGGCTCTTCAGCTGTCACATTACCATTGGCTGGTTTCGGCGAAACCATTGTAAATACCCAATCACTGTGTGAGAATGTTGCAAAGAGGGAACGGTCCTGATTGGCCTTTATCCCTGTGTTATGATTGGCCTTTATCTCTGTGTTGTGATTGGCCTTTAGCTAACTGTGGGTGTGGCTTTGACAGTCCGGGAGAGTTTAAAAAGGGAGCTCTGCTCCACTTTTTGTTGTGTGTTCCTGAGTTGAAGTCTTGCTGTTAAATAAAGCTGAATCACTTGTTGAAGTCACTTCGTTGTTAAGTTGTCCATACTTAACAGGTCTCCCTCCTTGCCTGCTGCCTTCAACTTTCCCTAGCATTATTATCTTTTCCAGTGACTCTCGTCTTCTTATAGTGTGCCCATAGTATGATAGCCTCAGTTTAGTCATTTTTAGTCCTGGGCTTGATGCCTGGAGAGGTCCAGGGGCAAACACAGCTGAGGTCCAAGGAGCAGAGCCAGCTAAGCGTGGAGAAAATGCCTGCAAAGTGCAGCAGGGGTTCTCAGCAGGAAACCAGAGTTCTGGCCAGCAGAGATCTGGACCAGGGATCTGAGGAACCATTTGCTATGGCATGGAAACCTTGTTTTATGAAGATCCCCATGGTAGGATTTGGACCATCCTGGCTTTGGATTGGGTCAAGATGAAAAGTCTGCATCTCACGGGCTGGTTTAAAGTTAACTCCAGAACTCGAAAAGGTTAGTCAAATAGAAGAAGAAGAAGAGAAGAAGAAGAGATTGGATTTATACCCCCCTTCACTTGGAGTCTCAGAGAGGCTTACAAACGCCTTTCCCTTCCCCTCCCTACAACAGACACCCTGTGAGGTACGTGGGGCTGAGAGAACTCTGACAGAAACTGCTCTTTTTTCAAGAATAGCTGTGCCAGAACTTGTGACTGACCCAAGGTCACATCAGCAGGTGCAAGTGGAGGAGTGGGGAATCAAACACGGTTCTCCCAGATTAGAGTCCGCACACTTAACCACTACACCAAACTGTAAAGGGGGCCAACAATAAAAGCTGCAGGCCAAAACATGTCAAGTCAAGTCCATTAGCCCTTGTGTGTTAGAATTTGGTATTTTTACAAGAGGTGTGATTGGGTCCATATATATATATATATATATATATATATATATATATATATATATATATATATATATATATATATATATCTTGTTAATAAATACATGTATCTTTTTATATACTATATATATTAAGCTTTTATTGTTGGCCCTCTTTTCTATTTGACTAACCTTTGCAGGTTCTGGATTCAAGGTTTCTAGGTTCAGTTCCTCCCCCCCCCGCTTTTGTCCTGGTTTAAAGTTAAGTGCTATCATCAAACTTTAGCAGGAAAAAGTGGGGAAATACTTTGATTAGACTATTGTGAGCCAAATTTGCATGGCCACAAAAGTTTGGGTGAGTCAAGATAGTCCCTGAAACAAATTAATAACTTGAGTGTCCTTCTTGATTGAGTAAAAAAAAGGAGAAAGAGGAACCAGGTGTTGGTTAATGAAATAGCAACTTCCTTGGGCTGGGCAGACACCTCTGGGGTATGCCAGGATATTCCAGTGCTGAAGTCTTTTCTTATTGAGAATAATATTACCCTGAGTTGGGGAGATCACACATAATCAGTTTCTAATGCCAGCACACCCTTCCTCTTCCTTGGGATTTTCCAATATTATGGCTATACCCAGGTGTCTTTATGAGACTTCCCAAATTTCTGATCCCCTTGGCACTTATGCTGTAAAAAGGGGTGCATATTAAAAAACAAAGTCCAAAATAAGAGAGGGGGTCTTGGCTGGAGGAGGGGGCAGGGTCCTCACAGTGGTCTACGTTATCTGTCTTCTCCAACACCATATTTCAAAGGAATCTACTTTCTTCTTGTTAGCTTTCTCCATTGTCCAACTTTCACACCCATAAATAGCAACAGGGACTACTGTGGGTTTTTTTTTTGAGGGGGGGAGTTAAGTTTGCCTTTCCTTAATCCTAACAAAAAAAAATCTTTATTTCTGTATCTTCTGATGCTTGTCATCCTGATTTTTTTCTAAATTCTTTTCCTTACCTTTTTTAAAAAAGAATAAAATGTATTGAAAGTAAACAACTTAAATCCCCAACTAATATCTCACTCCACAATTTAAAAAGATAAACAGGGCTTTTTCTACAAAAAAACCAGCAGGAACTCATTAGCATAATAAGCCACACCCATCAGCAGAAACTCATTATCACATTAGGCCACACCCTGACATGACAGCTTATTAGCATATTAGGCCACACCCCATGTTACCAGAAGTGTGGTCATCCAGCCACACCCACTTTTTGCTTCTTATTCTGTTTACCTTGTTTGTTGTCAAAACCCAGGGCTTTTTTTTTGTAGCAGGAACTTCTTTGCATGTTAGGCCACACAGTCCTAATGTAACCGATCCTAATAAGTTTCTGCTGTTGGGTGTGGCCTATTATGCTAATGAGTTCCTACTGGGCGTAGCCAACTTGGGAGCCAGCTGGAACTCAGTTCCTGTGCATTCCTGCCCAAAAATAGCCCTGAAGATAGGGGAGGCCCCACAACAACAAGAAATTACACTAATCAATCCAAGCCATGTAGCTGCAATAAGTCTGATCGAATGTCCTGCTGTTTCTTGTACCTGTCTCTTCAGGCAAATGTTATTTTATAGCTAAGTCCAACATCCCAATTCTATATGTAATGTAGAACTGGATTTCCAGTACTGCAGGACTAGTCTTTTGGCTGTTGTTGTTGCCCATAAAATCCATAATTGGTTCTCTTTTCTAAGTGTCCTTTATCCTGAAAGCCCAAACCTGTCTGGGGAAATGGCATCTAAAGGATCTCCTACTCCCACAGGTGTCCATCTGAGTTCTGAGATAATCCCCTCAGGCCCGCCTCCTCCATGGGCCTTTGCCCTCTCAGGTTAAGTTGAGCAGCCGTTAAGGCAAGGATTGGTGCTGTTTCAGTAGTTACTTTGTGAAATGCCCTCTGGAATGATTTAAACAAGGGGGGCTTGGCTGGAGGCAGGGGCAGCGCCCTTACACACCTCTGTAACAATTTAACAAGAATGTTTAAAGAAACACCATATCTAACCACACAAATGAAAAGTTGTGACACCCTCCCTGGTTCCAAGTCTATTGCTCCTCTAGCTGATGGCTAAAGCTGCTTCTTATTTTTCCAGACCTTTGTTAAGCTTACAGATTGCTCCTGCTTACTAACAATATGCTGTAAAGCTCAAGGGGAGAATCCAAAGTACTGTGACCAGAATGAGTCCTGTGGAATGAGGCTTTTCTACCTCCCACATCCAGTTGCAATACTTGACATTTCTTGAAATTCTGCAGAAGGGGTCATGGGATACGTGCAAAAGCAGAGAAAAGGCAAGTGGGGATGGGCAGCTGGAAGGAGGAATTGACGAGCATTGTCCATCTTCTCCCACCAACAGAAGCCTTGTTTCACTGAGGGAAGAGCACCACTAGATTCAGCTCCCAGTTTCAAGACTTACACCTGTCTAAAGTGAACTTTCCCCTCCTATAGGCTTCAGGTCTAATTCTGCCATTTTTAGTTGTTGGCAGGGCTTTTTTTGTAGAAAAAGCCCAGCAGGAACGTATTAGCATGATAGGCCACACCCACCACCAGAAACTCATTAGCATATTAGGCCACACCCCCATGGTACCAGAAGTGTGGTCATCCAGCCACACCCACCTTTTGCTTCTTATTCTGTTTACCTTGTTTGTTGACAAAGCCCAGGGCTTTTTCTGGAGCAGGAACTCCTTTGCATGCTAGGCCACACACCCCTCATGTAGCCAATCCTAACGTGTTTCTGCTGTTGGGTGTGGCCTTTTATGCTAATGAGTTCCTGCTGGGCGTGGCCAATTTGGGAGCCAGCTGGAACTCCATTCCTGTGCGTTCCTGCCCAAAAATAGCCCTGGTTGTTGGGTTTTTTTTTTTTACAGTGTCTGGATCTTACATTGCTTCTGCTGCACTATTAGTCATATTGCTAACATGGCTTATGTGTTTGATACATTGGGTTTATAAACCCAGTGGAACTCAATTTGGAGAAGTGGTATATAAAGAAACAACCCCCCCCCTTTAAATCCGTGATGAAGTTTCAGGTGTTGGATTAAGCTTGATATCAAATAATAGTTAAGCCCCTTCTCTACTACCACTCACACTTTTTAAATAAATACAGTCCATTTCATAGGGCTTCTCCATTCACATACAGTTCCCAGCCGCCTAAGGTTTTTAGTGAACATATCATTTCCCTTGGCTTGGCTCCTGTGACTGCGTTCTACGTGCTGGACAGCCTCCCCTGCAGCGGGCACTTTCTCCACTACTATCACTTCTGCTTTTACAAGATGGCCTGTTCTGGGCATGAAGCAGGGGTCACTGGGGGTGTGGGGGAAGGTATTTGTGGATTTCCTGCCTTGTGCAGGGGGTTGGACTAGATGACCCTGGAGGTCCCTTCCAACTCCATGTTTTTAAGATCAAATGAGCCCTTGCTCTAGTGGAAGTGTATCAATGGAAGCATGTTCTGCAGCAGGGGCTGTCCAGTGTGCATGGGATGCCCTGACCTGGATAGCCCAGGCTAGCCCGATTTCGTCAGATCTTGGAAGCTAAGCAGTGTCAGCCCAAGCTAGTACTTGGAAGGGTGACCTCCAAGGAACATCAGGGCCAAGACGCAGAGGCAGGCAATGGCAAACCACCTCTGATATGTCTCTTGCCTAAAAAACAAGTCTAGTTTGCCACCTAGCCATGCATAACGCTAAAAGGGCTAGAACTTTCTGCTGCCAGACAATCTTAGGATCTCCTGGATACACAACAATAATTATTAGTCATAGCAGACACATCCTTTATTTCAAGACCTCTGGGCATAAATCCAACAAGGCTGTTTCCACATGACAGCAATTCTCCATGCAGCTTCAGCACAGCATTTCCCCTGCACTTTTTCTTGCCTCAGACAGCTGCCACTAGGCTTTTAAGAAACAAATCAGCAATGGACATTTTATAATGATCTATCTGTGGCTGGGGTCCCCAGTGTGGTGTAAATGGGTGCCATGACACCCTCTAAAACAGGTGTCCCCAATGTGGAGCGCATGGGCACACTGTAGGGCTTTTGCCCAGCAAGGTTGGCTACTGGAGATTTGGTTGGCTGTGCAGATTTTTAAAAACGTTGCTTTGGCAGCAGCTACTGGGACAGTCCAAGAATATTAAGAACATAAGAGAAGCCAATGTTGGATCAGGCCAATGGCCCATCCAGTCCAACACTCTGTCACACAGTGGCCAAAAATACCAGATGCCATCAGGAGGTCCAGCAGTGGGGCCAGGACACTAGAAGCCCTCCCACTGTTGACCCCCCCAAGCACCAAGAACACAGAGCATCACTTGCCCGAGAGTCCCTATCTATACCTTGTGGCTAATAACCACTGATGGATCTCTACTCCATATGCTTATCTAATTCCCTCTTGTAGCCATCCATGCTTGTAGCTGCCACCACCTCCTGTGGCAGTAAATTCCAAGTGTTAATCACTCTTTGGGTGAAGAACTTCCTTTTATCTGTTCTAACCTTGACCGCTCAGCAACTTCATAGAGTGCCCATGAGTTCTTGTATTGTGAGAAAGGGAGAAAAGTACCTCTTTCTCTACCTGCTCTATCCCATGCATAATCTTATAAACCTCAATCATGTCACCCCTCAGCAGTCGTATTTGCTGTGCGATGGAAGTTAAGCTATGGCAATAATTTTGTGACTCGCTCTGTGTCAGAATTCCAGAAGTCGGGGTCCCGTGCTCCAAATCCTAGCACCCTCCTAGGGTATTTAGAAGGAGGGCAGGGCTTGGGTTCTGACTGCTGTGTAGATTTTTAAAAAGTTGCTTTAGCAGCAGCTGCCACAACAGCACAAGGATCTTTACTGGACGACTGAAGGTAAGCTGTGCGTGCACGCAAGAAAACACATTTAAACAACATGTTCATTTAAAAAGACATCCTGTTACACAGGGCTTCAGCCTGAAACACTGAAGAGTTAAGAATTATGCATAACCTGGCTCCCTGAGATTTTGCGGTTGCTCCACCTCTTGCAGCAGCCATTTGTAGTTGTGCTCACCAGCCCACGTCAGAATTCCAAAGGTGCCCACAGGCTTAACTGGAGAGCCAGTTTGGTGCAGTGGTTAAGTGCGCGGAATCTTATCTGGGAGAAGCGGGTTTGATTCCCCACTCCTCCACTTGCACCTGCTGATGTGACCTTGGGTCAGTCACAAGCTCTGGCACAGCTGTTCTCTCAAGGACAGTTTCTGACAGAAGTTCTCTCAGCCCCACCTACCTCACAGGGTGTCTGTTGTGGGGAGGGGAAGGGAAAGGAGTTTGCAAGCCACTCTGAGACGCCTTTGGGCAGTGAAGGGCGGGGTCTAAATCCAAACTCTTCTTCTTCTTCTTCTAAAAAGGTCGGGGACCCCGATCTACGAGGTCCTCTGAATTCCCAGATTTCATTTAAACAAAATCTCTCCCCTTTCATCTCCACAATAGTATTTTTTAATTAAACATTCTAATGTCTTAATGCATACCAATGAAACAGTCCTGTAGTGAAAAATTATAGCCATGGGGGTGGGGTGGGGGCCCGCCAAAGCAAGGAAAATGGTGCCAGTGTAGGTGGAACCCAGGAAAATGTGCCCCTCTGCCCACATGGCATACAAACACATTTTTGGCTCTCTGAATTGCCA
The DNA here is from genome assembly GCA_029375565.1 of Gekko gecko. Lineage (NCBI taxonomy): Eukaryota > Metazoa > Chordata > Lepidosauria > Squamata > Gekkonidae > Gekko > Gekko gecko. Next base: position 33,109,048 of record JAPDNY010000007.1, read on the forward strand.
CAGCTCTTGTGAGCACTGCTCCCCAATGTGACACCGACCCCATACTCCAGAAAAGAGGTGGATCCAGGATGGGTAGCTGTGTTAGTTTGTCTGTTGCAGTAGAAAAGAGCGAGAGTCCAGCGGCACCGTAAAGACTAACAAAATATGGGGCAGGGTAGGAGCTTCCGGGAGTCACTTCTTCAGAGCCGAGAGACTCTTTGAACAAGATGACTGAGCAGTGACTCAGGGAAGCTCCTCCCCTGCCACATATTTTGTTAGTCTTTCAGGTGCTGCTGGACTCTCGCTCTTTTCTACGGCTCCAGAAAAGAGGGGAAGACCATTGCTCACTGGGGCTTGTGGCTGGCAGGGGGTTCCTACCTTGAAACAGCTGTGGACCAATGCGCCCTCTAAGCTGTGGAGTCTTGTGAGCAGAAGTTCTACTTTGTGAGCGACTGGTATTAAAGTTGCATGTGATTTGGCTACTGTGTAAATTAGTCTGCTCTGGAGCCATCCTGCCTGAGCTGAGACAAAAATCTGTGAGTTGGAGTCTAAAGAACTGTGAGCTAGCTCACACTAACTCAGCTTAGAGGGAACACTGCTGTGGACCTCCCTTACCTGTGGGCCTCGTGCCACAGATGGAAGTGGCGCCTGCCTTCTCTAGCAACCCCCACCCTCCTTTGCAGCTTCTGCCCAGGAAAAGCGCAAGCCAGCCACGGTGGGGTGGTGATGGCTTTCCTCCCCTTTTACCATGACCAGCCCTAGAAAGCGGCTCTTATTTACAAGACATACAGGTCATGTTTGTTAGCACAGCAAAGTAAGGAGAGATTGCCAGTCAGAAGATGCGCATTTCTACAAGATTTCGCTGCCTATTACGATTGTGCATTTAGCAAAATGCCTACAAGTAGATTTCTTGGATTTTATGATTGCGTAAATCTTTTTGACGCACAACAGAGGAGTACAAAGTACACAAAGGGAAACACTTTGTTTTTTTAAAAAAAAATCAATACGCAATCAGATAGGTACTGTCTAAATACAGTACAGGTAGTGCAAGATTCTTTTCAGCTTCCAAATGCTCTGTGGCTGGGGGTTACCCGGAGACAAATAACTTTTTCTAGCTTCAAAGGCCATTTGAGAAATCCATTAACCTGCAGCAAGTGGGTGTTCTATTGCTACAATTAACTAACGAACTTGTGCCAAAGACTAGGAGTCAAACTTCAGTTGATGGACATCATCTACATGTGCAGAAGTCTTTCTTCACAGGCGGGATAACAATTTAAAAGTGTCCTTCAAAATTCGTTGGTAGAAAAACACAATCGTTGATTTAGACTTCTTCATACTTCCTTTTCCTTTTACTGTAGCCAGTGATTAATAATCACAATTGGAAACATCTCTGAAACCCACAATGACTAGCAACTTTAAAAAAAATGAAAGTCAGCACCAAGACCTATATTATTTACTAGCTAAGACTTCCCCCCCCCAAGATTGATTTATCTCATGTACTTTTTCCAGCTGAAGTATCAAAATATGACTTATAAACAGCTTGCTAATTGGCAAAAGCCCTCTAGTAGAATAATAAATGGCTGTTTCCATCATGGCTTATTAAATTTATACGTTGCCTCCCCCTAGAGAACTTGCTTGAGGCAGCTCACCAAGGAAAACGTGGTAAGATCACAGAACAGCAAAAAAAATAATAATTAAAATTAACCAGCTATTAGAAACCCAGCCAGAGGATAAAACATTTAGCAGCCTAAAATGAACCTCATAAAGCAGTCCTCAGGCTAAAAGCAGAACATTCAAAATGTTTCCAAGATCAAAGGCCTTAGCTTAGTTAAAAGCCTGAGCAACAAGGACTGTCTTTGGCTTGGTGCCTGAGACAGCAGCACAGGCACAGGGGATGCCTCAAGGGGAAGGGCAATTCACAGGCACCTGCCTTGCCTCTGCAGGCGAGGAAGATGCACAGAGAACAGGGCGTGTGTGAGGCAGATCTCAGGTGGTAGGCTGGGCCGTGCAGGCAGAAGGGCCCTTGGCTGTCTGAAAGCTTCCACAGCTGGCCATTGTTAGAGACCGTTCTGGACTGGAGGCTTCTTTGTGCAGTCCAGCAAGGCTCATCTTTCTAAAAATCATACCTTGCAGCCACAGGTATTTTTGATAAAACATGGTTTAAATTACTAGGCTGCTAAGCATCTGGCAAACTGAACTGCAGAAATGCACCAGCTGTCTTCATAAGGGAGCATCACTTACTTCAGGGGTGGCCAAACTGCAGCTTGGGAGCCGCATGCAGCTCTTTTCACACAGTCTTTCACACACAGACCTTTATTGGCATTACAGCACAGTCTAAAAGCAAATTTGCATACTTTACAATAAAGATGTGTAATATTTGTTCATGTCTCGCGGCTCTCAAACATCTGACGTTTATTCTATGAGGCTGTTATGTTAAGCAACCCTAACTACTTGATGCTCTCTCACACACGTTTTTATTCCACTCTTCTTCCAAGGAACTTCGGGTGGTGCCATAGCTTCCCCCTCCTCCATTTTATCCTCACAACAACTCTTATGAGGTAGGTTAAGTTGAAAAGGAGTGATGCAGTTAACTTCATGGATGGACATTTGAACCCATAGTCTCCCAGTCCCAGCTGAACACTAGCCACCACACTGTCTCTACGGCTGCCAACTTTACTTAACACATCTAAGGGAACACGTTTATGGAAATCAATAAAGAAATAACAGACCTATTCATATTGTTTGGGACACTTCATCCCACCCCCTCTCCAAAGAGCTCACCTCTTCACAACTACCTTGTGAGATAGGCTGAGATACAGTAACTGGCTCAAAGTCATCCAAAAAGCTTCAAAGCAGTGGGGATTTGAATATGGATCTCTCAGAACCAACCACTGTACCACACCACCTCAAAGAGGTAAAAAGGATGAGCCACATTATGGCAGAAATACAAAGCAAACTATTTGTTGTTGAACATTTTTAATGCCACTTCAGTGTTACCGAGAAAACAATAGTCAATTCAGTATTCACAGTTTTGTTCACAAACAGCAGGAAATATGAAGACGGAACATGTACCACTGTATTAAAAGAAAAAAACCCTACAGTTTTTGGTTCCTTCCTCTTTGAAAAAGAGCTTGGTAGTAATTCTGTAGGTGCCAGGAAGCTAGAGAAAGATGGAAAGTCTTGTGCAGTAACATTAAAAACAGCAAATTCAATTTATTTCAGGACACCGTCTCTTACAACCTCTATTTGTTTCAGTGCAAGTTCTGAGCATGAATCAATGACCCAGTTTAAAGCTACTGAATCCCACTGCAGTTCCAAACTTGGCTTTTTAGATACACAACATTTACACAAGAAGAAGGTTAGTGGGAACGGGACTCTATTCTCATTACTTATTTTGTGGAAACTCAAGCATCTTGACTGCAAGACGTGTAGTCTGTCATGACTTTCTTTTACTGACTGGCTCTTTATTCATATATGGCTGTTCTACCTCTAAGAGCTGACCTACTGGCAAGCTCAGGAACCCAAGGCAGGGCCATTTCAGGTTACAATTACTTCGGTCAACCTGACTTCCATCTGTCTTGGAAACGCCTGCAGCAGCCAAGCTGTCACGTGATACTTGCAACTATGTGGGATTTTTATAACACAACTTGACTCTCTTGCCAGGAGCCAGAAGAGACTGCCACGCTTGTACCCCTCTCGGCTCAGAAATCATTCTAACAAACATATAGCAGTTTGTTAACATGAATCATCTCGTGACTGTTCCCATTACTAGTTACGGCATTTGGAAAACACGCAATGAATGCAGATCAAATGGTTTGATAAGATACTCCTGTCCATTCTTGGCTCCTTCATTAGCTATTAATCTTACTTATTTGAAATATTTCTGCTGCATGCTCTCAGCACACAGGTTCCTCAGGTGGCTTCAAAGCGTTAATAAAAAGCTGAAATAAGAATCAGCAACCAAACAGCAGAGCCCAAATACAGCACCACAAAAAAGTCCATACAAATGATAACTGAACGATGTTCAGGGATAAACCCGAACAAAGTTTGAGTCCAGTGGTACCTTTACGATCGATGAAGTTTTATCCTGGGTATAAGCTTTGTGTGCATGCACAGTTCTTCAGACACAGTGATAAACCAGTACGACTGACAGTAATGTTGGTAGTATAATGAGATAACAGGAGTGGGGACCAGCATTGTGGTGGTCAGAAGCCAAACAACAATGGCTGAGAAAATAAGATTTTTTTTTTTCACTTGGGAGTTAAAATCACACTAAGCTTGGGGCCAGGCAAATCACTGCAGGGAGTTCTGAAGTTGTGGCACCATAGCAGAAAAGGCCCTGTCTCTGGTAGCAATCTGCCTTACCTCTGAAAGTGGGACTGAAAGCGCACAGAACAGGACCTTATAAAAGATCTTAATTGTCGGACACGTACATATGGCAGCAGGGGGTCCTTCCAGTGCCCGGGTCCCAGACTGTTTAGGCCTCTATAGGTCAGCGGCACTTTGAAATGTACTGGGAAACCAAATGCTGGCTAGTTAATTTTTCCCCATGGCACCATACCCTATAACTCACGACAGCTACCTGTTTTGCAGCTGTAGCTGGAAAGAAGTTTCAGAACTATCTTCAAAGACAGTCCCATGTAGAGCACACTACAGTGATCAACCACAGATGGGATTAGAATATGGGTAACTGGCCAAATTGTGCTTTTGTTGTTGGGTATTGGAATAAACATATTCTCTGAGTTGCCATAATATAGTCATTACACAGCTACAGAACAGTCAATGTTTTCCTATCCAGCAAGACAGCACATTTATGGGCACTAAATTGTTAAGAGCCATTAACCCAGATAACCAACCCCTGGTGAACAACTACCCATGTTGATTAAACACATTTACCAGAGCTACATTCCTGCACTTATCCAGAGATGTGTCACTCTAAAATAATCAGTGTTTGCAGAATTGCTTCATATAATAATTTTACTCCAAGTAAATGAACAGTTCTGACCAATGCTCCCTCTAAGCTGTGCAGTCTTTTGAATAAAAATTCTACTTTGTGTGCTACTGGCATTAAAGTCGTGAGTGAGCAATTTGGCTACTGCATAAATTAGTTTGCTCTGGAGCCATCCTTCCTGAGCTAAGACAAAAATGTGTGAGCCGGAGGCTAAAAAACTGTGAGCTAGCTCACACTAGCTCAGCTTAGAGGGAACACTGGTTCTGACCCAAGTAATGATCAATAAGCTGTGTGTTTACGAATTACAAAACTTAAGGCACCCAAACACCAGCACATAGGGGTTTTTGTATTGGTTCACAGCATATTAACTCTAATATAAGAACAACACACATACACTGTATTATTTTTGTGTAGGGCCACTGTTCACTGTTTTGTGTAAGGCCATCCGAGAAGTAAAACTATTTTCCTGTTTTAATTAATTGCTTTGAGCCAGTTTTCTCTCTATAGCTTCAGTTATTAAACTGAACCCTTTTCTACTCAACACAATGATAATGTGCCAGACAGGATAAAACAGTCATTCCCAAAATATTTTATTTAGGAAAATAGAGTCTCTCCATTAAAAAAAAAAAAAAATAGAACCAGGATTTATTTGTTTTTGGCACGGTGCTGAACAACTTTAAATTAAACTCCTGCTCAACAAAGAAAAGATGGCTGAAAGTGTTCAAAGTTCTCTTTTAATTAAAACAGAATATCGGCTTGCGGTAGCTGTATTAGTATTAATATGATTAGCTGCCCAGGGCAAGGAACTGAAATTCCAGCCCAGGTTTGATTGTCTACGTAGTGTAGATAAAGACAAATGCAGTTCCCCGTGCAAGTGATACAGAGGTGGCCATGGCCCCCCTCCCTGTACCCACAGAGTCCTTGACTCTCAGCAAGAAAGGCGGACAATGAATAAATAAGAGTGCCCTGCTTCAGAGCTTGCTGGGCAAGATGAAGGTAATGGAACAGGAAGATGACCAGTGGGGTGTGTGCGTGGGGAGTCTACAGATAAGAAGAACATGTTCCATAGCAGCATGTATGTTATCTACTCCCTACTGTAGTGCTCGTGAAAAGATTGTGAATACCTGGAGAAGGAAAACTTAATTACTAGAGATTCAAGCTTTAGCTACTCATGTCCTAGAAACAGCCACAGACCCTTTGGGGTACGGGCTAGTGGAGCAGGTAGCGGCCACCACTGCTTTGAGCTTCATTTCTTTCATTAACCAACCCAGTCAAGTGAATCTAATTAGGTTTGCTTTTTTTTAAAGTTCCTTCTACATTTTAAGCAACAACATTGTAGAGAGAAGCAGCAGCAGGGAGTATATTTACAGACACCAAATTTGATCCCAGCATCTCTTACAAGGTTTCCTGATTCTACTCTGGGACTGGATATTACAGAAGATGAGGCATGTGGCAACAATTAAACTTCACCTGTAGTGGAACATATAGCAAAGAACAAAGTTGTAATAGTGACGGGGATAGGAAACTCAACAGTTGAGAACACCAAGGTGAGTACACCTAAAGTAGAGGTAAAGGTTTCCCTTGCTCGAATCTGACTCTAGGGGGTGGTGCTCATCTCCATTTCCAAGCCAAAGAGCCAGTGCTGTCCAAAGACTTTTCTGTGGCCATGTGGCTGGCATGACTAAATGCAAAGGCGCACGGAATGCTGTTACCTTCCCAGCAAAGTGGTACATATTTATCTACTTGCAATTTCTTGCTTTCAAACTGCTAGACTGGTAGGAGCTGGGGCCAGAGACGGGAGCTCACTCCGTCACCTGACACTGCGGAGCTACCAACCTTCCGGTCTGCAGCTCAGTGTTTTAAACTCTGAGCCACTGCGGCCCCCGGGTACACCTAGATGGCATCATAAATGATCCTTGGCATCCTGTGATTTCAAATACAGCTTATTAAAGAAAACCCTTGAGAACCAGAAAACCGAATTCTTCAAATGCTTCATCATGATATAAAACACTGACAATTCTCTCTGAGCAAAGCTGTATTAAGGAGCCATGTGCTGTGCAAAACCATACTGCTCCCACCAATGACTGTGACATTCAATTCACACTAAGGCATACAGGATACAGTTGCCAGCCTCAAGGTGGTGGCTGAAGATCTCCTGGGATTACAACTGAGCTCCGGGTGATGGAGATCATTTCACCTTGAGAAAATAGCTGCTTTGGAGGGTGGATTCTATGGCATTATACTCCACTGAAATCCCTTCTCTCCCCAAATTCCACCCTCCTCAGGCTCCACCCCCCAAAATCTCCAGGTTTTCCCCAAACCAGAGCTGGCAACCCTAATGCAAGAACATACCGGCAGATGAAGAGAATCCAGAATTTTTTCTTACACAAGTCCATCTCTTCTGTGCATGGATCTGTTTGAGTCTGATCCACTCATAACATGTTTAGGTGCACATCCAAAAATGTATGTAGTTAAGATTAAGTGCATACCTAAAGGGCAACATATGAATAGAGAAAAAAACCTGGAAATAGATAAATGAGAAGATATACTCAGAGGTAGGATTCAGACTAATTTCCCGTGAAGTATATATTTGGCACAAAAATGAGGATTTGCTGCCATGTAGTGTCTGCACAGAACACTTCACATCTGTTATCAAGCAAGAAAGCCCTCTGAGCTTAATCTAAACTGGGAACAGGCTCTGATTGTTATACAGACCTTTCGCTTACCCATGTTTTGGGGTCTCTTCTGCATCACCACTCACATATATCCTTGCCGCACCCCATAACCTATTCCTGTCTGAAACTGATGCCCATTCTGCATCCCACAGTGAGCTGATCCTGTGTTCTATGTGTATAGGAATATGGCCACAGCTACTCCATAACACAATAAGCAAACGTCCACCATATATAAGCTCTGGGGGAAGGTTAGCTCAGGCCATGACATTTCTGAGAATCAGCCATAACATGCACAAAATGTACAAAGGCTTCTCTTTGTTTTGTCTTTGCGCATTGCTATTCCAAAGACAGCCACCTCTACAGAAGTTGTTCCCAACAACTAACTCTTTCAAGTGGAATTAATTGGCATTTGTTTTTAAAGAATAAACTACCAGAAGTTTACTTTTAACTCAAATGCTTTTTTGGGGGAGAAAACTCTCAAAACAACGAAAAATACAGAAGTCTCCAGTTAATTCTATTCTATCAAGTTTTGCTTTTGTATTTTATACCTTGCTTTTTTATCAAACAAAGTAATGTGTGAAGCAATTCACTGGGGTCTTACAGCAGCAAGACTTGACAGGTTGCATCTATAACCCCTCTTTAAGAAATAAAACTGCACATTCATATAGTCTTCTGTAAACTAGAAGGAATAATAAATTAACTAAAAATTGCTATAGTAAAAAAATCCTGCTCAGTAACTTGAAAATATAGTGAACTGGTAGTTAATTTCCCAACATTATTATAATTTAGTTACATTTCAAATTAAAATCTTTAAAGAAGCTGTTATTGAACCACAAATAAGACAATCAATTTGTTCCATCTGTTTCACTGTATGCAAGATGAAATCCCTTGATTTTAAAAATCAAACATATTTTTAGAAGTTTTAAATACTGAAGATGTTAACAACTATATATTGGACACACAAACAAGATATTTGGCCCCTCAGTGTTTTGCTGTCACCAGCAAGTTTTTGCCTCCTCTCTTTTGTTATTGCATGATCTAATAAGGGGACATCTGACACTCCTCAGGGACTGGTGATCCCAGAACTGCCAGTGTCTAATCACAATCTAACATGGCAAGAAACCTGCAGCTGGGTATTTCTCAACAACATGCAGTGCTGAATTTGTATTGTCCTTGGAACCTAAATGGCGCTACACATCTTCAATAGGAGAAGTGAGAAGTTTAGAAGACAGAAATATAAATAATGAAGAGCGACTGAGTCGCATCTGTACTGCAGAGGAGACTGAAGCAAAAAACAACTCTCGAAACACCAGCATCGTTAGTGGTACAGGTGAAGGGTATATTATGCTTCCCATTTGTTCCACTCTTTGTATTGGCCTTTACAAGATAAATTTCTGTTGGGGTTAGAGGATGGCCACTTCCTTTCCAGGAACCTGCCCACCAGCCCAACCCAGTTCTATAACTTCCAAGGCTAGAGAGTTTGGGAATCAACCAAAGTATCTACCTGTTTTGTGGGACCAGGACTGAAAAGCTTGGGGCTGATTCAGCCACTATGGACTGCAGAGAGAGGAATGTTAGTAGGAATAACAGGTTCAGAGGTTAGTCACGTTGGTCTCCAGTAGGCAAGCTAGATTCGAGTCCAGGAGCACCTTAGAGACACAACAAGATTTTCAGGGTATAACCTTTTGAAAGTCAAAGCAGCCTTGGTCTGATGAAAGCTTATGCCCTGAAAATCTTGCTGGTCTCTAGGGTGCCACTGGACTCAAATCTAGGAATAGCAATTATTACTCTTTTCTCACAAAATACTCAAATCTGTGTGGGAATCAACAAAACAAATGGTCTACAGAAGATTCTAATGGCTATGCTAAATGGAACGTTATCTTGTGCAGCAGTGGCCTCAGGGAATGGCAGCTATAATAAGCAATGTGGTTTCAGGTTAGACCTAACTGAGAAAACCTGAGGGAATCATTTCAGCGATGCAAACACAACCATCTGCAACATCCTTAGACATCAATATGAACCCCATGTTTTATAGACATCAGTTCCCTTGTTCCTGTTAAATACATAATAAAGGAACAGAAATGAGGTAAAGATGCTGTGACTGCCACATAAAGCCAGTATGGCAAGGGCGCAGTTTTTCCAAATGGACAGATCCACAAGCCGTGACGAATTCCATCTCGAACGTGATGTGAAGTCCAGGATATAAACAGCATCCAGGGTAGAAAACACCACGAATCCTTCAGCTTGAACAGATGCATAATAAACTTCAGCATCAGACACACAACTGGAACCACAGTAGAACAGTGAAGAAATGGCCTTTGTGGAAGTGTCAGAGCAGCCTGAGGGAAAGAAAAACACAGTGTGCAGTCGCATTGCAAGGAAAAACAGCTTGTCATTTTACAACTATCAATCTGCATTTCTGTATAGACAGCCTGGAAAAGACTCATTTGTCCATAACAGTTCTGGATGCCATTTTGGGGCCCCAGTGTTCTCTGCATGTTAATATCACACATTTTGTCATTTTGTTTACTTGTGTAGGACATTGTCATCCCCCCTCCCTTGAAGCAGCTCAGGGCAGCATTCTTTTCCCCTTCACTATTTTATCTTTGCAAACCTGTTAGGTAAGTTAGAGTGTGACTAGCATAAGATCACCCACTGGAGTTCGTGGCAGACTGGGCCAGGTCCTAGGCAACCCTAACCACTTTGCCATAGCAACTCTATTCAAGTTGGGACAACTGTTGCACATACTGAAATAATTTTACTATTTATTTCACTGGATTGCTTCGCTATGCAGAATGGAAGAATACTTGCCATCTCCTTGGGTAAGCACCTCTCACTCTTAACAGTGAGTTCCACCCTATTCCAGGCACACCTGAGAGATTCCGAAGCAGAAAAGGCCAACATTTAATACAAACATTTGAGTGGTGGGAGAACATGGCTCATAACTCCAATTCTAAAAGACCTGAAGCACAGGAGTTTCAAGATTATTGAAGATGTGCTGCAGAATGCGGGATACATGAAACCATTTGTAAGATGTTACCTTGGTTGAGTGGCCTGATGGTTGTGTCTCCCTTAAATAAAAGTCACCAGGGTGTGTAGCCCGCTCAAGCCATCCAGGCTCTTGTGCAAGGGGTGAGCTGACACAGCCGCACTCAGCATGGCTGTAGACAGATGGTTAGTTCAGGGAGGCAGTAGAGCCCGCCAATCAACTGGGTGACAGGGGTTTTTGTCCTGACAACTGGATGCAGAAAAAAGTGCTGAATGCTCTGGGGCTTTGTGCTCGTTTAGTTGTCTAGGCTAGAGAAGGTGGACCTGGAAGTGCTGGGTCTCCAGTGAGTAGGGGAAAATGGGGGATCAGCACTGCCTGCAAAGGGATATTTAACCCCACCCAGGCACGACAGAGGAGGACTTTCCTGCCAGCTCTTCAGACCCAGAGAAAGACAAGGTCCACATCAAGGCAAAGGAAGGACTGTGGAAGATCAAGGTGCAAGAGGCTCCTCCCCTCTGGGAGCTGAGACCTCTGTGAAAAGTTGGGTGGGACACTAGAGGACACTATTGCTTAGAAGAGAAAACTGGACCCAGCAAAACTTTCTAATTTTGAACCCTGGTCTATGGACCACCACTGTTACTTAACCAAACTTCTTTGTTCAGAAGCAGTATAGCTCCAATTACAGAACAGACACAAACATTGGAGGTTCTGGTAGATCACTGTTGAAGACAGAATTCTAAGAAATTAATCTTTACATTCAGATGGAAGGCAACTTTTAACAGTAACCAAATTATGCACATAGTACTGCATTCCAGATTAATATAACAAAATTGTTTTCTATTTTTAAAGCTGACTATTCAGTAAGTCTATATATTCATTCTTCAGTTAAAAATACAGATAGGAGTCTTGTGACACCTTTAAGACTAAGAAAAATTATTCCAGCATCAGCTTTTTGGACTCTATGAAACAAATACCTATGCTGCCTGCTGCGTGTGAAGACCTCAGCTGAGTAAAAAGTGCATTATTTTGAGATGGAGTACTCATATAAACCCTCCAGGATTTGACACCTAAGCATGTCATTAACTGGACAGGTTGCAGAGCCCATTATTTCTGGAGCCACAAAACCAGGACCCGGGGATTTGCTCCACATTTGTCCCAGACAAATGTTGCTGTTTTCTCAGAAGAGATCCTGAGCAAATCCTTGCATAAGCAAACAAAAGAGTTATCTGTGGTCCTTCCCCATCTTTTTGTGGTAGTTAATGGGAAGAGCTGGAAAGCAACTGATAGATAATGCAACGATTAATGTACTCTGTCTACATAATGAGCAGTGGTGTACCTAGCCTATTTGGAGCCCAGGGCAGATAATTTTTTTAACACCACCCTCTATTTTTTTTGCCATTATGTCACAGCTGACTTATGGTGACCTCATAGGGTTTTCAAGGCAAAAGACACTAGGAGGTGATTTGCCATTGCCTGCCTCCACGTTGGCCCTGCTTAACTTCTGAGATCTGATGAGCCCAGGCTAGTCTGCGGGTATCCAGGTCAGAGCCCCTCCTCTATACATCAAAATTATTTTCATTAATAATAATGAAATAAAATGAATAATAATAATGGCCAGAAAATAGATTCAGGTGAGAAGCCATGCTGGTCTGAAGCAGCAGAACAAAGTTTGGTCTTAAAGGTGCCACTGGAGCCAAACTTTGTATTCAATGGCCAGAAAAGCTAATCGTGAAAAATTTATTGTACTTAACTTCATATCTATAGTTATGACAATAAAAAAAAATCCAACATGCTATTCCATCACAAGAGCCAGAGTGGTACAGTGCTTGAAGTGTTGGACAAGGATTTGGGAAATACGGACCTGAATCCTCAGTCATACCATGGAAGCTTGCTGGGTGACATTGGACCAGTCACATTACTCTTGGCCTAGCCTTGACCTGGTAGGCTGATCTCGTCAGAGCTCAGAAGCTAAGCATGGCTGACATGGAGGCAGACAATGGCAAACCACCTCCAAATGTCTCTTGCCTTCAAAATCCTACAGGGTCACTGTGACCTGATGAAAGAAAGAATTCCATCACACCACTCACATTCTGAGCAGGTACTTGGGACAGCTTCTGTTCTCCCTTTTGAAGCCCAAGAGATGACCCTCCCAAACATCTACATGGCATTTTTGAGAGCTAGGAGTCTGCCTTTGTACTAACTTTTACAAACTAACACCAGCCAAAGCATTACAAAATAATGATCGCAAGCTTCACCAGGCTGGATGTTAAGAAACACACTATCCCCCCCCAAGGTGCCCCCATCCTCCATGGTTTCCAAAGGACTAAAGTCAAACCAGAGAATATCTGCAGTAGAAACTGAAAGGAGGGCATTTTTGCACCCCAACAGAACCAGTGCAATGTACAGGGTACCCGGCATAATATTAACAAAGGTTTGCTATTATACTACTCTTAAATACATTCTGTTACCAAACAAGATAGGGATGAGAAGGTTTTGAGACCAAAAAGTGAAAATAAGAGGGAGAGAAATTAAAAGAGGGAAAAGTTGTTTTATCTTGCTGCAATACCCCAACTACTGCTTTGCAGGATCTGGCTGAGCTGGGTGCAAGGAAAGGAAAAGAGAAAGGCTAAACTATTGGAGAAAATGACCTGCAGGCTGGCAATTACTGTAGCAGCTACCAGCACGATCCGTTAAGGAAGTTTGCTCAGGTCTTGGAGAAAAGGGAAGCTTAGCTGATCCTAGAGCTTTCTGCTGTGCTCAGACTTCCCTGTACCCCTAGTAGCTGCAGCCAGAACTGCATTTTAAAAATAAACATTCTACTGGAGGCAGCAGGATGATGCTGGCTTTGAGGGCTCCCTTCAAAGGCCTTCCTTAAGCTGTGCCCGGGGCTGACTGCACCCCTCCGTGGCACGCCACTGATAATGAACAAGCAGTTTGTATAATATTCCCGTTAGGTTACCTGGATTAGGGGAACTGGAATGAAGCTACTTCATTCACAAAGCCAGTGTGGTGTAGTAGTTTGACTGGGATCTGGGAGACTTAGGTTCAGAATCCCTACTCTGCCACGAAAC